>CM073451.1:30082500-31332500 GCA_037074485.1 Delonix regia
AAAGTCACTCGATGTGCTTGTGAACTCTTTAAGCAGTGTAATTAACTGCCCATTGAAAAGGTTGCTGGAATATTATGATAAAAAGTATTGCATCAAAAATTAACATGACCACACGGTTGGGAGCTTCTTTTTTTTTTTTTCTTTCAGCCATTACTTAAATTTCAATTTTGGGAGAAAATCAAATATTTATAAACAAATATAAAAGTGCAACTCCAGGATAGAGGAAAGTATATTAAGCAGCCCAAAATGTAAGAGCAAGAACGTCAATGCTAAATATATTTTTTCTTTTCTTTTCAAGGCACAAATAGAGTTAGGAACATCTGAAACACCATACAAAAATAGATTCACTAGCATCTCTACATCATCCCGCCACAGATAATGCAAAGCCAACTTGATTATAGAAGCCAGGTTTTCGCTTCCCCATGCCACTATATCAAAGGTAAGAAATTTCTCTATAACAGAATAATATCTTGTAGAAAGAAAAGGTCAAAAAAAATTTTCACACTCAAGGAAAGTATGCCTTTAGTAGATATTTTCTGGTACACTACTCTTTGCATACCTACAGCTTCTATAAAAGAAACCAAATTATTATAAATTCATAACTGATGGACCGATGGACATTGGGGTTGGGTCTATCAGAAGATATAACAGAGAAAATAATGGGATCTGAGGACGTGTCACAAGGGATGCAAAAGAGAGGGAAACTTGTGACTAACTAGTCACATGGATTAGGGGTGTTGGAAGAGTATATTAGAGCGGTTTGGGAGGGAGAAGAGGCAAGGAAGAATTGAATAGGTTTTGGAGAGTCTCTAGCCTCTTGAGTACCAAAAGATTATCTTTCTCCATTTTATTCTGTTATCATTTTCCCTTTGTTATATATGCTATTCCTATTGAAGCTGTGTCTCTGTTTCACTATTATCTGGTAATATGTCTATTTTCTTATGCTTATTTGAGTGCTTAGTCTGCTGTGCTCCAACAATGACACTCTCTCTCTCTCTCTCTCTCTCTCTCTCTCTATATATATATATATATATCTCATACACACACACACAAAAAATACGTATACACAAATAGACCAAAATCATCAACGTTTAAACAAAGTTACCTTGTAGTATCCTTTCATCACTTGCGGGCCCCTGACTTTCAATATGCCCTTTGAACCAGGTGGAAGAACTTCATCAGTTTCAGAATCTACAACTTTGAACTCTGTATGTGGAATGGGATGCCCAACAGATCCAATAACCTTCAAAAGATTGCATCTGTAACATTTTCAGATAGAAGAACCACTTTTTGCAGGAGTAAATATTATAAAATATTACAACGTGATCACAAGATTGCAATTTTATTGTTGCCGATCTCTAGAGAGTCAAGAAAAAGGAATTTTCCGAAGAAGTTTAGAAAGTATGCTATCAACAATTTAATTGGGGGTAATATTATAAAACAAAGTGATAAGAAAGACTAGTCATAGCCAGCTACTGCAGTTGAAGATTTTTATAATAAAAAATGTTTCTGAAATTGTAAAGTTGCAAATACTGTTTTTAAGGGATAAATGCTAATGAGGAGGTTAGGAAAGTCAATTCTTGATGTTGGAATGACCACGCTTTTCCCAGAAGCATGATTAGATCATTGGTACCTACAGGCAGAACTTCCATTCAAATATGAAAGGATGACTAAATTGTGCAAACTGTCATAAGCTTACCAGGCTGGATCAAGGTCAGAAATAACTATAATGTCAATATTCACTTCTCAATGCATTTATGTTGTGTTGCATCTTTTCATCAGAAAATGAAACAAGGTTGCTTATAAATGTAAAAATACAACTGGCAATTGTCTGATACAATTTTTTGAACGCTTCTAATCATCTAGGAGGGTTGAGAGTAAGTTTACTTTCTCTCTTACTTTTCTTCCAAACTTTTGGCCTTTCCAAATTTACTAGGAACTTCTCCTTAACCTATTATTGGATAGGCTGAAAAGGTTGAAACATTCACTTTCCTATGGACAAACATAAACGCATCCACTATGTGTGTTGGAAACAAAATAGCAGAAAAAAAGCATACAATAATATAAATAGTTTGACTGCTTCTTCTAAATGCATTTGCTAAATAGGAGTACAAAGTATAAACTAGGGATATAATGATACACAACATATTGTTTAGCAGTTGATTTGTTCCTTACATTACATCCAAGTTGTCGCGCAGCAATAACTGGTGAAGTCTCTGTTAAACCATATCCGTTCTGCACTTTCACACCAATTGCCTGCATATCATCAATATATGTGAAAAGGATGCCGGAAAAAAACATTACAAACCATACATGCTAAGCATCAAACCTCAAAAAATTTATCGACATGTAAGGGCAAACTACCACCACCACTTATTCCAGCCTGCAGATTGCCAGAAAGTTTTCCTTGTCATAAACAAAAGTGATCCATTTCCAAAATAATGAATAATGACATATCATGATATGTAGCTTAGATGAACGACATATTTTACAAAGAAAAACAGAAAAAAAAAAAAAAATTGTAAAGGAAACATTAATTTTTCTTGGTTAATTTTCAAGCCTCTTTCAATGCTTTAAAGAATAAGATCATCCACAATGCAAGAGTACAACGTACAGAAATGCAAAGGAGATTTACTGTCAAGAAGCAAACAATTGACAGAAAATAATATACGCAGCATCTTACAATGTAGAGACAGTATTTCACTCCACCACAACTAAGTACCAATAACAGGGAAGTTAAAAGGAAGTCTGAAAGACAAACAATAAACTAAAAGAATATATACTATATTTTTATTTACAAAATAAATACTAAGAAGATCACAAGACCTTTGATATTCCAATAGCTGAATGGATTTTACTGTAGACAAGTTTCTTTGCCAACATATGAACTGGAAATAATATTATGGCAATAATTCTTGCCCATAACCAGTCCAATACCGAATAGACATAGGAAGGCTGATTCTGATGCCTTGGTAGACATTTCCCCTAAAAACATATCAGAAATCTGTTAAAAACAATATCATTGGCAAGAACAAGTTAAAGTTGCAGACAGAAAAATTAAATAAAAGCATCCACCGTCTACAAAATTAAAAACAACATCATATATTTGTCTAAGCTGATGAAGAAAAAACTGGCGTTAAATATTAAACATAATTTTTATACACAACTAGATATATCATTTATCATATACTTGTCTACCACATGGACTCGTGCTATTGTTCATAAATCATGCTCGCTAGAAAATTGAATGTAATCCTTGATAGTCTGCAAGTGTTAATTAGTTGAGGATGGTATTTATCAAGTCCACTGACATGTTTATTGAGATAGAAATCAGCTACTTCAAAGTCAGTTGAGACTTAACATCTACATGAACTTGCTAATGAATTCATTGACCTCGACTGGTAATAGCATTGATTTCATTTAAATTAGATGAACCAAATCTATAAATAGGTCATGAAGAAGTTGGCTGTTGTCTTGATGGTTAAACAAGGCTATTTATCCTATTCAGCACATTTCATGTAATATGCTACTGAGAATTTACACTCCACTCACTCCCTTCATCACCCCTGACTGTCCAAATCCCCCCATTGAGATTACAAATCTATGATTGTACATATATACTACTGTTACTACTTCAAAAACCTACATTTTAGAGAAAATTGATTACAAAAACGTAAATACAAGTTTCAAAAGTCATGGAACAAACTCAAAAGGAAAGAGATATAATGCAACTTATAAGCCAAGATATAGAACTAAGCATAAATGATCCAAAAAAAGTCATTAAATAATACTAACTATCGAGCTTCTAAATTAACATTAAATATTAAGTTGGAAGGAAGTGCAGAAGAAAATTCATAGTAGATATCTGTGGGAAATCAAAGAATGTTGTTGATTGTATCTATTTGTTGTACAAGTAGAATATATATTTGAGTTTTCAATAAAACCATAATCTTAATAATCTACAAAATCTTTACAATCTAGGGATACGATAATCTCATCTAATCATATAAGAAATAAATTTAAAATTTGAAATCAAATAAATAGAAATAATTCAATATTGGACTCTTTAATTGAGTCCACTAAGCCAATGGCTTAGGGCTTTAATCCAACACTCCCCTGTGAGTGGATATCTTCCATTTTAAACTTGCAAACAATATTCTGAAAAAGAGTTCTAGGTAGTCCTTTTGTAACAAATCTATGGGCTGATTCTTGGATGATACAAATGGATCAACCCATTATCTACCTTATCCTTTATAAAGTATCTATCAATCTCGATGTGTTTAGTTCAGTCATGTTGCATATCATTGTGAGCTATGCTAATGGCAGACTTCTTATCACAATACAACCTCATAGGTTCTTCTTTCTTTATTTTCAAGTCATCTAGAATTATTTTCAACCACAATAATTCACATACCCTAAAAGCCACTGATTTGAATTCTGACTCAACACTTGACCTTGTTACATCATTTTGTTTTTAACTCCTCCGAGTCACTAAGTTTCCCCCCAAAAAGGTACAATAACCAGAAGTTGATCTTCAATCTATTAAGGACCCTGCATAGTCCACATCGATGTAAACTTCCAAGGCTAATTTTCCACCTCTTTTAAATAAGAGTCCTTTCCCGGGAGAACCCTTTAGGTATCTTAGTATTTTATTGACTACTTGTAGAAGCCTTTCTTTAGGGTTATGCATGAATAGACTAACAACACTTACGATGAATGCAACATTAAGTCTGGTGCAGGATAGGTAAATCAATCTTCCCACGAGCCTCTGATATGAGCCCTTATGTTCATCTAGGGCCTCACATAACCCATGGCTATATTCAATGGGTGTAGTTACTAGTTTACAACCAGTTTTCCTATTTCATCTAGTAAGTCATAAATATATTTCTATTGTGAAATAAATATTCCTTGTCTAAAATGTGCTACTTCAATGCCCAAGAAATATTTCAATTTTCCAAGCTCTTTGATGTCAAACTCCTTAAATAACCACCCTTGTAAGGCCTAAATTCCTACATCATCATCATCAGGATACAAAGATATCATCTACATATACAAGTAAGATGATTACCTTCCCTAATTCAGAATGTTTTATAAATAAGGTTTGATCTCCCTAACTCTATCAATATCCTAGGGTTACCATTACCTTTGTAAATCATCCAAACCAAGCTCTTGGGACTTGTTTCAAGCTATACAGTGTTTTCTTAAGTTTACACACCTTCCCATTGAGGGATTTAAACCCTCGTAGCGCCTCCATATATATCTATGACCACCCAAATATTGCGGTTAAAGACAAAATCACTCTCACTGTGTTCATCTTGGCCACTAGGGCAAAAGTCTCAAGATGGTCCATGCCATAGGTTTGTACATATCCTTTGGCTGCCAATCGTGTGTTATATCAACCCACCGTCCCGTTTGAGTTACATTTCACTGTGAATACCATTCTACATCCCACCAACTTCTTATTCTTTGGTGCTTTCACCAATTCCAAGTTTAGTTCTTTTCAAGGGCCTCCATTTTTACTCTCATAGCTTCCTCCCACTTTTTATTTCCTAATGCTTCTGACAAGGTCTTCAAAATAGGTGTTGAATGCAAGTTATTGATCAAGGTTTGACGTGTTGGTGAGAGTTTATCATAGGATAACAAAAGGTATATAGGGTATTTAGTTTAGGTTCTAGTGCCTTTTCTAGGGTCTATAGGCAATTGGTAGGTTCAATGGTGATAGGAGTGACTAGTGACTCAAGCTGTGTTTCTGAAAATGGTTTTGGACATGCATTTGTTGGAGCAGAAACATGATCAGCTAGTTGGGCCTGTATGAGAGGAGCATGGTCTCCTTTCCTCCTGCAGTAAACCTACAACTTTTAAGCACTATCCAAATTTAGGTTAAGAGCAGACTCAGGTTCAGGTATAATCATAGATTTCGGTTCAGGTGTTGGTTTAACTAGCGTAGGAGTTAATTCTTATTCACTGAAGAAGATATCATTACTTATAAACTCATTTTAAGATTTAGAATTATTTTCACAATGCCACTCCCCTTGAGGATGAGCATTATTAAATAATAACTCAGATTCAACAAATGCAACATCAACTGTGACATAGAAATTTCTAATGGGTGCATGGTAACATTTATATCCTTGTTGAGTGGATAGATAGCCAATAAAGATACACCTAGTAGCCCTGGGATCTAATTTTTCCCTTAGGTAAGAGTGAACATGGACAAAGGCTAGACAACCAAAAATTCTAAGTGGTAGATGTTCTTATGCATAAAATCATGGGTAATGATCCTTTAGTGTGTCAAGGGGTGATCTGTTGTCTAATGTTTTTTAGGGAACCCTATTACTAAGGTAGATAGCTTTTAGGATTGCTTCACTCCAATAATTTTTGGGCACATTCTTATGAAAGAGGAGGGCATGAGCAATGTTCAGCAATAAGCCCATTTTTCATTTCGCAACCCAGTTTTGTTAGGGTGTGCACACACAAGAGGACTCATGAATGATCTCTTCTCTTTTAAAGAATGTCATCAGGTTCAGATTAAAGTAACTCCTAGCATTATCTAACTAGAATTTTTTATTGTGGTGTTAAACTAAGTTTGAATCATGTTGAAAAAAGAAAGAATAATTGTGTGTGCATTAGATTTTTGTTTGAGTAAGTAAACCCATGCTACTCTAGTACAATCGTCTATGAAATAAATAAACCACTTTGCACTGGAAATGTTAGAGATATTAGAAGGACCCCATATATTACTATGGACCAATGTAAATAGAAGCGTACTTCTATTATTAATACTTGGAAAAGATACACGTTTTTGTTTAGCAAGTTCACAACCATTGCAATGGAAAAAATCAAAATCTAAATGAGTGACGTAATCGCCTATGATACAACATAACTTTTTCTTGATTGAACAAGGCTGACTCAAAGAAGAGGATCGGATAGTCAAAGTTGGCTGCCCATGTGGTAATGTCCTCTCCGTTCTCTAGCATGCCTAATCATCTTCATTTCCTACTTCTAAAACACACAACGGGAGTGGAAAAATGTTATTTGGCAATGTGGATCTTAGGTGATTTTATGAATTGAAATAAGGTTAGTAAGTAAGGGAGGGACATGAATAGCATCCCTAAGTTTGAAAGTATTCAATTGAAAATCTCCAACTCTAGCAACAATGGCTGTAGAGCCATATGCAGTAGTTATCTTTTTAAAATTAAAACAAGGTTTATATGAGGTAAAGAGGTCATGTGAAAAAGTCATATGATCAGTAGCTCCTAAATCAATTACCCATACAGATGAGTTCCTTGTCGTTACATTATAAACAAAAGATGAAGATATACCTAAGGATATAAGGGAACAACTACCTTCAAGAGAAACTGATTTCTCTAGAAAACCTAACAAACCTTTCAACCTATCAATGTCTGCCTTACTAAATTCTAGGAACGATTTAGATGGCTTTTCCTTATCTTCATTTGGAGAACTGGTATTGAGTGCCTATTTTCCACGACCTTTATTCAGGTTTGCCAATTAGCTTCCAACACTTATGCCGAGTGTGGCGATGACTCTTACAGTAGGTACAAAATTTAGCATCCTTGTATGTGGGCTTCTTTGTCTAACTATCCCTTGGTGGCCTATCCTCCTCTAATATGGGTGTTGTGGTGATCATAGCAGATCCATCAACACTTCCATAGTTCTCTAACATCACACCCCTCCGTCCTTCTTCAACCTAGACAATTGCTATAGTCTCATTTAGTGATATAAGCTTTTGCCAAGAATTTGCACCTATATAGAGTCAGACTCCACGCTGAAACCAACAAGGAATTCATATATTCTCTCTCTTTTCAAATCGTTTCAACATGACCGCGTCCTCACTACACTTCATTTGTATGCACCAATAGCAATCCATTTCCTGCTAGAGTCCCTGTAACATATTAACATATTCTGTCACAAGCTTTGATCCTTATTTAGTAACTCCCACCTTAGCCTTCAACTCATATATGCTTGCAATGTCGTTGACCTTTGAATAGGTCTAATGGACTGCATCCCAGATGTCCTTTACTAAATCAAGGAACATTACAATGTCACTGATCTCCGGAACCATGGAATTCCAAAGCCATGACATTACCATGGAATCCTACTCGTCCCAACCCTCAAATTTGGGGTCATTCCTAGCAGGTCCTTCACCCAAAAGATGGTTCAATTTGCCTTTACCTTTGAAGAAGGTTTAGATAAATTAAGACCACTTCAAAACATTATGTCCATTCAACCAATAGGTTGTTTGAATATTTTGTAACTCACCAATGCTAGGCTTATTCAAATCCGCCTGATGCAAATTAGAAGAGGGCTCACTAGTTTGGATTGTCTCAGACATAGTAAGGGAAAAGGGTAGCTGTTTGGGACGTGAATAATGGGCAGAATAGAGGGATTAGGTATGGCGACAAATTGTGTGAAGACACCAAGTAGAGAGGGGATCTCATGTTCCCACACGCGCTGGCACGTGGAACAGAGTGTAGAATCACATGTCTAGTGAGTGACAGTGGCGATTGATGGCAAACCACTAGGGTTTGGCCGATCGACAACCTCTAAGTCAATTTGTGGGGCATGTGTAGGCCATGGATGGGCGGGTAGTGTAGATTTAGGATGAGTAGCATTGGGAAGTAAGAGAAATTCAAAAAAAATTGAAAAAGGAAAGAAGAAATTTAGGTTTAGGCTGAGAGGAGCTGAGTTAAGCTGAGTAAGGCAACAAACCTTAGATTTTTTTGGGCTTTGATACCATGTGGGAAATCAAAGAATATTATTGATTATATCTATTTTTAGTACAAGTAGAGTATATATACATGCTTTCAATAAAACTCTAATCCTAATAATCTACTAGAATCCCTACAATCTAGGGATATGATAATCTTATCTAATCACATAAGAAATACATTTAAAATTTGAAATACAACTAATAGAAACAATTCAATATTGAGCTCTTTAATTAAGCCCACTAAGCTTAGGGCTGTAATCCTACAATATCACATAATTTGGTTCAGAAGTTTGGGTTGATAGATAAACTTGTAATAGTAGCATGTAGCTAGGAACCTGTGATTGTCTTGAAGACACAATAGCTAAAAAACCATAATAATTTTTTCTTTTTTGGAATATAATAAAATTTTGATAAGAGAGTATATTTTTAAACAAAGAAAAGCAGAAAGGAGATAAAACAGTGATGATGATATATCATGAGCTTTTATCCAAAATAAAAAAGGAGTTAATAAGGCCAGCAATAAGATTCTTGAAAAAGTTCATGGATAATGTTAAAACTTCAGAAACAATGCAAATTGCACCAATGAACAGACCTCATAAATCCTCTTACACTCCATGTACGCTAAGCTGATCCTTATGAATGTCAGTGCAACAAGCTTTCTTACAAGAGAACTCGTGGATATCTGCTTCTGGATCCCACTACAGAAGATACAATTAAAAAAAAAAAAAACTCAAAAAAAATCTGAATAAAGCAGTAACATTGAGCAACATAATCTTCCCAAGAAAAAATCCAAGATTCATCTTATCAGGGTTCCGGCATCATCATTAACATGTTAAAGCATTTTAGCATCAAGGTTTTAACACAATAAATTTAGTAGTACATGTTAAAATGCTGTGTGTAGTTAATTGGCCTCACTTCTGAGGAGAAATTCAACACAAATTTATCAAGTCATTTAGAAGTACAAAGACTGCCTCAAATGCCATGAAGTTCTGTAAATTACATGCAAACTCAACTTAAAAATTCATGCATGTTTTTTTATTAGTTTTATGCCACAACAAAAAACCATAACTGATGCACTTAAAGCTAGATGACATCTGAAAGACAAAATTAAATGAAATAAACTTGAAACAGTTACAGCATAACACTCAATAAGTTGATCATGAAGAACTGTAAATCCTTGATATTTGGAAAAAGAATTAAAAACCTTCATAATAGAAACAAAAGCAGGGTTTCTACTTGGCATGTGGATCAACCCGTACCATCTATTAAAATAATCTACAAAGACAGAAGAAAAATACAGAACAAGAGGATTTAGCGTCCTCCTTACACTGGTAACTCAGTTAAGGCCAAATACTAAAGAAATTGTTCTAACAAAACCACATTTCACTTTACTCTTCATAAGGCATCATCAATGCAATTTATGAACTTCATTATGTATAGTGCACTACCATTGACACAACTCTTTGGAAAAGGGCTTACCTGTATAATGTTTCATAAACTAAAGGAACAGAAATCAAGTAATGTGGTTGATAACGTTCCAAATCATCCTAGAGAACAAAAAATAAAAAGGATAAGAAGAGATTAATACATACATTGTCCTTCATCACATATAATAAAAGCTAATAACCTACGATAGTAATTTCAAATGAAATTTTTGTTAAAGAGAGAAACTGTTCTAAGGGAATAGAAGTAGTTAGGAAGTAGTTAAATATTGGCCAGGAAAAGGTAATCATTGACAGTTAGGAAGATGAATGATCATTTTAACAATCTTGATCAGTTTTATGTCCATGTAAGAGTGATTCAAAGGGAATTGGCATGGGTTAATTGATTAAAAAAAGAAGAACACTGGTAATTGAATTACCAGTCATTGATTTCTTCTGTGTATCAGAAACAGCCCTTGAGTTTCTCATCTTTTCTTTTTTAAGTCATATTATAGGTGCATGAAAAGCCACTTTTCCAGATGCATAAAAAATAATATTTAGGTAAAAATACCTTCAGATTTCTCACAGTAGTGTATACTTGCTCAACTCCGTAGGAGAAAATGAAGTACTCACAAGCCCTTTCGTATGCATGCCAAGGTGGCAGCATGCTTAGAAATCTATCCCCAATTTCAACAGGTACAGTATCCCATAAGTTTTTAATCTAGAAATTGATTTACAGATGATACAATGTCAGTGGTATATTCAAACAAAAGAATTTTCTTCAACTGAAACAAATTGAAACTTGTGAAGGTTCACATTCAAAAAGGTAAAAACAAATAAGATGGAAAATGTAAGCCACAAGGCCACAAGTTTCTAAAAACCAGAGAAATAATATGTCAATTAGATGATAAAGCATTGTGGATACTCATCTCAAGAAAACCACAAAAAGAAACATAGAGCTTCTAAGAACGCATTACAGCTCACAAGAATTAAACTTCTGAAAGAACTCTATAAAAAAGAGAAGATAAGGTAGAAATCTCTAAGAAAAAGAATTTATAAGGAACTATTACTTCTTTCCCCTGATGCAGCGTGTCTTTCATTTTTCTACTTCTAAGACCAGTGGGCACTTGTTCCTGCATCACCCGGATGCTTATTATATTTAGAGTAATCATGTTGGAAATTTCAGTGAATTTTGGTTTTGCCTTGCAACTTTTTTTGGGCCCTGACAAGTTTTGCAACTTCAAAACAATCATTTCTTCTCTAGTTAGAGGATTTGGAAACAGTAAAGAGGGAAGGTTGCTATAGTGTTGTGCTCTATTTGGAATAATCTAGTGTTGTTTCTCTAGACAATATCAGCTGCTGCCACTATTCAGGTCAGAAAGAATTGTCTTCTTACTTGGATGAATGTAGCAATTGGCATTTTTCATGAGACCAAATTTGTTGATACCCCTGCTCAAAATTGGGTCTCTAAAAAAAAGCCTACTGGGGACATGCAGTATCCTCAGCAACATATCTCATTGATATGATGCCCATGCAGACTCTTGATTTTGGCTTCTTTGGAGATTATTCAAAATCCTGTCTCCTAGAATATTCCCCTGAAGTGCTTGGATATACCTGCTCTATTCATGACCAAAGGAGAAAAATTGTTAAATTGGACTTAGACCTTTAAGTTTGCCTTCTGTAGGTACTTTACTGGAGAAATGGGCAACAAGTGTTATTGTCACCAGCAAGGAAGATGTTTCTGAGTACAAAAGCAACTTTTCATGAGCAAGAAGAGCCTTTTTTCTTTTTCTTTTTATCTTTTTTATTTAACCCAGTCATCCATCTCTTCAAGGATGCAAGATCAATGAAGAGCTAACTTTTTTCTCTTGCCTCCCTTACAACATGCAAGAGAGGGGAGGACTTCGAAACACAAGGGTAGAAGAAAAAACAAGGTGGAAAGGATTAACTATTTTTTCATGTACCATCCAAGAAGTATGTTGTTCACGAGCAGACGCTACCTAGTAATAAGTAAAGAGTCATCCCTGGATGGCTGGATTCAGTTTCTACCTAGTCAATAGCCACCCCCAGATTTTGGTCCATTACTGCTACCATTACTGTCTTGTAGTCTCCTCTCTCTTTCCCTTATTATTCTCTCCTCACTACTAATGTTATTGATCTTCCCATCGCTATTAAAAAGGGTGTTAGAAATTGATCAAAGCATCCCATTTCTGATTTTGCCTCATATAAATCATAGTCTCATGAGAGGCAACAATCATAAATTAAAATGAAAGGACAATATAATGAAGATAACACTTTTTAAAGTACTATTGCTACAGTAAACTAGATTGAAGATTCACTATCAAACCTGATGCAGAAGATTCCGATGGGTAAGCATAACACCTTTTGGATTTCCTGTAGTTCCACTTGTGTATACTAGAGTAGCAGTGTCATCAGAATCAATTGCTTCATACACATAATGTTGCTCTGAAATCAGAATAGAATGTTATGAAGTTGCATAGTACCTGATTACTTTTCATTTTGATGACAAATAGAATCACCAACATCTTTTTGCAAATAAATAAAATAATAGACAAAGCAAATATAGTGAAGAAGATTTTCATGTGCATCAAACACCAATGCACCATAGTTAAAATAACATACACCATTTCCAAATCATCACCATCTCAAAATCATATATTTGTACTTACAAGTGCACAATCATGACTTCAACAAATCAAAAAATTAGAAATAAAACCACAATCAGCAACCTGCCACTTTTTGTAGGGCATACAAACCAAACCAAACCAAATTAAAAAGGCAACCAAATAATAAGAAAACGAATATTAAAATGTTGTGTCCTTTTAACATCTTATTTAATGACAATCTCCAACAAACGGGAAGAACACCATAATCAGCAGCCCACTAAGCCAATACAACCTGACTTCTAAATCACTAAAATTTTTTTATTTGTCAATTGACTTCTAGAGTGATGGAGACTGGGGCTAGGGTCCAAGGTTAATAATATGATGTAGCCCATATATTATTCAATGTAAATGAAGCAAACAGAAGCTCCCTTACTAGATAAGGATCCAAAAGAGAAGCTGAAATACACTGTAAACAAAGAAAGAAACTCCCGCTAGCATTCGAGAGTCTAGGGACTCTCCACCAAAGTGCCAAATCTTCCTTACCTCCCTAATCACATCAGCACATTATATAACTTCCTAACTAACCTCTCTCTCTCTCTCTCTCCTTTCCCCGCCAGCTAGGATATTTAGTTACAACACTCACATGAGCCACACCTTGACACCCATCCTCACACTTCCCCTCAGTGGCACTGAGCCTCTTGGGCCCCCTAAAATACATCCAGGATATTATTGGATTCGAGGGCCCATCATAATATCTAGGATGTAATAAATGTTGCGAATACAGGGAGAGAAAAAAGAAGGGACTGAAAAAAATCATTAATTGAATGACTCAAGAATGGCATGTACATAAAAACTGAGCTCAGCATTTATTTAAACTATATTATTACTACACAGACATGTTTACCCTTAACATTGGCTACACTACAAGTAACACTTTTACACTACAAGTAACTCTTTTACACTACAAGTAACTCTTTCCTTAACCCACGGGACTTTCCTGAGTACCTCTTAATAGGGTGCATCACAAGTACCTTTTTCTCATAACCTACTAGTCCTTATTAAATCCTTATTTCCTTTCAACAAAATAAATGCTAAAGCTAAGATGGAGCACAATTATGTCAATATAACTCACAAAATAATTTTTCTTTTGCCCAGATTCTTTAAAAAATATCAATACATCAACACTGAGGGGGAAGGAAGAAATCACGTGCTACTGAATTCTCTAATGTCACTGACTGATGCTATCACGGTAAAGAAATTTCCATGGTTTGGAGTAGTAAATATATGAAATCTGATTTCATGGAAAATAGACAATAGACTTACTAGAATCATGAGAATCTAACAAGGCCTTGCGACTTTGTTGCCCCAAATCCATGACTTCCATGAAACTAAAGACAGGCAGCTCCTTGTTCCTTTCACCAAGTAATTGTGATTTTTCTCCCCAAAGTAAAATCACAAATCTCATGGAGGCTTTAGAATAGAATGTCTGTGCAATCCGATTAAACATTTCGGGACTGTCCACAGCAAGTGCAACACTGGGTAATAATAGCAGAAAGTTAGAAAAGTTATATTTAGTCTTCAAGGATAAAGATTGGCCATATCAGTATATAAAGTGACAATATTATCATCTTTTGCACAATTTGTTTAGAGATGTTATTACTTAAATACTCAATCGTAGTTACAAAATATAAATGCAGAGTGTGGATAGATCCATACTGTATATAAGCATCGAAAAGCCCCGACAGTAGTTTTGACAAACTATCATATTATATATTACTGTGGATATTGCTCACTTCACGATGTTGAAACTTATTTTGCTTTTATCATTCTTTTCAATACACTAAGAGGTGATTCTTTCCCTTCAATTTCTCCCTTTTGTTGATGACAGGACTTGATCCCAAGTGTTGGCACCCAAGACAAGATATTTTACTAGTTAAACCAACTCACACCTTATCCTGATGTTGATTTAGTTATAATTTTGTCAGTACTACTTGCTACAGAACAGTCACAAAGTAAAAGTTGTATTTTATATTGCAAGAGAGCTGTAAATTAAAAGTATTTAACACAAAACAAACAATAAGTCACAATTATGGATAGTAAAAAGAATGATAAGTCACAATAAAAAGTTATGACACTGGTTACACAGAAGATCTCACTAGACATTTCTGACACTGGCCTTTCTGCACTTAAAGTGTGAAAATGGATGTGAGAAAGCAGGCATATAACTTTTACTACAAACTTAATAATAAAAAACCAACCTACCACAATAATGCGAGTTTCAATTACAGATGAGAGATAATACACCTCAATCATTGTCATGCATTACAAGCAATGTAGACAAACACCTTAGTCAAAACATATTGCACATCAAAGCTGAAAGGAATCACAAAGTAGACTACTAAGCACTACATACAATTTGTTCAGTGTACTGAATTGGTGAATTGTGCTTCAACCTTACAACACATGCATAGATGAAAAAACACGAAAATCTTTGTGTTTGTAACAAATTATAATAGCTTCAGGCAAATATAGACTAACTCCTCATCAATTGTCAAAGATAGGTCAGCATGATAGTGATGCATATTTATAAGTTTATGATGAGTACAAAAATTTAATATTATAATGATGAAACAGACAATATACAGTTTAAATCAAGGCTGCATGAAATCATAAAATTTCAAAGCTTAGTCCAGATAAAATATGTTCAAATGGAAATACTAATCAAACCTTTCAGAGTGGCTGTATATTTGCAATAACTCTTCAACTGATGATCTTGAACCCCTTACCACATTTATTACACCACTTGCCATCATACCTAGACTAAAAATATAGCACGGATGCAATAAATAATTATATATACATAAAGATACATATGCAAGAGTAAAATTTAATTTATGGAATATCAGCTTCCCGACAAGAAAGGAAGGCGAGCACATCCTATAGATAGGAAACAAAGTTAACAACACATGTTATGGTTATCTTTCTCTTCAAGAAAAAGAAAAGAATAAAAGAGGAAAAACTTAAGGAATAATTAATCAATGAAACAGGTTCACAGCATCATCTAAGCAACATGGTGGCCTCTTGTCATAGACTCAAAAGTAAAGCCTCTTACACAAATATTAGGAGCGCAAATCATTCACAAACTAAAGCATCTTCCACAAAAAGAAAAAATAGGGAATTTTTAACATGTGGTAACTTTTACAGTATCTAACAACTTTTGCTTCACAAGTATATTAGAAACATTCACAAATATTTTTCAAAAGTAACTAGTTACTACCATATTTATTAAAGTTTCTTGTCTTTGAAAACTGAGTAAGTTTGTGACACACAAGTTGTGCAAGTAGCAATTTCCTAAAATTAATATACTCAAACTCGATAAATTCTCATTATTAATGAAGTAACAGTCATGGGGATTACAATTATGCATACCTTGGTCAGCTATAAGCCACCTACATGAATTATCAGCAAAAAGTGCAAGTTTCTCATCTGGTCTTACTCCAATAACTCTCAAACCTTCAGCAAAATCTAAAATTGACTGCTCCAACTGAAATTTTGGTGTGAAAGAAAGCATACGTAACCTATAAGTGAATCAATACAGCAATTTGTCTTCTGATGAGCATTGAAAGTAGCAGATATCCATTATATTAGAAACGATAAAGTTCCAAAATCTTGAGAGGGATAACATACTGACAAGTGTCACATTGAACGCATATGAGATGCTGACACTGTTACAGCAGTCCTACTTCCCAAGTTGGGTGTGTAGATGGTAGGATTCAGAATACACAATAAATGCTAATCGGGTACTACTCTAATACTTCTCTATCATAACTTGAAGAGAAAATCAAAACAGAGGAGTGTTTAAGTATGCCAAATAAGAAGAGAAAAATCCTAACTATTAGATCTTGCATGAATAGTGTAAAAAAAAAAAATCAACTCATGACATTTTGAATTGGTTATCTGACCTATAAGTGGATTTCTCATCCCATTCATTCATGCAAGATCCAATAATCAGATTTTATTTTTCATCTGTTATAAGGTCTCCTCTCACTGAATGTGTGTCTACGTCCCTTGTATATATATGTAAATTTTGTAGTGTAGCTTCATTTCTCCATGAACTTGCTTCATAGATAGAAGTTTTGGAAGTTGTCATATGCCCACCATGACCAAAACCCATCCATATGCCATTGGTCAAATAAAACAAAATACTGCATTCCATCACTTTTTTTTCAGGTGTAATTTGTCAAATAAAACAAAATTGGCAAACAAACAAACACCAAAAAAAGGGAACAAAACAAAGACCTGTTTATATGTGATAGTTGAAGGTGGATCATGATATGGATCCACCAAGGCTACTCGATCCCCATACTTCTCTGCTGAAGATCTCCAAATGTCAGGAACTGCTTTCCACTCATCTGAGGCCAAGGCACCATTGCCACAGAGTAACGAACTTTCAAGAAAAGGAGAGCACCTTCTTATCTTCTTTATCTGTGTCTACATGCAAAAGTTTGTAGATAAAATAATATAAGTAAGAAGAATACTATAACAATAATAATGCTTAAATTCACACCCAGTGGACACACTTGCCATGTCAACATTTCAGGCACTTTCGTCATGGTTGTTTGACACAAAGAAATTGACATTAGCAACCATTCCCATTTTTTCTCTTCAAAATTTTGATTGAGGAACTATGAAGCTGCTAAATTATTCTTCGAAATTAAGATTAGGCCAACTTCTAAATGTAAATTTTTCACAAAAATTAATTTTCAATCCAAATCACACAACCTTTCAAACTTATCAACCCAATTTCATTCACCTAAGCTTATATTTTTTTGCCTTGATAAGTTTTTCCTATATATTTAGAAAAAGTAGAAGAAAAAAAAAAAAGAATAGATGTTACTCAATAGAATACATTCAACTAGGTATGGCAATTTTACCAACATAATTAAATTTAAAATCCTGCAGCCAAAAAAATGGCCGATCATGATATCATGAGAAACCCAATTTCTTCTTTTGCTAACAAGGAGTTTCAATCTATTCTTGCTTTGTGGTCAATGGAAGCTCCAGCAGAATTTTGAGGATGTGAAAGAAGTAAAATTGCATTGTTAGTCAAAGATTACGCAATAAATTTTTTGTAATGATAAAGTGAAACAACTAATTAAGCTCCGTTTCCTACATTCTTTGTATTAAAGATATTCAAGGAAGAACCAATTTGTGAAAAAGTTAGCCGCCACATATGAGCATGATCGAACACATCGAACAGCTGCTTCAATTTGAGGTTGTGAAGTTTCAGCAATCTCTATTATTTATTTCATTCTTCCTCAAATTTGTTGTTTAAGACACCTTTATGGCATGAGAATTTGAAGAGCTATTTTGCTGATTGGAATATTGGCTTTCTTTCCAATGAGGCTAGGCTATTTTAACGGATAACATAACTATTCAATGTAGGATCTTCAATAGGAAATACTGCAGCAAAGATCGAAAAGAGTTTAACAAAGGGAGAACAAACAACCAAAATTTATACTCTGTATCCAGCCAGGCCGGCTATGCAATAGAATCGATAGAATCAAAGATTGAATTTATGGAATTTTACTGAAACATAATTCAAAACCAAAACTGAAGCGAAAACTTGTTGGCGCGAAAGGTTAGCAAAGAAAAGAATTACCTCGGATTGGCAAAACACCCGTAAACGACGAGCACGGCCAACACCACATTTCCTGTGAGAAACTTTGATTCTGCTGAATTTGTAGCGAGTGAAGACCATAGAAAGAGCATGCCCAGAATCAGAAAAAGTCCAAGAATAGTTGTAGCTCATGGGTAAAGTCGCCATTAGATTAGCTTAGCAGAAGCAGAATGAGAAAGCACAGAAACTGGATTCGTCTAATTTTAAATTATGAGAAACACACGAGAGACAAAAGTGGTAATACTAGAAACTAAGCTAAACACGGAGTCAGATTGAAGATGCATCGAGAGAGATGAGTGGGCCTGTCAACGTAGCTCTCACTCATTGTCAAAGCCAAGGATCACGTCTCGATCTACCCGCTAACACAAATAGGTGGCTGACTCGTAAGCTCAACAACAATAATGGGATTGACCAATAGAATGTCGCATTGCTTGCCATCTTTATATGGAAACAAGCTATTAACTTTCAGGTCTTCGTACTAAGTTTTTTTTGGAGCGAAACCTTTTCTTCGATGTTGCATCGATTCTCGAAATATCCTGTACTAATTGTCACTACAAAGCTTTTCAAGCACCCGAACTTTTCCGTCTTGAAAAGGCTGTGTAATTTTTTTTATATATAATTTAACTGCCTGCTGTTCCCTCAAGTTAGTTTAATCTTAAATATGGGGTATGGTTTTCTTTTTTTAAAATGATTAGGTGTGTCACGCCATCTGTGAATATCTAGTTTGGTCTATTTTAAATGATTAGGTGTTTCACACTGTTTGGAATTTCTAGCTCTAAAGTATCTTTATTTTCTCTAGCATATTTGGTCAGGAGAATTATAATTAAGGATTATAAATTTAAAATATTATTATAATATATTTTAAATTTTAAAAGAAAAACTTATAAATAATTGTTTATATCTTTGTCATAATATTTTTCAATTAAAACATAATAATTATATAATTTTTTAATAATATCACCAACATATGTATAATTTTTATATAAAAATGTATATTTTTAATATAATTATTGATTAATGAAATGCTTATCATGTGTTAATTAAAAGGTTTGCTAGCAAATATATAAAGAAATATATTTAAATCCAATTATATTTTAAAATTATTTTAAAAGACTTTATGGAATATTTTTTAGACAGAATTTTATTCTAAGGCTTTAAAAACACATAATAAAAAGTTCTGAAGAGAGATTATCAATATTTCAAGATAATATTTTTCAAAGTAAGGAAAATCTAATCCTTTAGTCATTCAAAATAATTTTGAAATGTAAAACTTTTTGTATTAAATATTTTGAACTTATATAATAATTTTATGGTATTATTTTTATATATTTATAATTTTAAATATATCAATACATTTAATTATAATATAAAAATATAATTATAATCTTATTAATTTAAAAATAATCTCATTATAATTATATTTATTTAAATATATTAAGTGCATTAAAAATTTTATCTAATTTTATTCTTCCCAATAATGAAATGAAAATATTAGGTGACCTAACGTTTTCACTATTATGATGACCATCGTACACGCTCACCGGTCTGCCATTGTCATATGGAAAAGTACGTGCAAATAGTTGAAATATTTAATGTTCACTTAAAACTTTGAACGACCATGTCTAACGTATAAAATATTCGTAAAATATGTTATTTTTTATCTATTCTTAATTTTGAATATATTAATATATATAATTATAATATAAGAATATAATTATAATAATATTAATTTAAATAATAATATTATAATTATATTTTTATATTATAATTAAATATATTATTGTATTTAAAATTATAAATATACTAAATATTTTATTTTAAAAAAATTATATGTACTCTTACTTATTTATTTATATTTTTTATTTTAAAAATATTTTACAAGTTTTATATTTTAAAAGATTCAAATTTATGTATATATCTAATAAGAAATGAATACTCTCTTTCTATTATTTTATAAAATTAACGTTATTAACTTCAATAATGAGTGTTAAACAATGAGAGTCCAATTGACCCATATTTAGTATTATATTATATAATATCAATTTTGATGTAATTATAATTTTAAATATATTAATAAATTTAATTATAATAATATTAATTTAAATAATAATAAAATTATAATTATGTTGTTATATTACAATTAATTATATTTAAAATTATAGCTGAATAACAAATTTTACAAACTGATAAGCTTTCATGTCATGTACTAGAGAGACATACGTATACATATGCAGTAACAGGATAACGGGGTGCGGGGATAGGATCGAGAGAGTGCAGGAGCAGTTCAATCTTAAATCTATTAACATTTTTATTTTTTATATGTAATTTTAAGTATAGAGTTATAAAATTAATTGCACGTATTTAATATGTGATATAAATAAAAGAAAATATATAGCAATAACATATTGAAATGTATTAATGATATATTAATTTAAAATAATTTATTGTATCTATATTTTGACTTTAATATTTTTAAATTTTATTTATGAACCTAAAAATTTTTAAAACTTTTCACTTTATCTCCTTTAAGTTTTTTTTTTTTAGTAATCTTACAAAATATTAATTCATAAATTAAAATAAAATTAAATTGTGAAATTGTGAAATTATTGAAAAATAAAGTACACAATTGAATTAATAAAATTATAAACTAATATTTTTATATAAGTTATTATAAAATAAAAAGTAAAAAAAATCAATTGAAAATTTCATAGAGAATTTAGGTTCATAAATGAAATTTAAAAATAATGAGATTAAAATATAAATATAACAAGTTATTTTAAGTTAACATACAATCGGTATATTATAACACGTCATTAACAAGTATTTTTTTCTTAATATGTCATGTAATTATTACATCAGTGCAACCAATTTTATATATACACTAACAATTTTATCATAATTTTATCTTATATAATTAATTTATTTTGAATTAATAAAAATTCATCTCTTATGATGTAAAATTTAAATCCTCTTAGTCCAAATCTTTAATTTAATAATTTTTTTCACTTCTATAAAATCTTGTCATAAATCCATCCCTTGTTTATAAATCGTGTGTAACTCACGCCTTGTCTTGAATTACATCAAAAGTCAATTTTTAAAAATTTTACTATCTTTGTTCATTTTCACTTTTTTATTTTATTCTGTACAAATTTACATGAAGACCCTTTTAATTTTACTCAACTCAGCGAGTTGAGTAAATTTCACCACTGAGCTAAATGTCAAGCTTGCATAACTTCCCCAATAAAAAAATTAAAAAAAGTTAGACAATATTTAAGAAAGTTGTCAATAATTTTTCCACAAAAGGCATAACAAATAGGAAAAGCTTTCGGAGACTTACTTACACGTTACCGAGCTATTGCATAAATTATTCGTTTATTATATTTGTATTAAAAATCTAATAATTAATTCAAGACAGTTATACATAGATTGCGTCAATTATGTCAAATGATTGTTATGCTTCAAGTGGTGGATTGGTGAACTCTAGTGTAGAATACAGTACTCATGGAACTTCTGGCACAACTCGGTCCAGTCTAAGAAATGCAAGGACCAAGGACCATGTTGGATGCGGCTTGTTACGAACACCAGGCCCAAATTCAAAATATTCAATGTTTGCTTCCAAGCAATGTTAAACATAATGTCGCTAAGTTGGCCCAAATTCAAAATATTCAATTTGATGACAAGAATATTGAAGGCGGTCTATCATGTCATTAAAATATATATATTATTTTTAATGTACTCACAATTTTAAATATATTAATATATTTAATTATAATATAATAATATAATTATAATAATATCAATAAAAAAATAATATTACAATTATATTTTTACATTATAATTGAAGGTACTGTACATTTAAAATTGTGAGTGTTGTAAAAATTTTATCTTAAAAGCATTGTAAATAAAATAATAAAAAATAAACAAATTCAATCATCAAATCAAATATCGTATTTTAATACCAAAAATATATTTATTTTGTCAATTATTGATCAAATATTAAATATTTAATGATAAAATAAAAATAAAAGCTACTTGAAATTATAGCATATTAAATCTTTTACCAAAAAAACTTCATAAAGACCTTCTAAGTGGGTTAATTGATGAGCTAATCCATTTAATTTGTGAGTTAAATAGTTCAAATTAATTTAACTTATTTATTATAAATGAGCTTAAAATTTTAATCCAAACTACTAAAAAAGTAAGTTAAATGGACTAACTTAGTAGGCTAGAATTTGACAACTCCATTTGAT
The DNA here is from genome assembly GCA_037074485.1 of Delonix regia. NCBI lineage: Eukaryota > Viridiplantae > Streptophyta > Magnoliopsida > Fabales > Fabaceae > Delonix > Delonix regia. Next base: position 30,105,210 of record CM073451.1, read on the forward strand.
AAAATATTCCCAACCAATCTCATAAGGTTTGTGTGTTCAGGTTTTGTTGGTTTTAAATTAGTATGGTTTGCACATAATGGAACTAATCATCTCTATTTATCATGTAGCTAATGAGGCCAACCGGAGTACTTATTAACAAAATAGCCAATTAATAATACCATGGAATGGATTCTTGCAATTTAAATATTTTATAAATTTTAGAAAATGGATACAAGAAGTGAGAAATGTATGTAATTCATCTTGTCTATGTTTAGTCATTACGTAAAAGACCTAATTCTATTACCACTAAGATTAATGATGCATAGTTATAACTAGTTGACCCTTTTCAACATAACAAAATTATGGTTGATTATGAATGTCCTTGGTTGGATGAATGACAAATGTTGAACATCAACATTATTGTGTAGCTTCTTCACAATCGTAGGAATTTCAAGGAATAAATTTTGGGTTAAAGGTTGGGTTGGAGACCATAGGATACACCATGGCAAATATCCTACTTTAAGTGGAAAAATAAAAAATAAAAAAAAATAGCTTTATGAGTTGGATAAGAGAAAGAGGATGCATCTAGGGTAAGAATAAATCTTAATGATTTATAAAATTAAGGGGATATTAGAATAAGAAAATTAAGAAGATTTAAATATAAAGAAAAATGGCATTATATCTAAGCTTCAGGCTAACACAAATATCTAAGTCTTACTTAATGTATTTAAATATATCCTAGTTCAAGCCTCCTTATAGATAACTTTGATGTTTTTTTTTTTTTTTGGCTTTGACATGTGTCCCTATGGTGAAATTACAAAAATGCCTTTGTAGCTTATTTCTTCCTCATGTTCCTCGTCTTACTCAAATGAACTTGAGCTGCATGGGGAAATTCTTCATTCTTCTTCTTCAATTTGTCTAGCAGGGCCATCTTCATCACTTTTGCAAGCATCTCTGACCTATTTTCGATTCATTTCTGATGTTGATTGGCTAGAAAATGTTAAGGTTCTTATGAGAATCTGTTTTGTGATTTTTCCAACAATTAAGTAAGATGTAAGTGATTTTTTGGAAATCACCTTAGGGCTTTGCTTCCATATTGAATTTCAAGCTCTTTTCTACCATTTGCACCGATTAATTGCATGAAATAAGCTCAGAGTCGTGAAACCCTTTTCCATAGCATGTTTTTCGCGAATATGACAAAATTGGGCTTGATTTTGTGCTTTTCCTCTAGAATTTCCATAGGACTTCAATTGTAAGATGAATTTCAACCCTTTTTCCCTTGATTCCAACATTCAATTTCATCATTTGGCTTTGATATTCAAAACCCCCCTCTTCAATGTGGGAATAATGTAAATTTTGAAATTTTACTTGATTCTTGCATGATTTCGCCAAATTAAGTTAGGGTTTCATATGGAAGGTGAATTTTGAACCTTTCCCTGCAAAATTCAGTGATTAATTTAGAGTTTTGGCTCTTGGATTTGAATACCCCAATTTAGCTATGTATGATCATACTTATAAAGTGATGAAATTTGAAGGTTTTGGGCTCCTTTAGCATCATTAAACATCCAAGGGAAGGATTAAAGCTAATGGAAGTTTTTATTTTGAGTAGTAAGTTGATTTAAAATTTTTTCTTAATTTTCTTGAATTTTGCATGGATAAAAAGGGAGGAAATGAATGGAAAACCTCAATAGAGTTGGTTTAGTGACTTCAGTTAAATATCTCAAGTTAATGACAAAATTTGAACTTAGTTAGTTGATCTTTAATGTCACATTGGTGAAATCGATAAATTCTTAATCATGGAATGAAGGCATAATAAAGGTTGTTGGCGAAAATTTAAGGCATTATATATTGTTTAACATCATGAATTAATTTAGATTAGAAGAGTGCCATTTTCCAAGCCATGAATGAAGTTGGATGGTTAGTGATCATGAAGATGAAGGTTGAAGAACAATATGTTGAAAGTGTCTTGAAACAAAATTTGGATAATTAAATTTTAAAAGGATTGAATCCAAGTTAATCAAGTTTATATATGAAACTTAGTATGCATCAAATTGGGATTTAGTTAAGCGTACCATCGACCATATTAAGGTGATGCTTATTTATGAAGTGGACCTTGAAATGAGAAGTAAAAAAAACTGGTGAGGTTAGGGATAATAATGGAACATTATGTTAGACAATCCAAGAAGTATAAATAACAAGACTTATGTTTATGGTTTTAAAGCAAATGAATAGGTAAATATATACATAAGTAGAATTAGTTATATTGTTCCTAAATAATAGAGGTTGAGAATGCATTACTTTATTTTATAAGTCCTTTAAACTAATCTTGATTAAGTGAATTACTAAAGGCTTTAGGGAGAGGTTTGTGTGCTCCTCTCTAAGTGAGTAAGTATTGTTAACTATGCTTGTATTCTACACTTTGAAAACTCTCTTCATGAATTTATGTACTTTGTACGCTCAACTATCTTAGGGAACAAATTTCTTTAACGATACTGATTTCTCCTTAAGAATTGTTCCTAATGCTTTCACAACTTCAAGGTATTATATAACCTCTTCCAATATTTAGTTCAACTTTGGAATTATAATTTATATTTCTATATATTTGGTTCTGATTTACATTGGTCATGAAATGTCAAATTTTTCTTATTATGTTTTTTGAATAAAACTAATTCTGGATTCTCTAAATTACTCTGATTTTGGATAATTTAAAAACTGTAGTTTTAAGAAGTACTCTGATTTGAATTTATGAAGGAATTTGATTTTGGATTTGTGAAGTACAATTATTATGGATTTCTAAATTATTCTATTTAGTATTTCTATAGTACTCTACTTTGTGATTATAAAGTACCCTGATCCTATAAATTTTGAATTACATTGATTTAGTTTTTCTGAATAAATTTGATTCTGGATTTCCTGAACTACTTGGGTTTGGATATTTTGAAACTCTGGATCTAAGAAAGACTTTGTCTTTGAATTAATTAAATATTCTAATTATGGATTCATGAAACACACTGGTTTTGTATTTATGAAATACTCTAATTTTGGATTGACAAAATATCTGACTATAAATTTATGAATTTATTTGGTTCTGAATTTTTTTCTAAAAGGTTTGGTTATGTAATTATTTCTATAAAAGAAATTTTAGGAAACCATCCATTCCATAACCTTACAGCTAATGGCAATAAACGTTAGCTATAGTGCACCGTGATTCTGAACCCAAAATAGTAGAAGAGATACTAGCCCCGTGTGTTAGCCACCACATGTGGATCTGATATGATTCTGATCATCTGATTGAGGAATGTATCTAGTATTCTGATTATTCTGAGCTTTATGTTCGTGTTTGATATCTATTCTATTCTGATAATACTCTAGCTAGTAGGAGAGATACTAGCCCTGAGTGTCAGTCACCTTACTTAGATTTGATCTGATTCAGATTATTTGACTAAGACGTATGAACTATATTATGATTATTTTGTGCTTGATGCTCGTGTTTGATATCTATTTTGTTATGATAGCACTAGCCTTGAGCTAGCTCTGGTTATTATATTATGTTAGTTTTGTTGGATGTATCCTACTATACCACTTTGTATGGTTTCATATTGTTATATTATAGAATCTTATTCATTTTTCCATATTGCATTTCATGTTTTTGGACCAAGTTTCAAGTGAACATTGATATGTTCTCATTATTCATATTTTGTGAATAATTACTTATTCGTTTGAAGATTTCAAAGATAAATGACTTATTTATAAAAACTCTTATGCTTCCGTTTGTTCCCTTCCTAATTTAGTTAGTAATATTTACTCATTGAGTTTTTTTTACTCACTCCTTTATTTTCATGTTTTTCAGAGAGCTATGTTGATCATGAACCTTTCTGTTACATAAAAAGAAGTTAGATATCCCTTAGTGAGCCATGCATTGTTCGCAATGACGTAGTTTACTTCTTGTTATTGTTGAATATTATATATTTTGTAATCTAGTAGCTCCGTTTGTCACAGGCAGGAAATAAGTGATTGTATAGTATATTTGGGGCTATCTGGTTACATTATTTTAAAAGAGCAGAGCTCTCCTATTTTTCTGATTTTACAGGTTTTGGTTGTGGAAAATTTTGGAAACCTATATTTTAGGGGACACTTTGTCGAAATTTCCCCACAAACCCAATTAGTGAATTCTATGCTTATGGATTATCATGATCTAGTAATCTTCAATTAGTAAGTTTATCATTAAACTGTTCAAGTTATCTGATTTTTCTAGTTTGTGGAGGCAGAGTTTACTTCATTGTCCATGTTGGTCACACTTCCTTAGTTAGCGGTGAGACATTGGTGAACTTGGTTTATCAAACAAATTATAGGATTTCTTTAAGAGAAATCAACTCTTGAAAAGTTAATAGCCACTACTTAAGAAAATATTAAGATTTTTACATATAAGCCTCGTTTAGTAGGATTGTAAGAATAAGAATGAAATGAACTTGATGAAATAAAATCAGATAATCTAAAATCATGTTTAGTATGATATAAGAAAGAGAAGGAATGATTGTATATTATAAAGGATAAAGACCAAAATACCTCTGGTCTTTAAAAAAATAATATTACTATATTACAAAAAGTCTTGCCACTTCATCTCCATTAGTCCCCCACTCATCATCCTCCATTGTTCGAACTTTAAATCATGTCTTTTCATATATGTTAAATATTCAAATCATCATCTACTTCACTTGCCTTCTCATATGTTGAACTAGGTGTGAACATGTGGGCCGAAGACCTAGCCAACCCTGCCTAGCCTAAACTCCATCGGGTTAGGGCATACGAAGGGGGCCAGGTTGAAAGGGAAAAAACTATATGGGTACTAGTTCGGGCTGGGCTAGGCTAAGGGAAGGCATTCTGTCCATTATACCCGGCTTGGCTTGGTAATAATATATTATTATATTATTTTTTATTATATATATATATATATATATATTATATTATAATTCAACAATATAACATTTTATTTTAGGGTTCTTTCTTAATTCCTCTTTCTTCCCTGTAATCTTTCTTTCTCCCTATCCTTCCTAGACCCACACTCACTTAGCAAACCTAACCTTTTTCTCTTCTACGTTAGCTGTTGGTTGAGTTATTGGCTTCTTCGTTGATCCTACCCCACCTCTAAACTTCCAGTCATCTGTTTCATCTTTTCTTTTCTTCTACATTGGTCATCTAGTCATATGCTTTTTAAGTAATAATGTTATTTTAAGTACTTAATTAATATTGACATACCCTTAAAGAAGAACTATAACAAAAAAAAAAGAAAAGGAAATTAACAATGTTATTTTAAGCATTTAATTAATGTATGAAAATAAAGAGTATGTTTGAAGTGAAACTTTTGAAGCAACATATGGAGCATTAATTAATGGTGACAATAGATATAAGCATGAAGGAACTCGATGGGAAATTTAATAGACAAGAGACATGTAGGTTATGTGATTAAGGTAAGATAATACTGAATTGAGGCTAAAAAGAAATGGATATGACAGATGAAAATGAATAGTTTGAGGAAGATAATAGTGGTATGACAGGACAAGTAATATGTGGTAAGTGTTCCTCTATGATGCCATTCAGAAATATTATTAGTAACTCATTAATCATAGGCATCTTAGTTTCTTTTTCTACTAGATAATAAAACTTGGACTGTAGAAATTGACCACAGAAAGATGTATGATAAATTTATATATGTATTTGTATATGAACAATTGACCACATAGTCACTCACAGACTCACCTAACCTCTTAATTATTTTCTTTTAAATGAATAAAATCATAATATAGAACAAAAAAAATCTTCTAACCTTTAGGAGAGATAAAGACATTGAAGTTGCATTTTCTTTTTTTAAAGGTTTTTGAAGTCTTTTAGTCATGTCTTAATATGGTTTAAACTTTAAATGTATTTTGGTTATCTCGTTCATTCATTAAATGGCAGACCTAACTCAAACCAAGTATTGAACTTACCCATGGTTAATCCCAAGGTAGTAATATGCCTAACAACCCAAACCTTATGCCATCTTAAATTATTGCTACCACTTCTGCTGGTGTCTTTGGCTCTACACCTGCCATAAATTCTACAATAGTAGGTGAAAAGAGAAAAATCCCCTAAGAAATTTGATGTGTAGGATCACTTCATGAAACTCCCCATGGAAGAGACTAATGGTAAAGTTAGAGCTGCTTTTAATTATTGTAGGGCGTCCTATGCATACAATCCAAACAAAAATAGGACAAATTCACTTAAAAAGCATTTCCAGAGATGTAAGAAACATCCAAGTAGGGCTTTAGAGAAAAAAAAATCAATGCTAGCTTATCTTGAGCCTCAAAAGGCATCTTAAATAAAAAACTTAGTCCTCCACACTTATAATTTTGAAGAGTGTCGCAAAGCATTACCTGAGTATGTTATATATAATGAAATACCATTTCAAGCTGTTGAAAAGTGTGGGTTTCAAAAGTTTTGCAACCAATTAGAACTAAGATTTCTTGTGCCATCTAGAATAACGGTTGCTAGAGATTGTTATAAACTCTATCTTAATGAGTCAAAGAAAATTAAAGATTTTCTCTGTCATAACCGACCTTTCGGCAAGAGGAAATAAAAAGTTTAAATCAATTCTTAAAAATGAATCTTGAAAATCAATTTGTTTGGAGTCGCCACCAAAAATTTTTAATGAAAAACTTTGGAAAACCAATTTAAAATAAAAAGAAAAAGGCAACATGGTCTACGCAACTAGAGATGGGTAGATATTTACAAGAGAATATGACCTTAAAATTATCTCAATTACCCTTTATTGACGTGCATGCCCATTAAACAAAAAAGATAAAAATGATAATAATAGAAGCAAACGAGTAGATATTTACAAAGGGTAGACTTGACCTAGGATGAAGGCCTAGGGCCTACGTACCCTACGATAGGGATCAAAGTCCACGTAGTTCGACCTAAAAGACGTGTCTATTGGTTGATGATAAATAATTTTTGTGATGAAAATAGAAAAGTTCAAATTAAACAGATTCTCATAAACAAAACAGGATTAGAGTTTGATTTGGGTATTTTAATTTACAACAATCTAATTAAGCTTACTCTCCTTATCCCTTCATTTTCTCTCATTTAAAATTTTTTTTGTTTATTTTCGAGATTTTAATCTTCATTTTGAAATTTAAATGAAATTATTATAAAGAACAATCCTAATCATCTTGTAAATAATGTGATAAAAAAAATATTTAATTAAGATATTTATTTTTACATTATTATCATCATTTTAAACAAGCATATACTAATTTTCGAGATTTCGGGAGATTAAAATCTCACATGATCTCAAGCACTCGAGGAGAACAATATTCTCACGTGATGATTTAGTAAATGATAGAAAATATTTAATTAAAGTATATATCTTTGCATTATTATTATTATTTTCAAAACAAATATATACTAGTTTTCAGAATTTGAGGAGATTAAAACCTCACATGATCCCAAGCCTTAGAGGAGAACAATATTCTCACGCGATGATGTCGTAAATGATAGAAAATATTTAATTAAAGTATTTACCTTTGCGTTATTATTATTATTTGAAAACAAATATATACTAGTTTTCGGAATCTGAGGAGATAAAAATCTCACACGATCCTAAGCATTCGAGGAGAACAATATTCTCACACGATAATTTTCATAAGTAATGGAAAATATTTAATTAAAGTATTTCTTATTATATTATTATTATTATTATTATTATTGTTATTTAAAACAAGTATGTATTAATTTTTTTAGGATCTAAAGAGATTAAAATCTTACATGATCTCAAACACCCGTGGAGAACAATATTCTCACTCGATGATTTTTCGTAAACAATGGAAAATATTTAATTAAATTATTTCTTATTATATTTTTATTATTATTTATTGTTATTTAGAATAAGTATGTATTAATTTTTTGGATCTAAAGAGATTAAAATCTCACATGATCTTAAACACTCAAGCAGAACAATATTCTCACACGATAATTTCGTAAATAATAGAAACATTTAATTAAAGTATTTATGTTTGCATTATTAGTATTTTTAAAGCCAATATGTACTAATTTTCAGGATCTAAGGAGATTAAAATTTCACATGATCCCAAGTACTCAAGTAGACTAACGGTCTCACACGATAAACTTTTTTTTTATTTATTCTTTTGCTTTAATAAATAAAGATAAAAAAATAGACAAAGAATAAAAATATGATTCAAAACATATCATTTTCACCTACTAAAGTGATTTATCATGCCTCGGCCCAAGGAGATTGAAATCTCACATGGGTTTTGCCAGTTAACTTCATAATGTCTGAAGAGACACGGAGTCCCACAAGATTATTCTTAAAAATAATAATAATAATAATAATAATGACAATTATAACAAAGGCAAAAGATAATCACTTACACTTCAAGAAAACAAAATAAAATAGAGATAAACTGATACATTCCCCTTTCACCTACCATTTGTTCATATATTATTTGTAATCATGATTTGATGAAGATGAAGATAAGCCAATGGAAATTAAAATAAAACAAGCAAACTAAACAAACAAAAGAAACCAATGGCTAATAGACACATGCATAATATTTACAGTTTCTATGTGACAGGGAGAGGTCTAAAAATACACACACCACTAACGGCACTTTCAACTACTGCCACACCCCTACAAGAGCCACTCCTACTACTCTTATTCATGTATTATATCCTAACAGCATAGTTTAGGTTCAGCTATTTATATTACATGAATGATTTATTTCTCTGCTTTTTGTTCTGCCATAAGTTACTTCCTTTCGGTTTCTTCTTTACACTAAATATCAACATGGCTTCCACCATCCACACCTTCTATTTGCCCAAAAAAATAAATCACGCACTCATTAACTAATTATAAAGGTGAGAGTCTATCAATTGGATTACAGTTTAGTTTTGACAGAATTGCAAGTTTAAAGAGAGAACACGTGTCGCGGGTAAATTTTAACCTGAATCAAACCACTGGATTATCTATCTTGAGTTCCCTTAACTCATGTACAAAAAATAACACTGTAACTGGACTCAAAGCAAACAATTACAGCCCTCAAACATGGAGAATACACACACAAGCCCTGAATGAGAGGAAAGGAAAGGAGAGCTTCAATCAAAAAGAAAAAATCTGTGATGTTTCTATCCATGATTAACAAGAAGAAACGCAGCATAAACTAGGCATCTATTTGACAGTAGTAGAATCGAATAGGTGCAGTGGCATGGCAGTCCAAACACTCTGAAGTTTCATACTATCTAAGGCTATATATGAAAGACCAAACCATGCATTTTAAACACATTCAGATGGAAAATAATATAGCAAGGTACTGCATCATTTAATTTTTTTTTTTTTTATGTTGTACGAATATCCAAAGGTGAACATGTGGCGGACCAAGTGGACAAATGGTGTGATTAATGTGCAATAATCAAAATGAAAAGTTCAAGTGACATGCAGCGAGACTTCCCTTCTTCACGTTTCGAAAATGGAACTAAGATGTTTGGTGTTGTTGTTAATGGCCACCGAATGTTAAACACCTTAAAATGAGAGTAATATGAAGGTCAAAATGAGAGGAGTTCAGCTAATGAGGCTCACCTTTCTCCTTGGATCTTTTCCTAGTTTTGAACCTCCTTTCCTTGCTTTTTTCTAGCCTCTCCCAACGGTCCCAAGAACCTTTGTTTTCTGCTATGATGCCTTTTCTTCGTTTAGTACTCTCTCGGCTTCCACTCTCTCTCGTGTTCTGCTTCTATAACGTTCAAACAAGGATTAACACGCTCAACTACTTCTTCCCTCTTCCCTCAGCTTGGCATTCCTCTGTTTGCCCCTGTCAACGATGCTCGGAACAGGGGAGTTTTTCTGCTTCAGCTCAGTTTTTCCTCCTTGGCTTCAGCTCAGCTTTTCTTCCTTTCAGTTTCTCCCCACTTCTCCTTCTCGGTTCCCTCAGTTTCTCCTTACTTCCTCTTGGTTCCTTCAGTTTTTCCAGTAGCCTCTCGGTTTCTGCAGTTTTTCAATAGCCTTTCGGCCTCTCTTCTCTCCAGTACTCTTCTTCTTCTCCTCCAGCCTTGGTAGCCTCTCAGTTTCTCCTCTAACCTTGGCAGTCTCTCCCCTTTAGCTCTCACAGTTTTTCTCACAGTAGCTCTCTCTGTCCTCTTCCTTTCTAACAGCTTCCTTTTTTTTTCTTCCCAACAAGCTCTTCAGTTCTCCCTTTAGTAGCTCTCGATCTTGGCTCTTAATCTCCCTCAGCTTTCCACCTCTCTAGCCATCATTGCTACCTTCCAGCTAGAACATAGGGGAGGCATGTAATCCTCCCTCAGCTGCATGTCGTGCTTCTTGATACCCCTACGTCTTCCCTTCTTCTTCTTTTTTTTTTTGTTTTTTTTTTGGATTATTTATATTATATTATTTCCTTACTATTTGATTTTATCTTCATTTTAATTTTTCCTGATTTTAGTTATCATCATTATTTATCTTATTTTGGGATTGTTTGTTTTTTTATTATTTTCTATTTTTGGTGTTTATATTATTTTTCTCTTTTTATGATTTTTTATTATTAATTAGTAATATTTAAAAATATTAAGTAATTTTGAGTGAGGTGTTCACATTCTTGAGAAGTCATGTGTCCGTGTTTGTCTCACTAAAGACACATGGACATCAGTGTAAAACCTTAACTCTATATGTCTCTCAGCTCACTTTATCAATGAAAATTGGTGACTACAAAAATGAATTTCAAATTTCTGACTAATTGAAAAACGTAAGGGTGACACTGTAGGAAAGGCAATTGAGAAGTGTTTGTTAGGGTGGGGGATTGGAGAAGTGTTCACACTAACTGTAGAGAATGCAAGTTCAATTGACACTACTGTAGCCTATTAAGGAAACGATTCAAAAATTGGAATGGCTTAGTTTGTGGAAGAGAATTCTTACATATACGTTTATGTGTGCATATTCTTAACTTAGTGATAAATGATAGTTTAATGGATTTGAATAATTCTTTATTGGCTATTCAAAATATGGTTAAACATGTCCAATCATCTCCTTCAAGGATGCAATGGTTTAAGAGTTTTGTTGAAAAAGAAAAAAATAGAGTCAAACAGTGTTGTGTGTTTGGATGTTGCAACTAAGTGGAATTCCACTTACCATATGTTGGAAAGTGCCACCAAATTTCAAAAAGTCTTTGAGAGGATGAAAAGTGAGGATGATAGATTTATGGCAAACTTTAGGGAAGATACTAGTCGAGTTGGTCCAATGAATACTATTGATTAGAGTAATGCAATTGTATTTGTAAAGTTTTTTAAGGTGTTATATTATATGACTATAAGAATGTCTAAATCTTTGTATGTGACATCCAATACATGTTTCCATGGCATTGTAAATGTTCAAATTTTGCTACTTAGTAGCTCTGTACATCGAGATCCTATAGTAAAGGAAATGGACATGAATATGAAAATTAAGTATAACAAATATTGGAAGATGTTAGAAAATTTAAACTATTTACTAATATTAGGGACAGTGCTTGATCCTAGATACAAACTTAACTATGTTAATACCGTACTTGATGAAATATGCCCTGAGCATGATATGTGTAAAGCCATGAAGAGAAAAGTGAATGAGGCATTGTATTACTTATATGACCAATATTTTGATGGAGTTATTTAGGGGATAAATAGTGGAACTTCTTATACTACCTATCCAATGGGGATAGGACTTCCAAATTTTTATCCTTCCAATCACCACTAACATAGGTAAAAGGCAATGAAAAAGACAAAAAGCACTTTAGATCACAAAACAAAGTTAGAAAAGTATTTACAAGAAGATGTACTTAATGATGATGCCTTATTTGACAGCTTAGTGTGGTGGAAAGAGAATGTCACTAAATATAGAGTCTTATCTCTTGTTGCACGTGATGCCTTAGTTATGCCGATATGAACTGTGGCTTCTGAATTTGCTTTCAGTACTGGGCCGGTACTTGATGTGTTTAAAAGCTCATTGTCCCCTACAACGACCGAGGTGCTCATTTGCGCCCAAAATTGGCTTAGCCCTTAAGTGTTCAGCTTTAATGATTATGAATTTAATGAGTTTAAGGAGTTTGATAATATTGTATCTAGTATGCTATAACTTTATTTACAATTGTTGATGGTTAACTTTATTCAATCTTCACTTTGTAGTATCTTAACTTATGTTTGTTGTCTATAGATGTTTCAAGAAGTTCAACTATCACCGGAAAATCCAATTGATGTACAATTTATTAGTTAGTCCAATTGATGGGAAGTTCTACTTTTATTATTTTTATATATGGTTTTAAATAATATGGTTGTGATACTTATTCCACCTTCTTTCTTGGCAGATTGTGATCAAGATAGTATGTTTGCGGTATATTGTGATCGATATTAGTCTGTGTGGGACGTGTTCTTTCTTATCTTATTTAGCATTTAGTTTTATCTTCTCTGGTTTAATATTGTAATAGGACTAGTAGTCTAATATTGTAATGACTAATTAACAATTTATTTTCCATTGTGTAATAAAGTTTATTTTCTTTGGTAGTTGATTGCTTTTGTCATTTTAGAGTTAATTCACTTTACTCTATATAGTAAAAGGAATAGACAAGATATTTGGTAGGTGTGGAAAATCAATTTTACATTTATTGATGCTGGAAGAAAGTTTCACTACAGTGTTTGCACTTTACTTACTGATGGTAATTTTAGTTTCTAAACTAGTTTTATTTAGGTTTTATAAGTCAATGTGTTATTCTAATTTTGTTCAATGTCGTTAAGCATGCCACTTGATATTAGTGTGCAATGTTTGTACTTTACAAAGAGTACAGTGGAATTTGTTGCCTCTACTGAATATATGGTGCAGTCTCCTAAGCATCCAGATATTTCTTCCTCATTGATGTTTCCATATATGCAGTTAAAAGTAGAATGATTGAGGTAAGTTCTGTGGACATAAGCATGTATTGGGTTCAACATATGCATGTATTTGCCAACTTTAGGACCATTCGATTGGAAATTTTCTATGAGTGACCAGTCGACTAGCTATTGCTAAGTAGTTGACTGTTGAGGTCTAGTTTTGATTTTAAATAGAAAAAGATGAACCAGCTGACTGGCATCGTCCAATAGTTGACTAGCATGACAAAAAAGTTGTTGTTGCTTTTCAACGACTATTTTTGTACAATTCTCTTGTGTTTCAAATGAATTTCTTGGGCTTTGTATTATAAATATGAGACCTGTGGACCTTGGAAACAAACAAGAACATTTTTTAGTACTTTAATTTTGAAAAATTCTCTCTTATTTTGCTCATTTTTGCATGAGTGCTTCATTGTCTTACATATTTTGTTTTAAGGGTTTTTATTTTTGTATAATTTCTCTTCTAGGAGTGTTGTTGCAAGTAGTATTGTTTTTTTCGAAAAAAACAAATAAAAGACTAAGGTTAAGGGGAGTTATTCGCTAGTTGATTGTATATAATAAAAAATTTTAAAAGATTGTTTCGAAACTAAATATAAGCTTAAGATTAAGTTGAACCACAATAAATACTTGTGTCATTTTTTATTTTTGACTATTTGTTCTTATTTTCAAATTGATTCTAAGTTTGAAAAACTCTATGAAAACTTTTATTGTAAAAACATTGTTTTTAACATCTAATTCATTTTTTCTTGGTGCCAACCTTGTATAACACTGGCCATCGCCATTGACGACTCTCCAAGCATAACACAACATATCTGGATGAATAGAAGAAATAGAAGAAGATTGTCACTGCTATGTCGAAGAAGACTGATGAATGCAAGAAATTGAAGAAGACTGACATAGAATGTTGTCGATCAAGATATAGAAGTAAAATGTCCGAGAACATCACCAGTAATCTTCGGTACAGCACACCATGATTGTGTTTGGTGGCAGCCTAGCACTTGATGAGATATTGGTAAGAAAGATAATAATAGTTTAAAATGGGGGCAAAATTGGGAACAACATACATTTCCAAGAAAAATTGACCTTTCCTTCAGAGATCGCTAGCAAACAACTCTCCGATAAGCTTCTTTATCTTCATTCCCATACTATTGTTTCCTTGCACTTTTCTAGCCCTTCCTTTCTCTTTTCTTTTCCGTTATTTCCTTCTTCCTTTTACCAAATGGTGATTGTAATTTTGAAAGCAGATGTTCTACTTATTGTAACTTCCTTAATCCTCTCTTTTAGCTAGGTTTAAAATTTAGGAAATAATTATATTTTTGGTCTTTATAACTTTGATCATTTTTTAATTTAGTCTCTATAGTTTAAAATTTTGTAATTAAGTCCATATAATGTATAAATTATAAATATTATAATTTAGTTCCCACAATTAAAATTATATAAATATTTTATTAACTTCTGTTGATATAACTAATTACATATTATCTTAATACTATAAATATGTATGAATTATGTTAACAACAGAAATAAATAATAATAATAAAACAAAAATAACTTTTATATATATATATATATATATATAATATTAAAAAATATAGTAAAAGGGACTACATTGTAAATCATTTAAATTATGATAACCAAATTATAAATTTTTAAAGTATAAAAACCCATTTTTTTAAATTACGTGAAATTATATAGACTAATGGTTTGGTGATTTAACTTCGTAACTTCAAAAAAATGTGAATGTTTTTTTTTTACCAGAAAAATTTATCGTATTATTTAGCAAAGGAAGGAGGAGACTTTTTTCTTTTTTTAGTTTATGAACTCGAAAATCCATTGTGGAGTTAATTTAAATACAACACACATTTTTCAAATTAAGTAATTCGCCATAATTTAATACTTGCACTAACTTAATTACAACAAAATATGCAATTTTTGCTCAGTTCTGAAAACATTTTCCAACGAGAAAATTTGAAACTTTTTATTATTAAAAATTGTTCTTTAACGAATTTAATTTTTTTATTTGTATCTAAAATTTTACAGAACCAAACAGCCCCAAAATACTATCGGAGTAGTCTGCCACCATTTTTTGTGTTCCCATACATGTTTGCCGCCGCCGTGTGTCTCAGACTCTACTATTTACCGTCGAAGATTAAGCAGAAGATTACATAATTAGGTTGGGCCATCGCTCACAAGTCACGACGCTGTCTCAGATTTAGTTTCTGTTTCGGAGCAAGTGCGAGGATGTGGAGGTCGGCTTTTGCAAGACACGCGTTTTGGAACTTCAATGCTTCCCGAACCCGAATCCCTCAGTTGACGGCGGTTCTCTCTGGCTCAGTAAACCCAGTTCAATCTTCTCGTTTACCTGCATGGGTTTCTCCTCAGATGTCTTGTCTCTGCAAGAACCCTCGATTCTTTTCTCAGCATTCAGCTGAACACTCTCAGTTTGAATCGCAAATCACTGATTCCAACCCGGAGGATTCTATCCATGAGGTCTCAGTGCATTCTTCTGAGGGTGTTGATGAATATGGTAGTGCTCAGATGGGCAATGATGCCTCTTTGGATAGGGGGCCCCCTGAGGAATCTCTTGATGAAATTGGTGGTGTGCAGATGAATACTTTTGCTTCTGATTTTGACCAACAGGGGGAAGAGGAGGGAAAAGGAGAGGTTTACGATATCGATTTGGAGAAATTGGAGAACGTGCTGTCTCTTCTTCAAAGTAGTCCTGATGGCTCCTTGGAGTCACGTCTTGATGACATGGGTTTGATTCTACATGAAGAGTTTGTCATCATGGTAATTCAAACCCCTCTTATTTTGGGTGAGAATCTTATCAGGTTTTTCAGGTGGGCTTGGACGAAGAAATCATTTAAGGTCACCACTCCTGTTGTGAAATCCCTTGTTCTGGCGATTTGCAGTGGTCTTAAGAAGAAAGAAATCTACTCCCTATGGGACTTAATTAAGGATATCAGCAAGAAAGAGAATGAGGTTCTGAGTGTAGAGATTCTCAATGAATTGATAGCTTCCTTCTCAAAATTGGGCAAAGGTAAGGCTGCGTTTGATGCCTTCAACAGTTTTGAGGAACTCGGATGTGTGCCAAATGCAGACACCTATTACTTTACGATTGAAGCTCTTTGCAGGAGATCATTTTTTGATTGGGCTTGGTCTGTGTGTCAAATGATGCTTGATGCTGAAAGCCTGCCCGCGGGTGAGAAAATTGGTAAGATCATATCTTGGTTTTGCAAGGGGAAAAACGCTAAAGCTGCCCACGCAGTGTATGTGGTAGCAAGAGAGAAGAAGCAGCACCCGCCTACGTCCACAATTAGCTTTTTGATTGGTCAACTTAGTCAGGAAAATGAAACTGTACAATTAGCTTCGGAGATGTTAGAGGATATTCCTGGAGAGGAGAAGAAACGTGCAATAAAACCATATTCAGCTGTTGTTCAGGCCTTGTGTAGGATCAAAGATGTTGATGCGGCCAAGCAATTGGTCTTGAAAATGATTGCAGATGGTCCACCTCCCGGAAATGCCGTTTTCAATTATGTTATTACAGGATATTCTAAAGTTGGGGAAATGGAACAGGCATTAGAAATGATGAAGCTAATGGAAACTAGAGGCTTAAAACCAGATGTGTACACATATACTGTTCTTATAAGTGCCTATGCAAATGGTGGTGAGATGGAACAGGCTTGGAAAGTCTTAACAGAAGCCAAAAAGAAGCATTCTGAGTTGAGCCCTGTAACTTATCATTCTCTGATACGGGGATATTGCAAGCTGGAACAGTTTGACAAGGCTTTGGAATTATTGGCAGAGATGAAAAATTTTGATGTCCGACCAACTGTTGATGAATATGAGAAGTTGATCCAGTCTCTCTGCCTGAAGGCTTTGGATTGGCAAATGGCAGAGAAGCTCCTAGAGGAAATGAAAGAGAATGGCTTGTATCTCAAGGGTATCACTAGGGCCCTGGTTAGAGCAGTCAAGGAAATGGAAAAGGAGGTTGTGGAGACCCAAAAAGTAGTTTAGTGGCTTAAACTAGCTGGCAGGCTCTTGGAGGTGGCATGAGCAATATGTGCGAGGCCTCAAACTTGTATTTCTCTTCTGGTTTTTGCAGCATTCTAATAGCTAGTTATTGTTTAATGCTCTTTTGATATAAAGGCAAGAATATTGGTAGGGAATCAACTGAAGTTTTGATGGGTGTAATGCGTTTGATTGGTATCTTTCTAATATTGAATGCAGCCCTGGTTGGCTATATTTTAGAGTTTTCTTTTTCCATAATAATGTCGTTAACACGCAGGTTATAATGTTCTTATTTAATTTGAATGCCAATGCCATGGTAAACTTTTTTTTTTCCTTGTCTATCCAAGGACTTTGGGAAATATTAATCGCCCTGCTTTTCTCTATTCCCTAAATACACACAATGGAATGAAGCAAAGAAAAGAAAGGTGTGTGTGGAAGCTGAATGACTGTGTCTTTATAGGAATTTTTTTTAAAAAATATATAAAGTGATTATTTAGATATTTACTGTTTTTCATATTTAGGCTTTTCTGCTCAGTTCCGATTTCTGAATCTTTAATATGTAGTAAAAAGATTGTTACATTCACTTTTAATTGAGATTTGAGCTTATGAATAATATGCGCATAATTTTAGAATTAATGGTTATGCATATAATTTTTAACATGAAATCTAATATAATTAGTGAAAGAGAAAGACTATGCATATAATTTTTAACATGAAATCTAATATAATTAGTGAAAGAGAAAGACTATGTGCCTGGAGTCATTGATTGGGCTTTCTGCCCCTTTGAAATCTAAAGTATTGTGGTACTGTCATCAATGGCTTATATTACTGCGTATAGCTGCATAAGACGTGGAGCAACTCTCTCTCTCTCTCTCCCTCCCTCCTCATTTCATTGCAAAATCCATGCTTTTATTTTTTTCAGTCACTTCAACAGTTTCGTTATTTGCTCCTTGAAATTTACTAGTGCCTTAGAATCTCATTTTATTTGGTAGCAATTTGAATGGATTTATAATTTATGACCTCTGAATTATGTCATTTGTGAGAGTAAGCTGTGGAAACATTAAACATCTGCTTTGGCTCCCAAATAAAAAAAGGCAAAAGGAAATTGTTTGGCATAGGATTTGTTCAGTGGGAGCCTCGGCACAATTGAACATTAAAGGCATGAAGGGTAATATAAATGGCAACTGCTCCCCAAGAACCATTGTTTCTTAGTTAATTTCTTTCAGCGGAAGATAAAATTTTCTCTTCATATTCTTGCTGCCTTTTACTTCCTGATTTAATGGTCTTACTAAGTGATTCATTATGTAGAACCTATCAGCATTTGACCCATGTCAGTATAAGATTCAGAAGACATGCAAAACTTGATGAAGGTTATAGGTGGAAAATGTAACTTTCTTGAGCAAAGTTAGCATCTACTAGATGATGTGTTAGACCTTCGATGCCATGCTAATCGAACAATGCTTGGTCATGATCTTTGAGGGAAAAAAAAAAGCTTGGAATCAGCTCCATGGCTAGCGTCCTCCAGGTTGCTTCGCTGACATTTCATCCTCTTGTTACTTTCTTAGAATTATAATTTTCTAGGTATCAGTGTCAAAGACCATTTCATACATAGAATTAGTTAAACTGCTAAGTAAAGGCATATGCATATTTTAATTATAATGTCTAAATGGTCCTTCACACAATGGCCTTCTAGGCTTGAAATGTGGACTAAGCGCAGGCCAAGCATACCTTGTGCATGAACTTGATTTCAATTGAGAGATAGGAGACAGTGAGGATTAAACCCTTGACCATTTGATCATAGGGGCTCCAATACTATGTCAATGACTATTTTACTAAAAAATTTATGTTATTAAGTGAAAAATCCATGAATATTTATCTGGAATTAGGGAGCAGATTGCTCAAGAGGGGTATGTAAGGCTTTTGATTCCAAGTCTGCAAATGATAATAGTGCTATGCTGCTGACCTTACATTGGCTCGGTTTATGTGGACACTCCTTTTGCAACAGCACAGCCTATCATGCCCTTCTGTTTCCTTCTTCCTCTCCTCTTAACAAAGCGAAGTGAAGTTCAAAAACGTGGTAAAGTCAAACCTTTATGAATTTTATTTTCTTTTCGTTTCTATCTATGTATATGCTACTTGCTAACAGTTATTAAAAAACTTTTTACTAGTGAGCACTGTGGCCAAGTATTGGTCAAAGAACACCGGATGGGAGAGTTTGGACTCTAGATGCTCCAGGTGTGTATCCTTTTATATCATATGTTCATTTGCTCATCTAGCCTCCTGCTAGAGAAGTTTTCCTTCTAGAGAAACCCACTTGAAATGTTTAGCTCCTTCGAAGTTCAAAATATGTGTTTGGATGTGATACACAATTGAATGTTCAAAGATGATATGTTGCAGATTCGGAGACCACGCACAGCTGCATATCCTAATATCTTTTATGTGCTTGACTTGTGCTCAAAGCCAGAAAATGTAGCTCATATATTTTTACATTGCTGAGTGACTGCTTTCTTGCAGAGTAAATAATCGAGGGTTTCACTGAGAGTTGAATTTGTCTGTGGGATTTATCGTAGTTTCCATATTTCTTTTCAAAGACAAGATAAAGGCGGACAAAGTTGTATATAGTAGTGGAAAGCGGTCATTTTTCATATATGTATTTAGAGTATGGTCTTGTGACATAGTCATGTTTTTAGTTGTCTCTATTGAAACATTTGGGAGCGAGGCTAGCACAAAGTAGCAGAAATCTAATGTCCCAGACAAAAAAGAAGCTTCAACACAAACTTCTGCACCACAGATGAAGCGAGGATGCCAAAATACAAATAAGCAAGGGAAATAATGGGCTAAACCAGAAATTCTTCTTCACAGGGGACCATGGCACTCAGGCAAAGCTGTTACTAATGAAACTCTCTTGTCAGCTAGCGAAGTCACTGAGAGGATTGTGAAGGCCCAATGAGCAGTGGGAAGAATGATTCAGATTTGAGATCTAACACTTCTGAGGTCTAAATACAGCATTAATGGGTTCTCTTCTTTGTTGGCACTTTGAATGGTTGTCTCAT
This sequence comes from Delonix regia, assembly GCA_037074485.1. NCBI lineage: Eukaryota > Viridiplantae > Streptophyta > Magnoliopsida > Fabales > Fabaceae > Delonix > Delonix regia. Next base: position 30,125,189 of record CM073451.1, read on the forward strand.
ATATTTCCTTTGTAGTGTTGTTGTGCACCATATTTTACTTTCTTCTTCATTAGCAACAGAATAAAAATGATACTTAATCAAAGAAAATAATATTCGTCCAAATGATATCTATCAATAATGAAGCACTTCATTTAGAGGGATGCAAACGTTTATATTTTTTAGATAAATTAGGAAAATTCTGTGGCTAAGAATGGTGACATTTTGTATTTCTACACTTGTTAGATGTCATTCAAAGTCCTTGTCTGGTTTATAAAAGGAAAAAATTTATACATTGTCCCTTTCATATTTATATCAGATTCTTTTAATTAATTAATGATACGTGGATAATTTTTAAAAAAATAAAAGTTAACAGTGTTAATAAAAAAGTGAATTATGTATAAAATTTGTTTACTAATTGGAGAATCTAATATAAGTATATAAAAAAAGCATATTAGTTTTTTCTCTTTATAAAGTAGATAAAAATATACATAACATAGTTTGAAAATGAGAATAACTTTTGATTATAATATCTTTATGAACAAATTATTATTATTTTTATTTAAAAGGTATTATTATTAACAAATAATTATTTTATAAAAATAATAATTATTGTTATTAATAAATATGAATTATTATTATTAAATATTAATTAATTATTTTCTAATTTTATGAAAAAAATTATTGTCTCTTCCTCTTCACAAATCATACCCCGCCACCTGTAAAATCAACTCAAAAGGGTTCGGTGCAATATTATTTTAATAAAAAATATCGCTTAGTAATTTGAAGTGTGCGTCATAGCCAATATTGGCTGATTGTAGAGAGAGTGATTGATTGAATTTTCAAATAATGGTAGTGATTCAATTTTTGGAGATATTGCTTTATTTAATCCCCAAAAAAGAGTTTTCCCCAAAATATACGTTTCCACAAATTTTATGTCCTTTAAAAATTATCTTGGTATAATATCAATAATAAACTAATACGAAAATAAATTTGAGTGAGCCCAAGAATCAAATATTTTCTCCTCTTTTCACTTGCATAATATAACTATTATATATATATATATATATATATACGTATAGAAATGTCCTTGGACCCAATATAGATGTCTTGCAATGGACGTGCAGTTATGACACAAATTACTCCAATATCAATAATTGATTAGGGCAGAATAAAAGAACTCCATCCACCATCTTTTTTCAAAAAAATCTAGTAACAATAATATATCAAATTAATGGTTTAAATTACTTCTCCATGAGAATTATATATCAAAATTAAAAGTGAAAAGATTGCGCCTTTATCTTTGCAAGAACGACCTGATAAGATTAGTTATTTTATTTTGAATCTTCTAAACTATGATATCATTAAAATATTTTTAAATTTAAAGAGAATGTAACATATGGAGTGAAAGTATGTATAACATTCACTTCTTTTTTACCTACTTTATTTACAATTTACAATTTAAAAGATCCAATTTTTTAAATAATCTTCATTCTTAAAGATTATTCCGATATAATTAGATTTTTGTGAAAGACATATTAGTAACGGCTTTTTGATCCTGTCACTATAAACTAATTATTACTAATATCCACTACAGTAAAAAATTATATTAATATGCTATAAAAGGACATTTGTCTGACAAAAATTTTTACAATCGCACTAATTAAATATGCACAATAAAAAAATATTTTTAAATAAAAAATTACTAATTGCATAAGACATGCTCAAGCAACCAATAAATTTACATGCCATTCGATTTGTAAAAACTAATCAAGGAAACAAGAATGAGAAACATATTCTCATGTTTGGTTCAAAAAAATAGAAAATATTCCTTCAACCTACAAAAAGATCTCTCCTTCATATACGGTAATCTAATTTCCATAAAAAAACTTATGGAAACCAAGTGGTCTCCCAAAAAAGAAAGACGAAAATTTTTTTGAAAATACTCTCTAATGTTCTACTATCACTTTGAGTTACTTGAAAACGCAAAAGTTTGCATTGACTATATCCATTATTGAAAATTGAGCACCTATTGTTGGCAAAAAATTCCATTTGGTGAGTGCAAATTTCTGTCTTCTTCGTTGATTAATTGCTTGATCTAAAATACTGAGCAATCCTCTTCTAGTATTTTTGGTAGAGAGCAAATTGGTGATGCATTGGTGACACATGAACAACAGAGGAGGGCCTCGGCAAGAGAATCGGCTAGCACAAGCTATGACGATGGTGAGACACAAAGACAAAGGCCGGTGGTGGAATCTATCTCCCATGTGCTTGAGGAAGATGACAAAGTGGGTCGAGCCTGTCATATGGTCCAATGGTGTGGTTTCTACTTATTTTTATTTTCTTTTTTCAAGTAACAAGTAGGTATTATTTTTATTCTTTTGTTTATGTTTTATTTTTATTTTTGTATGTATTTTTTTTATTAACAAATCTTAATTATTTTTATATGTAAAAATTTGTTCTTATTAATAATAATATAATTGTTGCATGGATTTGTTTATTAACAAAAAAATATAACAATAATAATATAAATATAATTCAAAATTATAATCTATTTAATATGCTATTTTGAATATTCTAAGTATTCTAATATATAATATACAATAAAAACAAAAAATTCTATTAAATATAAATAAATATATACAATCTAAAAAAATAGTTTTTATTATAATCTTATTTATTTTATATTCTTTACTTTGTATAGAATACATTTTGTCTAGATGTAATAATTATTATATTTTGAATATATATATTATAATAATTTTTTATTCAAAGATAATATGGTAACTTTAATCTCATTCTTTTCTATTCAATCACTTATTCATTAAACCAAATAAAATATGACAATATCATTTTTATTCTATTATACATACAACTAAACATACATATTTATTTTCCTTCTCATCATCTCATTTTCACTCCCATTCTCATTTCCTTCTCATTACAAATAATTCTATAAACCAAATAAGTCTTTAATGTCATTGGTTGCGTGGAGTTGCACACAACCCATGACTTTTATTTTTTTCAATTTAAAATTTTATAAAATTATAAGAATTTTAATTAAAATGATGTAAAATTATAAAATTTTTATTTACTTATTTAAATAATAATATAAATTTAAATTTATACTAATTAAATAATTATAATTAATACAATAGTATTAAAAATAAAAATTATAATAAAAAGGTTCCACAATATTATTAGAGCTATAAATTAATTCTAACAAAGTAATTAAGATTTATGTAATAATAAGTATTGATTGGCGAATAAGTTACTAGTTAATAAATATTTATTTATATATAATCCATTATACTGCAATTAAATAATAAATAACTACAATATATTTGGATCTTATTTGTTATTAAATAGTACATTAAAATAGTAAATTAATATTATTTTATTCATTTTTGTATCTCCTTATACTATGTATAATTATTTGCTTTATTTTTGTAGGGCTTTTATCTTATGTTTTTATATTATAATGTTTAAATAATAAATAAAATGGTTATAGTACCCATGCGCATATGATCATTTTGTGCGTTAGTAAAAATAATATGACACAAATAATGAAACTCAATAATTCAAAAAAGAAAAATCATTTCAAGAAAAGCACAATAAAGTGGGAGAGAAAGAATTTGCCTGTTTCAAGTAAGCAATCTCGTGATGCCCAACGACACAATAAAGTGAATAAGTCACATCTTATATTCTTAATACTAATAAAATACTTATAATTAATAACTAAAAATGTGACATTATTAAGAATAACTAAGAAATATTTTTTTGTCCAATAATACCACGAGATTACTTACTTGAAATAGGTAAATCCTTTCTCTTTCATTTTATTGTGCTTTTCTTGAAATAGTTTTTCTTTTTTGAGTTATTGAGTTTCATTATTTGTGTTATGTTATTTCCACTGGCACACAAAATAGTCACATGCGCATGAGCACCATAAGCATTTTATTTATTATTTAATAATAAATAAGATCCAACAGATATTGTAGTTATTTATTATTTAATTTCAGCATAATGGATTACATATAAATAAATAATTATTACCTGTTAACCTATCTACCAATCAATACTTATTATTACGTAATTTTTAATTACTTTGTTAGAATTAATTTATAGCTATAATAATTTTGTGAAACTTTTTAATTATAGTTTTTATTTTTAATACTATTCTATTAATTATAATTATTTTATTAGTATATATTTAATTTTCATACTATTATTTAAATAAGTAAATAAAAATTTTATAATTTCATATAATTTTAATTAAAATTCTTATAATGTTATAAATTTTTAAATTAAAAAATAAAAGCCATGGCTTGCATGACAATGCGTAACCAGTAATTTTTTATTAAAAAATAATTTTTTTTATTGCGTGGATTCAGTTAAGGCGAGTGTAAAAATTTTTGTCAAACAAATGTAGTTTTATAGCATATTGATGCAATATTTTTTACTGTAACGAATGTTGATCATAATTAGTTTGTACTGTAGTAACAGGATCAAAAAGCCTATTAGTAACTATTCCTTGAGATGGCTAATTATCACAAAATAATAAAATATTTTTTGAAGGATGAAATAGATTATAGTAAATCTTTTATTGCGCAAGAAAAGAGACTGGAGAATATTTATTTAATTAGCTCATCATGTTTTTTTGTATTAATTTTATAGGTTTTTCAATGACCAAACAAGTTTTACGACTATACATATTTTGACTTAATATTTGTTTTATGATGTAAATAAAAGGAGAAGTGACTAAAGATCAGATAAACAATTTATTAAAAATTTAAATAAATGTAATCGGTGTATCAGTTATTGTAGTTTGAGACAATAGAAAATATATTAAAAATGTTAAAATAAAAAGGTATCTTGTCTTATATATTAAGTGGAGACAAAAAAAAGAAGTTTATAATCATAATTATTCTAATAAGATTCGTGTCAGAGACGTACTGGTGTTCTTGATGTAAAAATCTTTCAAATTGAATGGCCCAATAACAATTCCATTCACAGACAAATATAGAAGTAGCCAAAAATTTGTGTAGATTGAATGTATATGCAAAATTTAAAGTTTAATTTATATAATCAACTATATGTACATAAACTATATTGTAACGTTAGGTTGAATGTGTATTAATTTGATGAGTCGGACGATTTAGGATAGAAAGTTTACACTGTCAATTTTGAGAAAATCTCAGAGATATACTTCTATTATTCAACAATGACATAAATATGGCATGTGCAACAAATTATCTATCTATTTCAAAATAATTTTTTATTTATTAAAAATATCTTAATTTTTTATTTTAAAAAATTACTAAATTTAATTTTTTTGTCAAATTTTAAAATTCTAAATATAAAAAACTAATTTCAATATTTTTTAAAAAAAAAATATGAGACCAAATATAATATTTCATAATAAACAAAAATTATTTTATATATTCTTATAAATAAAAAATTAAAATAATAATTTTATGAAAATAAAAAATAAAAATATATAGTATTATTTTTAATGCACTCATAATTTTAAACATATTAATATATTTATATTAATTTATATAATTTTTTATTTTAATTATTAACTCAAAAATAATAAATTTAAAATTATATTCCTGTCTATACAGTTTACTTATATAAACAAACACATAAACAAAATTTATAAATAAATTTTCAGACATAATTCAAATAAAATTTCAAATGCACTTGACATCTATAAACTAATGATTTGATATGGCTACACTTACCCTGTAGCTGGTGGCTACTTCCTGCTCTCTCTTCCCTGCGAGTTGCATCCACGCCGAATGCAACAAATCGCACACTGATTCGGAATCCGGTGTATCCGAATCAGTTGAAATAATCTTACTTCACGATTCTAAGCCGCCAAACGCAAGTTTCAGATTTTTTCTTCTCTTCCTTTCTGCTGTGAAGCCATGGTGGGTTCGTTTTCTACAGCGATCTCACACTCCTCCGCCATTTTCCCTCCGAACACTCTACTTCGCCAGCCCAGGAACATCTTCGAATCTCAATGCCGTCCTTTCCCCCTCCTGCAGCGGCGTTCGCATCTCACTCGGTATTTTTCGTGTTAATTTTATCAGCTTAGTCTATTTACTTCCTTGCTATGAAAATGTAGAAATGGAGCTCTTATTTCTCGTTGTTTCATTGTTTTTGGTCCGTGTTTGGGCAATTAGGTCCCTAAATTTGGCTGCTATTTGATTCTGTTATATGTGGAATGTTCTCTTGCTTCTTTTTGTGTTTATACTGATTCTTTTGTTTGTACTGGTTAACGTCGATTCCTCTTGTCGACAAGATCGGAAAGTACTTTCTAAGCCTTTTTGGGGAGGAAAGAAGAAAGAGATAGAAAAGAAGAGAGTAAGAAAAAGTTATGCTACCTTGAAATTTAGTTAATATGCTTGTCAGCTAAACAAATGGAGTTAATGCCTTGATTGTGCGAGAAAAAAGGAACGAGATTTGATAGGTTGGATACCTACTAATGATGTGATATATATTATCTGCGGGAAAGAAATCGTGTATAAGAGATATATCCGACCATCATTGAAATCAAAACACTGACATCTAATATGTGCTAGATAACGCTATTATGGTTTCGACAAAGTTTCTATGCCAAATAGTCCATTCACAAGTTCTCTACGCTAGTTTATTTTTTTATTAATTAATTATGATAATAGTTTGGTTTCTGTCTCAGAAAGGGTCTTACTTCGACATGGGGAAGAGAGACACCAAACACCAGGATATGTGCTTCACTTACAGGTTGCTACTTAGTAAATCGTATATTGTAATTTGTGCTTGTAATTTCGCAAAACTTAATTCTGGTTTATTATTTACTTATGTTTCTCTTTTTTTACTTGGCAGATGTTTCACTGGATGTATCTGTAGAGGAAAAACAGCTTCCCAAAGGAGAAACTTGGTCTGTTCACAAATTTGGAGGGACCTGTGTGGGAACCCCACTAAGAATTAAGAATGTTGCAGATATAATAATCAATGATCATTCAGAGAGGAAACTAGTGGTTGTCTCTGCAATGTCAAAGGTGACAGATATGATGTATGACCTTATTTACAAGGCTCAATCACGTGATGAGTCCTATATATCTGCACTGGATGCTGTTTTAGAAAAGCACAACTCTGCTGCACATGAACTACTTGATGGAGACGAACTAGCTCTTTTCTTATCAAAGTTGCACGAAGACATCAGTAATCTTAAAGCAATGCTTCGTGCAATTTACATTGGTAACAGCTTCTCTCTTTCTCTCTAGTACTCTATGGTTCTGATATTGATGCTTCTGGTTGTTTCTCTAACATCTTCTATCTTATTTAGAAGTACTTCCTCCAATATAGTACTCACCATAAAATATTCTTTAGTAGGCTGCTCTCTATAATTATCTTGACAACATCCCCCTCCTAATTTTCCACTTTTGACAATTAGCAAGGTCTACACTTTACACTTTACCTATCCACTATTGGAATGACACTTAAGGCTGTGATGTTAAGGTCAAAGATAGTGTTCTTGAATCTTGATTATTGGTTTCTTGTAGTTTTTGGCTTTCATTCTGACTTGTTCTATTTATCTGAGATTTAATTATGCTTAGAATTTGTTATATAATCTAATCAAACTCTGTAAAAGAGATCAATTTGTTGATACTTAAATTTATGGGTTAAGAAGTTACTTTATCATCCCAACTAACTTGCTTTATTTCTTGTAGCTGGTCATGCAACAGAATCCTTTACAGACTTTGTTGTGGGACATGGGGAGTTATGGTCTGCTCATATGTTGTCTTCAGTTATTCGGAAGGTCTGCTATTTTGATTAGAAAGGTTTGCTTTTCATATATTACTGATTTGAATTGTGCTAATTGCATCATGCCCTTCTGTGCTGCAGAATGGGACTGACTGCAAATGGATGGATACGAGGGAAGTCCTTATTGTAAATCCTACTAATTCTAATCAAGTTGATCCTGACTATTTGGAATCTGAGCGAAGACTTGAGAAATGGTACTCTTTGAATCCATCCAAGATTATTATTGCTACTGGATTTATTGCAAGCACACCTCAAAGTATACCTACTACGCTGAAGAGAGATGGAAGTGATTTCTCAGCAGCAATCATGGGTGCTCTATTTAGGGCACGTCAGGTTACAATTTGGACAGATGTTGATGGTGTCTATAGTGCTGATCCTAGAAAAGGTTTGTGCTTCTCATTATATGATGTGCTATATCAACCATGAGTTGATTACAATATAGATGAAATTCAGTTTTTGCTTTTAACTACTGAGACAGCTCTACCTATTTGTAATCTGCTTCCAAAATCTTTCCAATATATGAATTATGCTTCAATATTGTTGTTGTTGTTGTTGTTGTTATTGTTACTATTATTATGTTTGAGTACCTTGATCTATGGGGTTTAGTTCACTATAAACAATAATGCCTTCTGCAGTTAGTGAGGCTGTAATTTTGAAGACGTTATCTTATCAAGAGGCATGGGAAATGGTGAGTTGGACTTTGAAATGCCTCAAAACTCTTTATGCCTATGAAATTCTGGAAATTAACTCACAATCTGCATGTGATGCAGTCTTATTTTGGTGCAAATGTTTTACATCCCCGTACAATCATTCCAGTGATACAATATGGCATACCCATTATAATTAGAAACATTTTCAACCTCTCTGCCTCTGGAACAAAGATCTGCGACTCCTCTATCAATGATGATGAAGATATGAAGAACTTGAATTATTTTGTTAAAGGGTTTGCAACAATAGACAACTTGGCTCTTGTTAATGTGGAGGGGTGAGTCATGAATTGCATTCACTTGCCTGATGAATAGCCTCTTTTTTTTTTTTTTTTGCTGTTTAATCCATTCAATTTAGTAGCCTATATTTCTACCTAAAGCCTTGGACTCCTTCAATGCATTTTGCAGAACTGGAATGGCTGGTGTTCCAGGTACAGCCAGCGCTATTTTTTCTGCTGTAAAAGATGTTGGAGCTAATGTTATCATGATATCTCAGGTATACTCATCATCTTGTACTGGTTTCAACAGAAGTATATGAAATTGCAGTAGTCATTAACAGCATTTATGTAGGCTAGTAGTGAGCATTCTGTGTGCTTTGCTGTACCTGAGAAGGAAGTAAAAGCTGTTGCTGAAGCATTGCAGTCCAGATTTCGTCAAGCTTTGGATGCTGGGCGTCTATCTCAGGTACCAAGTCAGATTACACTGCAAGCTAATTTATTGTGCTTGTAGCTATCATATTGTTCAATTATGCAGTCAATTTAAGTTTGATATCAATGACTAAAATAGTCTTGAAGACTTATCCTGCTGTGGATATGCAGCTTTCTTGAAAACTGAATGAGCCCTTTGTCTGTCATGCTCCCAATTCTTACTTAAGGGTTGCCAAAGGGTTTAGGGCTTCAAATATGTCAACAACACCAACGGAAGAGCCTTGCTTGGCCTAACATTGGATTATATCCTTATAAATTAGGAATTGTTGATCTTATTCAAGATAACCCCTTAAATAAGGGCTGACCCTGAGTTTGGATTCTTTGGTCTTTCAGGATACAAATCTTACTTTAAAGCAATAGAAAGTTAAGCTTCGTGGCTTGCTTGTTCAAATTTTGAAGTTCTCTATTATATTTATCTCCCTAATTAATAATTTTTTCAAAAAACTAAAAAAAAAATTGGGGTGTGTAGTTCCTATGACACTAGGCTCTAATGTTGGCATGCTGCAGAAGCGTGGTGTTGCCTTAGGTATTTATTCACAGGGTGTTAGGTGCATTTATTTTTTATGAACATGTGTAGTAGAATAATGTTGAAAATTGAAATGTAAAGCTTGTCAAATTATATTTTGTTATTAGTATTACATTCTAAATTATGTAGCACTTCTCAGGTTGCAGTTATTCCAAACTGTAGCATTTTGGCTGCTGTTGGCCAGAAGATGGCAAGCACTCCTGGAGTTAGTGCTTCCCTATTCAGTGCATTGGCTAAGGTTAGGAAATCATGGTTTATCTTAGTAGTATGACAACTTGTTGTTGAAGTTAAAATTGCTATCTCTAACTTTATATTGGCAAAGTTTTATTTCATCTATGTAATGAATGTTTTGCCTTTTACATTTCTACTCTTCTATTGCAACATCTTGGTATGCTTCTTTTAATTTATTTATGGTCAAACTTGTTATTAAAATACAGGCCAATATTAATGTTCGTGCTATAGCACAAGGTTGTACTGAGTACAACATTACTGTTGTTGTTAAGCGAGAAGATTGCATAAAGGCTCTTAGGGCTGTCCATTCAAGATTTTATCTCTCGAGAACCACCATAGCGATGGGCATCATTGGACCTGGATTGATTGGGAGTACACTACTTGACCAACTAAAGGATCAGGTGCAGCTTTTGTAGATAATGTAGCATATTTACATCGATGTTTCAGTTCTGCTTTCATTTATTCATTTTTATTGTTGTTTTTCTTGAAATCACATTATTCTTTTTTGTAAACTGTTGAATTGTACTTGCAGGAAATCATGCAGAGAATTGAATTTTGACCTGAATATTGTATCCACAATCCAATAATAAAACTGGAATATGATATCATGAAAGTGCATTGCCATGAAGGACTAAGTTTAAGGGGAAAAATAAAAAAGTAAACAAAAAAAAAGAAATTAGGTTCAGGCCTCAAGAAGGAGAAAATATATTTCTGATTAACATACTTTATTTGGAATCTCACTGCAATTGGCAATGTTATGCGCTTAAATATTGAAAAAGAAAATATGCACCTTAAAATTTGTTTCAAAATGTAAAGTTGACATCATGCCATATCTAAACATTTGGTATTGTAAAATTAGTACTTCTAAAAATTCTGTTTTCTTACTTTCTACTATAAGTTAAACCCCTTTAAAGTATGCATTTGTATATCATGTAAATTACATGGTAATTATCAAAACATCATAGTTATATCAATATAGATCATGTAACTTAAAATTCCTTGGCCTTTTTTTTAGGTTTAAAAATATCTAAGCTTGAGATATTTGAGAATTCGTGATTCTTATGTTATCATGACAATGGAAAGTTACCTGAGTTTTTTAGAGGAATTTGTGATGTGCTAGTTTGGTGTCGCATAATAATCTTAGGCAATCTAACTATTATTTTTCTTGCTTATAACTAGATGTCCAACCTTCCTTGGTATCTTGAACTTGTGAACTTTAGATAGGTATTTATTACTTTTGGAGTTGCTATCTGACAAGCATTTTACTTTCCCATGTCTAAATATGTTGCTCACATGTTAAAAATTGTCATCCAAGATAACTGGAGTACTTTGGTTTATTTTCCAGAAGACTCCTTGAGGTTTCCTTGGCTAAATTATGTAACAAATTTGTTTATGTAGGCTGCAATTCTGAAAGAAGAATTTAACATTGATTTGCGTGTATTGGGCATCATTGGATCGAAGTCAATGCTTCTGAGTGATCTGTAAGTTGATTTCTTTAAACCAAATTTTTTCAGTTTGAATGTTTTACATATGACTAGGTTTTCTTTCTTATTAAGACAAAATCACAACTACCTTTCATCTAGGAATGTGAAGCTCATTTTACACCTTTTTCCTTTTGGAAAACATTATTAGAAGGAAAGAACAAGGGAAGGGAAGATAATGTATCCTGAGAGAAAAGAAGCTCATTAACATCAATGCAAAATGGCTTTCCTATCCCTCTGCATGTTGAACAAGGAAATAACCTAGAAGAAACATTGCAGAGCATCAAAAAAAGTTATGAAAGGCAATCCTAAACCGAAGCAAGCCTAAGAATATTAATCCTTCCCCCCAAATAAAATCTGAGCATTTGGTTCCATTTACAGACACCATAGAACAGCACATGAAGCAGGTTGCCTTGACACTATGCCCCTCTTCACTGCTGCCAAAACATTTGCAAGGGCTCCAACCTATGGAGCATACCCAACATGCACCAATAATAAACATGCGTAATGTGTCATGTAAATTTGTTATCTGTTGTTCAATTTTTCCTCATTGAAGAAGAAAATTCCACCGATTGAAGAGATGGAAAGCAGCCCCTTTTGCTTTTACTTTTAAAATAGGACATAATAATCTGACTGCTTTTGCCAGGTTTGACAAATTTAAATGGTCTTGCTATGCTTGTAATTCTAGGATTTAATATTTTTGTTTGATATCTCTCTCTTAAACATGTGAAACTATAAAAGGAATGCCTTGGCCAATACATGGCTATTAGTTCACTGAATGCATCCTCGGATTTGTTAGCTCAAGAGCCGGTCATTTGTGTCTATTGATCATATTAAGTTGGTTTCTATTGAAATAAGGTAAACTGTTATTGCTGCCTGCAGGGGTATTGACTTAACTACTTGGAGAGAACTTCGAGAGGAAAAGGGAGAAGTGGCTAATTTGGAAAAATTTGTTCAACATGTGCATGGAAATCATTTTATACCAAACACTGCTTTAGTGGACTGCACTGCTGACTCCATCATTGCAGGCCATTACTATGACTGGTTGCGCAGAGGAATACATGTAATCACCCCCAACAAAAAAGCGAATTCAGGGCCACTTGATCAGGTAAAGTAATGTGTATTCTTATGATGGCAGGTACTGGTTTTGGTTATGTATTTCATGTATTAGCCCTAAGTTTTGGACAATAACATGAAACCTATTTATCTGTCAAATACCCTGATGAAATTAGAAACTCTCATACATTAATGTCAGTTCACTTGTAGTTGAATCTTTTTTTCTTTTCTGGGTTAAATAAGTTTGATGAAGTGAAGAGAGTATAGTATGTTGGGAAACAGACATAATCAGAGAGCAAAGACAGTTTCAGAACAAAACTACATAGGGAAATTCCTAATAAAAAATTAATCAATGAAGAAGAGCTGGCCAAATATCTTTTCTTGTCAGAAATACTGAACCCCTTAAAAAGACCATGCACAGAACAACACAGAGAAGCTGTGAATATGATCCTTGCCTGCAACAAATTTAAAGGATAAAAAAAGGCCCGTGAAGATGCAGACATTCCTCTCTGACCAGACAAATCATGAAATCCCATAAATTGTGCATTGCCAAGGGAGTGAATATTTTTTTTAACAAAAAAAGAAATTCATTTAAATTTGGTATGAAAGGGAAATAACTTGTTTGTAAACAAATTTCTTCTAATTTGAAAAAAGCACATTTATACATAATCATCCAAGGGAGTGCAGAGGGAATGCTTGTACTCATTTTATTTTATTCTCTGACCCTCTGTCCAGTGATTGCTTTCATCCCTGTTTCAAGCTGTCAGAGAGATATAATAAAATCAATTATGGAATTTCACTTAATAGCTTAATATTTTAGGTTGAAATGGTTTTTGACAGTAGTATGAGAGCCTTTATGACCAAGATACCTAGTTGTTACGAATTTGATCCTTGCCATCCTTCATTCTTCTAATTAAAATAAGTTTCAGCATAAGGCATGATGGACCTATGCTTCGTCCACACTTCAAGCCCAAAAGGCTTATGTGTGAAGGTTATGTTAGAGATATTATAAACCAATCATGAGTCATCACTCAAGGGCTTAATCTAATTGCTTCCTTTATGTTCGCACTAATCATTTTTACTCTTGGAAAAGTTTTATAACTGATCACTAAAATAAATAAATAAATTTATTTGAGAGTGAAGGCAAAAATATGTAAGCATACTCGATTGGACATATCACATATATGTGTCATTAAGTGTGCAACATCTACTCTTGTACGTCTTTCATTATATTTGTAGCATTTGGGGAATCTTTTACTCTTATGCTAGAGTGACGTTTTCATCTTTGAACATAAACTGGATTATTGAGAAGCTGTATGCAGTGGGCTGAGGATGTTTCTTTTCTGCTAGATCAAGTATTGGAACATTTTTTTTAATATAATTTTGAAAACATTCACTTTCTATGCTTGATCACAAGTTCAAGAGTATATATAAATAAATAAATTTATTTAAGAGTGAAAGCAGTAATATATAAGAATAATTTATTATTATACATATTTGTGTCATTAAGTGTGCAACATCTTGTACATCATTCATCTTTAAACATAAACTGGATTATTGAGAAGCTGTATGCAGTGTGCTGGGTATGTTTATCTTCTGATAGATCAAGTGTTGGGAATTTTTTTTATGTAATTTTGAAAATGTTCTCTTTTTATGACTGATCACAAGTTCAAGAGTATATATTAATAAATGAATGTATTTGAGACTGAAAGCAGTAATATATAAGCATAATTTATAAATATATATTTGTGTCATGAAGTGTGCAACATCTTGTACATCTTTCATTGAACATAAACTGGATTGTTAAGAAAGCTGTATGCAGTGGGCTGGGGATGTTATTCTTCTGATAGATTAAGTATCTGGAACTAATTTTGAATTTCTCTTTTTATAAGCTAAGCTACAGCATTCTAGTAGATCTGTTACTGCTGTTTCTAGTTGTTTCACAGTTAGTACTTCTATTGCGGCTTACTCACTGTCATGCTCTGCATCCAGTATCTGAAGTTAAGAACTCTTCAGAGGCAATCTTATACACATTACTTCTATGAAGCTACTGTTGGAGCTGGTCTTCCAATCATAAGCACTTTACGGGGCCTCCTTGAAACTGGAGACAGAATATTGCAAATTGAAGGCATCTTCAGGTTTGTTTTGACACTTACATCTCTCTCTGTTTGTCTCCTATAGCGTGATGAGAGTGGTGAACCTCAGGTCTCAGACTGAGACTTCTGATCTTGCAATTAGTCCTGGTATTCTTGCCCCTTTCTGAATTGAAAAAGAAAAAAAGTTAATAGAAAGCATTAATTCAGTGATTACTAATGTATATGGGCACATTTCATTGATGTTACACATTCAATAAAAGTCATTGCCTCTTTGATTTTGCAGTGGGACTTTGAGTTACATCTTTAATAACTTCAAAGATGGCCAGCTTTTTAGTGAGGTAGTTGCTGAAGCAAAGGAAGCAGGTTATACTGAGCCAGATCCAAGGGATGATCTGTCTGGAACAGATGTTGCTAGAAAGGTACATAAACATGTCTTCCATCTTTGATTGTCGTATGTCTGTAAGTGCCTTTGTGCTGTGGACATCCCATTAGTTTTTATCTTGAAAGCAGCTTAGTTTTTCTTATTTTAAGAAAGCGTAGAAGCGTCATTAAAATGAATCAGATTCGAAGCTAATATATGGATGCTTGAGATCAAGTTGGATAATCTTTTTGAAGCTCAAGTTTGAATCATACTGTTTATGAGCTTATATTCAACTTTCATTTGCATATCAATGTTTGAATTCAAGCTTTTGATTAAATGATATATAACTCAAAGATGCTTAGAAAATTTCAGATTTTAAGACAAAAGAAATTTGAATCAAACAAGTCAGTTTGAGAATCTTAAATATCTAGTAGGTATACCTCAAAACATTTACTGATAATTTTATCTATCTTATTTCTGCTTGCATGTAATTTGTATTCAACAAATATAGACCCCAATATTTATAGTTGAGAATAAATATTTGTACAATTAAAAAATATATATATTTGTACAAAACAGTTTAAAGTAATTTATATGGTAATCATATAATTGTAGATAAACCAGAAATAATACTGATATATACACGTACAGTTATATTAGTACATATTTACATGGCATGCTAAACATAAATGTGCATAGAACGTAAACCCATTTTTGTAGATGTGTATAAATATACAAGAATTTGTAGCCACAAGTGTGTATACGAAATTAGTAATTATGTTGTATATATATAATTTATGTAGTTTATAACTAACATTACTATTTATATATTTATTGGTGAATATTATTTTAAAAGAAATATAAATATGTACAATGAATTTATGAATTTGTATTGAAGCTCAAATACTGTTTGAATATTTTCTTCCACATAAGTTTTTTGAAATTATATAAAATAAATTCTAATCAAGTCTCGGCTTGGATAATATCTCAATAAAAGCTTGAGTCATTTACAGCCTTGCTTACAAGGAGAATCTCCTATTAATTGAGAATGCCCTGTTGATTGGGGTATCCGAAATGAAAGGTAAACTGTTGGGATAGCAAGTACAATGTATGATGTTGTGAGAACTATTTGGAACATGTAGTATGTGGGCTTTACACTGTTAACTATGCTTCGTAAGTTCTTTTATCTGCTCTCTTTATTATTTAGTGTTTAATCATTTAAAATTAATATTTTCGAGGCCACTGTGGTGCTACAGGTGATAATTCTTGCGAGGGAATCTGGTTTAAAGCTTGAGCTATCTGATATTCCTGTTGAGAGCCTCGTTCCAGAACCACTAAGAGTAATATCTAGTTTCTTTAATAATAGAGTTCGTGATTGAGTGTGTAATATTATACTTGACATGGTTGTTTTGATTATTTCATGCAGGCTAGTGCATCTGCTCAGGAGTTTATGCAACAGCTACCTAAATTTGACCAAGACATGTCAAAGAAACAACAGGATGCTGATAATGCAGGCGAAGTGAGTAACTCTGGTTATTAGAATGAAATTAACTACTTTACCTATGCATGATAAGTTGGAAATATGGTTGGAAGCGTCTTGTAAACATGATAAACACCATATTACCCTATAGCATTGTTGATGATGTCGTGCAGTGCACTGATGCTAGGGGCTTGTGGAGCCATGCCGTGCAGTGCATTGCTATGTTGAAGTGCAAGGCACATAATTATAAAATTCAAAATAAAATTAAAGGACAAATAAAACAACACACTCACTGCCGCAGGTGGGCTGGGCACATTCTGATCACATTCTGATTTCCCTTGCATAACCCATCTGATTGTTTTGAGTTTTCCTTAGTAAATCTTCAACTAGAGGATAACGAAGCCAAAATATTTCACATCATCCTAGATTTCCATATAGATTATTATCAGAAGTGTCAAGTGTATTTTCATAAAGCTCATGTTGCAAAACATGGTTATTGACCTACATGTGATTTCTATTTACATTTTTTTTTTTGGGGTGGGGTCCTGTCCTGTTCATGTGCCATTTTGCTATATATGCTTATATCACTCGTTAGTCATTTCATGATGGCATCTTTCTTTTTCGTTTTGTTTTGGTTTGGTATCATATCTGGTTCGGCTTTTGATTCAATAAAACCTGTCTTGAAGGTTTTGAGATACGTGGGGGTGGTGGATGTCACTAATCAGAAAGGAGTAGTGGAGCTGCGAAGATACAAGAAGGATCATCCATTTGCACAACTGTCTGGGTCAGACAATATTATTGCATTTACAACAAGAAGGTATAAGAATCAGCCTCTAATAGTTCGTGGACCAGGTGCTGGTGCTCAAGTCACAGCTGGTGGAATATTCAGTGACATTTTACGACTTGCCTCATATCTTGGTGCACCATCATAGAGTTGTCATCCTGCAAGCATTAATTTTGTAGCATCTAAGTTTACTCTAGGCTTAGCACTCTCTATCTTGTTTGCTTGTTGGAGCTACGCTGTAGCAATATGGGTTAGCTTTTCTTCGAGTGGCGAAAGCTACGTTTTCTTATATTATCTTAGGCAGCAAATGTTAATGGAGATTGATGTCGAATGACCGTTTAGTCAATAGAGGCGTTCGGTGCATCGACAAATACTGATAGTTATCAGTTTTAATAAAAGTAAGTTTGGTTAAAATATTGACATGATTTCGTAATTATATTTATTATTTTAAAAATGGTTATGAGTATGGGGGCGTGAGTAAGGGGAGGGAAGAGTGTGTGATGGGGAGTTAATTTGAGCGTGGGATAGAAGAGATGAATGGAGTATTTGATGTGTTTTTCTTTATTTTAAATTTTTTATTTTGATGAAACAAATAAATTAGTTGACTTTAGAATTGATTGATGAAATTTTCTTTTTTGTTTAAAACATAAACATCAGTACATTATTTTAAAATCTTTGCGTATTATGACAATTTTCTTGCTTTATATAAACTTTTTAAAAAGTCTTTATTTTTTGAATTCACAATTCTAAAAATTTTGTTTTATAACAAAATTGTAAGCATGTAAAAAAGGTAGATAAACTCTCAAGATCAGAGAATTATTTAAAAACCTGTGCATAATTGTGAAAAATATTGTTTTATATAAACTTAACATCAATGAAAACTACACTAAATTACTAAATTTTATTTCAAACATATTTTCCTTTTATAAATTAATTTTTGTCATTAGATAATTTATTTATTCAATTAAGTTTTTTTAACAAATCATCTATTCAACTAATTTTTGTCTCAACCATTAGGGTACTCAATGGATATACTTTATTTATGTAAAGTCTCTTTTTATTTGATAAAAACAAATTTAATTTGTTGAATATTCAAGTTATAAGTTGAGATGTAATTTTGTTTCCTAAAAATTTTCATTTCAAATATTCTATTTCCCTTGACATTTTTTTAATAAATATACAATGATAAATAACTAATTTCCAAATACCTTTTAGAAAATATGGGTAAATGCAATCATTTATGATTTGTTTTCAACAATTTTACTTCTTGTATCTACAAATGTCTTTTAATAAGTATATTAAGAACTTAAATTTCAAACTATAGGCATCTTAAATTCACTAGGGATTTTTAAATAACATATAAAAAAAGAAATTATGTTTGAAATAAAGTTGAGAAATTTAATGTAGTTTTCATTAATGTTAAGTTTATATAAAATAATATTTTTCACAAATATGCACAGATTTTAAAATAATCCACTGATTTTGAGCGTTCATCCACCTTCTTTATATACTTACAATTATGTTATAAGACAAAATTTTTAGAATTGTGAATTAAAAAAATAAATAAACTTTTTAAAGAGTTTATATAGAGCCACAAAAAAAAAAAATTGATGCACTAATCTTTATGTTTCAAACAAAATTGTTTCTCATCATTTAATTTTAAAATCAACCAATTTATTTATTTCATCAAAATAAAAAATTTAAAACAAAAGAAAAAAGAATCCAATACCCCATTCATCTCTCTATTCACACTGATATTAACTTCCCATCACACATTCTTCCCTCCCGTCACTCACGCCCACATGCACCTGCTTAATTTTCAAAATATTGTTTTGGGTATCTCTCGGAATCATTCCATGCGACACCTATTGTACATTTAAAGGAAAAAGAAAGTTTTGGGTATTGCATGGGACTACTCCAAGACACCCATAGGTTTCGTTTGTTTGGCAGAATTGTGTGTGATAGAAAAGGAATGGGAGTGAAGTGGGAGTGGAAGAGAGAAAGGGATAGTAAGTATGTTCGATTAGTTGCACATGAAATGGAATGGAAAGGATACCACGAAGTTGTGTTTGGTTCACTGGTTAAGAAAAGGAATGGATAGGATGTGGGGTGAAGTTGTCATTTTGACCTTAAAAATGAAAGATAAAAAAACAATGACAAGTGGTTTAGTTGAATGCCACATAGCCCTGGGTAAATAAAATGAGTAGTAACCAAAGGGCTAGGGTGTAAGGTTCGCTAGAGGCTAGTTAGTTTTGATTGTGCTTTTTCATTGCTTTCTTCATTAGTATTAGTAGAGGATATTTGAGTAGCCACTACTGTGGGGTTGTGTCGTTTTGTCTAGTGAAGCTCTTGTGGACATTTTTTTGGCAGACGAAGGCACGTTGTTGGCCATTTTTGGCTTCCCTTATTTGTTTCTGCTTGTTTTAAGAAAAGAAAAAAGTAGAGCAGAAGCATGTGTTGTTATTATTTGAACAAGATTCAGTGAAAGGTGGGTTTTTCGTCGTCCATTGAATATTGTGCAAACAAAAGATGGTGAATATGGACAAGAAATCAGGAGAGGAGATAAAGTAATGCGTTGATCCACTTATCTTTCGTCATTCGATACAACTACGTAGTAAATCGTTTTCAATGTTTCGGGCCTGTGTGATTTTTTGTTTTGTTTGTTATTTCCCTTGGGCTGTAATTTTAGCAGAGGGTTGTTGCTTCTACGAAGAACTCTCTTATGTACAGGGCCTATGTGGTCTAATGTACTTGTACTGTGGTTATGTATTTCCCACTTTGTGGACAAAAATATTATATGGCTTCTAATTAATCTAAAGTGCTCCTGTATCTCTAAACTTCCATGTATGTATGTGAGTAACAGTTTGGACATGATCATGTGCTTGGGCTCTTCATTTTTCCTCTTTGGTAAGTGGACTCAACTGGAATATTAATACCAATACCACCATTACAAACAATGTGACATGGAAAGGTACAAGCTTAGTGGGCCATTGAATCATGGATCACCAGTTATGCATATTTCTTGCATTTTAATTCTTTGCAACAAGTGTTGTTTAGTTAAGTACGACTTGAATTTATAGTTAATTACACATATGATCTTTATAATTAATTTAATAAAGTTATTATTCCCTTTGCTTGCATAGTAGCTTATGTGCAACCAGTTTTCTTTGTTCAGTGGGATAATGTTTTTTCATGGGTTAATGATGCAATAATTTTTTTTAATATTAAATATAGTTACATGAATTTTAAGAATCACTCATTATTTATTTTTTACTTGCAAAGGAGTCTTCAAATTGATACTAATAAGTTAGAACAGTAGAGTAGAGATTAAATTTAGATACTAGTAAGTTAAAATAGTGGAATATTTCATAGTAAACCAATGGTAAATAAATCAACAAATTTGCATATGAACACTATCTTAACAGACATCACCGAACATTTGGGATCACAACCCTCGTAATGAACAATTCATGCACAAGTATGGTAAGCATTATTTTGTACCTTTACATATTTGTCCTATACATGCTTCACAGCAGTAACACACTTCTTTTCCTCATCCCATCAGAATCCATTAGTGTTAACATAGCATACCATATCATGGATTGTTTGCCACAATCCCTTAATGGTCTTATTGAGGGACTAGATGTGCGGGTTGGCTCTAATTCCAGTACTGGGGCATCAAATTCCATCATCCCCTCCAAGGCCTATAGATATCTTTGTAGAAAGTGGTAATCCTGCATGAATTTCTGCTTCGTCTTAAGCTCCACTAGGCAGTCAACCAACACCTTGTCCTCATCCCCTGTCCATACATGCTTTCCACTTGATGGTTGAGACATTTCCAAAAGCTACAATTGAAAAAAATATGTAGGGAATTAATCTTTAACCACATTATGTTAACATAAATGACAACACCATATAGCAACATCAATACATATATATGACACATAATCAGCATATTATAAATCTATATCTCACCAGTGACACAACATAGTGAAAGAGCAATATTCAAGTCACACTATGAATATTTACATAATAGCATACAACCACAAAAATTCTGAAGTAACCACGAACAATACAATATGTTTTACAACCAGCTTAACATACATCACATAATAGTAAAGTAGACATAGTTACAATGTGCTTATGACCTTAAAAACCATGACGCTGATGCTGGTACTGGGTAAACATTTGAGTGGCCAATTTAATTCACCAGTTACTCCAATCATTGGTGGGTTCTATCGTGGATATGATGGGGTTTTCATCCTCTTGAGGTGGATCTACTTCAACATTATCTAGCTCTGCGTCAAAATGGTCAAATACATTTTCCCTTCAGATTAAATTATGTAGCAAGCAACATGCAATTATCACCTGCTTGTGAGTCCGAACAGGATAGAAGGACGAGCTCCTTAATATTGCCCACTAAAGCTTGAGCATACCGAAGCACCATTCTGTCACGTTATGCACAGATGCATGCTTCATGTTGAAGTACTTGCTGGGATTGGTGAGGCCACAACCTTCTCTCCATTCACCTATATGATAACATTGACCTTGGTACGATGCACGGAATCCATCATAGTTGGTATACCTAGCATCCACCAAATAGTAACACCCTGCAATTTGAAAAAAATACATTCACTTAATAGGTTAAAGGTAAACTATGCATGATGTCCAAGTTCACATTGATATAAATATATTATTTTACTACATGTACCTTACAGAATTTCTAATATTGCACATTAAATAAGTAAGTCATAATAACATATTTATGTTTAATAAGGGAATATGTCCAGAATTTAACAGCAGTCAACTCTAATTTGGCTTCATTATGTGCATAGAAGACCATAACAGGGGAAGTAACATTCATCTACTCTATTTAAGTGTCTATGATTAACTAATTTATTAAACGCATTATAAGTAGTATTTTGAATGTTATCTCAAGTTCACTTATGCTCTTTGCATATTCCTTTTTATGATTGACAGATAAGAGTTTGTTCTTTAATTGAACTTGTTTTTGTCAGCTTTGCATTTTATACCATTTGTAATTGAATGAAGGTCGGTAAAAAGTACTAGTAATAAAATAATGACATAGATGACTTGTGGATGGAGTAACAACAGAATGACAACTAAATTACACACACACCACAGTAGCTTTGGAGTGAGTATAGTGAACTCACCTTGGGGGACTTTTAAGTTGTTTTGCCTGGTGATTGCATCACACAAAATTATGTCATTTGCAACTGACCCTTCCTATCTAGATAACACGTAAATGAATTGAGCATTAAATGCACACACTCTAAGCACTTTGGTTGTCACTTCACTCTTTCGATTCCTGTACCTAGGCTTGTCCTCCAAAGGCACCTTAATCTTCATGTGTGTGCCGTCATGGGCACCAAGGCAACCCTAGACATGAGCAAAGACAAATCGAGAGTTAGTGCAATGATAACTTATAACCCAATGTAGAAAATCAAAGTTGCTATTACCTTGAACCACCTTCATCTTTTGTCCTGTGAGTCAAAAGGCACAGGTTTCAGCCGCTTCAATAGCTCCCTATCCAACCTCTTCATTGCCGTCAACACTAACGTGAAATATCTACTTATTGTCTCCCCATATCAATTAAAATTGAATTGGATAACTTTGTTTTTTATGTGGTGAGCAAGTGTGTTCAGAAACATGGCAATTTGCTCATCCATTAACATGTGTCTTGTAGGTTTCAGGCCTTCTATAGTGTCTAGCATAGCACACAATCTATCAAATGTTGCCTTATACATCCTTAGTTGGTTGAAGCATGTCGTATCGCTATAGTAGACCAAGCTTCTAAGGTGGGCTCTCTTGGCATGGAAGTCCAACCTATAAGACATATCGCTAATGCGCTTCTTACATTCCAAAACCCTCTCCCTATTTGGATAATAATACAATACAAGCAAATCACAACACGTAAGCACCATATCATAACACGCACTACGTACTCTCATTTGTTTCGATCCATGGCTGTACGATTGGCAAAATGTTAACATCAAGCACATGTTATCACAACTACACGATCCACACAAGGGCGTTAGTAGTTAGTCCTCTGACATCTCTCCGTAATGTATAGTATGATCTGAAGCATATATCTGTGTAATACCTATATAGTGCTTACTGGTGTTAGTTTTGTACATGACTCCATTCAGAGGATTGAGCCCAAATTAATTAAGCATTAAAAAATATACATACTTACTAACCCTCTATCTATTAAATATTTTTCCAAACCGTTGAAAAATAACAAATCACCATTTCTTCAAAATGACAAACACTGGGCAATGAACATATATACGTCTACCTTTGTTTGATATATGTGTAAAGCCTTTTAATATATTAATGCTTGTCTAACTTCCTTATCTATTAGCTACAACAGCTCTCACATTTTCATAAGTATGTAACACGTCTTCATGTACATTAATAGCAAAGTAAGAACTTGCTATAATTACTTGGTTCTGTTATAACTGCCTAAATTTAAGGCTTCATTTATTCAATCTACAAAAATTGCTATTGTTCAATGATTGAGTCTAAGCAATGTTAGTAACTAGTATGTACCTACTCCCTTCCATTGACTATTATGTACCCATTCTCTTGCACTAACTGTTTTCATTTACATGGCTAAACATTTCCTATTTTATTTTTTGTTAGGAAACTGACAAGCCATAAGGATCCATACAGCTAAAAGAGACAAGGAATAAGGATTTGGATGGTGATCAAAAGCAACTTAAATACTGATTGATTAATTCAAAGAGTAAACTTATATGCATTCATTGGAACAAATAGTAATTGCATACTCAACTATACCTCAAAATATTTTTGGCTTAGATACTTTCCATTAAGTTAACTTATTTTTTTATACCTTAGTTTCGGCTGCACACATGACCAACATTCAAGTCCCCTTATTTTCATATGTATTACTTCAATAACAGCAACTACCCAATGAAGAGTAATCAATTGACATTCAATATTTTTCATTCTAATATATCTTATAAACCTTTAATGGTGTCTAAACTTGTGGGTATGGTTGTAACTTGCTCTTGAGGATGCAATGACAGTCATTCAACCAAAAAAATATATTTAATCAAGGTTTAATAATGATTTCTACAAATTTTTTGCTTTGACCCAACGCAACAAATAGGGTAAAAAATTTGTCCTTTATGCTTGAAATAGATAATACATTAACTAAACTTCCCTTAACATACACTAACATGTACATTCAACCATTTCTATCCAATTCCTCCCTACATTTTAAACACAAATAGAGAACAAGGCCATAATACAAAACCCTAAACTTTCATTCATTCAAGTAAAGCAACACCATTTTGACTTTACACCAGATATTATACACACCATTAAACAAAAAAAATCATCGTATACCACCTTTGACAGTAAATCATACTACAATACAAAGGAAATTATTATAAAACTTTGCAGATCTGACCAACACAACATAAGAGGGATATGTTTTTCGTGATTTCACACAAACCACTCAAACCAACACACAACTCAGCACACATTTCATAGCCACCTCCCAAAATATGCAAGAAGCAGAGAGATGGAACATTCATATATCAGAAGATAAGACCAAAAAACCCTTTTTTAGGTTGTCGCTGGTAGCCGAGCTTCTTTCTGCTAAGACCTGTGCACAAAACAAACTTCCCTTCCTCAAAGTATGACACAGACAATCACAAGAAAAGGTGGGTGGGTGTCTTTTTTGCTATCCATTTTTCCTGGCGGTGGATGGAAACTTTAAATTCAAACAAGATAGTTATACAGAGGAAGGGCAATTTTGACAAAGGTCAAAATGAGTTTGGACTTTTTTCTGCAATAAGAGAATTTGCAGTAATCAAAAATTATAAAAAAAATAATATTTTATAAATATTTTATTCATAAAAAATTATTAAATTAATTAAAAATTATTTTTTTATTCGTCTCCAATTACTAGAAATGATTCATTCACGGTCAAAACATTTCTCGAAGACGCTGCTAAATACCTCCAATTTTGGAGGGAGACGGTTCTCCATATACACACGGGAGAGAGCTGTACCATGAGAGAGGAAATCTTGTGGCAATATGGCAACCAAACAGTGGAGAGGTATTACGTCTCCCATTTTCACGGACAGAATCCGCAAACCAAACGCTACCATAATTTTTTAAGTAAACAAAGTACAATGTAACATATGAATGAAATAAGATTAGCGGCACGGAATTCACATTATTAATTATCTATATTGTAGTATCAGAAGAAAGCCCATTGTTACTGGAAGAGCTTTAACTGTCAGGTAAGGTTTTTCACTTGGATAAAAGCATTATTGTCAGGACTAGTCATATTCTGAGCTATATTCTGTTAAGGTTGTTGGGTTCGTCATAGAGCAGCTGTTTCAGTAGAAATTTGTTTGTTTTTCTTCCTCACTGTATAAACCTATCACCAGTGTATCAGATGTGTTAAGAATAGCATTCATCATTTCAGCATCTCTTCTCTTCGTCTCTATCCTTTGAAAATTGCAACGCATGAATAGTTTCTCTCTCCTTATAGTGTACATATATGCTGTGTTTAGCTTAGCAACACTAAAAGCAGCAACTTCTTGTAATTATTCAACCAAATTGATTAATCCATAAAGCCTACACATCTGCATAGGAATCAAACTTTATGGTCCGCACTGCGATTGGGCTCCTGACGAAATGCTTGCCATCTGTCCATGTTAGGCTGCCAAATTTGTAATCTCCATGAAGCCTTTGGGTTGACACAAAAATGACATCAAAGGAAAGAACTTGGGTTGTTGAATTGAAGCTCAAAAGTAGAGGTTCAACCCTAACATTTATGCCATATGGAGCCTTCACTATAGCTTTATAGATTGCAGTTTCGTTTCCCACATTCGTCACCGTTCTCGTTACTTTTACCGTCTTCTTCAGATTTGGAATTGCTATAGAGGGAAGATTGAGGTTCAGTCCAGGATTTTTCTCATTTTTACAGCTTGTGGTGGTTTTGGTTATTCTGCTAATGGACCCACTACTGTAGCTCATGGAGCAGAGGAACTGAGTATATTCCTGTGACCTAATATCATATAGGAGCCCTGGATCCATTGCTTTGTTAGGGTTCACTTGCCCACCTCCAATGTCAAATGGATCCGCTGCTTTACGAGTGGAACCCTCTTCAGATATAACATCTCCATCAGTTCCAGTCTGGGAAGCTGCAATTTCCATTAGCACTAAAAATAGTTAGGTTTTGTTGAAGAATGTTTGGGAAAATTTTGGTGCGATGATTTCCGACTGATTCACCTGTTGTTACAAGAGCTGATCTTATGGCTGCAGGTGACCATGTTGGATGCTTTGACTTGATGAGAGCT
Source organism: Delonix regia (assembly GCA_037074485.1). Taxonomy (NCBI): domain Eukaryota; kingdom Viridiplantae; phylum Streptophyta; class Magnoliopsida; order Fabales; family Fabaceae; genus Delonix; species Delonix regia. The sequence continues at coordinate 30,151,774 of CM073451.1, forward strand.
GCTATTCCTGCTACATGGGGACATGACATTGAAGTTCCAGATAAGAGGGCAAATCCACTGTTCTGTGATGGGGCCTTTGGTGGATATGCAGCCAAAATGTCCACACCTGGTGCAGCTATGTCAGGCTATTCACCGCCGGATAAGAAGTTGATGATGACACCATACAAGTAAAAACCGAGTAAGAGCAGTGCCTTATTGTATTATGATCAGATGCTGATTAAAATTTACTAAAAGTCAGACTTGACTTGATAGGAATTTTCTGATGATCTTTATATCCCCTGAAAAATAATTGGGCAAAACGTGCCTTCTATAAATTATATGCATATGTGACCGCAAGTGCCTAGCTAACTTATATGCTTCTGATTTCCTTTGTTTTTTGTTTTTTCTTTTAATTCAATTCATGTCAAATTCAATCTGAAATTTGCAGCTATTCTGTTTTTGACCTTAACTATCTTCCCATGTCTTTTTGTTTGCTGAATGTTCATGTTTCATGAAGTACAAGTAAATACTAGAGTCTCTTCTGCTAGTTGAATGCCCCTGCTCTTTTTCTTCCTTTTCTCTTCTTTCTGCGTTTCTCTCTCTCTCTCTCTCTCTTTTTTATTTTTCGTTGCAAGCTAACAATAAAACAATGGGGAAGTTAAAGTTGAAGACTCCAACCTCATGCTTTTGTCTTTGAAAGAATTTGGTCATGAGGAAAAAAAAAATTCTTTTTCTTCTCAAAACTTTGAGTTGAAAAAAGAAATCAACATTTTAAATAATTAAATCATGTTCTGAAGCCTCTCTCTTGAAAATCCTTCATCTTTATATTTATTTTTATCTCAATTTCAAATAGATTGGTCTTATCAAATAGCGAAAAAAAGTATGCCTACTAATTAAGAATTTGAAGTCCTAGGAAGTCTGAATACCTTTAGCACGGTAGGAGACATTGTACTCGGTCCTCTGGAAGAGAAAGATGCAACTCGCGGAGATGTCCATTTTCCAATAACTGTCTTTGGAAAACTCATTTTTGCAGTTGGAAACCTTCCACATAACCTCAGAATCAGTTTTAAACTCCAAAGAAGTTTCAGTAATGTTGTCAATTCATTGACATTTCCTCACCTTGCTCTTCTGATGTAGGACAAGATTTGTGTCGCCACTTGATAATTTACTTTAATACATGGAATTAAACCACAGTGGTTTAGTCCATCTTCATGAAATTGTGCGTATATTAGTCCAACCCCACCAGCTTCTCGTACTGTGATTGATGCAGAAAAAATATCCTGTTGATCTGATTCTGAAAGGCATAGAACAATTTTTCCTGCTGCTATTGTTGCATTTAGACTTCCAGGCTGACAATTTTTGCTAGAAAGGAAGACAAGTACTGGTATTACAAACTAAGACGAATGGGATAAAAGGGAAAATGATGGTTTAGTCCCCTGTTTTTGGACCTGAAACAAGTTTGCTCTTATGCGGTTCAAAGAGTGTCATCCTGACTTCTTTGAGGTTTGTTTGTTTGATTACCATTAACTACCTAGCAATATTTTTTGACCCAATTTTAACAAAAACAGTCATAACAAAATACAAAAAAATTGAATGACACACTTTAGATTATATGGAGGCAAACTGACTTTGGGTCTAAATATCCAGAGAAGGAAAAAAAAAAAAAAGAGCAGTAAAAATGGACAAATAAGGATAGCAGGAGAGTTCTCACGCCAAATTCTCCGCTGGGTCTAATGCTATGCGTTCAGAGTATGTAAGCCCAACATATCCAATATCACGTTTCCCAGTATCAATGGACTGTCCCTGCATTAGATCAATGATCACTGCATTATATTTTAGTTGATAGATTGTTTCACTAATTTGATTTGAAAATGATTGACTATACCCAGACTGTGTGGTTATTTCCAAGAGTAATGGCTGTTGGAAAGCCCCTGTCTATTGTGGTGGCTGCAACTGTAATGAGCCATGGTGCAGTATTTGTAATGGTCTGAGATATGGGGCCATCATTTCCAGCAGAACAGACAACTGTGATCCCCTTGGCATTTGCATGAAAGGAACCAATTGATATTGTATCACGTTGATCAACATATGAGAACAAAGGAACAGGAATTCCTAGAGAAACAGATATGACATCTACTCCATCGTGTTTAGCCTTGTCAAAAGCTTTTAGAACATCAGCATCAGTGCAACCTCCAACAGATATGTCCCAGCAAGCTTTGTAGATTGCTAAGTGAGCCAAGGGTGCTCCTCCTCTGGCTAAACCACTAGCAAGTCCTCTATAATTTGCTTTTCCTACAAAATAGCCAGCTGCTGCAGAAGCAGTATGGGTGCCATGACCAACTCCATCTCTTGCTGAGAGAAATTCTCTACTGTCATTTGAATGGATGAGCTTCCTAGTCTGATTAGTTATTCCTTTTATGAACCATCGAGCACCAATTATCTTCTTGTTGCAGTCGTTGGAATTGAACTGCTCTCCCACTTGGCAAATGCCTTTCCACCTTGATGGGATTGGAGCCATCGCTTCATCATTAAAACTTTCAGACTCTGGCCAAATTCCTTTAAGAAATTTTATTCATCTGAGTCAAATTCTTATGTTCTTATTCTTTTCACTGTTCACATGGAAGAGGATAATTAGTACCTGAGTCTATGACGCCTATGATGGTTCCTTGACCAAAGTTGCTTTCTGTGAAAGCAGTTTTTGAGGAGGGATGTTTGATCCCAATAAAGTCCCAGCTTCTGGTTGTATGGAGTTTGTGAACGCGATTTGGAATGACATGGACAACAGCTGGAAATTCTGCATCACATTGTTCGTTGCTCTTAGAGGTGCTGAAAGGGATTACATATCAAAAGTTAAAATGAAAGCAAGAATGATACTTGCAATTTCTTCTGCCTGAGATTCTGTTAATCTTGCTGCAAACGCTGAAAAACCATGCTTATAGCTGTAAAGAATTGAATCTTTTGCAGCTTCTTTGCTTCAGTACAAAAGGGAAACACTTGCAGTTATTATTATCTCATTGCAGTATTAAAGCCTCGGCACAATTGAAAATGGAATCTAGATTTCAAGCCATACCTTCCTAACAATGAAGTTAGCATTTTGTGATGATACTTTTTTGTGGTTTCTGGATCGTCATATATCTTATCTCCCATATACACAATATAAGCCTATAAGCATTCTTATGTTAGTAAGCATGCATGCTCAAATATTATATACATCGACTGACATGGACATTATAGCAGGAATAGAAGCTCAAGTTGCACTCACGCTGCTTGTTGCCTCTGAAAATATCTCAGAAATGACGAGATAGTTTTGGAGTAAAAGAAGAGCAGATATTACAAGCAAGTGGCATTTTCTTGCCCATCTCCAGTTTCTTGGATTACTGTCCATTACCTAATGATAGGAGAACTTCAAAGGCTTAAGAAATTCTAAAGCGCATTGAGTTACAGCAAATTCTCGTTTTTTATCATTTTGCTTTCCCATTATCTATGATGCTTATTGAACTTTATAAAAGTGAGAAAAATTGAAGTCCTTTTTCTTTTATATGGTGCACTTTTGCTCTTTATGCTCAATCAGAGACAAAGCAAGCATAAAATATCTTTACGAGCAGAACGTATAGGGGGTACAAAATATGGTGATATACAACTTCTTGTCAAGAGTCACTGATTGGGCATGCTATATCTTTTTGTTCTTGGTGTTTTTTAACAATAAAATTGCTTGATAAGTACTTATTATATTTGTAATGCTTTATAGAAGTTACAAGTGATTTTGAAAAGACAAGATTTAGATGAAGTTTCCTAAGTTTTTATTTGTCAATGAAACATCACATGTAGACATCTTTTCAAACCCTGGAGTCCATTCTGAAAACTATCATCCTACATAGATTTCAAAGCTGTTGTACCTGAAAAACTCACTTTATTAAATGCTATAAAATTATTATTATTCCAATTTCACTGTAGTCATCAGTTCTATCCATGCCTATACTGTAAAGAAGATTTAGTTCATGTAGTGTGGTACTGATGCAGTCCCATCATGCCTCGTTCATTTCCACCTTTTCTTTGTGAGATTCCCATTCTTCAACTTGAATTGTCACCTTTTGCTTTCCTTACTTATCCAAAGTCATGAGTGGGGACTCTGCATAATATTTCTTTCAGGGAAAAGTAAGGTTGCTGCTGAGTGTGCAAACCCCGCAATAATTTCAAAGGGATCATGATTCATGAGCACTCAATGGGTCATGGGTAACCTTCAGAAAGCTAGATGCTGGGGAAACTCAAAAAAGGTCAAGTTTTCTCTTTCATTGCAGTTAAGTTTCATAATCTGGGTTTGCTTTCCACATTTTCTTCCATTACAGGCTACAGTTCTGAGATGTCATTAAGATGTGGAAGAGACATAGAGTGAAGAGAAGAGAGGTTGAAAAAGAAACGTGCATCCAAAATGTTGAGTTCTATTGGAGTTTTTAGTTGGGGTTAGACCGACTAGCAATCTGATTTTCCATCACTCCTAAATTCATTCCTTCAACTTTCATCTTTTCCGCATAAATAATGGGTAATAATTATTATCTTATTTTGTTTTATTCGAAAAGCTAAACTCTGTTCGTGCATTTGTCCATGACTTGTCAGGATTTCCTTCTTAAATTTACTAAGTCAGTTATGGATAGATATATATTTAGTAATTTCTATTTTAATACATTTACATATTTATTTATAATTAACCTAATATATGTATTTTTAAAAATTGAAGTTACACAGAAATTTCTCTTACATGTAATCTTACAATTATATGAGCAAGAACATCTATAGTTATATGTGTTCACTTTTTAGGAATATGTTATAAAAGGTATATAAATCCACTATATATCCTTATCATAACTTTATTGTAAATTTTAGAGAGAAAAGAAAGAGTGATATTAAAGAATAAGAATTCCTCCCCTTTCTTTCCTGAATTTACTATAAATTTATAATTGTAGAGGATGCTTACTCATTAAGAAATTGCTATATTTTCTTGAATCTGCCATCTTGACCTAAATTCTTAATTACCCTAACCACTCAAACCTACACCCACGCCCAAATGACTACACATTTTTCCTCTAAAATAGCTGGCTCACTGTGTACTTCTTAATTGCGGCTGATCCAGAACTATAAAACAAACCCATTATTATTTTTGTTTGTTCGCATACAGAAAATTTACCTAAAGAAGCTAATTCAATTAATAAGAAGGGATTGTATTTTTTTTTAATTATTCTAAAGACATCTTAAAAGTATATTTGGAAAATAAATCCTAAATTCATCAAAATAATTTGAAGAACTATGCCCTGAAAAATTAAAATTACCTAAAAAGGAAATTCAAAATCCCCAAACTACTCGTATTAGCCAAGGGAGATACAGAAAACTTCGAAATGAAATAGAAAACCATATATATATATATATATATATATCTATACACACACACACACACGTCAATCGTGAAATACGTACGGGATCGTCTCGAGTTTTCCAAAACTACGATGAGTTTTCACAGTCGTGTACTGGTGGGCTTTGTTGCTTTATACATGTGGGCATCCCTTTCTTGCAAAAATTCTTCGTGTTCCAGTTGTGATGTGTGTTTCAAGAAAAGCTAAAATTTTATATTTCAAAAAGGTTTCAAAAGATTATTCCATTGCCAACCAGGAAAACTATAATGTTCAAGTTGCAGTTTTAGTGTTCATATAGATGGATAGACATTGATACAGTTCATGAACATCCTGTGACATGTGAAATCTTTTCTTTTGAATCCAGTACGACCATGACTCATTTAACACTGTTTTTCTTTTTTCTTTTTTTAAAAACTTATTATTGTCAAAAGAGAGGAAGTTGCGGTAGGAAAGTTTGACCCGGCTCTGCCGGCTTCAGTTCAAATCGAATGTGAGCTCCAACCAGCCATTTAAATATGGATGCTGTGCCTATGCTCATGGGAGCTCACATCTTCTACAGCAGCAGATTTATTCAGATTTTGTTTTCATATGGATCGTTCAATGGATGCGTTAGTAAATTTTGATTATGGAATTAAGATTTTTGTTATTGACCCATTTTGATTTCTTAAGAATTCTCGATAACTCAAATTTTAAGGTAATCTGTTAGATTTTCATATTGACCGTACGTTGGGTTTGATTAAAATAAAAAATAAAAAAATCTGAAGGAATCTTACAGCAATATCACTTGTTGTAACAATTGGTGTTGTACTGGATCACAATAATCACACACGATCATTACCATTCAATAGTTCAAAATGAGACAGTGCTTGCTATAACAAGAAGGATCCACTTTACATGGCCATCCCATTCCAACACTTCAACAAGTGCACCTTCTCTTACCTTTGCTTATGATGCAACCTCCCGTTTACAATATATCTAATCCTTGATGAATCCAAAGAATAGAGTAATAAACTTTTTTTAATTAATATTTTATGATATCAGCAATTAGCAATAAACATCTGAACAGATTTATGTAACCTAAACTAGTTATCTTCTTCCCAAAGAGAAATACAAAACTGGAGTCCACGTTCCATATTCCTGCAACCAACTACCATATTCATCTTTAATAATAAGCTTTGAATTCCTCTTCCATATATATATATGTCACCTGCCATATGAGTTTTCAACCACCCCATCTTGCCTATTTTTAGGGACAGCTCAAAATCACAATATTCCTCCAATCACTTATTAAAAAATGTCACACTTAATTTTTTATTTTTAAAAAATTATTAAATTTAGTCAATTTGTTAAACTCTAAATTCTAAATTTAAAAGATTAAATTTGGTATAATTTTAAAAGTAGAGTATTAAATATGATATTTTTTAACAAGTAAGTGACTAATTTAAACATATCAATAAGTGAGGGGGCCAAAATAATAATTTTATTATAAGGAAGGGAAAAAAATATTTTGCTCAATTGTGAGAATATTAGAGGAAGAGAGAAACAGATATAGGAAAGCAGAAGAAGAAAAAGGAGGGCAAAGCACGTGGGATTACTATAAAAAGTCATCAGCTTTGGCTGTTTTATAAAGCTGTTCCACCTTAACATGCGCCCACGTACCCTCTCTCCCTCATGTGATTGCCAACATGTTCACACATAATGCTGTTCCATCACCAACCACTATTCAATGGATTCTCATCCTCTCCTCTCACTTCAATTATTCTTTTCGCGTTCGCTTCTCTTTGGCCTTTTTATGCTATATACATTGTGCAAGTTATTTAGATCGTTTTTCTTTAAGTTTTATTTTTTGTTATTTCAAAAGAAAAAAAGAAAGTGAGAGAATATGATGCACTCTTACACTCTCCCTTTTTTAGGATTTTCACATTTTCTCTTTTGAACTAACCAAAAAAAAAAATCAAATATACATATACTAGTCTAGACTAGTATACATAATTTTCTTTTTAATTAAAAAATTATTTGAGAAATTAGTATTACATGTAATCACTTATAATATATGATTAATTGATATCAATAAAAAAAAAAGGGAATTACAATACAATTTTCTCAATTTAACAGGCACAATTGATGCAATTTATAGAAAGAGAAAAAAAAAACCAAATTAATTCAAGAGTATAGATTTAAATACTTATATAAAATTTAATTACAATGCTCTATGAAATTCCTCGTAGGCTAATTATTTAAAATTGGAGAATAATCTGGATAATTAACATATTCAGTCGCGGAAAATGATCTAAGGACCAGAGCTGGGACCAGATTGAAGTCTTCAAATTAAAGATTGCAGACAAGTCTCCGTTGATTGTGCTTAATTTACGCGGCGTTGGGGTAGTCAAAATAGATGTTACAAATGCTGTTGGAATAGAAAAGGGGCAAGAAAGATAAATATCAACCGACTAACATAATTAAAAGCATTAAATACAGATTTGATGAAGTAAAAAGAATATCATACAATTAACATTTCTATGGGCCCTTCCCAGTTACCCTTTTCCCTCCAAGAATAATGATCCCTCTGATCTAGCATCCCCCCCATCAAAACCAATCCGCCAGCTTTTCAATAAATAAATAAGGACTAGGAGACAAAGTCAAACTTAGACATACTCAGGTTTTACTAGGTAAAGGATACTGCCAGAACACCCAAAAAAAAAAATGACATTCTTGAAATTAAAATAAAAAATAAAAAATAAAAAAATCGTGGGTGCAATTTGGTGATGCTGCTAGATCATACAGCTTGAAAGCCTTCGGTTTTCCATGGATTTCCATCAACCAATTCTTTCTTCCACTCTTATCCCAAGCAAGAAGTACTTTGGTGATGTCTCAGTTTTCCAGTTTCTGTTACCTGCAATCCATTGAATTAAAGGAGTCTGCAAATCCTGAAGGTTTCGAGGGAATGCTTGATTGGGTTTGTGAGATGGACATGTCATTAAACATTGCAGAAGTGCCTTCATTGGCTTGCCATCTTTGTAGAGCTTGAGGCAGGCTCATGTGAAGGTCAATGCCATAACTTTCTTCTTCTTCATGGCTAGTTGGTTTCCACTGCTCTACAAGAGGAACCAACACATTCACTGCATGGCCCATATCTGGCCTTTGGTATGGCTCACGAGCAGTGCAATGCCCTGCAAGCTCAGCCACCTTATATATGCTTTCCATCGTCTCCTCGTCGGGGTCTAGAGTTTGATCGATAGCCTTTGGGATGTTGTCCTTGTTAATTAGAACCCTACGGAACCATGACACCAAGTGAGACCTTTCATCTGGGACACTGTCATCCAATGCCCTCCTACCAGTTATCAGTTCCATCAAAACAACCCCAAATGCATACACATCCACTTTGGTTGTCACTCTTCCAGTAGCTGGCAGCAAAAGAAAAAGGAAATACGTTAATTACAAGTAAAGGAATTTGGAATATCGTTTTTTGGCCACACTTATACTCTAATCTAGTTGGGTTAAAGCACGTAGTCATATAAAACAAGAAAATACATTCTCGACTCTAGAAGAAGTGGACAGGATGTGTTCCACAATACGCAAATTGTAATGCATGCCGAATGAATTCATCTAAACACTAACATAAAAAAGTCATGGTCATAAAGACATGGCAATGTTCCATGGAAAATGCAACGTGTAAGTTACCCAATAAACAACCAATCTAAACCTACGACAAGGCAGTAATCCATGATTGTTATAAACATCAAAAAGAATATTCGACAACCAGCCACTCGAAACCATCTAAGGATGGCATAACATTAAAATGCCCCGCAACCATCCACCAAGGAGAATCATTGGACACACTATGCAGCTGATAATAATTCACAAAGCAAAGAAAATGCAAAGAACTAGCCACCAAGTGCAGAAGTCCAAAGAACAACAGCTAGCCACAAATTATCTAGGAATAAAAAATGAATTCTTTTTTTCCTTCCAAATGTTGTTATGGTTCTTCCTTTACTAAACTATACAAGGCTTGCCAGCATGAAGTTGAAGCTGTACCCATAGCTATAACCGAAATTGTGAATAAACAAAAACTTCAAAAATTAAGATGCAAGCTGAAAGTACCTGCATATTCAGGTGCAAGATACCCGAAAGTTCCAGCCAAACGTGTCTCTACAGAATATTTCCCATCAGGTGCATTTTTAACCAACCCAAAATCTGCAACCTTTGCTCTCATATCATCACCTAGAAGTATATTTGAGGGTTTTAAGTCTCTGTGAATGAAGCTTTGCTGAGCTAAGCTGTGCAAGTATTCCACTCCCCGCGCTACATCCAAAGCTATTGCAACCCTTTGCTTCCAAGTCAGAGGTGCGCACCCATTCTCACGCCATTCAAACAGATGTTGTGTTAGTGTCCCTTGTGGCATATACTCATAAACTAAAAGCCTTTCATTCCCATTAATGCAATATCCTAGAAGAGCAACCAAATGTCTATGCCTGACTTTACTAAGGACAGCAATCTCTGCTTGGAACTCATTCAATCCTTTGCTTCCCATTGCAACAGATTGCATTCTCTTCACAGCAATTTTTGTTCCATCATGCAACTCCCCTTTGTAAACAACTCCAAATCCTCCCCTACCCAAAATGTTATCTTCACTGAAATTATTTGTTACTTGCCGAAGAACTTGAATTGAAATTGTAGCACTGCCACCCTCAAAAACATGAAGGTCACTGCGATCACCACTGCTCTGGCTTTGTAATTCACTTGGAACTCCAGCATATCCATTGGAAACAATTGATACATCAATTTTAACGTCTCCCTTTCCATTTTCAGGATTACCAACCCTTCCAAAATTTTTATGACGATTTCTAGCATAACACTTGCAAGAGACAAACAATACCACTGCCACAAAGAATAGGACAATAACGACTATGCCTGCAATCCAACCAGGTGACAATGAAGTACTATTTGCCTTTTCAGATGGACTTCCAACAGGTGTAATATCATCAGAACCCGTAGTAGGACTACTTCCACTTCCTCCACCTGCCGAACTGGGAGTTTTCCCCAGCATAAGATTACCAGTAGTTGTCAGCTTCACCTTTGACGCGAATTTAGGGATCTCTCCAGAAAGATTGTTGTTAGATACATCAAGAACCTCAAGTTGAGGCAAAGTTGTTAAGCTATCAGGTATTGACCCAGTCAAATTATTGCCACTCAGATACAAGTTCCTTAAATCTGTAAGATTCCCAAATGCAGGTGAAATTGTTCCCCCGAAATTCTGCTTCCCCATATTCACCGTGGTAATCTTCCCCCCTGTACACACAATAAAACTCCAATCATTACAGGGGTCATTCCCTTCCCATGAGTCCGCAAACCTAATCGGATACCTAAAAGCTGCAGCAATCTCAAGCAACGTTGTAACTCGCGCATCGCAAGGTCCTGGACTTTTCAAACAAAAGCTATTCCCATCAAGAGTAGCCGTCACACCACTGCCAAATTCGGGCACCGGCCCCTGCAGCTTATCGTTGTCAAAGGAAACGTTCTTCAAGCTTGAGAGAGACATCAAAGAAGGTGGGACTATACCAGTTAACAGATTGTCCCGAAGCTGCAAATCAAACAAATTCTTGCAATTTGACAAGTCGGGAATGGGACCTGTGAACTGGTTCTTGTGAAGCCAAACCTGAGACAACTGCTCCATTGATGATAACACGTCGATTGTACCCGATAACCCATTGAGTTGATTGTTAAGCCATAAGTTCACGATTCCAGATCCATTAAACGTGGCAGGCAACCCACCAGTGAGGTTGTTGTAAGAGAGACGAACATTCTGCAAGCTCGGTAAGGAGACGAATATATCCGGCAAAGAACCGACGACATTAGCCTTTCCGAGGTCAAGAGTCCCCAGATTCGAAGACTGAGTCAAATCGGTTGGAAAAGTCCAGGCTTCCAGGTTGATGTTGTTGCTCAAGCTGAGGGTCTGCAAGCTGGTGAGCCCCTTGAAGCAACCGGCAGGGATGGAGGTGAAATTGTTGAAGTCAAGGTACACAGTTTGAAGCAAAGAGAGATTTGCCAAAGATGGCAAAGGGCCTGAGAGAGCATTGTTCTGAAGAGAGAGGGAAGTGAGCTGAGAGAGAGAGTTGAGATCGGATGGGAGAGTGCCAGAAAGTGACTTTGAAGCAAGGTTGATGGAGGAGACGCGGCCGGAGTCACATTTGACGCCGTCCCAATTGCAGAAATTGGTATCGGACCAACCTGAAGGATTCGAGAGGGCTTTGGCAAGCTTGGACATGACAGCTGCATCGTCAGCAATGGCGGAGGATAGGAGAGAGAAAATGAGTATAGAGAGAGAAACTAGGGTTTTCAGTTTGGGGTGCCCCATTTGAGATCTGACAGAGAAGAGAACGGGCTAGAAGGGAAGAGAGATATCAATGTCCTGCCGGCTTTGTTAGTCTGAAAGAGAGTTTTGTACAGAGAGAAGAGAGAAAGGAAGTGAAGAGGTTTGTGCGTTGGTGAATGTGTTGGACTATTGGGTGATGGTGGGCCCTATAGCCTCATGTGGCAGTTATGAAAATAATCGTCACTGTTGGGTTTATTTTATTTTATATTTATTTTTTTAATTTTAATATATTATTATTTTAATTTAATTTTTAAATTATTTTTTATTTATTATTATATCATAATTTATAATATCTGTTTACATAATTTAAGACCACTCAAATAAATATGAATAATTTTATTATTTAGTTACGTTTACTCTAATTAATTTTTAAAATGTTTTATGCTATCAAAATAGTTCATTTAATATTAGTCACTTATAATTAAGGTATTTTTTAAATTTAATTTGCTTTATAAATATTTTTTACAAGTAAAGTATTTTTTGATTTGATCTTTCATAAATAGATTTTTTTGAAATTAGTCCATTACAAATAATTATCAATAGTGTTTTAAATATTGTTTATTTAATATATTATTAAAAAAATTACTAATAACAGTTTTATTTACAAGGCACTAATTTAAACAATACCTGTTTAAAAATGACCAAATTGAATATGTGGTTTTATAAAGGATTAATTTAAATAGTAACTTATTTATAAATGGTCAAATTAAAAAAGTAATTTTGTAATAGGCTAAATTAAAAAAAAATATCATCTATAAAAATTAAAATAAAATTTTAATCATCATTTAAAATACTAACTAATGTAATTTAATTAATTTTTTATTATTATTACATCTTAATTTATAATATTTATTTCTATTAAAATTCTAGCTACTCAGACATGTTTTTTTTTTCTTTTGGAAATTCAATTATCTTGATATACAAAGTGTACTATGACAAATCAAGCAGAAGAATGTGTTTGATGTGGATGACATTTGACAAGGATATTTGATCAAATAATGACTATATAAACTTTCGTTTATATCATATCAATTGATCTGTTAAGTAATTATGACTTTATCTAACATAAAAGATTGTTTTGATTGAAAAAAAATAATTGAGCGTAAATTTAAAATCTTGTCGCCCATGGATTTTTTCATGTAAATACGAGAATTGTGTTTATTTGATCCGGATTGTTAGTTAATAATTTTATTAATAAAATATAATGGAATGTAATTATTTTTTATTTATAAATTTAAAAAGATTAATTTTTTTATTTAATGATTGAAAATAAAAAACAATTATCAGTTTTTGCCATAAAAATATCAAATAAAAAATAATAACCTTTTAAATATTATATTATTAATGTTTTAGACATTAAATTATTAATTTTATTTTAATATTGTTTTATAGGATGGTGTGGTAGAGTTTGAGCTCTTATATATTTTTTTTCCCCTTGATTGTTGAAATGGCATAATGGGAAGACAATGGTTAGAAAGAAAATGATACATATTTCATGAATTAATTTGTAATAAAGGCAAGCATAAGAAATGATAGAGGATAGCAGGAGCAGATCTAAATAATTTCGGATTTGAATTCTTTTAAAAAGAGATATTATAAATTAAAATATAATAATAAGTAAAAATAATAATAAAGCAACAATTTTAGAAAGAATTAGTTATTATGCATTATATTCCAAGGACGACAAAGTGAATAGAGAGATTAGTGGCTTGAAAGAAGTTTCAAATTCTAGACGTCACTTCACTCCATTTAACTCTTAATTTCTTTTTCCCAAATAATATTTTTCGCCGATTGTCCTTTTCTCACCCATCCTCTATTTTTCACACATTCATGGAAACATTGGATAACCATGAAGTTTAATACAATTAGAGTCATAACATTGATATAAAAATAATGAACTAGTTTTTATATTGATGTTCTAAATCACATGTACTTGTTTTATTTGTTTCTCTAAAATCACATTTTTACTTTATAGCAGAAAATAATATTGAACTAAAAATTAAAGTCATGATTTTTAATGTATTTTCTCTTTATTTATTTTATGTGCCATAAAGAATCAACAAGTAAAATATAATTATGTTCTTTCACGTTAATTTTTAAGTTAATATGTTATCATTATTTTTTTAATTAAATTTCTTACTTATCAATTTATTATAAACTTGGTCTCTTACTTATTTCTATTTGGTCCATAAATTTTAACATTAACACATTTAATTTAAATTTAATTAAAATATATGAATTATTGTGTTAATTTCAATGAATTATTAAACTGAAAATGAATTAATAATTAAAAAATGACATTGAGAATGAAAGTCACGTAAGGATCAAGTTAAAAATAACAATAAATGAAGAGTCAAATTAAGAATTAATAAATAAATAATTAATGGATAAAGGAATTTGAGAGAAAGAAAAGAAAAAGAAAAAGAAAAGGACTAATGAAAGAGGTTAAAGAACAAGAGAGCAATGTATGAAGGCTGCTTATTGTACTGATTAATTATGATAATTTTTGGCGCCTTCAAATGTTAATTAAAAGGGCTTATTATAATCATTTGGTCGAAGGCTTTCTCATCATTTTCTTTATTAGAAGAGTTGTACAACAAAAAAAAAAAGCAATCATGATTATCAAATTCCAAATCTCAGCCTCAGCTCACAAGGAGGCACCCGTCCCTTTCGATTTTTGTTTACGGCATCTTTCGTATTGAATAAAATTTATTTAAAAAAAAAACAAAAGAGAGTGATTCGTTAACGTCTAGTAGAATAGTTTGAAGATATATGTGTGGTATACTTTAAACCATAAAAACCTTTCATTTAATTGTTTTTATTAAAATTGGATATTGTGATATTCTTCGTTAAGTTGATATTAAATTTTAACATAAGACCATAATATAAAAAAAAAGTTTTTTTTACAAAAATGAGGACCAAAATTAATTTTTTTGGGGGAAATTTGTTGTAAAAAACGCGGAGGTGAGAAAGAAGATGTGGGGCCAGGAATGCCAGCTGGAAATGAGTGGATATAGCGCATTGCCGGCTACCAGTACCACCATTCCCTCCTACCCTACGTTTCCGCGTAAACCAAACGGCCATTCCAAATCTTTTTTTTTTTTTTTACAGTAATATTTATTTTTTATTCTTCTTCCTTTTTTTCACTTTATTCATTCACATTAAACATTGGACTTTTAACTATTCGTCAAACTCACATTTTCCACAAGTATTTTTCATTCCCACCCATAATCCCGCCCTCTGTTTCACTTTAATTCTTTTTTTTTTTTGTTTAAAAAAAACACAGAACTTTTTCAACTTTGACTATAAATAATTTCTTTTAAAAGAATTATATGCCAGTAATTGCTTACTTTTTAAATTAATTTATTAATTCATTGATATTAACATAATGTATAAAAGAGTTACTTGCACATGAATAAAAACTCAGAAAAATCCTGTGTATTTTAACCTCATTTGTTATCAAAAGAAAGTGATAGCCAAACAACAACAATGCTATATTTGAATTTTTACTGTGGGACTTGAAGCTCATGCCCGTGAATTTGGAACACCTCCAGTGGTATCATTGCTAGAAGTTCTCCGGTAAATTCACTTGGGCCACCAAATTGGTTCAAAATTTTGTATTTCAATACAATTTGATTTTACTTAAAAAATTCTTATAATAATACACCAAAATTTATTACTATTTTAGATGTTATTTTATATATAATAGTATCATATAGTTCACCGTCTATTTATCACATTTTTAGTTTATTTTTTCATATAAGATGATATTTTGTTAAAGAGCAAAAATATAAACAATTTATAATAGTTTTAAAAAATATAAAATTTTAATAAATCTTTATATATTATTATAAATTTTAAATTTTTTTATTAAAATAAAAAAAATTTAAATAAACTAAAACCATCAGATTAAAATTCAGTAGTCTAAAAGAATTTATTCAAGGTGATCCAAGGTCCACTTTCGGAGAGATACTTTTTTGTTATAAAACTTAAATTTGACTCCAATTAGTTAATTACATAAAATCTAGGGAACGTGGAAAAAAAAATTAAATTTCAATTATGGCTTGAATATATTGAAGGATTTAGAACGTTGATTTTCACTTTGGAGTAAAGCTTGGTAGAGATGGAGTTGTGCACGTTTGATATATGACGTTGCAGCGACTGACGGCAACCCCATAAAAGCCTTTTACCACCAAGTTTCCTCTACATCCCCTCTTATTGCTGCCAAAATATATGTCTTTTTTAGGCACTAATTAATTCTAAGTATTTAATTATATCATCAAAAAAATCTCAAAAATTTCACACAACTATAGTTAATAATTAATTTTTTTTTACTATTTTTATTGCATTTTCTTTGATTTTATTTTTATGACAACATTACTCTTCATCTTTTTCAAAAGATATGATCAATATCTTATTTTTTTAAAAAAATTATAATCAATCTCAAATAATTTTAGTATCTTCATATTATTCATAATTTTTGTTTATTTAAAAATAATATTTTAAAATAAAGTTTAATAAGATTTTAAAAGTGATATGAAATTATTATTTAGATGTATGGAGATATAGTAATTTATTAGAAATTGATTATAATTTTTTATAAATAACAGAAACTAATTTTATCTCTTAAAAATATGAAAGATAATATTATGACAAAAACAAAACTAAATAAATAACTAAAAACATTAAAAAATATTAATTATTGCTATCAAACACTTCCACACTGATTTGACATCGAAATCTGAAGAATCACAAATAAGTGATTCCGTTTATTTAATTCAAGAAAAGGATATCCAGGATTTGCCGTTCATGTTATAATATGCCACGTAATAATGATATTTTGTTGGTATCACTGGCTCTGAGATTTTGAGTATAACACTGACAGTTGTGGTCTTCACGATCTCTAAAATGATGCCTCATTTTAAAATATCACATGAGAATTATATCATTTTTCAAATAAAAAATTTCTCACTGGCACTGCTTTAACTTTAAAGCTCAAAATTTAAAAAATGCACGTAACCTAAGCTTTGAACAAGATAATAAACTGAGTAAATTAATGATTTAATCATGAAATTATTATTCTTTTAAATGTGATAAAATCTTTTCATTTAGTCTTTTAGACTTAAAATCAAAATAGTCTCTTTTCAAGTAAAAATGAATTTTCCTGTGCATAGCCAAGTGTCTTCAAGATTTCAACCCAAATTAATATGTATCAGTATTAAATTTTTATATATGCCAGAGAGTCTATGAATGCTTTTCATAAAAATTTATCTTGATTAGAATAAATGTTTAAAATATTGAATTGAAAATTTTCATCTTTAAATAACTAAGTTAAGGAAAAATTATTTTTTAAAGACTGAATTATTAATATAATTCAATGAACAATGGGGCAAAAACCTTTTATGGCCGTGGCTTGGGCTAGCTTTATGGGCCAGCGTAAGTAGCCCAATAAGGTATATACATGAAATAGTACAAGGCCAAACCATGGATGTCATTACATTTGTCCAAAAAACCCAGACTGTGTATACGAAGATACTGCTTCATCAAAAAGATTAAGCACAGATCAACATGTTTTTGTTAAAGGGAAAAAAAAGAAAAAAAAAAAACAAGAAAACCTCAATGAACCTAAAGAATCTGAAATATAAAATAAATGCCTAATTCTTTAGTAAAATTCGCATTTTAATGC
The DNA here is from genome assembly GCA_037074485.1 of Delonix regia. Classification (NCBI taxonomy): domain Eukaryota; kingdom Viridiplantae; phylum Streptophyta; class Magnoliopsida; order Fabales; family Fabaceae; genus Delonix; species Delonix regia. The sequence goes on from CM073451.1 coordinate 30,169,217, forward strand.
CAGGTCTCTTATCTTCGTAATGAATTGAATTATTACACACGAAACAAGGATATGTGACGATGGCGTAAACTCCCTACCTAGCTAGCTAGGACCTCAATGTGGAATTCTCGAATCTTCTCTAATAAAATATATCTCCACATCAAAATTTAATGGTTCAAATTATTTATCATAATTGCACGTAATCTTATATTATTTTTTATCTTTCAATCTAAATTTTATTTGACGATCCAAAACCATCATTAGTGATTCTTTAATCAACTCTTTTACTGTAGGCGATCTTTTCCGATGAATATGATGACGTTCATTTTCTCCAGCACGTTACAGATAATTCTGAAAGTAGAAATAATATCCAACGCTACATAAAAGGCAAATATAGAGCACAACCTATTTACAGAAGGGTGTTCCAAACGAAGCTATTTTAAATTTAGTACGTCTCTCCCGACCCAAGCTCCTTGTTTGGTTTCATCAGCTTCTTTCTACTTAGCAAGCTTAATATATATGCATCATGCAAACGGGAGAAAATTAATGAAGAAAATAAAACGACGTCGTAAGATGCAGTAACCTTGTGGAAATGCATGGGATACCAGAAAACAAATAAAACTCACCAGCAGGGGTGAAACAGTGACACAACTTCTCAACTAATGAGACATGTATATTATATATAATACATATACAGTATATAGTATGGGCCGGGATTTTCTCTCGTAAACGAATTATAGGAGAATCTTCTCCTATAATTCGTTTACACCATCGGATCATCGTAGCAGTCGAGACTTGGCCACGTCGCACCTTTTTTTTTTTTTAAATTTGATACTTTTCCAATTTTGTCCTTCCTCCAAATACCCTTTCTCTCTCTCTCTCTCTCTCTCTCTCTCTCTCTCTCTCTCATGAAACCCTTTTCCCGTGAAAGGCTTCCCTTCCTCTTCCAGATACGCAATCTTGACCTACACCAGATTACGCTCCAAAAGAGAAAAATCTTGCTTCTCCACTATAAAGAATCCAAAACGTGATTAACCCACTTCATCATCTTGGAAGATTATATTAAGTTTTACTAGGAATTGGATTGATTGGGGATCATGGATTCAGCATCAAGGGGAGCGGGGCCCAATGGGTTTGAGCCGAGTGGCGCGGCGACCGGGGTTTCGCAAGCGAAGGGGTTATCAGGTGGGGCGCCGCCGAGCCGGTACGAGTCTCAGAAGCAGAGAGACTGGAACACATTCTTGCGATACTTGAGGAATCTCAAGCCGCCATTGACGTTGGCGCGGTGCAGTGGACGCAACGGCTTCAAGCAGCAGTTGAAGTAGGGAAAGCGAAGGTTTGCGGATAAGGGAAAAGACAGAACTGAGAAAAGGGAAAGAATGAAGGACAAAATTGGAAAAGTACCAGATTTTGAAAAAAAAAAAGGGTGCGACGTGGCCAAATCTCGCCCGCTGCAATGATCGGACGGTGTAAACGAATTACAGGAGATTCTCCTGTAATTCGTTTACAGGAGAAAATCCCGGGCCCAGTATATACAGGTAGCAGAGATGGAGATATGAGCGAAGCAGATTTGATCCTGTAAAGCGGATTTACAGCAGAAATCTTGTAACAAATCTCGTCCATCCGCTGTATATCACGGTTCACGTAGCGCCACGTCGTCCAAGCCTCCAAAATGCATCGTTCCACTAAAGTGAAATGGATCATTTTGGGGGCAAATTCTTTTGCTTGTAGACGACTCAAAACAACGTCGGTTTTTCTTGCCTTTGTTGGCAAAGCTGGTGTTCTGTGATGTTCCAAGTTGCCATCATAGCCTCCGAAGGAGATTGATCACCGATCTCCAAAAGTCACTCCATCCCTCTGTTGACGTCGCTCTTCAATGGGTTCGTGCTCTGTAGCGAAGTCCATCCTGATGGGTGCAAGCTCTGTAAGTCACTCCTTCCTTGATCACTTTGTTCCCAAGAGAGCTAAAATGATTGAGTTCCTAACAATGTTTATATGAAAATAGTTCCTTCCTTACCTATTATTGATGAGTTAAAGAGATAAGAAGATGCCAGTGGATATGGATGGAATTTGAGTTCCAATAATCCTTAATCTCCATCTTAGCTGGATTAGAAATTTTAAAAATTTTATCTACTGATTGGATGAGAAATGATTTTGTTGAAGTTATCTATGTAGTTAATTGATAAATTCTACAATACTTTGTTCTTAGATTTGGATTCTATTTCCATGGAATGTCATAAGCCTTCAAGCTGAATACCATATTGAAGTTATGGTTAGTAATATTGTGACAAATTTTCTTGTGACAATGAGCTGTTTTGTGTTAGTATTATGCTTTTCAATATGGTATTCTGCTCCTCAAATTATCCTCAATGAATTTGTAAGCCTGGTTGTATATCATGAATTCCTTATTAATTCCTTTTTTGAGCTAGGTAGTTTATCACTACTTCCTATTTTGAGCCTGATTGTTTATCATTAATTCCTATGTTCGTTCCTGTATGTTTTATATATTGGAATGACTCTCAAATATTGCTGCAATCTTGAAGCAATGGATAACTCTGCAGAACTAGGTTTTTTTCCTCTATACAAGCTCTAAAAACCCCAACTCTTTATTATTGGAAACTCTTAAAGTAATTTGTAACTTTTTTCATAGGGTTAGAGTTGAAGTAATTTCTCCTTAGTTCTAGTACTAAATCTTTTATTCACGGAATTGTTTGTGTCAGAATTATTTCGACATGGCAATTAGAAATCAAGCACCAAGTTGAGTCCTAGGCATGATGACAGTTCTCTTTTTTGCTAAGTTAGTGTTTTATTTTGTCCATAACACCAAGTTGAATCCTAAGCATGATGATAGTTCTCATTTATTTGCCTGCATCATTCTCCCTTTGGAGTTGTAACTTTTAGGTTTGAAGTTTACGGAACTATTTGTAATCTCATTTGTTATTACTGGCTTTATCTGTAGTACTTCTTCTATTATTGTTGAACACTAATTTGGAATGACAGAGAATTTTTTTTTTTTTTGGTGCTTGTAACCAATGACTGAGAGTGCTTAATCATCCATTTGTAATTTGATCTGTTATTGATGACATTGCCCAATGTGATTAAAATAAAGTGCTTTAATTACCAAATAGTCTTGGTTAGTGGGGCTAGATTTGATTACATTAAAATTGCAGGAAGAGGAAATAATAAGAAACCAAGAAAGAAGCAAGGTGGATGATGCAAAATGCAGGAAGATAAATTGACTTAGTAAAAGGAATCAATATGAAGCAAGATGGATCAAAATGAAGGAAGACAAAACATGACGAAGCATAATGCAGGAAGATAGCGCAGGAGGAAAGACAAGGGCAGCAACATGAACTAGGATACAACCACCAATAGCATTAGGAAGATAAATCAACATGAATATAGAGAAATAAACAAGCCAATGTATTACTCAATATATATAACATGAAAGTAAAAATACCTTTTAGTTGCCAATGTATAGTTGTACTATTCAATGCATTGTAGTTGACTTTTGCGAATTAATAAATTTATATTTGATTATGACAAAATGAGTCCTTTCTTTACTATTCAATACATCTTTGCACAAGTGTCAAGTAAGTTAAAAAATGACAACATGACCTAAAAAATGAGGTGCTGATGATTCTTGTATACTTACAATTTGTCATAGCATATTAGTTGTCAAGATCATCAAGTGATTGTGTAAGGACATTTAATTGCTCCTAAATAATAAAAAAAAATTGCCTCAGTAACTTAAGATGCCAAAAGTGAATAATGTAATTGAATTTAAAGAAAAGTTGAAGGCATGTTATAGGTTTTTCATGTACCATCAAAAGTCTTGAGAAGCTAAATTGGCTCCCTTGTGTTTGATAATTCTCATGGCATGTTGGAGGAGCTAAACACAACACTTTGACTTGTAGATGACTTGATGATTCTTTATCATGCAGAAATGAGTCAATACTAGTAAGTATACATGTAAATATTATCAATGAGCAAATGCATCAAGGTTTTACTCCACAGTGTGGAATTTTTGAACGAATGACAAGTGGAGAGTTCTTTTTCTTACCACCCTGAAGCTTAACCTAATTTTTTAGTCATCGTTGTATTTTAGTCCTATCTTGTTGCTTAAACCCCTTTACCTGACTCACCCCATCATGTACAGGAATTGTGGCTTGAGCAATAGTATTGTCTAGGCTATATAATGCCGATTGAACATCCACAACTTTCTTGCACAAGTCATCCACCTCTTTTTCAACCATGGAATATAGCTTTTGACATATAGCAAACTCTTATGTCAATTTAATTATCTTGGAACACAATTGCTTGTATCGTCACATGCTAGCTAATTTAAGGTCTTCATAAACTTCATTTCCCCTTAAATTATGCACAATACCATTATGTGCTTTTTTCGTCTATCGTTTTAAGATGTACTAGTTAGACACTTACTCAACATTCATTACAATCAATATTTTCAATGCATGGTTACATAGTATTCCATATGTCTTGAACTTCATATAGGTATAGGAGATGATCTTTAAGATAGGATTAAATAAGACTCTATATTCTCTATCTTGATTGGTTGTGGTTATTGTATAATAGAATATAGGATGAGTTTTAATTATGTTCCTTATGAAGGTTACGAAGAACAAGTCAAACTTATTTTGGAATAGATCAAATATTGGAAACATGTATACCTTTGCAAGTTGATGCCGCATTACTAAATATGGATAATTTAACCTTGGCAACTTATATCAAACATTAAACTTACTTTTAAACTCGTTATACCGTTTCTCTGCAACAACCCGTTCATACACCTTGAAGAACTATATAAGGTTCAAGTTTGGTTTTATGTATACCCTAAAATTGGAGTTCAATCTCTTGTTCAACTAGGTGCTTCTCATTCCCAATGTGAATGCGTGTTTCATGTGACACACTGCCTATTTTCATGTGTCTCATACACTACTTTCAATTAACTATTCTCATGAACATTATAATCAAATAACATCTTCTGTTAGGCTGTCTCAAATTGAGCTTTATCAACATAGCTATACATGCACCATTTGAAGTTAGTTAAGAAGTTTGATTCATCCTTCATCAAATGGCCTAAATGTTTGATCCTGTTCTGCATTAGATGCCGGGTACAAAGGTCATGACGCTATCAAGCATTACCTCAACTACAAGGACAATTAACCAAAAACAAAATTAAATATAGTTAATTGTAAAACTTTATTGTTATATGCACACTATAATCACCTAGAGCTTTTAACATTGCAATATCCTAGTTAGTAAAGATAGTTAGTGGCCTTTTCTAATCATGAGCTTCCAAGAAAGTCTCAAATAGCCATATAAAGGACTTAGCTGTCTCGTCATACAACAATGTAACACCGAACATGACTATTTGCCTATTTGATTAAACCTATAGAATAATGGAAATGACCTATGCACACGATTTGTACAGTATGTTATGTTCAAAGAGATAACATTACTGAAATATCTATAGTTGATAATCATGTATGCATCAGTCCAAAAAACATTTGTGATTTCCTCATTTGCATCAACTTGGTAGGCATGGAAAAATGATGGATTTTCCAAAAACTCGTATTGGAAATATTGTAGAAGACAGCTAACATCCCGGTAAACCATATAACGTTGCCTTCTTGATCAGAGATAATTTTTAGCATCTAATCAGGTGAAACCAAGATTGGTTCTACCTCTTATGTGTGTGCTTATAAATTGAATTGTCATTTTTTGTTGCAATTTAGAGTCCTCAGCCATCTCAAGCCCATGTCCTTGAACTTGAGATATCTTGCATTGTGAAGCAAACACATGTGTTGTCTCTAGAAGCGGAAGTGGGTGGTTGTGAAGCTCCACAAACTCATTGATCACCAATTTTCCATTCATTGTAACAAGGTTAATTCAAACATAACAATTAGTTCTAGTTTCAACCATGTGGTTGGTAACTATTATGTCTCTTTTGTCTAGTTTCCAAACTCCCTTTTTGCAACATATGAACTTGTAGGAAGTCACTGATCCATCTTTTTTGTTATTGTTCAGATATTGCTTCCTCACACCAAATCCTATCTTTGCACTATAGTTGATCTATAATTGTCATGCATCCTCTGCATTATCAAATTGCATACTAATTCTAGGCTTCGTGTCCATCATTAGCCACATTTAACATATAAAAATGATGTCCAAAAAATGAGAAAACCACCACAACTAGATATAAATATGTTATAAATTGCATAAACATTCAATATAAGAAAGAAAGAAAAAAAAAAAATATATATATATATATATATATATATATTATATGCATATATAGTAGATAATATTATCTAGACGACATCTACAATTTAAAAATACCAAATACTCAAAACAGTGGATAATATTATCTACATTCAACTTATACTCTATATGCCTAATTTAATCTCATTTCATTAGCTTAAAAAAACAAAGTTGGCACCAAACTTTTGGCATATTTAAAGAGTTAATTTCAATTGATCATGTAAATCATATCCACCATATATTAATAGAAGATCAAAGACATATTACATATCCATAGTTTGAATTTGAAGTGTGTGTACACATAAACATCCTCATTCAATTGGAACTAAAAATTATTTAAATTTCTTTGAATCAAAACCCAAAATATCATAAATGTCAAGGCATTGGTTGCTAGATAATAGTGAGAAATGAATGTACAACATAAATATTTCAAAGACTCATTGCCTACAATTGTGATATTTGAATGTACTACATACATCGTTTGACAACAATATATAATAAAGGGCCTATCATTTCCATAGGAATCCATATGAATCTTTATGCATATATACAACATCTATTTCATGTTAATGGAGTTCATATAAGACTAAACATCTCTAAAATATATTCATAGCTTCATTCCCTCCGTTTTTATTCTCTCACAATTGTTTATATTTACAACCTTCTCAAACAAATGTTCATTCCATTTTTCTTGAACATTAGTTCAAAACATTCCACAGGGCTACCCAATAAATCATTTAAAAGACACAACTTTCAATATGATTCATTCAACATTGCAAAACCCACTTTGCACATAACAGAAAACATGCTCCTTACTGAACAGAGGCCCTTTTACAATGCAACAATGACATACTTACATGGAGGCAGCTGTCGTCGTCTTCCTACTTTAATGGTTGGAGAATGGAGCAGTAAAATGGCAAAAAAATGATCCTAATCATAGAGAGCGTTGTGTGCAGAGGAGGAAGAGGAAGAAGTCGATGTTCACCTACCAACGCTCTGAAACGATGATATTCTAAGCTTTTAGTGCCAAACAAATTTGGAGCCTCGAAACACATCGTTTTACTAAATTTAAATGGTGTGTTTCAAAGCTCCAAAAAATTATCTTTAGCTTCCACATTGAACTATGTTGCTTGGGGGGTATTTGTAGACAAAAAAAATTTGCCCTCAAAATACACTGCATCATTTAAGTGAAAAGATGCGTTTTGAAGGCTTGGATGACGTGGTGCCACATGGATCGTGAGATACAACGAATGGACGAGATTTGTTACATGATTTCTCTTGTAAATCTACTTTAAAGGAGTGGATCTGCGCGTAGAAAGGATAATGATTGGATGAGCAGTTTTGAAGGGAAGAGACATTTTGCAGGAGACGGTTGGAAATTAGGGTACGTAAGTTAGTGATAGAGGCTAATTAAAGCTGCTGGACCACCCCTAGGCACCAACCAACCTACGTCACATGAAAGCTTTACTACACTCAAATCCTTATTGGCAGCACTACTTCCAATGCCCTCTTATTATGTGTATATATATGAGTTCAAAACTAGAGCATACAGTGAATCTGTTGTATTTCCTCTGCATGCACAGATTGTTTTTTATTTTTTTGGTTGCAATTTTTTGTATAAAACGGATCAATGACTGTACAACAAATTTATTGTGCAACAATTGATCCGCTCACGCGTATATGCCCAACCTTATTAGAATTAGGTAATCTCCTAATATTGTCTTCAATGATAGTAACCCAAAAAACAACTACCCGGGACATGGAAACGTGAGGTATGATGCATGGGGCTCACACAAATTGTAACGTTTATCTTTTAACTGCAACTGTGACTCACATATTTAGCATTATCTTTCTCTATTATTGACACATTCAATTTTTATGGGAAAAAAAAATTTCAAAGCTATATATAATTTCATCTATCTATGTTTAATAAGTTAAGTTTATTTGACATTTTCGAAGCGTTAGAAAAGACAGTACCATAGATTCATAGAATATATATACAATTACATGAATGTGGCATCGTCGAAGGAAAGCCCCACGGATCTCATGCAACAAAAAAGTTCCCACAGTTTACACAGTATTTATTTTGAATTGCATATCATATATGTTGTCCTTAGACTATTGAATTTTCAAAGTAGGAAAAGAAACTCGAGGATCCCCACTATCATTAGGAGTCTGGATTCTAAGGAAACGCCAAAACTCATTAATTGATTGACAACAATGGATCAGAGAAAGAAAATGAGAGCAGAAGAATCAACCCTTAATGCCTGCTCCAACCTTATCCAGAAAAGCCCGCAGATTCTTATCTGAAGAACCCCCTTCCTTCACTGCCTCCCTAGCCAACTCCTTCCACTTCATAGCATTCCTCCTCATCTCTTGTCCTTTCTCTCCACTCCCCATCACCTCCTCCAAACACCTCCTTATCTCCTCCCTTTCTGCTACTCCATCATCCTTCTGCTTCACCCTCACCCCCGTCTTCCACACCTCTTCTATCAACATCGCATTCGTGTTCTGATCTGTCCACTGAGGAACTGCCACCACCGGCACTCCCGCCACCACACTCTCCAAGCTCGAATTCCACCCGCAGTGCGACACGAAGCACCCCAAGGACCTGTGTGACAGTACCTCCAGCTGCTTACACCATCTCACTATCTTCCCCTTCTCCTCCATTTCCTCTCTGTACTCACTCACCTTCTCTTCTTCCTCTTTCTCTCTAATCACCCACATGAATGGAAGCCCACTCTCTAACAACCCACGCGCTATTTCCTCCATTTGTCTCTTCGATAACACACACAGACTCCCGAACGACACGTAGATGACGGATGACTCTGGTTTCGAGCTTAACCATTCCATGTAGTCGTTACAGGCTTGGAAAATATCACCGCCGAAGGATATGTCTGAAGGGTCAGTCCCGTCTAGAAAACCCGACGGGATCAACGGTCCGATTGCGATCGTTTTGATGCTGTCATGATTGACGACTCTCAGGGCTTCTGGTTCTAGCTCTTCGAACGTGTTCACGAGGACTATGGGGTTGGGTGCTTGCTGGAGATCTTGGAACTGCTCTTCAAACGCCGGGAGGGCGAAAGCGTACACGTCGGAAGGGGATGCTAAAAACGACGGGAGGTCGCGCGTTTCAAGTGGTGGTATCCCTGGTAATTCTATTAAACCAGTGGGGTTTTTGTTGAGTTTGTTCTTGATGTACTTGTCGTCCTTGAAGTAATAGTAGTAGATGTTGAACACTGTGGCGGGTTGGATCCACAGCAGGGCCGTCGGAAGATGAAACCCACGCGCCACCTCTGCTGCCCAGGGGAGGAGGAGGGTGTGCACTAGACAAGTGAAAGGGAGCCGGCCGTCCTCTCCGCCGGAGGCTATGAGATTGATGAGAGACTCCGAGCCGCGACGCCGGAGCTCCGACATATAGTTTTCGAAGACAACATTGGCATCGCGGCCGTCTCCGCCGGCCTTGAAACCGTCGTCGTAGCCGTCGGAGAAGGTGGCGAAGGAAAGGCCCGGGATGGTCGTGGTCTTGTCCATGCGACGGTGCATGTAGACGCTAGTGGCGAGAGTGACGTGCGCGCCCATACGAATGAGTCTCTTGGCGAACTGGAGGGTAGGGTTGATGTGGCCTTGCGCCGGGAATGTCAAGAGAAGAAAGTGGTGCTGCAACATGGTAGCGGCGGCGCGTGGCTGGAGCGTGAATTAATTCGCAGAGTCACACCTTGAGAATGGAAGTACAGGAAAAATTTATGAGAATTTTGGGGTTGTAGCTGTGTGAAATTGTGTGACTTGGAGATTGTGAGTGGAAATATGGCTTATATATTGAGGGATGAGTGTAGGTTGGTGACGTTTGGGGTGACGCACCATGTTTGGTATATAATAAAATTATTTTAAAAAAGAGTGAGAACTATTAAATAAGTGACGATGTTATTTCCTATTTAAATCTATCAGGATCAGTCATCTTTTTGGGACCTAGATCCTGTATATTGCGAAAATATATGAAATTGTATACTATAAAGACATAAGAAATCAGCAGGTCATTATTAAAACTGGATTTTATTATGACTTTTTTAATTTTATATATATATATATTCCAGAAATGTACATATTTAATTTGTTCATGCTTGAATTTATTTCTATATATTTTCATTTTCCAATTTAACATTACTAATGGATATGTCTAGATAATAATTAAGCCAATATATATGAACTTGCTATGAATATTTTGCTAAAATGACATTATAAAATAACGTTTAAAATTAGAAAATTACATATAAATAAATAAATACTGACAAAGAATTAATGATGAGTTAGCTTTAATTTGACTCAATAAAGAATTGTATAGATGAAATAGAGAGGGAAAGTGAGAGAGAACTCAGATGGTGCATAGAAAAAGTTTTTAAACCTTCTTTTTATAGGAATAAATAATAATAAAATAAATATTAATATAATAATTTTTTTAATAAAATAAACTATTTCTTTATCAACTCTTAATCATTGATCAACATTGAATTATATGTTAGAATTATTACCCTAATATGTCTGAGGTTAATTTAACACATCACAAATAATCCATAGTATTAAGAATGATTTGATCTATTTTTTATTTATATTAATATTGATAGTCTGATTAATAATTACACATAATTGTTCTAATAATTAAATTAATGCTAATCCACAAATAATTTAAATTATTCCAACATATTTGTTAGTAAATATCTCATTTTTGCAACTCCTAAAATATCACATATTGACATATTAGAAAATAATAATCAACGTAATATAAGCAAGAGGGGGATAAAATTGATCCGATCTATACTTTATATTAATATATATATATATATGACATTGATTAAACCTTTATATTAACTTTATGATAACTAAAATTAAATCATTCATTGCGAAGATAAATTAAGTCGTGACAAAAAAAATCCATTAATCTGATCTAATAATGTCAACCCGACCACGAGTAACCATATAAAAGCCTTGCCTTCTACCTGTAAACCTCCTTCAGGTTACCTATTAATATTGCTGCGAAATTATATCTATGTTTTGAGAAGGTAAATTAATTAAGATATGTATAAATCAATTCAAACTATTTAATTATATTATCCAAAAGAATTACAAAATTTGTAAAACTATATTTTCATTTATCAATTTAAGTTAACGAGACGAGGAAGCAGCAAAGCAAGGACAAGGACGTCAAAAGATGAAGCAGCAAAAAAATATTAAGTGATTCCATTTAATTCATTCAATTAAATTATACGTAATTTATATTTGCTATTCATGTTAATTATATATGCCACGTAAAGATATTCTGGGTGTCACTGTCTCTGTGACATCTCGAGGAGAATTCTGAAAGGTAATTAAGGACTTGGTAATTTAAATTTCAGATGAGAATTGTGTCATTTTCCATGTACAATTTTTATCACCTAACCTTTAAATCCAATCTTTAGGCCTTTCAACCACGTGCTCAAATTTTCAACACCTCAACTTTGAACAAGATAATGGAGAGAGATAAGTTAAAGATTTGATTTGTGCATTTAGTCCCTAAAATATCAGTTTCGTCTCAATTTAGGATTGAAATATCGCTTTTCTCTCAGTTTGATTTTCTAAGGCACCATGCTTTTAGTCTCCATATCCCAATCAAAATGGTCATTTTCGATGAAGTAACAGATGACTTTGCATTTAACCACCAAAACGACTTATTTCTGTATGAGAGATGAGATTCATTGCATTACAGTGTCCGTGTCCGTATACATAACTATTTTAAATGGAGAAAGGGAGTTAGGTGAAAGTAATTTTGGAAAAATTTAATTTTTAAAATTGATTTTGATTAAATTTAAATTTTATGTGTCTTATTTATGTTTGAAAATTATTATATAAGCATTAAATTTTGTTATTAATACAGTTCATAAGAAAACAATTATTTAAAAAAAAATTTTTTTGTAGAAATGAACATTTGGAGGACTAGAAAAAAATTAGACGTTAAATCAAATAAGACTAAGACAAACCTTCATTTTAATGTAAAGTAAATTTTTAAGCTATATCAAAGCAAACACACTATAAAATGCCTCAGTATAGGTTCTTTTTTTTCTTAACCACATGCTCCATATGTACTATATATAGGTTGTAATTTTCGGATTAGAGTGTGTTTGGTCTAACACGAAAAAGCCTTATTTGTATAATAATTTATCTTTTAAATAATTTTGCTTGTGTTGACATTAGAGTTTTCTTTAAAATCACTTTTATTTTTTAATTTTTGTTTGTTAAAAAATAAAAAAATTCTTTTTGTCTTGGATGATTTGCATTCACTGGAAAACTCACATTTCAAATAAAAATTTTAAAATATAAATTATGGTAATGCAAATTCACTTTCTATCTAAATAAAATTTGCAAAATCAAAATTAAATTTAGAAAACTCTAATTTAAACACCCAATTAGTAATCCAATTCCAAATGTGGCCTCCATCTTTTCCAATTAGTCGCATATGGAATTACCTACAAAGTGCCATTTGAATAGCTATGTAGTGAGTTTTCAAAATATGAATAATTTAATGTCGAAATCCACATTATTGAAAACCCACATACCAAACTTTATGGAACATTTCTTTATGCAAAACCAAACAACTCTGTCTATCTATCTATGCTGCAAAACAAACCATCTAGAACTCGGCCCACAGACACAGATTTAATTGCTCTGGTTAGTGGCATTTTCTTCTTTTTCGGTATGTCCTAGCTCAACTTGATATGATTGACCTAATTGAATCGATTTGATATAATTGACCTAATTGAATCAGTTGGATTAACGGAGTTCTTGTATAAGTAAAAAATATATCGACAAATAATAATATATTTATGTGAAAGCTTATATACAATGCGTTAATCTAATTAAATCACAATCAATTAAATTGTCTACTATTATGCGTAAAACTCTTAATATATTTTTCTCTTTTGTTGTGATTCAATCAAACTAAAATACCATATAAATTATTACATAAATATATTATTACTTGTCAATATTTTATCGTATAACCCTACCAAACCCTAATTTTTCGGCATGAAAGACTATAAATTCTTTTTTGTCAATTCAAAAGAGTTCAACGTGAAAGAGAAAAACATTCAGCTTTTTATCTTCGAAGCTGAAATCTCTCTCTCACCACATGCTAGGGACAATGTTGAATCTGAATCAAGTAATTCATACTTTTTTACTACACACTCTGCAATTGCCTTCAACTCCAATCCACTTCTTTTGTAGACTGTATCTTCTAAGATTATATTCAGCTTTTACTGAAAATTGCACCATATTTCATTTGAAGGAAAATATATTCTACCTATATAATTTTTATTATTCTTGACACAAATTAATTATACCTATCCTGACGCCAAAACAAATATTGTTCTATCAATATAATTAATGCAGATAATCGCATTATTATAAGGTTTGAATAAAACAAATATTTGCTATATTATATCACGATTACATTATTCAACTCGGTCATAATTTTTCACGATGGACAAATAACTAAATTATTGCTCCTTCCACTTTTGTTTTTCTAGAAATTGATTCTGCCCGTCATTTTAATCATTAACAAGGAAAACAAATAAATATGATGAAAGCCATAAGAGAAATAATATTTGAAAGAAAAAAAAAAACAGAAGAAGAAATCAAGAACCAATCACCTAACGAAAATATATACCAAACAAGATTAATAACAAAAAAAATACAAAAAGCACAAGAAATAATAAATAATAATTTATGGAAAATATTTGATGAAATAATAGAAAATGAAAATAAAATAGTAGAAAATAGAAAGAAAATGAAGAAGAAAATATAGAAAAATTAACACAAAAGGATTATGAAGTAATGGAATTAGCATAAGCTTTACCAAATTATCTTAATATAATTAAGCCAGAAAAAATTGAAGAAAATAAACTTTAACAATTAGACAAATAAATATGATGAATGCAATAGAGAACCTAGAAGAGGATGAAATTGAAAAAAGGATGGCACAAGAAGAAGAAAAATTAGAACAACTTAGGAAGCAATTAGGACATATGACATTCGGATACAATAGGATAGGACAAAAAGAAATTAATATGCAAGAAAGTGATATAACATTAAGAAATCCTGGAAATCAAGAACCTCCAAACACACCAAATCTAAATAGTCCTGAATATAATATAAATAGTACAAATAGTAGTAGAATAATTAGAGAAGTGGAAACAGAAAATCAAGAATTAAGACATAAGGAACTAATAAGAACACAAGATTTAACACAACTATGTGAAACTACATATACACCAAGTAGAAATAGTAACTATACATCTACACTATTAGAACAGTATGAAATAAGACAAATACCTAATGCAAGAATATGGCTAAATTTTGATTGTAATATAGATAATTAAAAAAGAATAGAAGAATACAATTAATAGCACTAATAACTAGAAACGAAACCAATGCAGCAAATTTATTAATAGAAGCAAGCTTTACAGGAGTAGTACAATACTGGTTGAAAAGTAAACGAAAAGAATTTAGAATAGATGCAAGAATAGTAAATAGATATTCAAATAGAAAAGAATTTTATGCTACCTTAATAAGGCATATGAACAATTATTAAGAAATGAAATTGTAGAAAGAAGTGTAGGAGCAAACGGAACAACAAAAATAGAAAGAGCAATAATGAAATTACATCAAATAAAGATATGTACATTAGATCTGCAAGATTTAAATGAAAACATATATGAGTATAAAAAATATTATTATGGAGCTAGGCTACAAACATACGAACAACAAAATACCAAAATTAATATAAAAGACAATAATGGAAGATTATAAGAAAGCATTTAATGAGAGGCAAGAATTAATACCATTTATAACTATGGGAAGAAGAGAAGATTTTCTAAGAGAATATTTATTATATAAGTGTAAGGAAGCATGGAGAAATATTACGTCTACTACAAAACAAATAAATTAGTATTAAAATGTGGAGAATTAGAAACATCCCATAGATGGGGCTGCAAAGTATAAAAAAGAAAAAAATTCAAAACCATATATAAATATAAATTAAAACATACCCAAAAAAATAAAATTAAGAGTCATTACAAGCCAAGAAAATATTTCGAAAAAGGAAAAAAAAAATCATAACAAGAACCCATGAAAATGCTAATGTTATAGTTGTGGTCAAATAGGACATATATCTATAGAATGTACTAAACCAAAAAATAAAAAAATAAAACTATAAATATAATAGAAATAGCCAAAGAACAAGGACTAGAGCTCGCAAAATAAAATAAAATCTCAGAAAGTAAAATAGATAATTCAGATTTAGAAATATATAAAATGACTATAGAAACTGAAAGTAATTTAGAACAAGATAAAAGTAATTTAGAAAATTCTAAATATGTCTTACTAGAAGAAGATAATAAAATCACTACAAAAATTTGACATTTTAGTGGTGACTTTTAGTGACAACTAAAACAAGTCGTCATTAAAAGTATGTTTTTAGTGATGACTTTAAGTGTGTCATCACTAAAAGTATGTCTTTAGTGATGACTTTAAGTGTGTCATCACTAAATAGCTTTTGTGGTGACACATTAGTCACCATAAAAGACATTTAGTGACAAGATACTTAAAGTGTCACTATTGGTATTTAGTGGCGCCATTTTACTCACCATTGTATATCATCTGTGGCGATTATATGAATTTGAAGATATTTAGTGACAACTGGGAGAAGTTGCCACTAAAAATGATTTAAAGGTGACAATATCTTGCCACTAAATGTTTTTTGTGATGACTTTACACAATAGCCACAATATAGCTTTTATGGTAATAATAGATAGTCACCATTAAATGGTTTTTAGTGGCGACAAATCAGTTCTTGTCACTAAAGCAATTTTGATTGTGTATATATATTTAACACAGTACTCTTTGATCTAGAGCCCTAATTCGCCTTCGCCTTCCTTCTTCTTCCTTTTTCAACACCTAGCACCCAAATCCTCTTCTTCCTTTTGTGGATTTCAATTTGTTAGGTTGTGGGTCTCTTAAACACTGGATTTTTCTCAAACGCTGCAGGATTGTGCAGATTTAGGAAGAGAGGTAAGTAACTCATTCCCTTTCTATTCTTGCTCAAGCTTCCTATTGAGGCTATATTTAATATCTTTAGAGCACTTTTCAGCATCTTCACACCCTTCCATGTCTTTAGATGTGTTATATGTTCTTTTGTTGTTTAAGGTAAGACTTTTATATGCTATTTAGAAAACTCTCTAAATGATGATGTTTTGTCTGATTCTTCCTCCATTACTCTCTATTTTCCTTGAAGAATGATATAATAACTAGAAGTTAAATTTCCCCATAATCTATTTGTCTTTTAGGCTAGTTTCAATTTGCTAGGTTATGGATTTCTCAAACACAGGATTTCTTCATCCATTGGAAAGAATTTTTGCCATTGATTTCACCTTGTTGTGACTTTTACTGCAGTGGCGAAAGACACAGCAAGTCACCCGTGTCTTTGTTGTGCCTTTTGCTGCTGTGAAACTTGTTCATTGGGTCAAATTAACTATTAACCTAGCTATTTGTGACAATTCTTGAAATTGTAAACAACTTATAATTACTGAACTCAAACTTATATACCAATTAAAACACATCTTGAAATCATAGGTGCATTCTTAACATTGTCTCTTTCTATATAGTGCATTATTTATTTATTTATTAATTTTTTATCATTATTATTATTATTATTTATTTCATTCTTATTATTATTATTATTATTATTATTATTATTATTATATATTTATATTTATTTATTTATTTCATACTTTTTAGAATCTATGGTGAATTCTCATCTTCATAAGAAATGGTAAGTTTCTATCATCATCAATTTTTTTGGCTTGAATGTTATTCTCTCTTTCTTCTACTAATCCCTCTATTTTGGTCATGGTAGTAATGGCTCATTCGATCTCTACACCGGGAAGCTTCAAGTTTTCTTCATCTTCATCATCATCATCATCATCATCTTCTTTTTGTTGTTTTTCTTTTGAAACTACTACTTCATCAAAATGACCGAATCATGTATTAAATTCTTTCTTTCCTATACCTTATTGCCACTATTGATATCAATCTAGGATCATTAATATTCTGCATTATATATACTAAAAATATGCTTTATGATGTTGTGATTATTTTTGTGCCTTAGTGACGAACTTAGAGTTCTATTTACAGTTCTGTAATGCAATGAGTTAAATATTTTATTTCTTAATAATTATGTAATTGATATATATATATATATATATATTTAAATAGTAAAATTTAATGAATTAAATTAGAATTTTAAATAGAGTAATATGAATTAATAATATCATCACTATTTTTTTTTCCCTAATTTGATAACAAAAAAGAAAACCTAATCTGATAACACATGCCAAAATAAAATGATTTATCTTGGTTTATGCCAAAAGTAAAGTAACAATCCAACTTGATAATTTTAAAAAACTCATCATATTTTTCTTGAACTTTTGATCTAGTTAACAAATATTTCCTAAGGAAGTCAAATATTCCTGAGTGGTGGTTACGTGGAACATAAGGATTGGAAATTCAATAATGGACAGTCTAGTTTTTCCACAGGGTTACATCACCATAATTGTCGTTGGCTTCTTCTTTGATTTCTTGTTTATTGTCCACTTGTGGATTCTACACCATTTTTTCATTCCTAATTTCTCACTATTTTTTTGCCCAATCTAATAACAAAACAAAAAACAAAAAGCAAAACCTAATTTGATAACACATGCCTCTCTTTCACTTAATTCTCAGCATCTCTTTCTTCCTCTGTCAAACATGTTTCCCCAGGAGCTGTCACCTTTGTTCTTCTATCGTGTCATCGTGCGCCACTGTTAGGCATCCTTCTGGCTAGATTATTGCAATATTAAGGGCGGTGTTGGCCTACTATCTGATGAAATTTTCTTTCCTCCTTAAGACAACATTAGGGTTCAAATAGTAGGGGTTGTTAATCCCTCATTAGGTGATTTTTACTCCTTCCCTTAAAATTTTAGTAGCTAAAACTAAAAAATTTGTTTTAATTAAAAACTATTAAACAAAATCGAAGATAATATGAATCCCTCCCGTGATTTGATTTTTTTCCTTAAACAGGAAGAGAATTTTTGACATTGTTTCCACCTTACTCTGTTTTTCTCCGCGGCAAAAAACACAACAAGCCATCAAGACCAATTTTGCTGCAATGAAACATGCACCAAAGGCATAGGTGGCTTATTATGTTTTTCATCATGGCAAAAACCACAGCAAGCCATCAAGACCTTTGTTGTGTTTTTTGCTGCAGTGAAAAATATAGCAAGCCACCTTCGCCTTTGGTGTGTCTTTCGAAGCGGCAAAAATGTTCCAATCTGATTAAGTCAAATTAACTAGTTCTCATTAATAAGTTAACTAATATGGATATTTCAAATTAAAGATTAAGCTAGCAATTTGTGACAATTTTTGAAATTGTAAACAACTTATAATTTCTAAACTCAAACTTATATACCAACTGAAACATATTTTGAAATCATAAGTGCATTATTGGCATTGTCTCCTTCTATATATATGAAAAAGGAGATGGATCATATTTAGATAAATATTGTTGAATGTAGTAACTAGGGATGAATAAAAGTTGGTTAAAAATTAAGAATAGGGTTGATGCTGAATATATACAAGGAGTAGATAGTTTTCTCCAATGGGCATTCAGTCAACCAGGGGTGACCAACATGGTCCAGTGCCCATGTAAGGGTTTTATGAACACAACATTCAAGGTAAGATGTAAAATTAAGGAAGATATATTCAAAAAGGGTTTTTGTGAGAGTTATGAAGTGTAAGACTCACATAGAGAGAAACAAACCTATGTCGAAAGTCCTATTCAAGAGTACAATGAAGAATTAGATAAGGATAATGTTGAGGTGGATGATTTCAAAGATGATGACATTATTGAAATGATACACGATCCACATGGATGTTCAAATTTTATGGACATAAATAGTGGTTTAGAACATGATGAGTCGCCTAACACACATGCTAAAAATTTCTTTGACTTGTTGGAAGATGCTAAAACCGAACTCTATCCAAGATCTACCAAAGTGACAAAGTTGTCTTTTATAGTTAGGCTACTTTGTTTGAAGCATCTTAATCATTAGAGTAACAAATCAATGGATGCATTGCTAAGTTTATTCCAAGAAGTTCTTCCTGAGGGTGCAATGATTCTTAACTCCTACTATAAAGCACAAAAGGTTATTTGAGACCTAGGATTGGATTATACGAAGATAGATGCATGTGAGAATGATTGCATCTTATGTTGGCAAGAGCATGCCAATGCACAATTGTGTCCAAAGTGTAAGATGTCTAGATGGAAAACGAATAGTCATAAAGGCAAGAAAGTACCATGTAAGGTATTGCAACATTTTCCAATAAAGCCATGGTTGCAAAGTTGTACATGGCGTGCCACACATCTAAAAAGATAAGGTGGCATGAGGAGGGATGTATTAATCATGGTGTGTTAAGACATCCCTCTAACTCCATAGCATGGAAATCCTTTGATGAACAACATCTCGAGTTTTTTATTGATCCTAGAAATGTTTAATTAGGTCTAGCAAGTGACAAGTTCCATCCTTATGAGAATATGAGTGCTAGTCACAGTATTTGGCCAGTGGTGTTAGTTCCATGTAATTTGCCCCCATGGGCTTGCATGAAACATCCATACTTTATGATGACACTTCTAATTCCAAACCCTAAGTGTCTAAGTGATAACTTAGATGTCTATTTACAACCAATGATTGAAGAGCTTTATGAATTATGGGTGGAAGGTGCAGAGACATTTGATAGCTATTCATAATCTAACTTCAAGACACATGCAATTTTTTTGTGGACAATTAATGACTTTCTTGCATATGGAAACGTCTCAGGATGGTTAACCAAATGGAAGCTTGCATGCCCTTACTGTTATAAAGACACAAATTTTGTGTGATTATGAAACAAGTTGGGCTACATGGGCCATCATCACTTTTTACCTACTAACCATCCATGGCGATGAAATAAGAGAGTATTGCTGAAAATGTGAAGGCACATTCTCCTTTAATAGGCGTTGAAGCACTTCAATAATTACAAGCACTAAGTGATGTGACATTTGGGAAAACTTATAAATGAAAGCACACCCAATCTAATAATGTTTACAATTAGAGAAACAAGAGTATTTTCTTTCAATTGCCTTATTGGATAGTCCTTATTCTCTGACATGCCCATGATGTCATGCACATAGAAAGAAATGTGTTTGACAATATTATGTCAACGGTGATGCAATTGGTGGGAAAAACAAAAGACACATTAAAGAGTTAGTATAACTTGGTTGATTTGGGAATTAGGCAATAATTACACCCGATAGAACAAGGGAGCAAAATTGTAATGCCAGCAATATGCTATGCATTGTCTCCACAAGAAAAGTTGAAAGCTTGTAACTTTTTAGTTGACTTAAAGGTTCCTGATGCTTTCTCCTTAAGCATTTCAAGGTGTGTTAATGTTTGTGAGCAGAAAATCTTAGGATTGAAGTGTCATGATCACCATGTATTATTACAGGACATATTCCTAGTTGCAATTTGAAGTTTACTACCTAAAGAAGTGGCAAAAACAATAGTAAAATTGGGTAGATTTTTTAAGAATTTATGTTTAAAGTGTTTGACAATTGAAGATCATGATAGTCTTCAAACTTAAATTGTAACCACTTTGTGCAAATTAGAAATAGTGTTTCCACCAGCTTTCTTTGACATAATGATTCACTTGCCCATTCATTTGGCAAGAGAAGTGAAGCTTGGCAGACCCGTACAATATCGATGGATGTACCCAGTTGAAAGGTATTTATGAACACTTAAAACATATGTTCATAATAAGGGACGACCAAAAGGTTCAATTATGAAAGGTTATTTAGTAGATGAATGCCTTACATTTGCTCTTGTTACATAAAAAAATTTACTAAGTTTAATAGACCTCTAAGAAATGATGACAGACTTGTGCCATATTATGAAATGTTAATCTTTAAAAAAAGTGGGCAAACTAAGGGAGCTTATGAAGCAAGACTTTTATCTAATTTAGAGTTCAACCAAGCTTGCACTAATGTGCTTCAGAATTGTGAGGATGTTTGGCCATTCATGGAGTAGGTTCACTAGACTTGGTTATATCTTTAATAATATTTTGGTTTCTTAAGCTAAGTTAATAATTATGTTCTTTATCCTATCTTAACATGTAGGGAGCACAAGAAAGAGTTGGATACATAAGTTTCCATGGCGAAAGAGTTTCATGTATAGTTCCATGCACATATAGGTTTCATTTGTTCTTATCTCATATTATTTTACCCTATTAAATATTCCAATCATTACCACTACTTCTTACCTGTAGGTTTTAAAGTTATGTGTGCGTGGTAAAGCTAATGATGACCTCATAAGCTTAGCTGTTGGCCCATTTAAGTTGCTTCACTGCTATTCTACTTTTATAATAAATAGATTTTGGTTTCACATAAGAGATTGTGTCTTGGGTAGGAGAACATAAAATAGTGGAATTCTTGTGAGGGGTGATGATTTAGATGTTAGGAAAAAGTATTATAGTGTCTTGAAAGACATATATGAGTTAACATATATCATAAATAAGAAAGTACATGTCTTTAAATGTCACTGGTGGGATGTGGGGCATTTTGGAATGACCATAGTGAATAGTCATTGTGCATTACTCTTAAATGAGCCATTTATATTGGCATCTCAAGCAGAACAAATTTTCTATTTAAAAGATCTTGTTGACCAAGATTGGTTCGTTGTTCCTTGTGATTCATTTAACATGCCCACAATGAATGATAATGGAATAAATGGTGATGAAGAGCAACTACTTAATGATGAGGCATATTAATAAGAGGAAGTGAACCAAATATAGTGCCTGCTAGTGACATTGTGGTCTCCTTAGATAGGACTAGTGTTGAACCAGAAGAAATAAGTTCAACAAGTAAAGTTTGTAAAACAAGTTAACCAAATGCAGCTAATAAGACAAATGACTTCATTGATGACAATGATGAGGATGTGGTTAGTGATGAACAAGAAGATAAAGAATTAATTGACAATGATGCAAATGAAATAGATGTTAACTAATGGTAACTAAGCTTGTGCTAATTTTTAGGTTTTCATTGAAAGATTAACCATATGTTTAACTTTGTTTATAGTAATATATTATTATTTTTTAATTTAATGTGTATTCTTTACTTCTTTTTAGTTAAGTTAACATTTGCATTTGTTGTTGGAGAAAATGTTAGGTGGTGGACATAGTAAGAGAGGAGGATGAGGTGGAACCTTGCACGCAATAGTGGTTGAAATAGATGTGATAACTATAGAGAAGTAACATCACCCTTACGTTCACTTAAACCTCAAAGAGGTGGTGCACTAGAGCCTAGGGATTCTCCACTGCCTTTACTATCAACAGCTAAGAAAGACCTTGAGGCTTCTCATATCACATTGCCATCATAACTTTAGAGTAGAGCAAGTATCTCTTCATGCATCTTAAATACGTAAGATAATGGATATTTCTATATTTGAATATGGAATTCTAATTTTAACTCTACATGTCATAGCTTCTTGTAGCACTATCAAGGTATTCAATTTTTTGCAAGTTAATCTAAATTGTCTTCTTTATTTTTAATGGATAATATTATTATTTCATTGCAGGCAATAAGTAGTAGGAATAAATCAAATAGGAATAAGCAAGTTACAAAGTATACTTGTAGGACAAGGTTATTTACTGAGGTAGAGGAATCAATAGTGAGCGTGCACTCCTTCTTTTTTCCCTTATATACATAGTGACGATTAAATTATTTGGCACTATTAAGTAGTCTTCGTATAAACTACATTATAAAGGGATCCTATGATTGGGGAAAAGGCACCACCTGATCAAGTCTGGGAGATACAGCACACTCAATGGACTAAGGAAGGAGAAGTAGTATGGTCAGACCCGTATTCACAAGAAATTCATGTACGACTTATAAATTTATTAAATTTCAATCTTTTTTTAATTATATATTCTAGTACATTACTTTAATTGTTCCTATAACAATAGGGTCACATTCATGATCTCATTCTTCAATAACAATAAGAAGATAATGAGACACCATTGATTAGAGATAAGATACTTGCTACTGTGTTGGGTGAGCGATTAGGGTATGTACATGGAAAAAGGTATGGGAAAACCCCAGAAGAGAAAAAATATGACCTTAGCTGACATGGACTCTAGGATTGAACAAGTGCATGAACAAATGCAAACTAATATGGAAAGATAACAAGAGGAATATTGTGTTGAGTTATAGAGGCAACGAGAGATAGACTGTACTGAGTTGGAGAGGTAACAAGAGGAAGATTGTGCTAAGATACATGAAGAAATAGAGAGAAAATTACAAGAAGAACAAGTTGAGCTTCATCAACAAATGCAAGCCGAGATTCGGGCTCAAATGGCCACCCTAATGGCTAACTTACAACAAGTATATTATATAATTATCTCTTTATTTTTTGAATAGTAAGAAAATAGGAGTGACATTTCATTCTATTAAGGACACATACCTTCTAACGTTTTAGGATAGTGATGACAGAACCTACTCAATGACCTCGTATAGAAATTGCATAGTTAAGTTAAAGGTATAGCCTTATGCCTAGTTCTTATTTGGCTCCTAAACATGTGTGTGCTGGTTTAAGAGTCATATGATGTGAAAATATTACGTGTATCTTATACCATTTTCTAGAATCATTCACTTTTAGTTAAGCTAGTACCATTAGCTTATTATAGGAAATGATAATGCTCATTATAATGGCACACATAGATTAGGAAGAACAAGTTCCAATGAAGAACGTATTTGACTTTGATATTTCAATTAGTTTCTATTATATCTTTAGAAGAATAGAATTGGAGGCTTCTTGTGAAATATTGGAAGTCTAATTTGTATATATTGGAGGAAGTAACTTTCAAGTTGATTATATATCACTTTTGTTTTCAACATTTGGGATACACATATTTAGTTTGTATGTTATAATTAGTTGTAATTCAATAGTTGATTTTACGTTTGTAGTGCTTAAATATTGCTTTCATTGTCTGGGATGCTAATATTGGCCTTATATGTATTATGTTAGCTTATTATATATCAGTTAACAAGTTTTTAGAGCATAAATATATATAAAATATGTAAAACGAAAAAAAAACTTTAGCGGCAACTTAAGTTGCTGCCAAGACTCATCAGTGGTGACAATAAAGTTGCCATTGGAGAGCTTTAACGACAACTATGTTTCATTGTCACTAAAGCTCTTTAGTGGCGAGTATAAACAATCCCCATAATAGCTCTTTAGTGGCGACAACATCTAGTCGCTACTAAAACTCTTTAGTGGTCACCATATTTTGTCATTACTAAAGCTCTTTAGTGGCAACAGTGCAGTCACCACTAAAACTCTCTTAGCAACGACAATTTTGCTATTGAAACCTCACATTTTTGTAGTGACCATGATAAAATTTGTAATCCATCTACATGTAGTGGTAACAATTGTCATCACTAATACTTTTTAGTGGCGACTTTTTCTGCTACTGATTATGCCTTTCAGTTGCGACTTCTTTTGTCACTGCTATATCCTTTCAGTTACGGGACATGCTGTGGCAACTTAATGGTGACTTGTCAGTTGCTGCTGAAGGTTTATAGTGGTCACTAACCAAACTTGAACGACAACGTTTGTCGCTACTGAAGGCAATTTTTTTGGTAATGGATATATATGATGCAAGGAGAATCTAGTAATAATATAAAATAAGAAGAACAAGAATATGAAAAATATGAGAAAGATAGAAATGCTTAAGAAGGAATAATAAAGAGAAGAATGAAATTTAGTAAAAAAAAAAGATAAAATAAGGAATAAGGAGTTAGATTTAACACCACATGATTTAAGACAACATGGATTAATGTCAAAAATAGGGAAAATAATAAAATTTAAAGAAAAAGAAAAATATGAATGTAGTATTACAATAAAACACCTAATAAGCAACACAAACAAAAGGAATGTTAAGAATATTATTAATAAACAAAACATTAATAGAACGAGAAATAGAAAATTACCAATGAAAGTGGAAATAACAGAGATATACCAAGAGTGTAATTATTAACAAAAGCCTATTTCTGAGCAGGAATTTAAGTTGAACCTCAAGGAGAAGAATTTAAGTACTTTAATGTTATTGATAGAAGTGGTAAATCACTTTAGGAATTTTTTTTTTTCAAATTATCTTAAATTTCATTATTGTCATAGGAAGTATGATGAATGACAGTGCATTGAAAGTGATTATAATTATTGAATTAATTAATTTGGTTATTATTAGTGTGAACATCTTATTTAAAACAAAAATTCTAAAAAAATAGAAAATGAAAAATTTCAAATAATAAAAATTAATAAAAAAAATTTTAAATTGGAAAAAGAAGAAGAGGATAAAGGAAGATGAAAAATGGAAATAATTAAGTCCTTGGATAAATTTGAAATAAAAGTGACATTTTAAAATTAATGATTTCAAATTTAGGTGACAATGATATCCTTTTTTTTTTTTTGTTCCCCTTTCTCTTTTTCTTATTTTTATTTATTTTTAAATAAAAAGAAGTGGTAGATCCATATATATATATGTGTGTGTGTGTATGTGTGTGTGTGTGTGTGTGTGTGTGTATATGAATAAGCTGAAGGCTGAATCAACATGAAAAAATGCTCCTTGCTATTCATGTTTGTTGTTCAAGAATTGCATCAGAATGGAAAAGCTACTAAGTGACCATCACCCTACTCTTTGCCACACACACATCTTTGCACAACAGCCTACTCAATGGCAGTATATAGGACATATAAGAAACAAACCATTCCTTCTGCCTTCAGCAGGAAGATTGAACAGATATGGAAAATCATGGGGTTGGCAGCATTGACCCCTAACATCTATGTCCAATGGGAGGCTCGAGGATGGTAGTGAGAGGGATGGGTGAATGGTAGAGAAAGGGATGTATAAGAAATGAGGAAGACAGAGGCAGTTGAAAGAAGAGAGCAAACGTGCTTTATTCGAAACAAATGAAAGCAACGACCAATTACAAAAGGGGAGACTAACTGAGGTGAAAAAATGAGGACATGATAAGGGAGAGAGTTGGGTTTGGGAGTGGAAAGAGAGAAGAGAACACGGAGAGGAGAATAGAGGAAGAAAAATAGAAAATTTGTGAAGGAGGAAAGAAAGTTACAACACAGTGAAAGCTAGTGAAATACCCCTGTTAGAGGTTCATGCGAATGGAGGTGTTGTGAGAACATAGAGAGAGAATAAAAAGAAGCTGGAGACAGAGAGTAGAGAGAAGAAATGAAAGACATAAGAGATAGGAGGCATCGAATGAATGAATGGCATTTAAGAGAAAACCATAAAAGAATAAGGACAGAGAGCTATGTTAGAATAAGGCAATCAACACCTAAGAGGGGGTGAATTGGGCGTTTATAATAAATTCATTTCTATTCAAAATTGCTTTCCAAAAGACTTGTTATGAAAGGTACTTGGAAGTGTATGAATTAAAACTATAATTATATCAATCAAGGGAAATTTAATTATATGCTTAGAGTATGAAAATAATAAATTTGTTTCCTAACAACAAAGCATTCAACAATATGTTGTTTACTTATTTCAAAATCTTGTTGCCATGTAGGTTACTACAATCATACAATTACTTTAACAATTGGATTACTGGAAGTAAATATAAAGGAATATATCTAGTAAGATATTACAATACTTTAAGTGAAATATCAATAACAAAAGTAAAGCATAAATAAGTCAATTCAAAATATAAAGAGTATAAGGGTAGAGAAAGCAAACTATAAGATTTATCTTGGTTCGGCTTCAATCTAAGCCTACATCTAGTCCCCAAGCAAATACTTGAGATTTTCCACTAACTTGTAATATGTTACAACTCTTTAAGAATACTCCCCCTAAAACCAAAATCTCTTCAAGGAAAACCTTTCCTTGAATTTAATCTCTCCTCAAGGAATATCTTTCCTTGAAATAACAAATCTTTTCTATAAATAAAGTACTCACAAGAATAAGAACTCTCAAAAGAGCAAATAATACAACTGAAGCTCACTAGCAAGAATAGAGACCTTTTGAGAGTATGAATCAGTTAAGATTTTTTCACTTTGTTTCTTATGATTTCTAAGCTCTTGAGACATGTATTTATAGGCTAAAAAAGTAAAAGAACCATTTGGAGCCAAGGAGAAATCCAAGCTTGTACAACTTGATTGTTAGAAGTAAGTAGCATGTTGACTTTGTGGCCATCCTCTATTCCATAGCTGCAACTTTAAATGTTTGTAGCTTTTTCATTATAACTTTATTTTGGACAAATTATATATCACAGAAAATCTCTGTGAGTCTATTTCTTTCTTGACAAGTTTCATTTCAAAATTCAATTTGGTTGTTGAGATATTGTTGAAAGAGTAACAAAAGGTCAAATAAAAAATTGATATACATAGTTGTAAATTGAGACATTTATAACTATTTCATTGTAAATCCATTTTATGTATGTGATATACATCTAGAAATCTATATGAGTTTATTTTCGTATAATACAAACCTTATTTCAAAATTCCTACCAGTTTGTGAGATATTGTTGAAATTGTAACTAGAGGTTTAGAAAAAGTAAGATATTCATACCTAAATTGTTGACAATCATAACTTCTTAATTTCAACTCTATTTTAAGCATGTGATATATGCCTAGAAAGATGTTTAAGTTTATTTTCAGATGTAATAGGTTTCATTTCAAAATTCCCTCTAGTTTATGAGATATGATAAAGATAGTAATCTAAGGTCTAAAAACAACTTCATTAAAATCTATTTCTCTCTTATCATTTTGGCCCAAACTTATATTATAAGGACCAAAATGTATTGGCTCAATAAATGTAAGTCCAAATAAATTTAACAAAATAATATTGAGCTTATAATAGTTAGTCCAACTTACAAGCTAAATACTTGGTCAAATTCATGTATCCCAATATGCATATTTTAATAACAATTAGTAGAACGTAAAAATTTTTAATATGCATATAAGATTCCTATAAATATCCAATTTTAATTGTCTATAATAATATAGCCTATTGGATATAATATGAGTATGTATATCCCATATAAGGGATGATTTAAGTATAAAGTATTACATATTAATAATCAATTTAGGCAGATGTTCATACTATATGTCTAACTCATTTGTTACATTTTTGCCACATATTTTTCATCATCAAAACTTATAACATTGAGCCTTAAGGTTAACAAGCTGTGACAAGGAAGTGTACAGGGCACGAAGAAGAAGGATCCAATGTTTTGAACCAAGAAGTAGCTAGCGGGAAGGAGAGGTGAAAGTTGATACAAGAGAAAGGGAAACCAAAGAAAGGGAACTGACAAATATTGGATGTAGGGGAGCTTTAAAGAGAAACCAAAAGAAGGGAGGACCTCGAAAACTTGAAAGAAAAGAAAGTGTAGCCAAAAGAGAGCTGCATGCCCTTGTTTTGGTTGTTGAAGAACAAAGCATATTCATTATAGAAAAGGCAAGGAACTTGAGTTGATGAATGAACATGTGAACTAAAAGAAACAGAAAAGAGGATAAAGAAAAAGGAACACTAGCAGGAGAGAGAAAAGAGAGAGAGTTAAAGCTCAATGAAGGTTATTAAAACACCTCTACAATGTGCTCATATGAATAAAGATGTGATGAGAGCATAGGAGAAACAAAAAACACAAAGAGAAATGGAGCTTCAACAAGAAACCAAAGCAAAGAGAAACAACGAAGAGAGGGTACGTGAAGAAGAGTGAAATGTATGTGTGAGAGAGAGAGAGAGAGAGTACCTCGCGAGAGAGTCAGAGAAGAAAAAAGATATTGAGAGTGAGAAAGCTGAACCAAGATGAAAAAAACAGAAAACCAAGGAAGAATAAAGGGGGACAAACACAAGGAGCAAGACCCACATCCATATCCCTAGGTAATATTCTTCTTTTGTCTTTAATCTTGCTATTAATTTTGGGGAGTCAAAGTTGTAGCAGGTTAAAGTTGTGAGTATTACTTTCGATTAAGCCTCTGGTACTTTCTTTAATATGTTCGGCAATATGTGATCTTTGGGGGGTTTGGTTGAATGAGGGATAAGCTTACATAGTCACCATAAGCATACACATATCAAGGCTGATATTGGTGGTCCAGGAGGGCAAAACCACTAAATTTTTTTAATTAAGAAAAAAAGGACTGAGTGTTGAGTTCTATTCATCCTATTTTTGCTATTGTCTTTTTTCTTTTTATTGTTTTTTATTACTTTTCATTTTTTTAATTTATTTGTTTTCATTCTTCTTCTTTTTTTCAACCTAATTTGCTTTGGGTATCATCATATCCTACTTTATCTCTATTCCTAATCCACATAACAAAGTTGTTTTCCTTGTTACTCAATTTTAATATTATGTAAACATGTCATTTTCCTTATCTTGCTGTGTTGTCATTATCTTTGTGTTTTATTGATAATTTCAATCCACACTATGTACTCTTTTTAATTTTTTTAATTTTTTTCCTTTTATTTTTTTTTCTCTCTTGAGTTAATTTGAATTTACATTATATTTTGCTTTGCTTCGTATGTTAGAGATTGCCACGTGAGACTCCATTCTCCTTAGGCAATTAAGGAATTAATCAGTGAGGCCATGTGAAATGTTGAGTCTCTTCATGTCTTATTAGATCTTTAATTAATCTAATTAATAAAAATAATTACTTCCTAAAATGCAAAAACAAAATAAATTCTAAATAAAATTAATAATTTCCCATAATACAATGATATAAAAATAAAAATAAAAAAACAAATATAATATTAAATTCATTTAATCTCTTTGTATTAAAAGACACCGTGTGAGATCAATAGTCTTTCTAGGCTCTAAAGTGTTAACCAGTAGAAGTCATGAGGGGCTTTTTGGTCTCCATAAATTTTGAAAATTCACACCCAATCTTAAACCTTGTAATAGTAAAAGAATTTCTTAGTTCAAAAATAAAAATCTAATATTTTTCCCCTAAAATTTCATTTTTCTTTGAAAATAAAAATAAAAATTCTAATTCTAAAAATAAAAAATAAAATAAAATCAATAATCACAATGTTATTTTTCTTTGAGTTGGTTTCCATATTTATCTCTCATTCCTTTGCATCTCCAGCACTACCTTCATTGTTTAGTTGGTTTCTGCATTTTCCTTATGATTGGTATCATCACGTTTTACAAAGTATTGTGTGCTAACAATTATTTATAAATAAAAAACTTGGAAGTAAGATGTGGTGAGTGAACTAAGGGCTTCTTGTTTAATGACATGTGTCTACACTTGTCGATATCAATGTGCTCTTGGCATATTGATGATCCATCTAATTAAGTTGTTAGAAAAAGAATTTGGAAGCTAAGTCACATGAAGACAACTAAGGTAATCCCTTTCCTTTCATATTGACTTTTGTTCCATGATGCATGCATATACTTTAAATCCACACATATACCCACATTCACACCACATACCACATTTTTTAATTTGTAGTATATTATTTATTTATTTATTTGACATTTCCCTGTGAGATTCTTGCCACCTAACTAGTAGAAACCGTATGAGATTTCCAAACTCCTTAGGTTTTATTTATTTATTTATTTATTTTTGCCATGTGAGATTATTAATTTCCTCAAGTACTTGAGAATTAACTAATAGAGGTCGTGAGATCCTTAGTTTCCTCAGGTTTTGAAAATTAATATCTATTTCTTAATAAAATA
The DNA here is from genome assembly GCA_037074485.1 of Delonix regia. Classification (NCBI taxonomy): domain Eukaryota; kingdom Viridiplantae; phylum Streptophyta; class Magnoliopsida; order Fabales; family Fabaceae; genus Delonix; species Delonix regia. Next base: position 30,200,322 of record CM073451.1, read on the forward strand.
ACAAAATGGGACGATTCCAAAATAAACAAAAAATGGCTTATTTTGCCCGTTATTTGAAAAAAAATCCTAAACATACTTTCATTATAATTTCACTTTCAAAAATAAAATAAATTTAAAAAGAGAAAATGAAAGGAGGAAGGAAGTTATATTAAATTGATTTCATAAATTAAAATACACTAACTGAATTTCAATCCCATTTTGTTTAAGGAAATTTGTTTAGTTTCAACTCTCATATCCTTTTCACAAAATATAAAACCACCAGTTAACTGCCACATATTCTAGTCGAACTATGTCGACTTTGATCCTTAGTATAGGGTATGCAGGCCCTATATTCTGATCTTAGGACAAGTTTGCCTTTGTAAATATTTTATTTTTCTTCCTTTATTTTATTTTAAGAATTTCTTTATCATTTTCCTTTTTTTTTTTTTATGTGTGTGATTGATAAGATTAATCGAAATTTAAATTAAGGCCATACATTTTTTACTTAATCAACTTTAGGTAATTATTCATAAGAACAAGTGTTATGGGGTGTCTAACACCTTCCCTGCTCACTACTGACTCCCAGACTTGATTTCTAATTCGTAGACCATCTTATCAATTTAATCAATTTTCCAAGGTTTTCCTTTAAAAATTTTGGTGGCGACTCCTAAATTTTGGTTTTTTGAAAATTAAGATTATTCTTTTTTTTTTTTAATTTTGGTGGTTACATTTCAGGTGTGACAATTAGTAAATTTTGACCCATTTGGTATTGTTGGATAACTTAAGGGGTATAAAAGTAACAAAATGAGCTATTGGGGGTAGTATTAATTTCAAATTGGTTATATAAATGATGATTGATAAGAGTATTTAATGTAGGCTATATATTAAGAAATATCAATGTCTAATGTTGGAAATAATTCTACTAATGGAAACTTAAAGTGGAGAAGGTAGCAATCTTGAAGTCATAAACTTGGAGTAAGTGTGTGACTACTTTATTGGACTTAAAGGCAATTAAATTCACATTTGGTGGACATTACTAGAAGTTATGGGCATAAGGACATTACTAAAATCTTGGAATACCTTTAAATTTATGGACCATTTGGGTTTCCTAATTATTTTCTAAGTGAATATACACATAAGTGTTAGCTATGGCCTTTGAAAATCATTAAGATGAACTAGAAGATGTATAACAATTATTATTGCAAGTGAAAAATTTTTGAGCCTTAGACTTGAGAAAGAAGATTTATAAATGTGTGTGAAACTTTTGAATTTTTGTTGGAAGTTTAGATTAAATAAAAGAATACACTGAGTTGGTTGAGCACGTAAGCTTTTGTTTCTATAAGTGTAAAAATACCGTGTTAACCAAGTGCGAATAGAGCTAAATGACTCTTTTGTTTCTGACAAATGTTAGTAGCTATACTAGGGAAGTAATTAGTTAGGATAATTACTTTTTTACTTGAGGCATTAAGGTTGCTTTCCTTTGCATTTTAGGATCGTACAAATCCCTTTTGTAAATTTGGTGCTTTCATAAAGGAGATGACATGAGGTAAACCTTGGTGTCCACATGTTAGGTGAGTAGATAACGCTAATTACATATATTTTCTAATTTATGTAGTTTCCTTGTGAGATAATTATTATTGAATATCTCAGTGCCCTGGGACAGACTTCTTAGAATTTAAAATTTTCATCATTTAGGTATTCTTTGAGTATTTGTAAGCACTAGGTCTAATAAAAATCTAACTGAGTATTTGACTAAATTTCCTAAATGTTTAAATTACTATAATCTGGTATTTTCTGAAGCATTCTAGTTAGGTACATCTGAATTATCTTGTTTGGCATTTCTGAATTATTCTGATTATGTATTTCTAAATTATTCTAATTGTGCAAATTTCAAATTTTTCTAATTTTGTATTTTAAAATTCCTCTGATTTGAATTTTTAAGTTAAAATGAATATGAACTTATGATATTCTATGTTCTATAATTTGAAGTATTTTAGTTTTATATTTAAGAAATACTTTGATTCTTAAGTCATAAAGATATGAAATTTTGCATAAACAATGTATTGGGATTCTAAGATTTGGATACTTGTATCTGTCTCTATGCAAAAGTTTGATTATGAATTTATGAAATTCTGACTTTTGATTATAGATTTACATATGTTAAAGACATTTATGGGAATGCATCCAAAACAACACCCTATAGCTAATGATAATAGATGTTAGTCGCAGTGCACTATGATCTATATTTTGATATGACTGGGCATGTTGCCAACATTATGATATTCTGTCTAAGGCCTAAAACCATTATTTTGATTATTCCAAAATTGAAGCTTGTGACCGATATGTAATATGTTCTGATTATGCTAGCCTTGAGCTAATTCTATTTTCTAGAATTATGATGGTTCTGTTGGATATTCCCAAGCATTGTGATTTAATTTGGATAATTCCGAGCTTTCTTATTTGAATTGGATATTTTTCAGCATTCTTTTTTGACTTGATACTCTTATGTTGCAAATAAATTGATTCATTTTCATTCAAGATTTGTTTATATTTTTGTTTGGGGTTTCATGTGAAGATTAACAAGATTTTGCTCATTTTGGCATCATTGGTATTAATTGTTAAGGTGTTTAGATTTCAAGAAGATAAATGGTTACAAAAAATTTTACTATACCTAGTCTATTCCCTTCTTTACATAATTAGTATTATCTACGCACTGAGTTTTCACATACTTCTCGATATTTAACATTTTTTAGATGCTACCACTATTCTGGACCTCTACTTGCAAACTAGGGGTTTAACGAGTGTCTCTTTGTGTGAGCCTTGCATTGTTTGCAAAGGCAAGTCTTTCTTTGTTGTAAAATCGGTATTTTTTATCAAGTGGCTCCCATATATATAGGCATATGTTCATATTTTATTATTTTGGATGGTAGCTATCTGTTATAAATATTATTGAGAGTATAGCTCTCCTTTCTGTTGTATATTAGGCTTTCTCGTTATAGAAATTTCAAGAGATCTCAATTTTAGGGGAGACTTTGCCGAAGTTTCTACATAGAAATGTAATTTATTTTCCAGTTGATATGAATATATTTTGTCTTAGTTCTATTTGTGGATAATTCTATCTTCTCATATTTTAATTGTATCTCTTAAAGAGTTTGATAGGCTTATGAGGGCGTGATTTATCTCATTCCCCGTTCTAGTTACATCCTTATTTGTGGAGGTTGTGACATCTTTACTACAAGTTACAAGGCTTTATAGGTTGGGCATACCTAACCTTTGGTATTACTATTACAAATCAAGTCCAACTATGGTTACTTTTCCTTTAGTCCATTATTGTCCTTGTGATTCCTCTTGTCTCCCATTATTGTTGTCCTTTGTCCTTTGGTTCCTTCATTTTTGTCCTTTTATTGCCTTTGTTGTGTTGTTTTCTTCTCTTTTTATCTTCTCAATTTATCACATCAAAAGATGTTAATAGCTCTTTATAATCTTTCTCTCTTTCTTCATAATACTTGTTGTGGTAAGTTGTATATTTTGATAACACTTAGTATATTCTCTTATTAGTCCCTTCTAGATGGTCCATATTGTCAAATTTTATCCTTTCATACCATATGGAAAAATTTTGACTTTGTCTACTTGTCTTTCCTATTAAGTATATACAAGTAGTTGGTCTTGTGAAATAGGTCTATTGGGCCTCATCACTTGTTAGTGTTCTACCCATCTCTAAAAAAATTATGTTGACTTCTTGTGCTCTTATTTTGCATATAGATAGACAAAACCTTCTTTAGCAATGTCATCCTTTTCTTCTTCTTCATATTCAAATGGTTTCTCAGTTGTCCTAAATTTAATCAGATTAATTGAAGGGTAAACTTTTTCTAGAGTTACTTTTGCTATGGTTGAATAACATCTGACATAAACTCTTTACTAGGTTACTATTCCAAAATAATGTTTGGTTGATTCTTGGATGGACTTTGGTAGTTGGGATAATTCCTCCGTATTAAAATAAGGATATATTGTTTCGATTAAACCGTAACTAAATAATGTCTTTACTAATTATGGGCTAGTTCCTAGGAGAATAATGACCTTATTTATTGCATAGTAAGATACATACTTCATTGTCTTTGATGGGACTTTTAAGTGGTTCATCTTACTAATAAGGAGTTTAAGATATTAGAATTGTTCAAGAGTTTTTGAGTTAATATTGGTTGAGGGGGATGATTGGGTTTTACTGAAGGTTAAAAGTTAGGGTTTGCTAGAGCTGGTTATTTGCTTGGTAGATTTAGGAATATGATTTGGACTTCTTTGGTCTTGGTTTTTCTTTTTATGGGCTTCTTGTTAGGCCTTCAATATTTTTGTAAAAGGTACTATTTGGTTTTTTTTGGACTGACTTGTGATTTTGGAATTTCTTCGTTTATTGCTTTTTTTTCCCAATTTATTCATCCTTATACTTAAGTTCTCTACTTGAGATATAGTATTTCCTAATTAGGTACTCAAGTTACTAAGGCTCAAATTTACTTGGATTTGGAGTAAGCCCATATTCATCTTAATAGTATTGATTTTCATAATTATTTGTTCAATACTTGTGTTATGATGATCCATGCTTAAAGTCTCATTTGTTAGATTATTATTCACCTGACCCTTATTTGGCTTCATCCATGCTCAAATAATTAGCAGTCAAATTATTTTTTCCTCTTATATATTCAACTTCGTAATTATAATGGGGTAAATTAGTTTGCCATTTTATTACCAATTTATTAGTTAATTTTGAAGTTCTTATTCTTTTATCTAACTAATATCTTACTTAGGTATTATCTTTTTTTATAAATATAATGGAAATTTACAATTAATAATTCAAAATTTTCAACAGCTTTTACTATAGCTAAAAATTCTTTCTAATTTTAATGGTATTTACTTCGACTTTCATTAAATTTACCACTAGCAGATCTAGTAATTATTTCTATCCCTTCTTCATTCTCATGATATAATGTTGCTTCCCAATAATTTTCTGATGCATATGTATAAATAATCCATTTTATAGGTTCTTTAGTTGGTATAGTTAATTTTGATAAATTTCTACATAATTTTTTCCATTATTTTAGTTGCATTTTCATCCCAATGCCATTTTGTTTTTTCTCCTGCTAATTTAGATATTTTTGCAATATATTTAGATAAATTTAGAATAAAATTTCAAGCTTGATTTATTATTCCTAAAAATGATTGGAGTTCTTTCTTTGTTTTTATTTTAGGGAAATTTTCTGCTTTTTTACTTATATGTTCTTGCAATTCTATACCATCCTTTATTATACAATGACCTAAAAATCCTATTTTAGTTTTTCTTAACTCTTTTTTTTTTTTTTTCTGATATATTCAATCCTTTTGTTTCTATTTTGTGTTTTTTCTCATTAGTTGAAAATATTAGAATTTCATCTATATATAATACTGCAAAATCCCTTAAAGGTATTAGTAGTTTCATAATATATTCTTGAAATATGCTTAGGCTATTATGAAATCCCATGGGTAACACATTTCATTCATATAATCCTTCTGAAGTAGTAAATGTCGTATTTTTTTTTTACTTTCTTCTTCTAATTTTATTTGAAAAAATCTTGACCTACATCAAATTTACTAAATATTGGCTTGCGGTTTATATGGTTAAATAGTAGTTCTATTTTTGGCATTGGATATCTATTTCTAACTACTATTTCATTTAATTTTTATAGTTAATTACCATTCTAGGTTTTCCTCTTTTTCTTCATTATGTTTTATTACTATCATTGCTGGTGAACAATAATTTGATCTACTTTCCCTTATCAAATCATATTTTTTTTATTTCATTTATATGCATTATGAATTCTTTTTTATCTTTTTATGTCCATGGGTAAGGTTTACTTGTTATTTCTTTACTATAGTTTAATAATTCTATCTTTGCCACGAGTTTTCATCATAATTATCTATCAATCTTTGTTATATAGTCCTTATTTCCATATTTATTATCATTAATCTTTTCTCTTTTATTTCTATAGCTTATTATTAGTAAAAATTGTTCTTCATTTTTAAATTTCTTTTTACGAAATACTGCATCTATTCTATTATACAAATTAAATATTCTAATTGCCCATGCTTTATGTTTGCATAACCAATATCCCCAAGCACTGTTTCATGGCCAAAACCTAGCCATGAGGTCCAGCTATGAATAGCCATATGAACTACCTAACACTATCATAATCCCATCTTGGACTACAACAAATGACGGCCCAAAATAGAGGGTTTAGGCCTACGCAACAGTCTCGCGATGATAGGTCGTTACCCAATTTCATTGTCAGTCAATCTGAACTCTTCTACGACTTGGTAACGAAAAAGCTTATAAGCCCTAAGCCTGTTAATCCATTTCAGCCACCATTCCCTAGGTGGTATGATTCCAATGCTACTTGTGAGTATTATATGGGAGCTACAGGACACAACATTGACAAGTGTGATGCCTTCAAAAGGCATGTTTTGGCATGATTAGACAACAATCATATTGGCATAAAGGCAGGTAAACATTGTCACCAACCCCTTGCTAAATCATGATAAAAGGAAGCAAGTGTCCATGATAGACGGGGAAGAGCTCACCTATAAAAACTTGACAGATGTGTCAAGCATCATGTGGTAGTTATATGAAAGCTTGAAGGACGTTGACTATATCTCCACTCAGGATGAGGAGTAGAACATGCCTAGAAGGTTATAGAACAGTTACTGTGACTTTCATGAAGGAGAAGTGGGGCATAACATTAAAGACTGTGAGTAGTTTAAGGAATTAGCCTAAAGAATGATGACGTTTGCAGTTCTAACCATTGAAAGGACTCAGGAGCCCACTGAGGGGAGTGTGTGTGTCACAAAGAAAGGTGGTGTCAGGACCAAGGATTGTCTAACCCCATGAAGCCTAGGAGCTCCTTCCTAATAGTTAATAAGCCAATCTACAATGTTAAGGAGGTCACTCTAGGCCAAGGCAATTGTGACTCGCAAAGTACAACGAAAAGATCTTTACTTGTTATACCTACACCAATGCCCGACAAAAATCCAACTACCGTTAACAAAGTGCCATCTCCATTTTCATATCAGAGCAATCACGATGTACCATGGAATTATAGTCTAAAAATAGAATACTCTTATGACAATGAGGCATAAGAAAAAAGGCCCGCCATGGAAAAAAGGCATTCAGAAATTGTATAAGGAATTACTGGCAGTGGTCCGATATACTCCAAGGATGTAGAGGGAACTCTAAACCCGAACCTGGAAGTAGGGGAAAGCTTGAACCTAAAATAGGCCTTTAGGAAGGGAGAATGAGAGGAAACGTAGGAGTTCTTAAAGATTATAAAGCAGAGTGAATATGATGTGGTCGATCAACTGCAAAAAACATCGGTTTCTATCTTAACCCTCATAATGAATTCAGAAGCCCACTGAAAGGTGTTACAAAGCGTGTTGGATGAAGCCTATGTGCATCTTGATATCACCCTAGAAAAGGTAGTGAACATGATAAATGCGGTAAAAAACTCTACCTTGATCGCTTTTTTTGAAGACGAGATACCCCCACACCAATCAGAAAGCCCAAAGCCCTCCACATTACTTTGAAATGCTATGGGTATGTGATCACTAAAGTACTCATTGATAGAAGGTCAACCCTGAATGTCCTACCCTTATCCACTTTAAGGCAATTACCGGTCGAGAAGTCACATATTGAGTATAATGACATGGTAGTGAGGGCCTTTGATAGGACAAGGAGGGAAGTAATTGAAAGGATTGAGCTCCTTTTGGAAATTGGTCCAAATCTATTTATCATTGAGTTCCAGGTTATGGATATCAATGCGGCAAATACGATACTCCTGGGAAGACCTTGGATTCATGCGGCTGGTGCAGTCTCATCAACCATGCATCAAAGGATCAAGTACATTGATGATGGGAGACTCATCATTATAAAAGGTGAAGAGGGTATGATCATTAGCAAGTTAAGCATGGTGCCCTGCATTGAGAATGTCGAATAGGTCATAGAATTAGGATACGAATTGTCTATGGAAACTCGCAGGGCACGACAGAATGAGGGTAAGCAAAAAGGAAAAGCAGAAATACCCCACATTCGATAAACATTTCTTATTTCTGTTGAGATAACGCACCTGGGTGACCCAGTCATAACGACGAGTGAAGAAGAAGGGGATCACATGAAAGCTATGTAGATCCAACTAGACGAGCTAAGAGAAGCACTTAACAATTGGGAATTTGAAATGTTATCAGATGTCATGTTATTAAAGTAATATTTTGAATGTTGTTTTTGTAATAGCTAACAATTTGAACCTTATGGACGTAATCAACCATTTGGTGAGAAGGAATAAAAAGTGGTTCAAATTAATTCTCAAAATGAATCTTGAAAATCAATTTATTAGAGTCGCCGCTAAAATTTTTAATGGAAAACTTTAGGAAACCAATTTAAAATAAAAAGAAAAAGGAAAAATGGTCTGCAAAAACAAATATGGGTTCAGGAGTCTGTTTGAGTGTGGGGAAGGTGTTAGGCACCCCACAACACCTGTCCATAAAGATGGTTACCTTAAACTAATAAGCTGAAGTAGAATATGACTTTAAATTTATCTCCATTACCCTTTATTGACATGCATGCCCATTAGATAGAGAAGACAAAAATGACAATACTGGAGGCAAATGGATAGATATTTACAAAGGGCAGACTTGACCTACGATGAAAGCCTAGGGCCTACATACCCTATAATAAGGATCAAAATCCACATAGTTCGACCAGAAAGGCATGTCTGCTGGTTAGAAAATTCTAATTTTTGCAACGAGAATAATAGAGTTCAAATTAAACAAATTTTCATAAACAAAGTGGGATTGGAATTTGATTTGTGAGTTTTAATTCACAAAAACCTAATTAATTTAGCTCCTTTGACCTCTTCATTTATCCTCTTTTTAATTTTTTTGTTTATTTTTAGAATTTTAATCTTTATTTTGAAATTTAAATGAAATGATTATAGGATAAGATTTTTAGGATTTTTGGGAGTTTATGTTTTTTTGGAATGAAACCAAAGTATTTTTGGATTTTCGAATATATTTATTTTTGGATTTTTAAAATTAGAATTTATTGTTGAAATTGGAACAAAATTATGACAGAAAGCCATTTTTTGAAATTTTTGAATTTATGTATTTTTTGGGTTTTTAAATTTTCCTAATTTTGAAAGTGAAATTATGATTAATAGGATTTTTAATTAATAATTAATTTTTTTTATATTTTTTCTATTAGAATTTATTTTGAACTTCAAACTATAATGGAAAAATATTTCTATGGTTTTGAATTTATGATCTTTGTATTCATTGTTACATTTTGAGATTTTAATTTTTTTAATACTTAATGTAAAACTAGAGTTAAGAAAAATATTCTTAGGATTTTTAATTACATAATAGGCTGGACAAACCTCCCTATTTTTTAATTAATTTATCCCAATATTTTAGATGTTAATTTTTGGAACCTGAGGAGACTCAAGGTCTCACACAACCTCTACTAATTAACTTTTGGGTGCTTGAGAAGATGAGTAATCTCATGCGGGAACCCAAAATATAGAATAAAATATTTGGAAATTCTTGGGATTTTATTTGCACATTTTTTTAAAGATTTTGAAATTAAAATTCTTTTAGTCTTATTTTAATAGGATTGATTCTCTAGAGTCTACGGAGACCCAAGTCTCACATGACACTTTTAATTAACTAAATTTTATAAAAAACCGACTTAATCATTTTGTAAATAATAAAAAAAATATTTAATTAAAATATTTTTTGAATTATTATTATTTATATATTTGTTATTTTTTTTAAACAAGTATGTACTAATTTTCGGGGTTTAAGGAGATTAAAATCTCATACGACTCCATCCACTCGAGAAAAATAATATTCTCACATGATGATGACAAGATTTTATTTTTATGTATTTTTAAGAGTTTTGAAATTAGAATTATTTTAGCCTTATTTTTAACATGATTGACCCCTAAGCCTATGGAGACCTAAGTCCCACATGGCACTTTTAATTAATTAAATTCTATAAAACGCCAACTTAATCATTTTGTAAATAATAGAAAATATTTAATTAAAATTTCTATTTTTGCATTATTATTATTTTTCAAAACAGGTATGTACTAATTTTTGGAGTCTATGGAGATTAAAATCTCACACGGCCCCAAGCACTCGAGGAGAATAATATTCCCATAGGGTGATTTTCTTAAAACCTTACTTATAGAACCAAGATTAGTCTCATATTGAAATAAAAAAAAACAACTAAAATAATAATAATGATAATTAAAAACTAAACAAAAAAAATTAAGACGCTATGCATGAATAATTCTGGACGTGGAAAGAAAGAAAACATATGGCGTAGGCAATATATGGCAACTCACCTAGCTTCCTCTCAGCTTCTCACCCCTTACCGTCGGTTCTCCCTCTTCGAAGTTTCTCCGGTGGCCCTTCTCTTCTTCTTCGGCTTTATTTCTCTCTCTCTTTCTCTCTTCGACCCACCGTGATTCCTCGTCTCTCGTCTTTCGTTTCGGTTCCTCTTCTTGGCTTTCTTGGATTCTTCACGGATCCATCAGCAACTTCTCCTTCTTCCTCTCAATTCTCACAAAAGCATCTCAGCTCAGCCTTGCTCTGCATCTCCCTCCGGCAGCTCTCCTTTCCAACTTTCTCTCTCTACTTCTCTCTCATTTTTCGACCCACCGTGGTTCCCTCTGTTAAGCCCTATTCTAGGTTGCCAAAATAGAGTATTCTCTTCTTCTTCCTCCCCTTCATAGCTTGTTTTCTGCTCGGTCTCTAGCCACATTCCTTCTCTTCTTCTTTTTCTTTCCTTTCTTCTTTTATCTTTCTCCTTGGTTTGCTTTTTGCCTAGTCTTTTCTCTTCTCAGTTCTGTTCATCTCGATCTCCTTCCTTCTCAGCTTATTTTCTGCTCGGTCTCCTTCCTTCTCAGTTTGCTTTCTACTTGGGCTCCTTCCTTCTTGATTCTGTTCATCTCGGTGCTGTTCGTCTTAGTCCTCTTCGTCTCGGTCTCGTGTTTCTTCTCAGTGAACTCAATGATCGCATACTGGTTCAAACCAGTCCTTTCCTCTACCTTTCTCCTTTTTCCCTCAGCTCCTCCCTTCCTCTCTTTAGCTTGGTCTGTCCTCCTTTTATTTCTTCTCGGTTTGTTCTCCTTTTTTGGCTCTTGACTTCCCTGTTCCTGAGCTCTCTGTTCTTAACATGAAAGAAGAATCATGCATGCATGCAGCTCTACTCCTTCTCATGCTCAACACCTATTTGCTCCTTTATTTCCTCGAGCCTTATGACATGCAACCTAGCCGAAACATAGGGTCCATTTTGGTGCAAGTGCTCTGAAGGTATACACAGTAACTCCCTAAGTGCAGTGAAAGGTTTCAAGTTAGTGCAGCAGGCTGTGTAATGCTTCAGGGTAACACGGATGATTTTTACTTCTATCGTTATAATGGTTCTTGTGGTTTTGTTATTATCATTATTATATATATATATATATATATATATATATATAATTTTATAAACTATTATTACTATATATATCTATATATTTTGTTTTTTGATTTATTGCTTTACTTAATTGATTCATATAATACATTTAAGAGGTATTCTAATTTCCTCCTTTTTATTTTTGTTAAATTCTTCATATTTGATGGTGAACTTATATTTGTTGTTTTCAATTTCATTTTGCTTTTAATTAGTCAATTATTTAATTAATCAATTAATTAATTTTCATTTTGATTATCTTTATTTATTTATTTATGAGATGGGGTGTTCACACTTATTTTGAATATGAAATGCATGCTGTAATTTCAATCTTTCCATCATAATCTTGTTCAAATCCTGCCTTTTCATATTCATTCTTGCCTTCTCTACTCACTTTCTAGGGAGTTTGAATCCTCAGAATTCTTGTCTGAAGCAGAAACACCTGGGTACTGTTTGAATGAGCCACATGTTGTCTCAGATATGAATGATTTAGAAATTGATAATAATGATGAGTTATCTTAAACCTTTGCTAAAATAATAGTCTTCAGGAAAGGGAATCACTTCGCATGAAGAAATCACCGAAGTAATTAATATGGGGACAGAGGATGACAAAACGGAGTTAAAAAAAGTGGATAACCCAGAAAGAGAAGAAATGATCAATCTGCTTAAAGAATATATGGATGTGTTTGCATGGTTGTATCAAGATATGCCAGGAATAGATCCTGAAATTGCTACCTATAAAATACCTTTGTACCCTAATGTGAGGCCCAAGAAACAAAAATTAAGAAGGATGAACTCAGAAATGTCCTTCAAAATCAAGGAAAAAGTAATGAAGCAATAGGACACTAGTTTCTTGGAAATTGCACAATACCCTCAATGGGTTGCAAATATAGTCCCCGTACCAAAGAAAGATGGGCCAGTGAGAATGTATGTTGATTATCAAGACTTAAATCGAGCCAGCCTAAAAGATGACTTTCCTTTACCTCACATTGATGTTTTAGTCAACAATACAACAAAAAGCTTCAGGTATTCCTTCATGGATGGGTACTCTGGCTACAATCAAATCCCTATGCACCCTGATGATAAAGAGAAAACTACCTTTATTACTTAATAGGGAACCTTTTGCTACAATGTGATGCCCTTTAGGCTAAAAAATGTTAGAGCCACCTATCAGCGTGCAATGGTAGTCTTGTTCCATGACTTGATGCATAAAGAAATAAAGGTATATATGGATGACATGGTCACTAAATCAGCTAAAGGGGAAAGCCACGTGGCTGTGTTGTGAAAGCTCTTTGAAAGATTGCGAAAGTACAAACTCTGCTTGAATCCCAGTAAGTGCGTATTTAGGGCCACATCTGGGAAGCTTTTAAGATTCATCGTCAGTAAACAGGGAATAGAAGTGAATCTTGATAAAATTAAGGCAATTCGTGACATGCCACCACCTAATACAGAAACAAAAGTTTGAGGGTTCTTAGGGTGTTTGAATTACATAGCTAGGTTCATTGCAAACCTAACTGCCACTTGCGAACTAATATTCAAATTATTATGCAAGAACTAACCAGGAGAATGGGATGAGACTTGCCAATGGGCATTTGATAGGATTGTCTTGGTACCATTTATGCCAGGGCGACCTCTTATCCTTTATCTGACGATCTGACTAAGGTCCATGGGTGCTATATTAGGACAACATGATGAGTTAGGAAGAAAAGAGCAAGCGATTTATCACTTAAGCAAAAAGTTTAATGAATGTGAGTTGAGGTATCCGTTAATTGAGAAGACCTATTATGGCATTGTGTGGACTACAAAGAGACTGAGGCAATACATGTTATAACATGTCACATGGTTGATCTCCAAGATGGATCCAATCAAATACATTTTTTAGAGTCCTCATGTATCAGGAAGAGTCTCAAAGTGGCTAGTAATACTCTCAGAATACGACGTGAAGTATATGACTAATAAATCAGTTAAAGGAAGCATTATAACTGAGCATTTGGTGGCTAATCCCTTAGATGAATACTAACCATCAGACTTTTAATTCCCGGATGTGGATATTTTAACAATGGAGGAAGATGAACCAAAGGAGGTCAAGTGGAAAATGTATTTTGATAGGGCTGCCAATGTACACGACAGCAGATTAAAGGCTGTGATAACATCGCTTGAAGGTAAATAGTATCCAGTGGCAGTCGAGCTCAATTTTGACTACACAAATAATGTGGCAGAATATGAGGCTTGTGTCAATGGCTTGCAAGTAGCCTTAACGATAGGTGTCAAAGATCTTGACATGTTTGGAGATTCAGCCCTTGTAATTTATCAAGTAAAGGGAGAATGGCAAACCAAAGGTCCTAAACTGATCCCAATCCAAAAGTACCTAACAGAATTGATGTTAAAGTTTGAAAAGATAAACTTCACACATCTGACTTGTGATAAAAATTAGTTTATCGATGCATTGGCTACCCTCGTCGTAATGATCAAGCTAGACTATGGAGTCAATGTGATGCCAATACAAGTTGAGACCCAGGACACCGGAGCTTACTATCTGAATGTGGAGGAAGAAAGCAATGGGCAACTGTGGTTCCATGACATAAAAAATTATGTCCAGAGTCAGCAATATCCAGCTAAGGCATATAAGAATGACCAAAAGACTATTCGTTGATTAGCAATGAACTTCTTCCTTAGTGAGAAAGTGTTGTATAAAAGGTCATGGGATAGCACGCTACTCAGATGCGTGGACACATCGGAAGCACAAAGAATAATGGTATAGATCTATGAAGGGACATACGAGACTTATGCTAACGGCCTTACCATGACTAGATAGATTCAAAGGTGTGGATACTTCGGGCTAACCATGGAGAAAGACTGCATTGATTACATGAGGAAATGTTATAAGTGTTAGACGTATGCCAATAGGATCAATGCTCCACCCCAACACCTATACAACCTGGTGGCACCGTGGCTATTGTCAATGTGGGGAATCGATATCGGTCCCATCAATTTGAAGGCGTCTAATGGACATCGATTCATTTTGGTAGCCATTAATTACTTCACAAAATGGATAAAGGCATGTTCATTCTCCAATATTACCCAAAGGGTCTTCCTCTGATTTTTTAAATCGAACATCATATGTGGATATGGAATACCAAAAAGGATTATCACTGATAACGCTCCTAACCTGAATGAAGTTGACATTAAGAAGTTATGCAAACAATTTAAGATTAAGCATCACAATTCTGCACCCTATCAGCCACAGATGAATGGGGTAGTCAAAGTAGCAAATAAGAATATCAAAAATATCATCAACAAGATGACTATCACTTACAGAGACTAGCATGAGATGCTCCCGTATGCTCGGTATTGCACAACAGTATGAACGTCCACAGGGGCAACTCCTTACTCTTTAGTATATGGCATGGAAGCAGTCACCCCTGTTGAAGTTAAGATCCCTTCTCTCCGAGTGTTGATAGAATCTAACCTAGAGAAGAGTGAATAGGTAAAGACATGATACAAATAGCTAAATATGATCAAGGAAAAGTGACTAGTAGCTATGTGTCATGGGCAACTATACTATAAAAGGATGGCAAGGGCTTTTAATCAAAAGCTTCATCCCAGGGAATTCGAACCAGGGGAGTTAGTTCTGAAAAAGATCCTTCCAAATCAAGAGGATAATATAGGCAAATGGGCTCCTTCATATAAAGGTCCATATGTGGTGATATGAGCATGCTTTGGAAGTGCATTGGTCCTCGCCGACATGGATGGAAGAGAGCTCGAAAGACCAATTAACTCAAATGCTATAAAGAAATACTTTGTTTAAAAATGAAAATGATAGAGAAAAAGAAAAGAAAAGAAGAATGAAAGAAGATTTTACAATTAGGGCCTGTTAAGTCAAAAACCTGAAAAGGTAGCTTACGTAAAATTTAAGGCAATAGATAATGAATGAAGTAAGGCTACACAAGGACCAAATCACCTACTTAGAAGGATCCTTAGAGATGTCTTCATCAATCAGTTTCAAAATATGTGTATCCGAGGTAGCACCAGGTGCAAGTGATTAGTGCCACGTAGAGCTAAAAGCCCTAGATCATGTCTAGGCAATTTACATTTATGTCCAAAGTCTTACATTGTGTCCAAGCAATTTACATTTTCTGCCAAAGTCTTGCATCGTGTCCAGGCAATTTACATTTCTGTCCAAAGTCCTATATCATGTTCAAGCAATCTACATTTTCTACCATAGTCCTACATTGTGTCCATGCAATCTATAGTTTTTGCCAAAAAGCCCTGCATTGTGTACAAGCAATTTACATTTTCTGCATCGTGTCCAGGCAATTTCTTTTAAAAAGTCCTGCATCATGGCCAAGCAATTCACTGTCTTATTTAGGCACTGATTTACACCTGTTTTCCCTCGATGTGAGGAAGAGTGTGTTTATGTCTTTGCTTGCTCTTAAGTTAGGTCATATCTTCACCATATCCACTCCCCTAACTTAAGAAACAAGCAAAGAGAGGCAACTGTGAATACTCCACCTCAAGAATAAAAATTAATAACTACTTAATGGATTAATTGGATACTCCTATAACTAAATAAATACAAAATGGGAGTCATAAAATAAAATTGAATAAAATATGGAGACAAAATAATAAAACATAATAATGATAATAATCATAAGAAAAACAAAATACAAAATTAAAACAAAAGTGTAAAAAGCAAAATATAAAATAAAAAATGGGATAAACCAAATACAAAATCAAAATGTCAAAATATAACAGTAAAAAAGATAAAAGAGAAAAATTCAAAATAAGTATTTGAAGTAAAGACATGTTAATTATCTTGCAAAAAGAAAATTAAATAGAGTCAAAATTTTTGAATTAATCTAAGTCCAAAAAGGAAAGAAAAATTATCTAATTAAAATCAAAATAAAAATGCAAGCTCTCTCTCACTCACACTCACACACTTTTACTCACACTCTTACACACACTCACAGGAGACAAAAGGACACAAGGAGGTAGACTGAATAAAAAGCATGAGAGACACGACATGTAATATGGGATATGCTACTGGAAAATGTGAAGTGAGCAGCCACAAATTGAGGGATTAAAAAGGAGGGGGCTTCGTGCAGTTAAAGGACCACAGGGAGCGAGAGGCAAGCCGAGAGAAGAACGAACCAAGGAAAGGAGAAGGAAAAAGAGGATAGGATAGGAGAGGAGAGAAGGAGGGAAGACATATTTGTACAGACACAGGGCCACGAGGAGAGAGATAGTTAAAGGAAGGAGAAGAAGAAGAAGAAGAAGAAGAGGGGAAGAAGAAGGAGTCTGCCTTGTTCAAAGCTCCGCGGGCAGGGGTGAGCAAAGGAGGAAGAAATGAGAGAAAGAAAAAGGAAGAAGAAGAAGAAGGAGGAGAGAAAGTGGTTGTTAGAGCTGCTGCATAACGGGCCAATGAGAGAGAGAAGGAGAGGAAGAAGAAAATAAGAAAGGAGAAGAAGAAGAGAAAAAAAAAGGAGAGTTGCTACATGATAGTGCCAAGAGGTGAACAAAGGAGGAAGAAATAGAAGAAGAGAAGAAGGAAGAGAAAAAGTGGTTGCCAAAGCTGTTGCGTGACGGGCTAAGGAGAGAGAGGAAGAAGAAGGGAGGAGAAGAATAGAAAAGAAGGGAGAGCTATTGTGTGATGGCGCCGAGGGTGAATGAAGGAGGAAGAAATAAAAAAAGAGAAGAATGAGGAGAGAAAGTGGTTACCGGAGCTCGTGTTGTCATAAGCCAAGGAGGCGAAGTGCTACGTCAAGCCAAAGAGAGAGAAAGAGAAGTAAGGAGGAAGAAGAAGAGGAGGACCACCGGTGGGCAACTTCTAACCAAGGAGAGGGAGAGGTGAGAAGCTGAAAGAAGAAGCCATAGGTGAGTTATATGATATGCATGCACATCATTCTTTTCATGTCTAAGAACCCTATTTCGTGTTGGATGTTTGTCGTAACCGACCTTTCGGCGGAATAAAATAAAAAGTAGTTTAAATTGATTCCTAAAATGAAACTTGAAAATTAATTTATTTGGAGTCGCCACCAAAATTTTTAACGAAAAACTTTGGAAAACCAATTTAAATAAAAAAGAAAAAAAACAACATGGTCTGCGAAATCAGAGATGAGTTCAGGAGTCTATTTAAGTGTGGAGAAGGTGTTAGGCACCCCACAACACCCGTCTATAAGGATGGTTACCTTAAACTAGTCAATTGAAATAGAATATGACCTTAAATTTATCTCAATTACCCTTTATTAACATGTATGCCCATTAAACAGAGAAGACAAAAACGACAATAGTGGAAACAAACAGATAGATATTTACAAAGGCCGACTTGACCTAAGATGAAAGCCTAGGGCCTACGTACCCTGTGATAGGGATCAAAGTCCACGTAGTTCAACACAAAAGGCGTGTTTGTTGGTTGGTAAATTATAATTTTTTGTGATGAAAACAGGAGAGTTTAAATTGAATAGATTTTCGTAAACAAAACAGGATTGGAATTTGGATTTGTGTGCCTTAATATACAGCAACCTAATTAATCTAGCTCCTTGATCTCTTCATTTTTTTCTTTTTTAATTTTTTTGTTTATTTTTGGAATTTTAATTTTAATTTTGAAATTTAAATGAAATTATTATGGGATAAGATTTTTAGGAAGTTTGGGAGTTTATATTGTTTGGAATTGAAGTAAAATTATAATGAAAAAATATTTTTGAATTTTTAGATTTATTTATTTTTTTGGATTTTCAAAATTGGAATTCACCTTTGAAATTAGGACGAAAATCAAATCATTTTTTTGATTTTTTTTGTATTTATGTATTTTTTTGGATTTTTTTATTTATCTTTAGATTTTTTTAAAAAAAATTAGGATTTATTGTTGGAATTAGAACAAAATTATAAAGGAAAGCCATTTTTGGAATTTTTGAATTTATATATTTTTTGGGTATTTTGGATTTTTCTATTTTTGCAGGTGAGATTATGATTAACAGGACTTTTAGTTTATATATATATATATATATATATATATATATATATATATATATCATTTTTTTTGTTAGAATTTATTCTGAACTTTAAACTATAATGGCAAAATATTTTTATGATTTTTGAATTTATGAATTTCGTACATATATCTTTAAAAAAAATTAGAATTTATTTTAAACTTAAAATAAAACTAAAATGAAAAATATTCTTGGGATTTTATTTTCACATTTTTTATGATTTTAAAATTAGAATTCTTTTAGTCTTATTTTTAATACAATCAAATTCCCAAAGCCTACGGAGACCTAAGTCCCACATGGCATTAATTAAATTTTACAAAACATCAGTTTAATCATTTTTATAAATAATAGAAAATGCTTAGTTAAGATATTTATTTTTGCATATTTATTATTATGATTGTTATCATCATTTCTAAAACATGTATTAAATTTCGGGGTTTATAGAGATTAAAATCTCACACGGTTTCAAGCATCCGAGGAGAACAATATTCTCACACGATGATTTTGTAAATAATAGAAAATATTTAATTAAAGTATTTGTTTTTGCATTATTATTATTTTTGCGATTATTATTTTCAAACAAGTATAGGTTAAATTTTGGGGTCTATGGAGATTAAAATCTTACACAACCCCCCGAGCATTCGAGGAGAAAAATATTCTCACACGATGTCTTCCTTCACTTGTAATGCCAAAAAATAAAATGATAATGATAGCAATGAAAAGAAAATAAATAAATAAATAAAATAAAATAAAGAAGAAGATGCACCTTACCACGTAACCTGGCACCAAATGCAGGAACAGTGCTAATATGCATGCAACTCAACCATGACACTGTTCCACGGCATTGCTTTAGCTTTTCATTTGAAGTATTGTGTTGACAGTTTCGTGCCAGCACCTCATCCTGCTCACCTTGGCACTCTTTCTCCACCTCGTCACTCTCCTTCCACCTCAGCTCTCTTGGCCTGCTACTACTTCCTTCTTCCCACGACAAGCAACCAGCTTTGCTGTGTCATTTTCAGCTTGCATCATCATCGGAGGTGGGGGTTGTGGAGTTGTCGCGGGCAGTGGTTAGTGGTGGTGCGAAAATATGGCTCAAACCAGAGCAGAAATGCAGCTCAAAGCAGTGCAGAAATACCGCAGAAACTAGCGCAAAAATACAGCAGAAAGCAGAGCATAAATGCAGTAGAAACCAGTGCAGAAATGCAGCAAAAAGCAGAGCAGAAATGCAGTAGCAACTAGCGCAGAAATGCAGTAGAAAGCAGAGCAGAAATGCAGTAGCAACCAGTGCAGAAATGCAGCAGAAAGAAGAGCAGAGATACAGTAGCATAACAAATCGAAATATTATGCAGTAGCAACACCACTAATTTGAGTAGAAACAGAATACAAATAAGTGTGATCAGTGCAGAAATAGGACTTAAATCAGTGCTGAAACACGGCCCAAACCAGTGCAGAAATACTGTTTGAATCGGTGCAAACATACAGCTCAAATCAATGCAGAAATACAGCAGAAACCAGCATAGAAACACAGCAGCAACCAGCGCAGAAATGCTTTCATTCTTATCTTCTCCTGTCATCTGTTCGTTCTTCTTTGTTTTCTTTTATCCCCGCCACCTACACCATTTTCAGGACCTCATCGGTGCCCCCTCACTCTCACTAGATTTTGGCCACACTGAAACCCATCAACTTCACGCCCCCCTCTCTATTTTTGGTCCTTCAGAACAGGGTCATTTCGTCTCTGCTCTTCTTTCCAGTTTCTATCTTATCCCTTCGAACTCACCTTTCTCACTGCAGAAGAAAAACTCCCATCATCTTTCCATCTCTTTCTCCTCACTCAGTCTCCTTTCTTCTTTACTACTTCATACGCTTCTCTTTCCTTCCCCACAGCTTCTTCTCTCTCTCTGCTTTCCAGCTTCCTTCTAGTCCTCCTCCCTCTCCTCTCTTTTCTTTCTCTTCACCATGAGCTACCCCCTCTCACTTGTTTTCTGTTAACGTTTTTAGTCCGTGCCCTCCTTCTCTTAGTTTCTGCTTCTGCTTCTCGGTTTCTCTCTTCCTTTCTCTTCTCCTTTTTCTGCTGCCTGGTTTTCGGCTTCTCCCCTCGGTTTTCTAGTCTCGGTGGCTCCAGTTCGTTTGCTGTAGCTCCTTCTCAGTTTGCTTTTCTTCTCCCCCTCTCCTTGGCTTTAACTCATATCTTCTCTCCCTCTCCCTCTGTTCTGAGTTTCTCCTCTTTTCTTTTCTGTTCCCTGCTCCACGAGCTCCCTCTCTCACTGTTTTTGCTTCTCTTTTCTTTTCTGTTCCCTGCACCACGAGCCTCCTTTTGCTTTTTGCCTTTCTTTTTCAGCTTTTTCTTCGGTTTTCATGTGGTGGCAGCCTTATAATACTTTTTCTCTTTTTTTTTTATTTATTTTTATTATTATTACTATTATTGTTAATTAATTTTTATTTTTTGATTTTTGCTTTGTAATATATTTTATATTTTTATATTTCTTTATTATCTTTCTTTGATTTATTATAATTATTTTAATTAGCTAATTTTTTGAATTTTGAGTTTATCTCCCATTCTTTATTTTTAATTCTAAATTGTCCCCCAATTGAAAATATCATTTGAAGTTTTGACATTTTTAATTTTCCTATTTTCTTAATTATTAATTAATTGGTGTATCCATTAATTAAATAATTAAGTGATTAGGGATGGGGTGTTCACAATGTTCTAATTTTTTTTAATTATTATTATTATTATTATTACTTTTTTTTTTTATGTCAATATGAGACTAATCTTAGTCCTACAAGCAAAGTTCTGAAAAAATCATCGTGTGAGAATATTTTTCTCCTCAAGTGCTTGGGGCCGTGTGAGATTTTAATCTCCATAGACCTCGAAAATTAGTACATACTTGTTTTTAAAAAATAATAATGCAAAAATAAATATTTTAATTAAATATTTTCTATTATTTACAAAATGATTAAGTTTGTGTTTTATAAAGTTTAGTTAATTAGGAAATGCCACGTGGGACTTGAGCCTCCATAAGCTTTAAGGAATCGATCCTATTAAAAATAAGACTAAAAGAATTCTAATTTCAAAATCCTTAAAAATACGTAAAAATAAAATCGTGAGAATTCTCAAATATTTTATTCTATATTTTAGGTTCCCGAGTAAGATTGCTCATCTCCTCAGGCACTCAAAAATTAACTAGTAAAGGCTACATGAGACTCTAAGTCTCTTCAGATTTCAAAAATTAATGTTTAAAATACTGGGAAGAACAAATTCTAGAGTAGGGAGGTTTGTTTTACATGTTGTGTATAATAAAAAATCCTAAGAATATTTTTTTTCATTCTAGTCTTACTTTAAGTATTAAAATAAATTCAAAATTTTAAAAATATCTTTTGTTTTTCATTATAATTTCACTTCAATTCCAAACAATGTAAACTCCCAAAAATCCTAAAATCTTTTCTCATTATCATTTCATTTAGACTTCAAAATAAAGGTCAAAATTTCAAAACTAAACAAAAATTAGAAAGGGAAAATGAAGAGATCAAGAGAGCTAGATTAATTAGGTTGTTATAAGTTAAAATAGACAAATCAAATTCCAATCCCGTTTTGTTTATGAAAATTTGTTTAATTTGAACTCTCCTATTCTTATCGCAGAAATTAAAATTCACCAACCAATAGACCCGTCATTTTGGTTGAATTATGTGGACTTTAATTTCTATCACAGGGTACGTAAGCCCTAAGCTTTCATCCTAGGTCAAGTCTGCCCTTTGTAAATATCTATTTGTTTATTTTCATTATTGTTGTTTTTGTCTTCCTTGTTTAACATGCAACCATGCCAATAAAAGGGTAATTAAGATAAATTTAAGGTCATATTCTATTTTAGTTGACTAGTTTAAGGTAACTGTCCTTATGGACGAGTGTTGTGGGGTGCCTAACACCTTCTTTATACTCAAATGGACTCCCGAACTTATCTCTGATTTCGCAGACCATTTTGCCTTTTCTTTTTATTTTAAATTGGTTTTCCAAAGTTTTCCGTTAAACATTTTGGTGGCTACTCCAATAAATTGATTTTCAATATTCATTTTGTGAATCAATTTAAACATTTTATTCTTCTTGCCGAAAGGTCGGTTACGACAAATCCATTTCCAAGTTATAGATGAAATTTCTTTGCAATCACTGAGATTTTATTCATAAATTAAGTGTTTTTACTATCAATATTATTCTAGATAACTTTCTTTTAGAGATTTATCAATAACGATTGGAAATTCAATAATGGACAGTCCAATTTTTCCACAAGGTTACATCACCATAATTGTGGTTGGCTTCTTCTCTGATTTCTCATTTATTGTCCACTTGTGGATGCTGCATCATTTTCTCATTCCTAATTTCTCACTATTGTTTTGCCTAATCTATTAACAAAAAACAAAAAACAAGGTTACAACACCACTATTGTTTTGCCTAATCTAAAATTCAATAATTGACGATATAGTTTTTCCACATGGTTCATCACTACTATTTTTTTGCCTAATCTGATAACAAAACAAACAACAAAACCTAATTCCTAGCATCTCTTTCTTCCTCAGTCAAACTTGTTTCCCCCAAGAGCTGTCACCTTTGTTCTTCTTTTGTGTCATTGTGTGCTAATATTAGGCATCCTTCTAACTAAATTCTTGCAACATTAAGGGTGGTGTTGGCCCATTGTCCAATGAAATTCTTTCTTTTTTTCTCAACATTAGGGTTCAAATAGCATGGTTTGTTAAGGTATGTGATGAGCTGAATCTTCATATTTCTTTATGCTTTTAATTACTTAGGTGACATTCAATCCTTCCCATAGAATTTTATTAGCCAAAACTAAAATGTTTGTTTTAATTAAAAACTACTGAACTAAACCGAAGATAATATGAATCCTTCCTGCAATTTATTTTTTTTCCTTAAACAAGAAAAGAATTTTTGACAGTGTTTCCACCATGCTATGAATTTTTGCCACAGCAAAAAACACAACAAGCCACCTACACCTTTAGTGTGAAGGTGTTCCAATCTAATTAGGTCAAATTAACTAGTTTTCATTAATAAGTCAACAAATATGAATATTTCAAATTAATGATTAAGCTCGCTATTTGTGACAATTTTTGAAATTGTAAATAACTTATAATTACTAAACTCAAACTTATATACCAATTGAAACATATTTTGAAATCATAAGTGCATTATTGGCGCTGTCCTTTTTTATATTATATATATATATATATAAAGAGATTGATCTTGTTTAGATAAATGTTGTTGAATGTAGGAACAAGGGATGAATAAAAGTTAGTTAAAAATTAGGAATAAAGCTGACGTTACATATATACAAGGAGTAGATAGTTTTCTCTAATGGGCATTTAGTCAGCCAGGGGTGACCAACATGGTCTGATGCCCATGTAAGGGTTGTATAAACACAATATTCAAGGTAAGATGTAAAATTAGGGAAGATCTATTCAAAAAGGGTTTTTATGAGAGTTATGAAGTGTGAGATTTACATGGAGAGAAACAAACCTATGTCAAAAAAATCTCATTCAAGAGTACAATGAAGAATTTGAGGAAGATAATGTTGAGGTGGATGATGTTGAAGATGATGACATTATTGAAATGATACACGATGACATGGACATTCAAATTTTGAGGATATAAATAGTGGTTTAGAACATGATGAGTCGCTAACACACATGCTAAAAATTCCTTCAACTTGTTGGAAGATGCTAAAACCGAACTCTATCCAGGATGTACCAAAGTGTCAAAGTTGTCTTTTACAGTTAGGCTACTTCATTTGAAGTGTCTCAATCATTGGAGTAACAAATCAATGGATGCATTGCTAAGTTTATTCCAAGAAGTTCTTCTTGAGGGTGCAATGGTTCCTAACTCTTACTGTGAAGCAAAAAAGGTTATTTGAGGCCTAGGATTGGATTATATGCATGTGAGAATGATTGCATCTTATATTGGCAAGAGCATGCCAATGCATAATCTTATCCAAAGTGTAAGATGTCTAGATGGAAGATGAATAGTCATAAAGGCAAGAAAGTGCCATGTAAGGTATTGTGACATTTTTCAGTAAAGCCACAGTTGCAAAGGTTATACATGGTGCTCCACACAGCTAAGGAGATAAGGTGGCACAAGGAGGGATATATTAATGATGGTGTGTTAAGACATCCCTCTAACTCTATAGCATGGAAATCCTTTAATGAACAACATCTTAAGTTTTCTATTGATCCTAGAAATGTTTAGTTAGGTCTACCAAGTGATGGGTTCCAACCTTATGGGAATATGAGTGCTAGTCACAGTATTTGGCCAATGGTGCTAGTTCCATATAATTTGTCATCATTAGCTTGCATGAAGCATCCATACTTCATGATGACACTTATAGTTCCAGGCCTTAAGTGTTCAGGTGATGACATTGGATAGTCATTCATAATCTAACTTCAAGATATGTGCAGCTTTGTTGTGGACAATTAATGGCTTTCTAGCATATGAGAACCTCTCAGGATGGTCAACTAAAAGGAAGCTTGCATGTCCTTGTTGCCATAAAGACATATTCTATGTCATTATGAAACAAGTTGGGTTACATCAGCCATCGTTGCTTCTTACCCATTAACCATCCATGGCAACGGAACAGGAAAGCATTTAATGGGAAAGTTGAGAATGCAGGGGCACCTTCTCCTTTAATAAGTTGTTTTTAGCATTGTTTAAACTCAGCATTTTAGTACCAAATTGAGCTTGAATGCAAGATCAAACAATGCTAAAAACCACTAGCCAGTGGGCATTGTTTTAACATAGCAATTTATTACCAATTTCAGCAAGAGAGCAAGAGAGAAATTTTTTAAGTTTTAAACTCAGCATTTCAGCACCAACAAGAGTTCAACATCAACGTTTAAACAAGTCAAAGGCAAAGGGACAGCAGTCATGTGTGTAACAAATTTTAGAACTTTAATAGTAAGCATGAAACAATTGAAAAAATCAAACTCATGAACACAATATTCATTACACAATTGAACGGAACAGCGAGACCAAGTATTGAACAACAAAACAAGGCTATATTTAGTATTAACTTACAATGACTAGAAAGCAGTATACGGTATTCAATTTTCACATGTACCCAAAGCAGAGAATGACAGAGTGGTTCACAGCAAGCATAGCAATTTTCATACCCTCATACCCATATCTAAAGCGTTCGAAGCTCTGAAAAAAATTCAACCAAAAAAAAACACTGCCAGAGACGAACTGGCGGAATGGTTTACACCAAATCATTTTGCTCTCATTGTTTCTTCCACACAAGAGTTGCCGAAAATTCCACTACCTTTAGGAAACGCAGGTAGGCCTCTGTCAAAAATGAAAGGGAAAGAGGGGAAAGGGAGATTTATATTCAGCAATTACCAATGGTCAAAATATGCACCAGAAAATAATAAAAACCACCGATAATTGCTATAATTTTCGGCGGTTTAATCCATTTTTAAAAATCGCCGGAAATTGACCGCCACAAAAACACACCTCCCATGTGGTGAGAGGAACAGGATAGATGCTGGGGATGTACCCAGAGTGGCGCGTGACCACCATCCCATCACCTTCATTTATGCTTGGATCAACACTTTCGATTTGACTCATAACCCCACATTGCTTGTTCCCCTTGGTCCTAATAATTAATAATGTATGACTTTCCATGTTTTCATTATATTAAATTCAAATGAGTAAAATATCTTAGTTTTTCACTCATTCTTATTTTTATTTTGATTTATCTCTTATTAATTTTATTTTTAATTTAACCTCCCACTTGTCAATCCATTTGCATTATATACTTTTATTCATTTCAATTCTCAATTTAGAATCATCATTTTCTATATTCCTCATAAATGCGGAAATCCAACCAAAGCGAAGGGTGAAAAATTTTTCTTGGGGATGCAAGTAATAAATTATCATATACATAGTATGTTTTGTAAGAAAAAAAAATTATATTTACTACACACACACACACACATATATATATATATATTAAAGAAATAACATATTATATTGACATTAAAAGCTAATAACACATTATGATACAAGCAGCCACATTGTGCAAAATGATAATATAAAATATATATGAAAAAGAGAACAAATTCTAAATGAGTTCTATTTCATATGATGCAATTTATTTGGCTAACTTTGTTATGAAATATAAACAAATTTTAAGAGAATGTAGGAAATTCAAATCCCATAATTTACTCTGTCTCATTTAATTAAGAGTAGATGACTAAATGTAATAATTTTAATAGTAATGAATGAGGAATCAAATTAAGGATTAATTGATAAGAGAATGACTAAATTGAAAATAAAAAATTAGTGATGAATTAAAATAATATTTTTTATATGAAAAAGGAAATTAATAAAAATGATAAATTAAAACTATTATGAAAAAAATGATAATTTTGCCTATAATTAATAATACTAGTACTTTGTTCTTTGGATACGTAATAAAATTAAGCTGGATATATATAATCTAAACCAAACCAACGAAACCCATTCATAACCCTAGATAGTATATTCAGCTTGTTTGGTTCATGGAGAAGTGCCAAGGAAAGGGAGAGGGAATACCTCTCTCATGTCCGAAAATGAAAAAGGACTTCTTCTCCCTCTGGAAATCGGTCACCCTTATGTATGATAATGTGCTGTATTTCGGGAGGCACTGGAATGGTTGACGTTTACTGGGAAGGAGAAAATGGTCACTAAAATTTTTCTAACTTTGCATAAAAAAATAAAAAAAGATATTGACTGATTTTAATATATTTAAATAATAATTAATATAGTATATTATATTTATAATTATTATTTTTCTAACGATTCTTATTCTTAGTTTTTTAATAATTTTATTAAAATTAGTATATAAAAATTATTACCTAAATGTATTAGAATTTTTTTTTTTTTTTCAGAAAGATGATGTACAACTCCATTTTGTTAGCTACCATGTACACCAGAAAACAAAAAAAAGTAAAATCGTTATCGAAAATGTGGGCGCTTATTGACAGTAATAATAAGCAATTTATTTGCCTTCCTTCGAATTACAAAAAGGAGTGGGATAAAATTTAGAAAAAAATTATACTTTTGATTTCTACAATATTATTCAATTTTTAATTTAATTTTTATGGTTAAAAGTTTATAATTAAATTCTTATAGTGTACAAATATTTAAATTTAGTTTCTACTAATAAAATTATTTAATTATTTTGTTAAAAATTTTTAATGTAACTAATTAATAATTGTCCTGTTGCTCTAAGTATGTATAATTTAAAATATAAAGATTAAAATAAAATTATAAGCACGAACATTGTAATTTTCCCAGCAATTTAAACGTGAAAATGTGTCTCTTACATTTGACGGGATACAAGTTCTATTTAAGTATGATTTAATATTGACAAAATTATCTTTTAAATGTACTACAACTAAAGCATTTTTTCATTAAAAGATTTTTTTCACTTTGTCCTTTTATTAAAGTATCAAGAGTATTATGGTAAATTAAATCATATTCCTTTCCATTCTATTACTAAATCTTACTATCAAACAAAGTAATATTACCTTTTTCTATTTATTTTCATTGTCAACCAAATGCATTTATATTTCTTTTTTTTATATATATATATCTATTTTCGTTCTCATTTTATTCCATCACTACATTTTTATTAGCCGAGCGAGCCCTTGTACTTTCAAGGCCCAGTATATGAAACCCGCCCAAATGCTTCGAATTCCGAACCACCCATCACCAACACGTGACCTTCGACCAAACACGTGACCCAGTTTCCCGCCAAGAAGCGCCGCTTGTTCCCGCCACCAAGGGTTCTATACTATGCATCACTTTCTTATTTTCCCGCCAAATTATCCTGCATTTTTCCCACTTCCTTGTCAGAGCGCATCGCGGCCGTCATGGATGTGATGAGAAGAAGCTCCACTAAACGGATGCAGCCGTCGTCATCGCTATCTCATCCCCTTTCAGGAGTCACTACTCGTAGCAAATATCATTTTCTTCACCATCGGAGCCACAGTAGTCATCTACTCCGATCTGATCTTGGTCGTACAAAGGGTCCCCACCACGGCTTACAATCGTCTGGCGCAGGTTGTAGAAGCGATTCGTTCAAGTACTCTTCCGAGGAGGAGGAGGACGACGACGAGGACATGCTTCTTATCAGTGAACTTTGCAAGAAAGCGAAGCTGAACCAAGAAAGCTCCGTTGGAGACGATGATGAGCCGTCTCGCGTTCTGATCAAGGACCTTCGTGCGAGAAGAGTTTATTCCCCGCAATCGGTTGGTGGGTCTTTTTCTAACTCGTGTGAAAATGTGGATCCAAAGGAATCAAGGATTGGATCCAGTTGCAGGGACCAGAAAATGGTTGATTCTGGTTTTGGGTCAGTTTCGACCACGGAAAATACTTGTCGCGCGGGAGAAGTTTCGAAGAGGGATGGCGAAATTGATAACCTGAGCGAAGGGTTGCCTTCCGAGGTTCGGAGTAGGGATGAGATAGATTCAATCTTGTGTTCAATCGTGAAGGAATATCGATCTGAGAATGACTGTCTCAATTCTGATGATGCCTTGGATACGGGGAACGAAGAAACCGAAAGTCCCGTTGTGGAGTTCCCGTACAAGGCTCAGAATCTGGATCATGCAAACCATGGATCGGCAAGTAAGGGCAAAGGAATGCAATGTTTCAACGATGGTAATGATGGTAGAGGTACTTCTGAGAGAATCAGCAGTTTGAACGAAGTACCTGAACTTACGACTCCCCCTGATATTGAGATGTGTGGTAATATAGAGGTTCATGTCAAAGGTACACAGTTGACCGGAAATACTAAGGAAAATGCAGAGGAGCCTTCTTGCCCAAAAGCTGACAACAAAAACGATTCTATTCTTAAGAGCAAATCTGTAAGAATTTGTTGTGCTTTAGTGTTTTAGTTATCTATTGGTTAGGGGTGATGCATGTAGTCACTGGTCTTTATGATGAATTACTTTATTAAGTTGATGCTCTAGCTGACAAACAGTTTTCTGGTGAGGATATATATATCGACAAGTGTAAATTGTTTATAGATTTCATTTATTTTCTATGTTTTATTATCTTGATAACATGATTTTACAATTGGTGTCAATCTAGATTTGATATGCAATATTATGCAGGTGCTCAGACCACGATTGCAGAGGAAACTGTTCAAAACCCCAGGTTCAGTAAGCTACAGAAGGTTACTTCCTTTTATCATGGATATGACCAAAGATGACTCTGGTAACTATTTCGAGCTACTATGTCCATGTAAAACTAGTGATGCTATGTTTAGAGATGTATTATGGTTAAGCTAACTGCCTGATAATTATATAGGTACATCAATATTGGGTGATTGCCAAAATGATGAGAAAGCTATTGATGCAAAGCAGTTCCTAATTCCCTTGTCATCTGAAAACCAAGAAGCTTCGAAAGATCAACTTAAAACAGATAATTGCCCTGTGAATGCTACTGCTGATTCCATAGTTTTGGCAGACAATAGTGATTTATCTGGTGGTAATAAGTCAAAAATGACGTCTTACCAAGACTTGCCTGAATCACCTATGCAATCGAGTGCTAAAGAAGTAGCTCTTGATTGTTCATTTGTGCCTTCTGTGAATGAACACAAAGAGAATGTTGAGATTAGTCTTGAATGCTCGAGCAACACAAAGGCTGATTTAGCTGTAGATTTTCACTGTGGTAGGGATGCTGCATATGCTGAGCACAATGATGACTTCAAACAATATTCAAAGCACAGCAATGTTCATGGTGGTAACGCAGAGGCTACTGATGGCGGAGATACTTCAGAGAAAATTTGTGTTTTGAAGCAAGAATCTTTAAGTCCCCCTGATGCAAATATGTGCGGTGAAGATAAGAATACTCCTGGTAGCACAGATCATCATGTCAATTCAATGGATTTGACCAGAAGTCCTCAGGCAACTGCTGAAGAGAGGTCTTGTGCAAAAGCTACGGAGGGAAAAGATAGTATTCTAAAGAGTCAATCTGTAAGAATCTGTCAAACTTTCAAATCTTGGTTTCCCATCAATCAGGGATTAGACATCTAGTTACTGATCTTCAACTAAATTATAATAGTTTTGGTTAGCTAATTAGCTTTAAACCATAGCTCATGAAAGTTCTTATGATTGTAGTATAGTTGACTTTAAATTTTTTGTAGTGGTAACTAGTAAGCTTTTAACAAACAATGCCAATGTAGATTTGATTTGAGTTTTTATGCAGGTTTTCAAACCGTGTTTGCAGAAGAAACTCTTCAAAACACCAGGTTCAGTCAGCTACAAAAGGTTGCTTCCATTTCTAAAGGATATTGCCAAAGATAATTGTGGTAACTATTCTTTGTTGTCAGCCCCTTGTAAACGATTAACTTCAGGAGATGTTCTAATTGTATATGAATTATGAAGCTAATTGGCCTAATAATTGTATAGGTGTGCCGAAATTGGGTCGTCACCAGAAAGATGAGACGGGTATGTTTGCAAAGAGATCCCAACTTCCTTTGCTGTTTCACAGTAATGAGGCTACTACAGAACTTGAGACAGATAGTTGCCCCATGCATGACACTGTTGATGAATCTAATGCTATCCAAGATATGGCGTCAGTCGATCCTGCTAATGAATTATCTTACAGTAACCAACCAGTAGTGACGTCTTCCCAAGTCTTACCTGAATTTCCAACGCAATTAAATGCAAAAGTGGCTCAGGAGTGTGTTTCTGCACCATCTGTAATGAGGGATGGCTCTAAACCTAAGACCACAATGGTGAGGACTAGGTATTTTTCTACTGCAAAAAATTTAGTTTCCTGATTAGATGAATGTATAATGATCTTCATTTATGAACAGGTTCTAAATCCTCGCCTGCAAATTGATTTTTTAAAACATACTGGATCCTTCAGCTATAGAAGATTGCTTCCGTTTCTCAAGAATATCACAAAAGATAATTCTTGTAAGTCTTGAATCCAATTCATCTAGAAGATCCTCTGCCAGTTTTTGGTATAGTTCGTTTAAAACTAATTTTCTTACAATGTTGATATTTCTAGGCGCTACAACAAATGATCACAACCCGAAACTTGAGAAGTACTTGGATGAAACGACTCCTCCACCAAATTCAGCTTTGGACGATCAAGTAGCTCCCATTAATGATCCAAATGGCTTTGTTGTATCTATGGAACATTGTACTGGCAATTCAGCTACAGAGAAAAAAGTATTGCCCGACCCTGACGGTTCTTTAAATAACAGTAGCCCAGAAGTAATATCTGCTGCACAAATTCTTGTATCACAAGCTTCGCATGACAAACTGATTCAACTGCAGGATGAGCAGGTTCTATTTAATGGAGACTGCAATTTCGAGAGTTCTCCTGACTCGCCAATTTCCAGACTAGATTCTCCAATGATATCCTCAAGTCCTATAAGCAATGAAGTTATCACCAGAGAAGATGCTACATCTGCCTCGCATCAGTCATCAGTTTACTCTGAAGCAGAAAGAAATAGTTTTAATGGAGAGATGCGACTCAACGCAGATGGATGTTGTCAGAAGTTTCAAACAAATGCTTCAGAGCAACAGACAATCTCCATTGTTGGTTTCAAAAAAGGGATTCTTAAAAGAAATCCAAGAGGATGCAGAGGACTGTGCACATGTTTGAACTGCGCTTCCTTTCGTCTTCATGCTGAAAGAGCATTTGAATTCTCTAGAAATCAGTTGTTAGATGCCGAAGAGGTTGCCCTAGACCTTATGAAGGAACTATCTCATCTAAGAAACATGTTAGAAAGACGTACTGATGGTGCCAATAACCTTTCTGTTCTTGATGAAAATCAAGTAAGTTCTAGAAGATTTGAAATTGGTATCTTATTTCTGTTTTTACAAAGCTGGACATCACCAACTAATTATGATCACCTTTTCTCTGTTAACTTTGCAATTTTTTCGCCTTTGAATACTGTCTTTCTGTACAGTTCCCGAAAACTACGCCGCGTGCCCTTTAAGAAATGGTAGTCACACTAAGATCTCTTGCGATTACTTCCTAATCAACTCCTGTTGAGTCTTGTTACAAAATAAACAATTGATGTAGAATAGGCAGCTACTCATTTATGTAAATACTTCAATAGCCACGGGTATACTATTTTCTTCTGTTCAGGAACATGAAAATTTTGAAAGTGAAAGTAAAAATACTTAATTCTTCTTCTGATATTAAGTGAAATTATGAATTTGAAATGTTGAAGGCTTTCAATCATCCCCCAGGTTTGAATCTTCTAAAAACTAATATAGATTATTAGATTGATGATGGCCCGAAGCTGTGAACCTTGTGTACCTATTTCATTCCTGAATATGTTCATAAAAGTTCACTCCTTCCCCAGCAATGCTTATTTTTGTGTTAAATGCCTTTCAATTTTTATAATTATATCATCTGGCATGCATGTAGTGTTTAACTTTCAGTTTCAGATGAGTTTTTTTTTTTTTTTTAATCGTTGCTAATATGAAGGTTTACTCTTATATTCATTTTCACGATGACTTGTATTCTGAAAATAGCATTTGTGCAATGAAATAATCAGCTCAATTTCTACTCCTATATCTTTCAGGTGAAAGAAGCTTGCAGGAAAGCATTTGCTGCAGAACAATTAGCCAAGGACCGCCTTAGCCAGATGAACGATGACCTCAACATCCATTGTAGAATCACGGTACGCCCATACTTCATAGTTGTATCCAAAGTGGCTTTTCCAATTAATTAAATAAGCTTATTTAAGTTTGTTTTTACAGTGCTCGCAGCAGCCAAGGGTTAGATTTGCAAATTACATTGAAGAAAAAGTAATTTCACCAGGCAGGTAGTTAAGGCAAAAGTAGTGTTGCGTGCTGAATTTGAAGTATTTGTAACAACATAAATGGCTAATTGTATCTTTTATAAGTTACAAGGAAATATCCATTTGTACATGTGAGTGACGTAAGAATGTTATCTGAGGAAACCAAAATATTAAAGAGAGTTTCAGTTTTGAGCATGAAGCACATTTTTTTTTTCCCTGTTTTCATATCACCGTGGATGTCCAGCACTTAATCAAGCATGATGTGGCACTCGAGATAGTTGAATTTTTAATTCTTCTACAAGGAGTGAAGTAGAGGATCTATAGATGAATTAAGGTTGGAAGAGTTTTACAGGGTTGAGAGGAGACACACTTACTTGACACTTACTTGAAGGAGCTATGCATTACTTCCCTTTTTCATGTTAGGCAATTGCCCTAAGGGACTTTTAGTTATTTCATAAATTACCTGAAAATACTTGTAATGTTGACGTTGAAGCGAGAAAAATCAATAGCGCTTTCACATATAGCTTCTCGAGCTCTAATATATTGATTTTTTGGTAACCACAAAAGAGGTAGGAAGTAAAATGGAGAAAAAGGGACAGGGTTGGAGGTCAAATTGTTGACTTCAAATTTATTTCAATATACAGATTTTGGAAAGAGTCATGTAGCCTATTAATTCATTGGATCCAGAATATTAGAAGTCAGAGAAGACACATAAGATCTTGATACATGACTGCTTGGAGAATCTAACTTCAGATTTCTAGTAAGCTATTTTAATTGTTACTACTAGACAACACCTATTTATATCCAAGTATACCTTAAAAAATAGCTAATTTTGACAAGTTGATGTTTGTGATACGTGGAAGGGTATGATAAAAGAGGAGTACGAGAAAGTTTGAACCTCAAAAAGTTATTTCCGTTCAAATTAAGGCTTTCTTTTATCCAAATTCTTCACCATCATATTGAACTTTGATGAAGTCAGTAATACAGATGTGAAAGTAAAAATTGTATAAGTAACGTTACTCTTGTTAGATTTAAGTCCAAAATATATTGATTGAGACTAATTCGAAGAAAGTCTTTGCATCAGATTCTTGTTCCAACAGATGCTTGGCTATAGGCATCAGTTTCAATTTGAATAATCAGAATTTGACTTTGATGAGAAATTGAAATTTACTTTTATATCCCGGACGTTCAATTTCCTGTTTTTATTTTATATGTTGTAGTCTATCTAGTGATCAATGTCAACATGGTGTCTGACTGGAAATTCTGAAAATTTTGGTGAACATGCAATTCAAACTCAAAGTTTATTATCATATGAACACAGACTCACTCCAACATGATCGACTTGAAACAGAGAAAGTGGTACAAATAATTCGATTTATTTTGAACTCCTAAATATGTAAATAACTACAAAAGCGAAACTAACAGAGAAAGCAATAAAAGAATAATATGACACCCATATATTATTTTACAAAGCCCAACTCAGAACCATAATATTCATCGTCTCCTAGAACCTTGAACGCGTACACTCAGTAGGGAGGCCTTGTGGGAATCGCCTAAGATCATTGCAGTAGTTATAGATCATGAAGTACTTCTGAACCCATCTTAGTCTTCTTCTTCCATAAGCATCAAGCTCATTGCTCTGCCATTCTGCATCAGAGAACGAGCTTGAAGACTTGGATGAGAACGGTGTGGCCTTGAAGTTGCGATAGTAAGCTGTGAAAGGTGCCTTGGACCAATCAGTCTTCACCAACCCTCCTCTTGTGGCCCAGTCATCAGCATTCCACAGGCTTGAATAGATCCTCATTGGTTGGTTCTTTGGGAAAGGAACACCCTGAGACTCAGCATTCTTGAAAACCCTAATGGGGATGTTGTCCACCAAGAATCTGCAGAACCAAAATCATAATCATGATGTGTTATTCAAAGTCTTCTGTTGTCTGATAATTAGTGTTCGACACATGATGATAAAGAAGAATGACGTTTTTTTTTTTTTTCTTACATGATGTGTTGGGGCTTCCAGATGATGGAGTAAGTGTGAAAGTTTCTGGTGGGGTCGAACCAGAGATAGAATTGTTGTTCTCTGTTGCCTTGGCCTTGAGTGTAGACATTGGTGTGAAGAATATAAGGGTCACCGCTTAGGTTTCCTAAGAACTCAAAATCAATCTCATCGTGGGTTGGTCCTTGAGATGACAACTACACCACAACATGCAATAATAATTGTCACTTTGATTGTTCTTCTTGTCACAACATGAGACAAGGAGCACAATAATAGAAACTTTCTTGTAGAGTGTGAAGAAGTTTAACATGAAACCTTGGTAAGAAGAAATAAATTCAGAAACAGAGAACCCATTAAAGCAAAAGTCCTTTTTCTTTCCATTATCTATTTAAGTCCATAAATTACTCTACTAATTAAACTTATTATAGAATTATATTATCTTCTTTTATCAAACTATCACTGTCACAAAAGATTGAAGTCACAAACGCAGCTTGAATAGGCAGACAAGTTGACAAATTCTCATGTTTATAATCACCAAGAATATATATATATATATATATATATATATATATATATATATATTTAAACAAAAGCATTAGTTGGCGACAAGTAAAAATTCTGTAGCATAACTTGTTTCAGTGTGATAGCTACAGTAGAATATAAGTTCTCGTGAATGTACAGTAGCTTTGAAAAGGTTGTTGTGTCCCTCGTAAAGCAATCCAATAATGATCACATTCAAGAAGAGTAGAGCAGCTTTAAATTCAAACAGAAAAGCATAATGGACTGTGAAGAAGGGAATATGTACGATGGAAGTGAATGAGAGGAAGTTTTGTTTGAAATGTTAAGTTCATAATCATAACAGTTAACATACGTAGTAAGCAGTGACAGTTCCAGCAGAATTGCCAGCAACGAGCTTAAGCTGCATATCAATTCTCCCAAAGAGGTACTCTTTCTTGGACTGAAAGCCGGAGCCAGAGATTTTGTCCAAAGACAGAGACAGAAGCCGACCTCCACTGAAGATCTTAGCTCTCTTACCACCCCATGTTAGATCAAAGTCCTGGTTGAAGTTGCCAGCACAGGCAACCATCATTGAACTAACCACTATCCCAGCAAGCACCAGAACATAAAACCCATTTCCAGAAGAAGCCATTTTTGGACAGAAAGAAGAAGAGGAAGATTGTGATGTGAAGAAGTCTGAGAGAGAGAGGGGTGTATATATAGAGGAAGAGGGTGAGGTGGGAGGAGGGGGGGGGACGCGTGAGTGAGCAATAAGTGGGAGAGGGAGAGGGAGACGGATGAAGGAGGCTAAAGCTGGTGCCAGCTTAGCAAGGCTATGAAAGCTGGAAGCTTTTGTTTGGGCATTGGTTACACACTTTCATTAGGTCCTCTTGGGGTTATTCAGAGGATGCTAAATGCAGCTATGCACAATCATTGAGGCTCACATATATTATTATGGTACACTGAATTTTGCTATGAAGAGGTGGATTATATCCAAGATTCAAATTTTTTACTTTTAGGTTATTTTTGAAGCATTTGTTTATGATAATAAAATATTGCTCTATATAAATTGGAAAAAGCATTTTAATGAAGGAAGAGGTACATTATAATACAGAAAGAAAATTTTAAGTATAACTAACATCTAAGGTTTTTTTGTTATTAGATCTTTTATAAATAAATGACAACTTATGTGTAATTTTTGAATGTGAAGTTTTTCAAACAAAATATGAGAAATAAATATACTCTGTATTTTAAAAAAATTTCTCTACCTATTTTCTTTTTTATTAAAGAATCTCCAAACTCTTTATAAAAAAAAAAGAACTAAATAGATTTGAAAAAATTTGAAAGTTAGAAAGAAGAAAAGGGAATTGAGTAAGTGGTGGATGCCAACTGGGTGTAGTATGGAAGGAGAATAAAGCCACGAAGGTATATTAACGTATCTCTTGTTCATGGGGACCACCAATCATGAAGTGTGGATCCACTAAGACGATGCCACGTGGCAGATCAAATTCCGAGTCAGCATCTCTCTTCCCACATCAGATTTCTTCAACCATAAGAAATTCAAACTGGGTTACAATTCTGTACCAAAACGTTCAGTTTTCAAGTGAGTGACATCACTTTGGAGTTAATAAAAAAAATACAGTCACGAGACCACCAGAGATCTGGATTTCATAGTTATCCCGTTGAGTTGTGTGATACTGAAAACTGATAAGCCTTTCTGCTTCCTTTGTCTCTGGCTGTTGCCTCACTTTCACTTTGTCCTTTTGAATGTAGACAAAAGCTTTTGGATTTCAATATGAAAATTAATGAATTGATAATAATGAATAATGCATATACTTATTTCTGATGGGCAGACATGTACTGCTATGAATCTGCTGCAGTTAGTGTCACTGATCTGGATAGCTTGTGAACCTGAAGAGTCACAGCTGTATGAGCATAAACTAGCTTTCTTTGTGAAGAAATATAGGAAATAATTAAAACCCGGAAAGCTGAAGAGTATTATAGGTTAGTGCACCTATGGGAGTTTACAGAAGGCAAGGGATATTCTTGAGAGATAGAGATGGTCCAAGCATTGGATAGGGAAGTTCTCTAAAAGCTAGACCTTGGAATGAGGGCTATGCATTTTCATAAGCTCTATCAGATTTTGATAATCACAAGCAGATTAAATCAATCAGTCAAATACAAAATAAGAATATAACACAAGATAACATTGTAGGAGTGTTTTAGGGTTTAGGCTATCCAAGGATGAGGGCTAACACAAGATAAGAATATATTTTTTATTTAATTTTTTTAATTTATAAAAGTTCTCATTTTAAATTGTAAGAATTTACTTCTCTTAGTCCAAATATTTAATCTTAAAACTTTTATTCATTCCCCTGATTTTAGATGAAGGTTTAAAGCTATAAATGTAAGGATTATAGCAGAAATAATTTTCTGAAAGATGTTACATTGATGGACCACTATTGAGTGTGGCTTCTCACCTAATAATGCAGAGGTTCAGTGGTTATTGGAAGAGAAGTGAAAGATTCATATGCCCATTGGAAGATGGGTTAGTGGGAATCACCAGCTAGCAAAATTGGCCAGAATCTCCAACCTTTCCTGCAAAAGGCATCTCAAAATGATGATACCTCATTTAAAATTATGCCTTCTAATTTTTCATTTATTATATATTTATTTTAAGGAAAGTCATATTTTTATTCTCCATAATCTCATTCAATTTTTTATTTGATCCCTATGGTTTTAAAATTTTCAGCTAAGTTCATATAGTTTACAAATATTTTAATTTAATTTTTACAGTTAAAAATATGTTAAATTTTGTTAGTATAATTAATTATATATTATCTTATCAATCTAAATATACCAATAAAATATATCAAATGAATAATAAAGTAAAATTAATTTGTATATATATATATATATATATATATATATATCTGTGACAAAATGTTGGTACAAATATAATGATAAGGACTAAATTAAAAATTATTTAAATGCTAAAGGCTTAATTACAAAATTTTATACTATAATAACTAAATTAAAAATTAAGTGGACTGTGAGAATCAAAACTATATTTGTTTCCTTTATTTTATATACGAGTGTCAGCAGAGAGAGCACTTTTAAAGTATTGGACCTGATTTTTATGTATTTATGGTTATTGGGAATTTAAAAAAAAAAAATCCTCCAGTTCTCTTTTTTAAAATTTCTTTCACATCAAATTGGGAGCATGCTTTCTTCCTTTTTTTTATGCTTCCTTTTGCTAAGAAAACAAGAAGCATGGTAGTACAAAGCCACTTCATATGATTGATGCTTTCGGCCATTATGTTCTCTTTTCCTTTTATTTTATGAAACCTTGGAGGTTGAGGCTATTATATAGATCTTCTTAGGATTAGGTTAGAGAATGAAGCCAATATCCAAGAAAAAAACTTAAAGGACAATTAAAAAAAAAATTTATGTTTAACATATAGAGGGATGAGTCTAAAAATCTATTTGAGACAAAATTTTTTAAATTAAATATTTGAATTAAAAAAATAAATGTTTATAATTTAATGGTGTAAAATTTTATAGATTAAAAATATAAAATAATATTATATATTAAAATTAAGATTATAAAAATTCAAAAGAGACAATCGCTTGTTCACATCACTTCTAAAATCCATCCTTATATATACGAATAAGATAATAATAAATGTGATGTAGTTTTGAAGTATTATTTTCTCTCTTATTGCATACAATGCAATGGTTTAGAAAATTATTTATGCAATTTTTTTTTATATTTTATTGTATTATGATATTTTATGTTTTTGTGGGATATGGTTTAAAAGTTAAATTAATTAAAAAAACAAAGCAACGAGATGAATGTGAATATGGAATAAATAGAAAGTGAAATTGCTGGATACAACTAAACTGGCAATGATGATATGGATGGTTGAGAGTTGAGAGGGCCTCTTAGTTGCATTAATCAATCAAATCTACTTATTCCTCACCATATCACAGCTTTGCATCAAAAAGTGAGGAATAGATCATAAAAAATAAAGAAAATAAAAAATTGTGATTTTTTCATCCCCTCAACTCAATGATGAGACTCTCTCACTCACTTATGGCATATGCTTTAATCAATGAAGATTAAAGTATACTATATATATATGCAATTAATTAGTGATAATAATTAATGGAAATTAATAATGGTGGAATCATATTTCAAAGACACACCATTATTAAATCAGTCAAATATATATATATATATATATATATATATATTTTGGATCTTTTAATTATCACAACATTATTATTTTGGTCATTTATTTATTATAAAATTATTATTTTAATTCTTCACTAGTTAAAATATTAAAAATAATATTTTACTTTTTAAAAAAAATATTACATTTAATCGTTTATTTTTTAATAAATTATTAAATTTAGTATTTTTATTAAAACCTAAACTTTAAATCAAAAGGATTAAATGTGATATTTTTAAAAAAGATACATGACTAAGTATGATATTTTTTAATAAATAAAAAATTGTTTTACATATTTTAATAAATAAGATATCAAAATGATAATTTTATAATAAGTTAAATAAAAAAAATATTTAATTCTTGGGATATATCACCCGACAGGAGCAGGTAGTGTTGCTCAACTTTGAGCTCACAATCACCGTACCTGAAGATGGATATTAAATATAATAATAAGACAAAAGAGATTAGATAAATCAAACACTAATTAAATAAGAATTTTAAAATATAATTATCATAATATCTAACTGGTCTAGCATGTAGAATGGAGTTTGAAATCTGTAAGGATGGGATTTGTCTAATTAGGTTTATAACAGCTATTTGGTACTATTAATTAAGTGTTCATACCAAATCAGACTTAAATTTGATTTGGCTCACCAAAAAACCCTATTCACATGCATGTTTGTTCCCACAAGAACTAGATTTGAGTAAAGGAGGTCCCATAATATGAATCAAGCTGTTTACTAATCAATACCACATTTGCAAACCAATAGAGATTATTTCTTCCTACAATATATATTTTGATTTTGTTTAGTGGAAAGCTTCTTTCATAACAAACTAACAAATAAAATACTTTTTTTATATATATTTTTACTTATTATAAAATTATTATTTTGGTTTTTTATTTTTTAAAATATTCAAAATAATTATTTACTTATTATAAAACGTCCAAAATGATTATTTACTTATAAAAAATATCACACTTAGTTCATTATTTTAAAAAAAAAATCAAATTTAGTCCTTTAAACTTAAAATTTAAGATTTGATAAAAAAAAGTTAAATCTAATAATTTTTTAGGAAATAGATAATTATGAAATTTTTTAATAAATAAAAAATTATTTTAAATATTTAGACTAAAATAATAATTTTATAATAAATAAGTGATAAAAAAATATTTTTTTGTAAAACCGACAATTAATTTGTGTGATACACAGATACAAATCACAATTTTTTAAAAAAATAGACAAACGTGAAAATTTAAAAAAAAAAAAAAACGCTATTAATAGTAATGAATATTAAATATGACTTGTAGTTTTTATATTTGATTTATTTTGGAAAATGATTTTCCTTCTCAAAGGAGAAGGTGTTTTTCTTTTAAAAATTTCAAGTTGTACTACAGCACGACACTCAAGAAAAATTTCTGTTCATGTATGAATATAGTTTGAAATAGGCAATTTAAAATTTTTTAATTATATATATATATATATATATGTATATATAGGAGCTATTTAATACAAGATATTTCAGAAATTAAAAAAATCATGGACAATGAACCCGAAGAAAGGAAAGTAACAAAAAGATGACAGTGTAGAGGAGGTGGCATACATTATTATAAAAGGTATTATTTTTTTGTATATTGTCTTAATATACTCAATTATAATATAATATTAATAAAAATAAAAAATAATATTAAAATTATATTCTTATATGAATTGTAAATACAACAAAAATTTTATTAATTATAATTTATTATTATGGCTTCTCCATTCGTTCAAAGTGGACGAGGCATATAAAGATAAGGCAAATAATGTTAGGTACGTGAAGAACAAATAAAAGGTTTTATAACTTAATCAGATTGTATCCGATTAAAGACAAATTAAGAATAGATTCAAATTTCTTAAAATTAGTGAGGGAAATATAATTTTTTTAACCCGTATTAAATGGATGAGTTAAATGTTATTCATGTTCAAGATCGCCCTCGTATTCCCCCATAAACGAGGCTAGGTTTTGTTACGAGGAGATATGTTGAATTTTCTTAATATGAATTTACTTTTGTGATTTATATATATAATACTGATATATATATATATATATATATATATATTAAAAAACATAACTTAGAAACTCAAACTCATTTTTAGATAATTTAGTTAGATATTGGGTAAATGAATAAACATCTAAGCATTTTAAGTCTAAAGTGAGACTCAAAAAAGACGCTCTTTAGCTTATTGATAATTAAAAAAAAAAAAAAAAACACTTTACAGGCTTTACGAACATAATTTCATCAGACAAAAGCAAGCAGGCTGATACTGCTAACGAATCCAAATTTTAAGTTAAATTGTGTTGATTTGACAATTTATATTAAATTGCGCAAATATATTTACATTAAAAATTTTAAAACACAAATTGATAATATTTAAAATTTAAAGTTTTAATTAAATAATTTATATTAAAAAGAATTATTTAATCAAACTGTAAATTTATAATTTAAATTTTAAGTTTTAGAATTCAAATAAAAATGTAATTTTTATATTTCATATTTAATTAAAATATTAATTTGATTCTTTAAAAATAAAAAATATTAAAATAATCTTCTAAAAATTTAAAAAATAGATTAAGTGTCCATAAAAATTTTTATTTTTTTGAAAGAGTTATTTTCAAAAAATTATTATAATATTTTTTATATTTAAAAAATTAAATTAATGTTAAAATTAAAAATAAAAGACCAATATAATATTTTTCTATAATCTAATCCTTAACAATTTATTGGGCAATCCGTGAAAACGAAAATTGTGGGAAGTAAGGTGGCGGTGCATATATATAGAAATATTAGGGTGAGGGTGGTGTCCATGAGTGAATAGGGTAATGGTAATATGGTATGTGGCTATGTGCGCCTATGACAATGAGAAGTGAATGAGAATTAGATTCCCACCCTTTCTTTCTCTCTCTCCCTCACTCTCATCTCAAACGCGTGATTTCACTCATTTCTTCTTCTTCTTCTTGTTCAGTCTCCAATGACCATCGCCATCACCAACATCCCTCCCCTCTCCCTTGCCTTAATTTGTAGGGCATATGTCCCTTTCAAACCTCGCCACCCTACCCCCAAATTTTAACTATTTATGAACCTTTCTTTCCTTTGCCCTCTCTTCCACGCTAACACTCCCTTTTCTTTTTATTTATTCTCCTTTTCACAGGCCACACTTTTTTAATTCTTTATCCTCTCTCTATATACGACAGGATTTATTACCAAAAACAAAAACCTCCAATCAGGATTTTTATATAATTTTTTTATATATTATTTATAAGTCTTAGAGAAAAGAGATAACTACTTTAAAAAAGGACTAACAGAGAAGAAATAAACTCCCATATATATATATATATATATATATATATATATAATCCATTTTACATGGAAACCTATCTTATGTAATACTTTCCGTTGAGATAAATGCTAAAAATACTTAAATTTGATCTTTATCATTTCCCTTTCACTCCTAACTCTTATAACCATGTGTTCTTTGTAACCTAAAAAAAATCCAAGAACAATATGTGATATACTATTATCTGACATTTTTTGGCATCTTAACTTTAATCTTTTATATTTAAATGCCAACACAAGCGATTGGGTAAATAGAAATTTAGAATAAAGGTTGTTAAATCAATTCTTTTATTGTAATGGAAAAAAACATCACTAGTAGTTTATAAAAGTTAACATGGAAAAAAATAAATGCCATGTCAGATTTCTATGAATTT
The DNA here is from genome assembly GCA_037074485.1 of Delonix regia. Taxonomy (NCBI): domain Eukaryota; kingdom Viridiplantae; phylum Streptophyta; class Magnoliopsida; order Fabales; family Fabaceae; genus Delonix; species Delonix regia. Next base: position 30,244,109 of record CM073451.1, read on the forward strand.
TAAGTAGTATGAGATATCCAAAATATTGACATCTTATGCTTTAAATGACACCGGCATCTCGAGTTATGTCGTAATAGCATCTCAGATACACCTGACATCCAAGTTACCATAATCAAAACATTAGTGTTAACCAAACATGTCTTCAAATTCAATCAATTTGCAGGTACACCACATATTAATACGTCTCCAAGCGTTTACATAACTTTCAGTAGGTGTACATTTGCACAATATGGGAATCTTCACATGAACCAGCCAAGAAAAATGAGGAGTCCATTCAGAAACAGTTGATAATGAAAAGTCCAATCTATATCTCACAGCAACATAATCCATTGCCTACGGTATACAAGAGTTGGAACTTCGAAGTCAGGGTACTCATATGCACAAATCCTACTCTAAGCAATCCTTTTTGACACATAGGAGGTTAAGCCAATACCAAAAGTATGAAAATGGGGAAGATATGATCAATTTCATTCCCAGATCATCCTGCTTCATTGTTGGTTGGAATCAATTGAGACATCAAATCCAGGAGGTATAAAAACAATATCCTCCCAAGTAGAACTTTCCTGCAAAATTATTTAAAATCGTTATTGCCAATTTGGAATAGAGACAAACATATTACACATTATGCTTATCTTCTTTTATACTATCTTCTGAACTAGCTTTTAAGCTCACCTTCATTCCCTTTATTACATCCTCAAGAACAGCAACCTGAAATTAATTAAAAAAAAAAAATCACAGATTAGTCCGCTAATTTAACAAGTCAGCCATTGATGGGATTGCCTTCATCCTCAGGAGGTCTTCCTCCACTAGCAAGTCTTGTGGGATAACTTCATTTATTTTGGCGTGGATGGTAGCAGGCCTATATTTCTTGGTTTTGATTGGACTCCTCACATGCGTTGTTTCTATTTATTATTATTAATGTAGCCTTACCTGTATTTCTCCTGGTCTGAAGATAGGATTTAACAAATTCTGCTGATGGGAAGCCTTCTGAAGCGAGCTTTCCAAATCCTCCTGCAAAAATTCCAAAAAAGTGAGAAGCAAATATTTCTCAGTTGGAATACCAATGCCTTCTGTAAGGTAATTCAAGACAGGTACTTCAACTACACCTTTCTAAAGAAAAACGGACGATATCTCTTCTTTTCGTTCTTTAATATCAAACTTCTGGACTGAAACCAACCAAGGTTACAATTAAAAAACACCAAATTCAGAATTTCAAGCAAGAATGTGACTGAAGAAGGCATTCACAGTAATGAAGCATAAGAAATATTATGATGAAAATAATCAGTAATATGACTACCAGGTTTAAAATGTAGAAAAGATAAAATTCACAGCGCATTTATAGACCATATCAAACATCATAAATCTATTAAACATGCAGTACATGCAAGGACCCAATTACTTCAAACGTTCAACAAGGGTATGCTTAGGCCACCATGCATCAGCTTATAATACTTGCTGAAAATGCATATGTTGTCAGTCTCACTAGTGCTATCTCTGGGGGCCCTTGGCTTTCCATAAGTGCAAGGAAAGACTTTGCCACTTTTTAAGTTCACTGTTCACAACTTATAAATGAGAGAATAGATGCAGGACAGAAATAGAGAATCTACCTATGTGGATTGATAATGTGTCTAAGGCTTTCAGAAATGAAGAACAGTTGTAATTGTGGAAAACAGGAATCATGGTTTAGGAAAATTCAGAGAGTGGCAAGATTATAGGCATGCACTTGCTGGAATTTCTGGGCAGCAGTAAACAGAAAGAATTTTAAATGGCCTAGTTCTATGGCTTTATGGACAACACACCTGGAAGATTTTCAGGTTTCTTACTAAGAGGATGTGTATTGTTTAGGCTGTCAGCAAACAATAACAAAAAGAATTCCAGGATTGTGAATATCAGAAAAGACAGCGTGAAACAATAGCAAGGAAGATGAGGGAGGAAAGTAGGAAAGCTAAGTTCACAAGTGTTCCACTGACAATTCTCATCAACTCAACTCAAATCATGTATTCTCAGCTCTCAACTCTACTTACTAGTCCTAATCAAATGAGACTTAGTTCATGAATAAGACAGAAAAAAAAAACCAAATGACCACATAAAATTCCCATACATATATTTTAATAAATCATACGAACCAACAAGTAAGACCATTCCAACAGAGCTTGGAAAATTCCCTTCAGACCTAGATAAAAAGGAGACATCCTTCAGTTTCTAACATGATGCAATTTGTTAAATCAGCTCGTATATGCTATCAACCACACTTGCAAGTTGCAAAAACTGAAAGCATGATATATTCCAAAATAGAAAATACGCCAGATCATGGGATGAGTAGCAATTTGCATGAATATATTTAAGTTGTGACATATTCAGGAGTCCTCAAAGTCCAGCACACACTTAACTACTTTGAGTAACATAATTATGCAGATTTCAGGCGCAGACAAATTATGAGCTACCTATCTTTTATAAGGGTAGTCCATTGAGAAAAAACTTTAAATTCAACAACTGGGGAGACCAAAAACCGGAGTCCAAGGATGACTCGGCACCTTGGCTCCCAATGTCTAGTGCAGCTTTAGAACCAAAAGTGACTTGCATATTAGAAATCATAATGTCTCATCTATAATAGAAAAGAGAGTGATTATTTTCTTCTAAATGTCAACCCAAATACATCAAAATGCTCTTATAAAGATTGCAAATTTTAAATATTAGTGATTTTCTCCTCTAGTATTTGTAAGGACAAGGGAGGGCATAGAAAGTCTTGCCAAGTGCTGACATAATCTCAGATATTTTCCCCTTCTATTTAAATAAACTCAGACATACCACTTACTGTACACAAAAAATACATTTATTACTATAGTTCAAATTATCGATGTTAACAGTAACCACAAATATAAACCACAGTTGCACATCATTCTAAGACTTATGGGATTTCCTTATAATAAGCATATATTTCAAAGATACTCATCTCATTCTAAGGATTGTCAACCTTGTATGCACGCATGTCTATATGCCTTTCCTTAATAATTCACCCAATTTTGCACAACATCCCCTGCTTCTCTCTATCAACAGATAAGCAGCATAGATTCTAAAAATCTTCCTTTTAATGATCATCATTCCTCTTGTAAATATGTTCACAATCACTCACCCAATTTTGCACAACATTCCCTGCTTCTCGCTAACAACCAAATAAGCATAATAGATTCTTAAAAATCTCCTTTTAAGGATTGCCATCCTATTTATATATATGCCCTTATGGATGTCATTAATTGTTCAACCTATTTCGCACAGCATTCCCTGCTTCTGTCTATCAGCAGACACACACCATAGATTTTAAAGGTTCTCCTTTTAAGAATCAGTGCCCTTCTTGTATGCATATCCTTAATCATTCACTTGATTTTGCTCAACAATCTCAACTTCTGCCTATCAATGGATTAGCAAAAAAGAAGCTCTGCTATAAAGCTAACCAGAATTTCAGACTGTTATTGCTGCCACAAGAACCTAAACTTCAAACACTCTTTCTTCTCATTCCCCCCCCCCCCCTTTTTCTTTATTTATACTTTTGACCAAAATTTGCAACCTTGAAAGTATATATGTCCTTTATTCAATTGTATAATAGTAACATGCTGCAAATCATTTTGGCCCAAAAAAGAAATGCATTTTCAAAACATTCAATGAACCCCCTCAACAGACTGCAGCATATCAAGTAGACTGCAAATGACACAACCAGAGTGAAAATGCTGAGACAAGAACCTGAAAAACTGGAACTCCAGGAAAGCTGTTCGAAGAAAAGCCACATTTTTCCCTCTCCTGTAAATCACAAAGCATGGTAACCATCATTGTAGAGCACAAATAACCGGTAATAAATTAAACAGGTCACACAGCTAACTTTACAAGTTCATTATCACAATTTTCATTGTGCATGATCAGTGTTGTGAAAAAGGGAGTATGATCAGTCCACCAGTCCACTCAACCTCTAGGTGCTGATTGATGAAAACCCAAAGTTTTATTTAACTCTACATCCACTAGTCCACTCAAGTGGGAATAGAAACTCCGCACACTTATGTTAGGTGGATATGGCCAAACACTATACCTCATCTAATGATTCTATGTCATTCCAACAATTAATCACAAACAGAGAAGTAAAAATTTGCAATGGAGTTTAGAAAACCAAAACAGAAAGAAACCAACAGGTAACAGAGGAAAATTAGCATCATACAGTGAGCATGACACAGAATACGCACATAGTTAAGAACTCGAAGCCTTGCTGTTGGCATAATTAAAAAGCAAGAAACCAGGATCTGTGACTATTATGAAAGCCCATAACTGACTGACGTAGTTTTAAAAAACTATCAATGTCATGCCAGACCAGCATTCTTACACAGACATATTCATCACTACAAATAGTTTGTCTTTTGGTTTGGTACATTCCAGATGTTTTTCAAAGTACTAGAAGAGAGCACACAAGTTTCTTGGAAGCCACCGCAGCAAAGTTAACTTCTGCCTGCTAGATTTTCTAGAAGTTAATTTCCGGCTTAACCAAATTTCTAATCACTAGAGCACCACAAGCATGTAAACGCACGTTTTCATATAGAGTCTAATTCGAATGCTTAAAAAATAATTGACCCTTCATAACTGCAGTTTGTATCTTGAGAAGCATAGCTTTTAGCAAATTCGATTTTATCTAGCGCAGGCTACACAATAATAATAATATAATATAGGATGAGAAACCCATAACTACAACATCAATTTTTATAATTTATATAATCATGAAGCATGAATAATGGTTATCTCAGTTCTCGCAATATCATAAATTTTATTCGTTCAGACCAAAGTCAAATCCCAAACGTAACAATGTACTGGACAGGATAACAATGAAAGTTATGAACCACTCACTCTCAGAGCATTCTTTACTTGAGAAGACTCTGGTATCAATCTGAAGGCTACTCCATCCACCTTGAGCTGAAAGACCTGCATAAGAACCCATAATAACCGAATCCACTTTAAACAAACAAAATTCCTCACAATGTCAAACGCAGCAGAGAGTGTCAACCTTGTTTAAAGCAACAGGAACCACTTTGGAACCACTTCGCATTTCGGGGTCAATACTCTTGACCTGCTCAAGAAGAGCCTCAGCATCCTCTTTCGTAAAGCAAAACAAACCAAGATTCTTGCCTGTCGAAGTGCCCGAAACCAGCACGAATTCCTCCGCAGCATTGCTGAGGGCATAAACAGGCACGCCTGCCAAACGCTCTTCGATGGCTTCGGTTGACATGGCCTTTACAGGCCGGCGAAACGCATTATTGCTTTGGGTAAGGCAAGCCCAAGCTGCGTTTCTCTCCGAGGAACAAGAAGTCAGATAAAAGTTGGTCATCCCGGCATCTAAGGCATGCTTTGCATGACATTGAAGGTTGGATAGGGCGCTTCGGAGGTCAAAGGGAGGGAGATGGGTGAGGTTGTGGGCGAGAGCAGAGCAACGCCATTGGAGGTGGGCAAAAGCTCTGCGAAGGTGGCGTTGGGGTTGGTCTGATAGTGAGAAAATTTTTGGTCTATTGGAATCGCCGAAGTCCATAGTCTGGGAAATGAGAGAGAATTATCGTAGAACAGAACAGATATCAAAGTGTGTGAGAGGAGTGCAGAGACGGAGGTGCCTTGAAGGAAATGAAAAGGTCTGTGGGGGAAGACGAAGGCAAAGACTTACTGGAGCGAGATAGTTGGGTCCTTAAAATCAAGCGATCATTTATTTCTTAAAATATTAATTAATTACTTGCTCCAGTAAATCTCTTTAATCAATTTAAACAGGAAAATGAGTAATTTATTTTGAAAAATTCAATCACTCTTTTTTGAATATCATTAGTAAGAATGGTTTTTTATTTTAAAAATAAAATACACTTCCTCAAATATTATCCTATTACATTAAATTATGAAAAAATTACCTCCCCTAAATCAAAACCCTTTTTCACTTTACTCTGTTGTGCTCCCTGCTTGCTCTTATTGTTCATCCCGTCCAGTGCTTCTGCTGCCGGCCACCTCGTCGGACCTTCGCTGCCGGCCACCTCGTCGGACCTGCGTGGAGATCCTCTTGGGCCTGGAGCTTCTTTTGTCACTGGTTCGTGGTCCTTTTTTCGCCGCTGCGTTCTGCTGCTGATTCGTGGTCCATCTTTGGACGCCGCCGTCGTTTATATCTAGTGAGAGGTTGACCTGTAAGTTTTTTTTATTACTTTTGTTTCTATCCTTGCCTCCATTGCCTCATCTGAAGAGATTTGTGAGTTTGTAGACCACATGTTGCTGCGTTCTGTCACTGTAATTGAGATGTTCCTTTGCATTCAGCTGGTTAGTGAAATTAATTCCTGGTTACGCTGCCTCGTGATTTATGGGATCATAATTTTTTGAAAAAATATCTCTGGCTGACAGTGCCGTCTTCCTTCTGGCTGTTTTAATTTGATTTGCCAATGATATTATTTGGGTTTTAATCCAGATCCTAGTGTTTATTAAGGACCATGTAATTGTTGATGCCATTATAGTTGACAACTATATTTATAAACAGGGTTGATGTTGCTGTCGCAGTTGTTTTCGCCTTAATATTCTGCATGCTTGCAGTGTCATCCTGTCTGACCCTTTACTTCAGGCGCATTTGGCTTTTCTTGGTTGTGGTATGCCTCATTATATTTCTATTTATACGCCTAAAAGTGTCTAGGTAAATGTTGGCAAGGAAGAGAGAAAAAAGACTGCCATTGTCCATTTGAAAATTTGGGCAAAGAGCTGGCGGAAGGGGAGGGTGTTACACAGAGAGATTACCTCTGTACGCACATGAAGCTAGCTGACAATGGCCAATTGATGGTTGCATTTGATGGTCTTGCTGATCACATGAAAGCTGAATGGATAAGGAAGCTCATTGAGTAGCTGTTTGGGGGTGCAGACTTGTTGGGCAGGGCACTTTTTGTTTACAAGACTTTGTCTGACTTTTTGCTGTTAACTGAATTGTGGCTGACTTTAGATGGTTGTTTCTCTTTTGTTTGTTGGCTTTTATTTCCTTTTGTGAATAGTTCAAGAACCTTGGTTTATTATCCGGATAATTTGTTTAGTTGACTTTTGGAATGGATGTCATTTGACTTTTGGAATTGATTAATGCATTCCCATTTCATAGGCTGAAATTGATGTTCATAGAATCCTTGTTTACTTGGATAAGTTGTTTAGTTGTTATTACTGTAAAGGTCCTTGGATGCATTACTGTGGCGTTTTCCAGTTAAAAATTCCCTAAATGTGTATATATATTTGTTCAGTCCAGCTAAAAGTCCAATTAAAAGTTCCTTACGGTTGTGTTTATATATTTGTAAGGCTTGTTTATATATCTGAGCTAAAATTCCAGTCCAGTTAAAAGTCGTATAAATCCTTATTTATATATTTGTAAGGTAATATATTATCTTGAACATTATTTTAAATATATAAAATGCTGCAATTATTTCAGTTTAAAATATTAATTTTGGTGTTTCAATGTATTATTTTCGAAATTTTAAATATATTAATCTTGCCATAATAAATATATTATTTTCAGATTTCTAAACATATACATCTTAGTTTAAAAATATTAAATCAGGTTTTTCAAAAAAGGAACTTGGTAAATAATATGCATCATGTAAATCAAAATGGGTATTTTGGTTTTGTGGTAAATTTTAAACATTCTTTCACTGATTCCAATTGGTATCTACCTACCAAACATTGAAGTGGGAATGTATACCCATTCCTTTCCCATGGCAACCAAACATCCCATTATACCATAACTCCCACTCTCATTCCCTCATTTTCTGATGCAATTGAAAGATCTATTTGTATGCCATGCCTGCTCATTCTACAAACTTGGATGAAGCCTTGTTCTTAAATGGAAGTTTGAGCCCATTTTATCTGTGTGCCTAATTTATTACCTTCTAGTTGCTGCAGATGTGAGATATCACCAAGTCAATTAGCTGTTAGACTCAACAATGCAGAAAAAGAGACATTTACGTCAATTGAAGCATCCATTCAATTCTCACCGTAAGCTTTCCTTTTCATTACTTAAATGAATTACTATGCATTCAATGGGTTGCTGCATAAGATTCACAATTTTTAGAAAGAACATTAACCGTTTAGTACTATTATTAGGGTAAATATATATCTCTCATTTGTAGGATAAACTGGATAGACTTTTGTAATGTGATTATGATAAGGACATGGGGTAATATGAGATGCTTAAGTTTCACATAGAGTAGTATTTGATATTTGATGGGGTATTCAAAGGGTGTGGGACTTAGGTATCCCATACTGCCTAATATCCCTATCAGATTACCACTTGTTCTTTGATCAATATAATTGCATTCTTCAAAAGAGATTCTTATAACATATTAACTTCCTCATATTTTTCTTTATAGCGTTTGAGGCAGTGCTGCATGGATCATGGCAAGCTTTGGAGTATATAACAGTTAGGGGAGGAACAATGGCCTTACAGTTTGAAAACAATAACTATGTAGTTACAGAGAAGGCCCCATTTTCAGACTTTCGGATAAGGTCAAGGAAAGCTACTATATCAGATTGCTCCTGCTTTTTAAGACCTGGAGTTGACATATGTGTGCTATCAGCCCCTCAACATAATAATATCTCAGATCAAAATAATCTTAGCCCTGTAAGTGACCTTCTTAAGTTAGATATTTAGCACCTAATCTTTGGTTGAGGTTCTTGAACTGCATGGACTGAGAAACAGAGTCTTGTAGTCATCTTTTGTTGGATTAAAATTTAAAATAATTCCAAATTATAACACCATCTTATTGGTTCAAAGTCTTGAAGTTTCTTTATGAGACAGGGCAAGTATGATGCATGAATAACTTAATGTATGCACACATTACATAATTTCTAAGAGTTCCCTGACTTTGATAATGTTTTACATTATTTGTTGAAAGCAAATACATTGGAAAGTCACTTTGCTGTCAATTTCTGCTTTCTTGATATAATAGTCATTAGAGCTATTCATAAAAACCAATCATGGGTCTAATTTTTTTAAGTTGAAATGATCTATACATGGTATGAGTCTTCATGAATGATCAAGTGGTTAGGAGTTCAATCCTCACCACCCCAAGTCCAAAATGCTTTGGTATGAGAGAGCCTGTGAGAGATATCAATGGAAACCAATCATGAGCCTTCACTCGGAAGTTTAAGCTTTTGGGTTGAGGTGGTGTATGACACTGATAATATAGAACACATCTACATAGTACATATTCACTGCATATGTTATATGGGAAAGTGGTATTTATATGTATGACATTGCTAGATCCTCATCATTGTCTTTTTCATTATTGTTTTCCCAAACTCTTGATCCATGTTAATGTCCTGTTGAAATTTCTTTACTATGAGATTGTAGTTTCTGAAATTTAAATTTGATCAGCAGAATTCTTTTTATTGTAGGTGTGGGCTGATGCTAAAATAAGTTCTATACAGAGAAAGCCACATGAATCTGAGTGCTCGTGTCAGTATTATGTCAACTTATATGTTAGTCAAGGTTGTCTTGGTACAGAGATAAGAACGCTCAGTAAGGAGATTAAAGTATTTGGAATAAATCAAATTTCCATTCTCCAGAAGCTTGAACATAGTCCTTGTGAAGATCAACACTATCGGTGGGATTCATCCGAGGACTGTCATGCAGTACCACAAACTAAATTGCTTTTAGGGAAATTTTTGTCTGATATTTCATGGTTAGTTGTCACCTCAGTTTTAAAGCAAGTTTCATTCTGTGTGAGATCTGTAGGTAAGAAGATCGTGTATCAAATTTTAGGGGGTGATAATAATAGCTCACTATTTAACATTGTAAATTTCAGAGTCGACAAAGACAATGGCATGTTAGTACCCATTGTTTCTCAAGTTGTTTCATCTGACATCAATAGGGTTAAACATACACATGAGTCCCATGAAGATAAAGCATCTCCATCTTATAATCTTGAGGGTTTGCGTCGTTCCAAACGTCGGAATGTACAACCTGAGCGCTACCTTGGCTGTGATGAGACTTTAGTGTTGGATGTTGGTTTTGTTCGAACTAGGCCGTACAAGATGGACACTCGAAAAGATGATGACGAGGACGATGAATTGTCAATGCCATTATCATCCTTGTTTGGTTTGCAAGAAAATATTCAAGTAAAGAATGGTGACAGTGGAATAAAGTTCGATGAAATAAAGTCCTGCCAGAAGCCTATAGTATACAAAAGGAGGCCTAAATTCAGGGATGTGAAGTCAAGTGGCCCTGATATTAGTGAACTTCAATCTGAACTTGCTATTGTTCCTGTTCCTCATGAAAGTGATCCTATTTCCATAGAGCATTTTGATCACAATGCCAAGGTGAGCAAACATTATGCATACAAAAATGTTGAATTTCCTACCAAATATGATCAACTGATGGGTAGCCCTGAACCAAAGAGGAGCAATATCGGTCTATTAGCTTTTGAGCCCTATAATCATACTTCAAAGATTCCAGATGTTGAAAATTATGCGGAAGAGATTGTTGATATTTCTTCCAGATGTCATTATAATTATGGAACACCTAAATTGAAGAGGAAGAATTCATCTGGTTTGGATGATATGGATTTCCAAGGTAGATGGGAAGGGATAAATTCTAATAAAGGAGTTCAAGGGAGAAAATATCATTCAACATATTCAAGAAGTAGACAATTTGATGAAGAAAGAACTTATAAAGCTAGATCCTTAAGTGCAGGTGCCTACAAGGAATTGATAGATTCATACTTAAAGAATATGAATACTAAACCATCCAAAGTAGAGCTTCCTATTACTGAACAGTGGACACAATTCAAGGAAACAAGCCAATTAGGACAAAAGAAGGAAAAAGAGGCACCCCAAATGGAGGATGAGCAAGAAATTGATGAACTTGATATGTTGTGGAGAGAAATGGAAGTTTCATTGGCATCCAGTTATTTTGATGAAGACACAGAGGTATAACCATTTCTTTCTCTCTCTTTCTATTTACCCTTTTTTCTTTTTTCATTTTTTGTGGGGGAAGGGGGGAGTTTATTTTAATTTCTGTGATTTTTTTTTTGTAACAAAAAGGCAGCTAAGCCCATTTCTGTTATAATTTGCTAGTCTATTTGTCTGTTATTTATCTTCTTTTCTAAAGCTAATTCAGTTCAGCTATCTTGTCAGGTTTCAAATGCTGCGGTTTTTACTGAGGCTTGGGAAAAATCCAATAAACATTGTCAACATGAGTATAGAATGAATGAAGAAATTGGAATTTACTGCCTCAAATGTGGCTTTGTCAGCACTGAGATGAAAGATGTTTCACCACCCTTTGTAAGTTAAATTTGAAACCTATGTAGAATCTGTGTGTTAGTTTGTTCACGTGTCTGTGTGTGTGTAGATACATTTTAACCTGGCTTCTCTTCTTGGCTTCAAGATGGACACAAAATGCATGAGGAAGGTGTTTCCTATTTGTAAATTCAATTATAGACTATAAAGAGTGTGATCCCAGAAGGAACATGTGAGGTTTCTTTATTGTGAGCTATCCAAAGATCTCCCCATGAATAAATGTAGTTGCTGATGTTAACTTTAATCTCATGTTTCTGGTTGGATCATTCTTTTTTTGGTTGATACAGTAAATATCTAATAATTTTGTTCAATATATCAGATGGAACGTTCAGCATTGCACCAAGAGGAGAAGCAATGCAATGGAGAAGGTTTAGAAACAGAGCCAAAGGCAGAGGAAGATGATGGTTTCCAACTTTTACTGACTCATGCTTTGCCTGATGAGCCTATATCTGAAGAAAATGATAATGTCTGGGCATTAATTCCTGAACTTAGATGGAAGTTACATGTCCACCAAAGAAAAGCTTTTGAATTTCTTTGGAAAAATATTGCTGGGTCCATGGACCCAGCACTTATGGAAGCAGCATCCAAAAGAAGAGGCGGTTGTGTGATATCTCATTCTCCTGGAGCCGGAAAAACTTTCCTTATTATAGCCTTTCTTGTTAGCTACTTGAAGTTATTCCCAGGGAAGCGACCACTGGTTCTCGCTCCAAAAACAACACTATATACTTGGTATAAAGAATTTCTTAAATGGAAAATTCCTATACCAGTATATCTGATTCATGGTCGTAGAACCTACAGAGTATTCAAGCAGAATACAGTGGTTTTTGATGGAGGTCCAAAGCCTACTGATGATGTCAAGCACATTATAGATTGCCTGGAAAAGATACAAAAGTGGCATGCGCACCCAAGTGTTCTAGTCATGGGTTATACTTCATTTTTAACATTGATGCGTGAGGATTCAAAGTTTTCTCACAGAAAGTATATGGCTAAAGTACTGAGGGAAAGCCCTGGTATCCTGATACTGGATGAAGGGCACAATCCTAGAAGTACAAAATCGAGGTTGAGGAAAGGTTTGATGAAAGTGCAGACAGAATTGAGAATATTACTTTCAGGTACATTGTTTCAGAACAATTTCTGTGAATACTTTAATACTCTCTGCTTGGCAAGACCAAAGTTTACGTTTGAAGTGCTGAAAAAATTGGACCCTAAATACAAGAGGAAAACGAAAGGAACAGGAAAAGCACGTCATTTAATTGAGTCTCGAGCTAGAAAATTCTTCTTGGATAATATTGCGAAAAAAATCGACTCAAATGACGGCGAGGAGAGAATACAGGGTCTAAACATGTTGAGAAATATCACAAGTGGTTTTATAGATGTTTATGAAGGTGGGAGTTCAGAGAACCTTCCTGGTTTACAAATATATACATTGTTAATGAATACCACTGATATACAACATGAGATTCTGCAGAAACTCCAGAGGAAAATGTCTGGGTGCAGTGGATATCCATTGGAATTAGAGCTTTTGATAACCCTTGGATCAATACATCCTTGGTTAGTCAAAACAGCCGTATGTGCTGAGAAGTTTTTCTCTATGGATCAATTGATGGAGCTAGAGAAATGGAAGTTTGATTTAAAAAAAGGGTCAAAAGTAAGATTCGTTTTGAGCCTGGTCTACCGCGTTGTTAGGAAGGAGAAGATTCTTATGTTTTGCCACAACATTGCACCTGTGAGGTTATTTACAGAATTATTTGAGAAGTTCTTTGGATGGCAAAAAGGTCGAGAAGTTCTGGTACTTACTGGGGAGCTAGAGCTCTTTGAAAGAGGAAGGGTGATGGATAAGTTTGAGGATCCTGGTGGAGCATCAAAGATACTCCTTGCTTCAATTTCTTCTTGTGCTGAAGGCATTAGTTTGACTGCAGCCTCTCGGGTGATTTTGTTGGACTCAGAATGGAATCCATCAAAAACGAAGCAGGCTGTTGCACGGGCCTTTCGTCCTGGTCAGCAAAAGATGGTTTATGTGTATCAGCTGCTGGCAACAGGCACATTGGAGGAAGACAAATACAGAAGAACCACTTGGAAAGAGTGGGTTTCGAACATGATTTTTAGTGAAGATTTTGTGCAGGACCCTTCCCGATGGCAAGCAGAAAAGATTGAAGATGACATACTTCGGGAAATGATTGAGGAAGACCGGTCTAATTCATTCCATATGATTATGAAGAATGAAAAGGCATCCAAAAACTGATTCATGGTAAATTTTTCTTCTCCTTATGATAGAGAGGTGTGATTATCTATCCTACATTAGTTTTCCTTAGTTTTGCTATATATGTATGCATGTCCAACCTTTTCCTGAGTTTTTGCTTTGACAAGACGTTTGACCGGCCCTTGTAATTCCCCACATAGCTGAGAAATCATTTTCTCTTAGCCTTAAAATATCTGTGGTACACAGTAACCCGAAGATAAACTTGAGACATATAGTATTCTTCACAAAATGGAAGCCTTATGATGATTTCAGGCTTATAGTTTATCCTATGGCCTATGTGTATGTAGATTTTGTTCCTTCACTAAATAAACATGCCAACTAGTTGTGGAATGTGAATCACATTTCTGAGAAAATGAGGACATGTATGAATTGTTTCATACTTATTTTTTTTTTTTGCATCTGTTAGTTGATCTCGCTTTCAAGGATATTTGAATCTTGTGAATGATGTTCAAGTAAAGGGGATTACATTGCTGCTTTCCTTACAGTTTTACAGGGCCATCCAAAGCATAATAATATCACCAGAAAAAGCTTTAAGCTCACTTCTTCACGAGCTTTTCTACGGAGAGTAGAGGTGAATCGAGACAGTAAAGTGGCAGATGGTTGGGTTGAGAATGTAATTGAGGTAGACAGGTTCTGTTTTTCCAATTTAGTCACATATTTTCAAAATCAATTTCTAGAAATAAAAAAATTTAATTGAGGTAGGGTGTGCGTGTGGTGTTTGTTCAAAAGGAACATGGTCACCGCCTTTTTCTTTCTTTATTAACAGGTCGCAGAAGGAGATAATGAAAGAAAAAAATTTAAGTGAGGAAAAAAAAAAAAGCTGTACAACTGCACAGCATCTGATCCTCACTTGTGGTTCTATACCCTCATGGTCCCTATTATTCTTTTGAAGAAAATTTAAAACATTCTGGGAATTAAAGAAAAAAGTTTAAAGAAAATCAGAATGAGAGAGATATTCCCAGTCCCAAACTGCTCATTTCATAAATTAATGTGAGTGCACTTGCTCCTAACTTGTACTATTTATTCTTTGGATGCATGACTCTTCTTAATTTAGAAGAAGGATTTTAACTTTTACTGTGGATCTGAAAGAAAGTGGAGGGTTTAATTTGCAGGTGCAGATTGATTTGACCAGTTCTTAATTTGCACATGATATGCATTGTGCTTTTGCATTTAAGCCACCATATGTAACAACCGAAATGAAATGTGTTGCAATTTTGTAGTTGATGATCGAAGCAAATATATGTATGTATTATGTCTGTTGAACAACTCAACTTCAGATTTTTTCTACGTAGAAGCGCAAAATCGGCTTCTTCTGATATGATATTTATTTATGATGCGCCGACAAATTTAACATTGATATGTGAAAATATCTCGAATTTATTGTATTTAATTTAATGTTTGGTATCATAATAATTCCATGTACTCAAACATCTTACGTGCATTTTTAATCATCTCTGATTACTTTTCATCTGAGATTGTTGAAAATTTAATTGAAGATGTCTAATTCAAGTTGGCAACTTGGCGTAGGCGTTTGGTTCTGAGAAGCTTCTGAGAGAATGAGAGGGCCATATGAAAGAAAGCTTTGGTTTCCAAACGATGCCCATTAATTTCTAGAAGCCTCTAGCTCAACATCATTCAATTTCAAAGAAGAACGCCAAAAGCTTGATGAGGATCCATTTTTTTGTACATTTGGAATGGTCATTTAATTATGGGTAGAACGAATTGTGACAGTGGCTGAAAAATTAACAGGATAAGATCGTCAAGGACTAGGTTAAAATTTTGATTTATTCAGTTCTTTCTCATTTTGTTTACAAAGAAATTGATTCTTATTCACAGTTACCCCTAGGTTGCCCCAAAAAAATTTCCTAGGAACTCGTTTAGTTGTCGTTAGAATAAGTTTTTCTAATGATAATCCAGTCTTACGAGTATTAATAAGAGCTCTAGTTGTATGTTTTCTGTACAGATTGGCTTGTTTGAAAATTTCCATAGTAAGTCACATAATCGTAGCAAGCATTGCATATAAAGAACAAAACCATCAAGTAGCTTCCACAAGGATATTTTAAAATATTATGATCAAATTACTCACTCCATATATCCACTTTAGGCGTGACTTAATTATTTTGTCTATTTAACTCTTTTTTTCATTATGAAGATATACATAGTTTTTTAAAACTTAGAATATGACCACAATATTCTCAAAGATAATATTGATTTCTGTGGCTTTTATATTTGAATGTTATTCATTGTATTGAACACTGTAAATTTAATTTCTTTTAAATTTATGACATTGACTATTCTTGTATTAGTCAAATACATAATTTTACAACTCATAGATATAAATATTTTTTTTTGGTCAAAATGAATATAATTGCCGCTCAACTTTTCCTAGAAAAGATGTCAATGCAACACTTTTTTAATATTTTAATTAATTGGGTTATAGATTTTCAAAATAGAAAAGAGAATCATATAATTTGAACATCTCTCACGGAAAAAAGGTGTAATTTCCTCTTTAATCTTTAATAATTTGGACAATAACCACACTACCCAAAAAAGTGGAGAATATCCGAATGGAAGCAGTACCTTCGCTTCTAGATATATGATACTTTGCTTTCTTTCTTAATTTTTTTCTAAAAAAAATGTTTTCTTCTTAATTACGATCAATTATAATATTGGAATATGTTACAATAGGAAGCAAAGATAGGTTGGGAATTACAATTTCAGAATCGATCCATTTTTCCAGTATATAATTCATATCATTTGAATTTTTTTAGTCAAAAGTGCATAAGATATTATTCAATTATGAGAATAGCTGTATCATCCACTATTTTTAGTAGTAGTTGATCGCTTACACCAAAGAAAAAAGGATTACGACTTGAACAATTGAGCTAGGCCTTAGATTAAAAAATCTTCGCATTGTTGTACAAAACAACGAGTAATGAAAATAGTGTAATCATATCTTCTTTTTGTTTCTTCATTTCAGACGAAGGTAGCACAAAAACCTTATTGCAAGATTAAGCAAATTTGAACTCAGCCATTGGATAAGGAACGGCTTAAAAAATAGAGAAGCCAAATCATACGGCTTGTCTTTATATGCTTATGACACCAAAAAAAAAAAAAAAAGGAAAAAAAAGGTATTGCAATGCCTTCATTATTTGAATTTTCAATAGTTCTTAAAAAGGAGTTATTAACTGTGCAGTTTCTTATATTTGAATTGTTAGATTAAAATTTTTGAATCATGCATAATCAAGTTTTGAAATTTCTGATCTCTAAATTTAATCTGTACAATTAAATTGTATATGTTTTTAATATTAATCATTGAATTCATATATTTTTTAATAAATATAAAAAATATGAAGAAGCACCTAAAGACAGGCTTATTGTGAAAATGATGTGATGCACCACGAAATTATAAATATTTGAAAAGAAAAACTTACTCACAAAGTTCTCATATTTTAACTTTAAAACAACCCATGAATGGTGTCTTGGTAAATTGTCTCTAGAATAGTTCCCCTAGTGATTTTGGTGGTCTCCAGAAAAAACCTGAAGGAGTATGAGAGTCTCATGGAATTTAGAGAACATAAAACATACATAAATGAAATGGTCTTTTAGCCTTATAATTGACAGTACGAAGATGCTTTTATTGAGTCAAACAGTGACAGATAGTGGACTTTGTGGCGCCTCTTGATTGGTTCCTTACAGGCAAAGCATAGAAGTAGCCATGGAAGTTTGATTTGTATTGGGTAAGCCCAACGATTGCTGGAAGTGTAGCAATTGGTTATAACTATAACATACTACAATAATAAAAAGCTTTCGCACAAAACAAACTTGGATGTAGCTGTTTGATGACTTGGAAAAAAAATTAAGAGATTAACCTAAAAATTATTCTTTTGGTGGGGCAAAATTTAAATTTCAATTTTCAACATTTTTAGAAGTCTAAGAAGTGAACTTAAAATTTCAGTTTCTAACATTTTCAATACTTAGAAATTATGTAATGCGTGCATACATCAAGTTATTCATGCATCATATTCATTTTGTCTCATAAAAAAATTTTAGGACTTTGAACCAATAAGATGGTATTATAATTTGAAATTATTTTCAAATTTTAATCCAACAAAAAAAGACTACAAGACTCTGTTTCTCAATTCATGCAGTTCAAGAACATCAATAAGATTAAAAGTTAAATATCTAACTTAAGAAGGTCACTTACAGGGTTTAGATTATTTTGATATAAGCTATTATTATCTCAAGGGGCTGATAGCACACATATGTCAACTTCAGGTCAAGGCCATTGTTCCTCCCCTATTTGTTATGTACTCCAAAGCTTGCCATGATCCATGGAGCACTGCCTCAAACATTATATAGAACAATATGAGGAAGTTCATATGTTAAAAGAATCTCTTTTGAATAATACAAATATACTAATCAAAAAACAAGTGGTAATACGATAGGAATATTGGATAATTAAAATGCACGAGTCTCACACCTTTTGAATATCCCATCAAATATTACATACTATTCTATATGAGATTTAGACATTTCATATTACCTAATATTCCTATCATAATCACATTACACAAGTATATCCAATTTGTCAAATGAGAAATGTCTTTTTACCTTTGATTATGTGAATCATATGCTGCAACCCATTGAATGCATAGCCTAGCCCATCCTTCCTATCGCATGAGCTAGCCTTTAGAGGCATTTATGATTCATGTTTACTAATTCTTGTTCCATCTAGCCCAAAATAAGAGAAAGAAAAAGCTACTGAATCTGAAAAAAAGGAAACAAATGTTAGAGCAGTGGCGTGTCAATTAACAATTCAGCGTTCGTTTTTCTTATACTTCAAAACGAGGGCAAGGGAAACTTAAAGGGAGGAAATAAATGTTAATGAAGCACAAGAAAGACATTAACACCTTTACAGAGTTTGGAACTTCATAGCTATATATTTACCTGAAAACAGAATCTTTCATACTCACATAGGCACATACTCATACACATAAACAACAAACCTTTGTAAGTAAAATGGCAAGTGTTATAGACAAATTTCCTATTAAGAATTAAAAGTAAGATTAAAAGTGTCAAAGTAAGTCAATTCGATCTATTTAGACTAATCCATTTAAATTGGTGGGTTGAAAGTCTCAATTCATTCACCTAATAAGTTAGACAAACTGACCCGTCTAACTCACAAAAAAATAATAAAAATGCAAATGTGACTTTGTTTGAATATAAATTTTGTTTAATTAATCAATTTTTATATTAGTATAAATAAACAAAAAAATAACTAAAATAAAAAGTAAGTTTTAATATATTAAAATAAGTAAAGTAATCTAATAATTTAATAATTTATTAATAATAAAAATATGATTATAAGTAAAATATTCAAATATGATAAATTATAAAATAATAGAGACAATTAAACAACACAACATATACATTAAGGTTAATTTTATTTTCTAAATAAAAAAGTGTAGTGAGCTAAGGTGCTAATCTGAGTGAATAAAAAAAAATGGACAACTTATTTTATCTATAAGTTGACTTGTTTAACTCATGAGTTAAATAGGTTGAATTGATAAAAATATACTAAATAAATTTTTAAAAAAATTTTTAACTCAACTCACCTCTTTGATGGGTTAAATTGGGTCAAACTTATTTTGACACCCAACGATGTCAAAAATGTACTAGAAAATGGTGTTGAGTGGGTGAGGAAGTATGAGGGAAGATTGAAAAAAAATGAGTGTTGAAAAACGAGAAAAGAAAGACAAAATATATTATTTGTACATTTGATATACAAAAAGTCAAGCCCCGAATACAATATTCCCCAACTGCCATTAATTAGATTTTAAGCATCCAAATAGAAACAATGCTGAAGAAAGTCCAAGCAGAGCAACATAGACGAAATCCATGGATTGAAATATGACTTTAACCTATATACTTTGGAGTGAAGCAAACGAACAAATTTGGTAGACACAGTTGAAAACATGGAAAAGGCAACAAGATTTTCACTTCAATGACATAAATAAAATTTAATAAAAAAATAAAATATTCGTAAAAACCCAAACGAAAAATAATGGAGTGGGTTTATAACTTTTAAGAGAGACAGATAGACAGATAAAGATTGGTGGAGGCAAAAAGGTGGTTAAAAGTGAGGGTACAGTTGTAGTAGTGGAGTGCGACAAAGATGGTCCAATGATTTCGTGTAATGACTTATGATGTAATTAAAGTTAGTATATGTATCCACATTTGTTGTTTTGATTAAATTAAAAATTAAGTTAATTATTTGACTTGAAAGGCACGCTGCACTCTAATGCCCCACGGTGGAACCATTGAAAAAATATTAATTAATTTTAATATATTTAGGTGAGAGTTAATTTAGTGTATTAATTTTAATAAAATTATTTTTAAAAAAAGTAAAGATCATTAATAAAATAATATTATTAAGATTAATATACCATATCAATTATTAAATAAGCGTACCACAATTAACCAATATTTTTTTAAAACCATTGTCACTAAATCCAAATGATAAAAATATATTTTTGATATCTCACTTTACATAAAATATCATTTTGTTTTTTTACTTGTTAAATGTCTAATATAATTAATCAATTATTTTAAAAATATTACAATTAATCACTCACCTTTTAAAATATTATCAAATTTAGTTTTTAATAAATTCTAAAATTTTAAACTTGAAGGACTAAATTTAATAATTTTTTTCTTAAAAAAATAAAAATAAAGTGTGATATATTTTAATAAATAATGACTATTTTAGATATTTTAATAAATAAGAGATTGAAATGACATTTTATAATAAGTGATAGGCAAAAAGAGTAAAAATATACTTTTAATTCTTTATTTATTGTAAAAATTTTACTTTAATCCCTCACTTATTAAAAATATCATATTTAATCATTCACTTTTCAAAAAATTATCAAATTTAATCCTTTTATCAAATTCTAAACACTAAATATAAAGAACTAAATTTGTATTTTTTAAAAAAGTGATGGATTAATTGTAATATCATCCAATGAGTAAAAAATTATTTTAAACATTTCTATAAATAAGAGACCAAAATGATAATTTGTGATAAGGGAGGGATAAAAATATATTTTACTCAAAAAAATACATTTTACCCACCCAAACCATTATGCTTTTTTCGGTCCACGTGGATCGTCCACAATAACCCAACACAACACAACCACCATGCTAGTATAATGGGCCCACTCATTGCATGCCATTTTCCGACTTTGTGTATTATAATAATTTTTGTAAGAACGATGGTTTTTTGCCACCATAATTGTACTGTGTATAGTTGTATGATAATAGCGAGAAAAAAAGAGCAAAAGTGACATGTCAGCTGTATACATAATCTTTTTTTTTTTTTTTTAATTTACTCTTTTTTTTTTTTACAGTATAATTTTTTTGCATGGATGCATTTATGATTTGATTTTAGTGAAAGTAAATCTTTTTAGTTTATATTAAATTAAAATGATCAATATAATTTTTAATTATTGAGACCATTTTTACAAAATAAAAGTAAAGTTCATATTAAAATGAGGATTAAATTAAAAATATTTGATAAAATTATATATAAAATGTAAAAATTTAAAAAGTTTAAGAGAATAATCGCCTCTACACACTTGAATATATCCTTGGTTGATTTGATAAACATGATTTGGGAAAAATCTTGAATGCACTCGTAAATGGATTTTAGGTAAATTTTATAAGTACAAATCAAATTTTTGGCTAATTTGTTCATGTTAATATAATTTTGGTATATATATATAGTATTGCTTTAATTAGTATTTTTGTCTCTGAATTTAATTTACTTATTTTGATTTAGTTGTTTCAACTAAATTATTTACTTTTTATTTTGTGTCATAATTATCACATTTCATTAAATTTTTAATATTTTAATAATAACATATATATTATATTTATTTCAAAATATCTTTTCTGTAAGACCTGTGTCTATGAAAATTTTGAATTCTCTTTTATTTGTTTAGAGAAATTTGTATTTGCTTTATGTCCAACAATAAATAATTAAAATGATGATAATTTAATATGTGTTTACTTATAAAAGTGCTTAATATAAAATAAATCTTATCCTATCAAACTATGCTCCATCAAGTGCATACCAAAGGAACCTTATATATATATATATATATATATATATATATATGTAAATTTATAATAATTAAGTGTAACGTGCAGAGCTGGCAGAGTCGGTTAACTTAAAATTTCAATTAAAAATTAGAGTATAAAATAAAATTAGAAGGTTCACATTTGTATTTATAATAATATTTGGGGCAATGAAGTAGTTGTGTAGGTGAATTGAATATAGACAAGTCTACAGGGTGGGCGATAATAACTGACAAGACGAGACAAGTCTTTGGTCAACATGTGAGACGGAATCCAAACACAGGCGTAGAATCCTAGAAATCTACAACCCCAAACGTATTTTATTTTTTGTTCTACTAGTCTTATCTCATATAAAAAATATATAATTTGAATTTTATTAATTAAGAAATATTTATTGTACTATTTATATTTTTTTATTATATTTAATTAATTATTTTTTTATGATAATATTATTTTTTATTTTTAAAAAAATTTAAAAGAATTACTAATGAATTTTTAAATACTTATATATTTAAATAATATTTGTTATTATTTTTAATATCTTATGAAATTTATTTTAAAATATTGGTTTTAAATTATAAATTTTTAAAAATAGTTAAAAATTAATTATATTTCTTTAAAAAACAAAAGATAATTTTGTTATAAAAATAGAAAAAAAAATTTAATTAAATGTAATAAAAAGTAATGAAAGAATATTAACTATTAGTGGGTGCAATAAATGTTTCTTAATTAATGCCTTCAATCCATATAATTTAAGTTTTTTAAATTTTTTGTCTTAAAATAAATTTAATCTTTAAAAAATAAAAAGCATTGAGATGATTTTTAAAGGATGAAAATTTTCAAATATAAAAATTCCTTCTCACAATCAATGAAATTAAATTAGTTTAATTTTAATGTTTTAAAAAAATTTCTACATCTTTTGAGAATGAAATTGATCTTAGAAGAATGAAAATTTTAAATAGAAGGTTTTTGTGACATAGTCATAGTAACTTTTAACTATTTGAAAGAAAATGTATTAAAATAAAAAATGTGAACAAAAATAGTATTTCATAAATGATCATTTTAACTACAAAAAATAGCAATACTAATTAATTACACAATACCAAACATCTATAATAGAGTGCAACTATCTTGGTGGTTGTATGAATTCAAGTGTTGATACAGTTTTTACTGAAAAATATTATTTAATGTCAGAAATCGTAGTAGACAATAAGCCTATATAAAATTAAATTTTTGTGTCATTGTTACACACAAAGTTACAAAATTATGAGTACGGTAGAATCCCTCTAAATTTTGTACACTACATAACTTAAAAAAACTTAAAATTATACAATATATCTTTTGAAAGTATAAATAATGTATCATTTGTAGAAAATTGCAATAAGTTATATATTCCTCTTTTTTATTATGAAAATATACATAGGTTTTAAGAATAAAAAATAAATAAGACACATTCAAAGATCATATTAATTTTTTATTGACATAAATATTTTTTTAAACATTTTCTTAAAATTTATTTCAATATTATTCTTTTGGCTAATCTATTCCATAGTTTTTTTGAAAACTATTTTTATATGTTAAATATATATTTCATACATAGTATGTTTTATAATCAATAATTATAAAAATTAGTATAGCACATCTTTTATCGTAGATGAGTGAGTAGAGCATCTCTACGCACATTAAAGTAGTATAATTAATTTTTTTTCAAGTGCAATAAATAGCTTCAACTCAATTCTACGTCTTATATATAAAAAAAAAAAAAATCAATTATATGTCAACGAGCTAAATGCACGTGATGTAATTAATAATGATAAATACCCACCGTCTGTACAGAAATTTATAAATTAGATTTTTCACACCTCACTAACTCATATGTAAGTAAATATTGTAAAATTAAAAAAAAAACTCATATACTTAAATATTTCTTGCGAAATACAAACAAAAAGTTGAAGCTGTTATTGTATTGTACGCCGGGGACATACTTCTCTCACAGTAGGATCTGTTCGGAAGCTCACTACAGACGAAACATGTATTTGATAAGACATCTCAAGCAATTACTTCATTGGCTGTCATCAGATCCAATCTCACAGTAGTGTGACTTTAACATTGTCATTTGTAATGACTAATGACAACGGATCAAGCCCAGAAAAGTAGAAAGGGATTTGATCATCTATCACCTGTGAGTCAGTCCAACTAGCTTAGCGTGTTCCACGCATTAACTGTCGTACATTTATGTCATTTTGAACATGTTAAAAGACTTGTATGCCCTCGTGCACGTACAAGCTTTGAAGCGGAAGAAGATTATTAGTGTTTCGGGGGCATGTGTGTGTGCATTGACAGGAGAGTCCACATGGGTGAGGCCCCTCGGTTTGTTTGATGCTGTACCGTTTCGGCGTACCACTACTATCCTACTGGTCTGGTCGCTTCAACTCTGGTGTCTCTTCCACTACCAACAAGTCTTCTTCACCTCTGTGCTTCAACACAGTCTATTTCATTTCATTTACCTCTTATTTTTCCCCTGCTTGTTGGGTTTCTTTTATCCGATCCATTGGCCTTGTCTTGCACATGGACAACCAAGGTCACAAACGAACTCACATTCCAGGTGCTTTTAGCTCTTTCGATTTTTTTTTTTTCCTCTGGTTCCTAACGGTCTCTGAGTTTGTCTTGTATTTCTCAATCTTGCTGTTTCTTTCTATCTTTTTTATATTATTTCTCTTTCTGGTTTATTTTATGGAAAAAGTCTCTGTATTTCTGGTTTTTCTCATGGAAAAGTCTTTGTCTTTCGGCTTTTTTTCTTTCTTTTTGAAAAAATGGTACCTGGGGTTTTATGAGTTCCTGGAATGGATGATTTTGATGGTCCTTCTTTGATTTTGAAGCGCACGAGAGCCATGGAGTTCATTTATGCCACAAATGTGGATGGCCCTTCCCAAATCCACATCCAAGTGCCAAACACAGGCGTGCTCACAAGAAGATCTGTGGAACCATTAAAGGTTACAAACTGTTGGACTCAGAGGGACACACCCATTCCAACGCTTCAGATGACTCTGACGATGACCACAAGATACCAAGTCAGTCATATAATATATTTTACGTTTTTACTAAGAAGTTCTTGGTACTAAACTAATTTTTATTCTTAAGTGAGCTTGACTTACTCTCGTTAAATAAGTTAAATGCCTGTTAGTATCTGTTTAATTTAGTATTTCTTAAAAAACAGGTTCACTAAAACGTTGATATGTATGAAATTGGATGTATCAGGTCCAGACGCATCGGAAATAAGTAAAAATGAGAAGGGTGGTGGTGGGATCGGGGAAAAAATAAATAGATCAGAAGATGAGGTGTTTTCAGACGCTGTTGCAGACTTTTCAGAGAGTGTTGTAAGTTCGGACTCAGCCATCAGTGTGGTAAAAGTTGACAGAAAGGTTCCAAAATTTACAGAGCCTTCTGAGGACAAAGGTTTTGATCGTAAGCTTCAATATTAAATGAATTGCGGCACTTGATTTATGTGTCTGCAGTTTAATTAAGAACTTGGTCTCTGGTTTTGATGATTCTTATTTTGATAAGTAGGTTACTCATATACTTTTTTATTTCCTGTTAATATTATAGTATCACATTCCTAATTGACAATGTTAAGTTGGGTGCTGGCTTTTTTTCTTATGCTAATTAAGATTCATCGTTATTGTGGTATACTGATTTTTTATTTTATGAATTGTACGTTTGAAGGGATTTAATGATAACTGCAGGTAATTCTTGACATGTTCTGTAATAATCAGAAACTCTACTTGGTGGGTCAAGACTTGTGATAGGGTATCATACCTAACAATTAGAGAAAATAAGTTTGCTTGATGCATGGTAATCAAGCTTATGATTGCAGAACTTCTGTAGAGAAGTTTCTTGACTTCGTTTATGCTTGTGAATTTGATTGCTTTATGTAGTACTAGTCAGAACATTTTTGTAGGATTCTGCATTTTTGCCTATGCAATCTGGATGATCAGCTGTCCAATTTAGAAGGGCTAAAAAGGGCATGGATGCATCTGGATATTCACAATATTTTTTGTCTTTTTCCTTCTCTTGGTCTATGAGAGTTTGCCTTTATATATACAGTTATTTGTCACCTTTGTAACTTAATGCTTGGGGTGAAGGCTGTATGGTGAAAAATAAAACTTTTGTGTAGAATTTACATATTAAGAGCTTGAGTCTATTGAATAACAAATTCTATTTTGCAATTTTTTTTGAAGTGAAAAACCTAATTTGATCTCTGTCAATATATTGTGTTTTGATGATAATGCTTTCCTCAATATGATACTTCAAATATTATCTGAACTTGATAGGCTTCCCAAATTTCTGCAAACAGTGACAAAAATAAAGGACCTTATTTCTTTTTTAAGATCATGAATTTGGTACTTTTATTGAGTTTATCGATTTGTATTAAGTAATGACTAATGAGTCATTTAACTGTCTGTTCAAGCTGTAGAGAGGATCTAGTGTCAACAATTTTGTTGAGGCAGACGGATATTTTATTTGATTTTTTGTCTGCTTAAAGGGTGATTTTATGTTTTCTCGTCTTTTTCGTTTCTCTGTCTCTTACCTGCCTGTCTCTCTTTAGTTTTTCTGATGAATGTTGTAGTTAATTGCAGTTGTAAAGCCCTTTGCCTGAAGTGCTGTGCTACCTATCTGATTAGTGATTTAATTTTTAGCCTTTGTGTATTGCACAGTAAACATTCGTCTTGTGTCAGTTTGGTGTGGTCTGTTGGAGGTGTAGCATTGCTCTTTATAAACCCATGAGTTTGCTTTAACTTTTGGAAGGAAAATTTTTTATTGTTCAAATCTATGGAAGCAAAATTTCAAAGAAGATTATATCCACCAATATTGAATTAGGCATGTTTATTTTTCGGTGTGTAATTTGTTTATCATTTTTTAATGCAAGAGTTGTCTCTTTTTTGTGGCTCTATCATGCACTAATAATAGCTTTTGCAGCTGCAGGTGTGAGCCAGTTAACTGTGAAGTCAAGTGATGAATTCCAAATGCAGAGTCCTGAAGGTTCGCAAAGTGAAGGGGTTGAGGTGGGGGAAACACTAGAGCTGCAGGGTCAACCGTCTGGCTTCATTGTGGAATCATCATTGATTTCTGATTCTTATTCGAGGACAAAAGCATCAACAGTTGTGCACAGTAATGATTCCTTAGGTTTGCCAAGTAAATCACATCTTAGCGAAGCCGAATCCATATCAGATGTAATTCCAGAAACTGGTGACAATGTGATAGACTGCAGTTTGAATTATGCTGCAGAGGAATCTAATTTGAAAGGAAAGGATGAGATTGAAACAGACAAGGACATGGTTGAAATTGTTGTCTCTTCCAATAATGTTGTAGGTGAAATAAGTGAGAGATTGTCTAAACTAGAAGTTAGTGACAAGGGAAATTCAGGTAGTGAATTGGCTGATGGAGCTGCTACAGTGAAGGGAAAGAACATTGTTGAGTCGTCTTCTGTGTTGCCTCAGGACGATCTTCTTCCTCTTGATGTAGTTTCTGTTGTGAACACAAATACTCCTACTAATGTTGTTCAGTTAGAGTCCGAACACATGTTACAATTTGCTACTTCTAGTGATCAAGTCAAAGCTTTTCAGGAAAAGGAAGATGTTAATGTCCACACACTTTCTAATCCTGATTTAGCTCATTCTCAGAGTGAGTTTGATAATGGTCCTGGAGGTGAAGGAGTGGCACTGCAAAATCCATTTAGCCTACACTCATCTGAAGCATTGAAGCATGAGGAGGATGACTTAAAGGAAATTGTGACTGAGGAGTACCGATCCAATTTTGTCTCAAACCAACTAACTGTAAAAAAAGAGGTTCTCTCTCTTGATATGCATGTTTTGGATGATAGCATAAAGCAGGAGTGTATCAACTGTGAGCCTACGGTTCAAGTGATCACTGATGTATCTTCTGTCAAGAACACTGTTGATGGTGATCAGAGATCAATTGAAATTGGATCGTCTGAGGATTCTATGAAGTCTGAGATCAACAAGAGTAGCACCATGGACTCTTATGAAGAACCAGGATCTGATGATGCTGGTAAAAATTTGCAGCACATAAATTTACTGGAAGGTAGCATCATGGTCTCATCTGATAATTTTGAAGATTTTAAAGATTGTGAGGAAGAAGTTTCACTAAATTCATTGAACAACCTGCACTCATCTGAAGCATTGAAGGATAAGGAAGATGACTTAAAGGATGCTGTTGATGAGGAAAATCATTCCAATTTCAAGTTAAGCCAATTCAGTAAAGAAAGTATGGTTATTTCTCCAGATATGTGTGATTTGGATGATATCATTAAGCAGGAGCAGGTCCACTGTGAGCCTAAGGTTGATGACACACTTGCTGAAGGGCAGGCTGAAGTTTCTCCAGTCACACTGACAGCTGAAAGTAATCGAAAATCAGATGAAATTGGAGCATCTGAAAATAATGCGAACACTGAGAAGAACGAGAGCCATGTAGTTCACATCTTGAGGGAACAGAAATTTGATGATATTTGCAGAACTTCACAAGAGAAAAGATTTCCAGTAGTTACTGGCATGGGTTCATCTAATGAGAATCCCAGGGATGTATCCATTGGTTCCTCAACTGGTCAAACTAGTGTAATTAGCATAGGCGAAATAAGTCATTATGAGACGAACAGAAATGAATCAGATGATGTAGCTGTTGACGGCAAATGCAGAGGAGGTGATGAGGAAAGTGATATTGGAATCAGGGTTGAAACTCTTCAACCTAGTGACCTCTTGCAATTGGAAGCCAGGACTGATAGTGATGTATTTAAGAGTGATTATGCTGGCGAAAGGAGTAAAATTACAAAATGCGATAAAACTGAAACTCATGGAATGAAAGACCCTCTTTTGAAAGATAATTTGTTGCCAAATTCTGGCAGCAGCCAATGTGAATCTTCAATTGTTCCAGAGGATGTAATAGATGGGCATGGAAGGAAGTCAACAATTATTGACAACACAAACATAGATGCAGTATCAGGTACTAAGGAAGACGTAAAAGGAGACAAAATCATTAACAGCGAAGTACAGGAAGAGTGTAATAGATTTGTTGGTACTTTGTCCAATTTACATCAAGCACAAGATACAGAGCTATCATCAAAAAGTGTAGACGAACATGCTAAGGAACTTCCGTCTCATTCTCCTTTAGATACTGAGCAATCTGCTCAATCTGTCCCTGCTGTTGAACCTAGTGGGGAAGCCTCTGGAATCAGTATTGTGACTGCTCAAGATCGAAGTGTTAATAGCTTGGTTAAATTTGGTTCTTCTGGAATTGATGCTTCAGTTGAATCCAGTAGCTGGTGTGACAGTTTGGAAGGCAACTGGGGCTCCGTTTCAGGTATCTATGGTTGTTGCTTTATAATTGAATGCCTCTTGCACTATAGAAAAGTTAACAGTGGGGACATTTGCAACATGCTAGGATGTTTGGGTGCTTATTAAATTACAGATTAAATTCACTCTGGCTTTTTGTAGCTTTTGAGTTATAGATCTAAATCTGGTGGTGTTATGGTTTGGCTGTTTTAGTTGGCCAGTAATAGTTGGAGCTAAAAGTTAATTTAATCTTAAATAGTAAATAACATTCACCTCTGTTGAGGTTTTTAAAACCTGCGCACACAAACCCTCTAGTTTCAATTTATATGGAATCTCCCCTCTAATACCATAATTGTTGATGGATCTTATACCCTATGCATTTTTACTCCTAGAAAACTCCCAGAAAACCTAATTCAGTCCAGCACAAATCATCGATGGGCCAAGTTAATGTTTACAACTAGAGGTGTTGTACACAATTTAACATTAGATGGCTACTTATAACTGATTTTATGTGAGAAGATCTTCCTTTTTATAATAGGAAAAAGAAAATGGAAAGGAAATAGCATAATTTGCTGCTTGCAGTTACTAGTTGCTGAACAAGGGTAAATCCTAAAATTACCTTTCATCATTTAAATTTGCATGAAGTTTTACTTCTGTCTCTAAGCTTCGTTGATTTCTGCTAAAGTTTAAATTTGGAACCAATAAACTTTGAGGGACTAGGTGAAACTTCATGCTAAGGTAAGAGGATGAAAAGAATATTGCTTGTAATGGGTTTTAGTTATGATAAAGAAGTCCAATGTTATGATGGTAATTTTACTGGGCACTTATAAATATAGTTTAGTTGTATTAATAGTATTTTTTGTATAGAATTTTTAGCTCCATTAGGAGTTTTATACCCAAGCCCAATGTAGATTTGAGGAAAACAAGGCTACTAATCGCTGTATGAAAAGAACTTTATCAGCATCTGATTTTGCTGGATGGTAAGCGTTATTCATACATAGTATCAGGAGGATTTCTCAACTGTTACTGCAAATTCCATGTTTGATTAGAATGAATTAGATTCTTTAGTGTACATAACACACGCACACATACAGTTTCAGTCAGTGTTTATGAATTTTGTCTACTTCAAACAAATATATGCCTCTATGTTGTCTCTTTATTTGTAATATCTTACATGTTGACCATCAAATATCTCCTTTTTATGGTTTGATTGGGTGCATATTGGAAGTTTCTTTCTTCAAAGCTTGCTCTTTTAAAATTTTGGTGGGTGTGGTTAGTTGAGTATTTGTTTTTTGTCCTTAGTGTTAATGACCTGCATTATCTATATAGAGCTTAAATAATTTAATGCACTTTCTGGAAGGATGTATCAGTTGATTTACTTTTTCATGATATGTCAAACAGTTCTCTCTGTCCAATCTGATGCACCAGCTATTTTGGATGGTGAAGCTTTGCGATCGATAGAATCAGAGAAGTCCAACTTGAATAATTCAGAAGCTGCCCCTGAAGGACAGCGATCTGAAAAATCAGAAATGTTTGAACCACCATCTTTCATGACTTTGGTTGAACCTGGACAGGTGGTTGGTCAAAAAGCAGCTGCTTCAGAAGGTCAGACGGGACATAACCCAGAACAACTAAATCCTAACTCTTCACAGGCTGGTTGGTTTCCCACCCTAACTCAAGTCATTAATGAGTCTCAAGGGAGAAAGAAGAATGAAGAAATTATAGCCAAGGTGACAAACTGGAGGCAACACACACCTCTGAAGAGCCTCTTGGGTGAGGCTGCCAATAACAACAAACCTAAGTCTCCTAAGTTGGAAGAAAATCAAGCGAGTCCTAAAAATGGCAGTGTACCAAAAGATAATGGTTCTGGATTGACAACTGTTAACTCCATTCTAGGTCCTGAATCACCTACCGCTCAGGCCATGAAAGGAGAGGCTGGAAAAGAATGGAACTCCCCTGCAAGATATCCTGCAGACATCAAGAGAGAAAAGAGGAAAGTCAAGAGCAGACCATACTGGATACAATTTGTTTGCTGCTCTTCTGTGGATCATCAGTGAATTTGAGGTAGAAGATTGCTTTAGGTGGTGATAATATCTTAATTCTCTCCACTCTGATGACATGATCTGCTTATTAGTTCTGGTCATTGATGTGTTGTTCATGGTATTATAGCCGGTTTTAAGCAAGGTTCACCATAGATTTTAGGTACATATTCCTAGCCTCCTAGGAGTATGGTTGTATATTTTATGAACCTATACTTGTATTATTTCACTGCTACGAAACTTTAACCTGTCATATTATGGCTTGGTTCCCTTTGTTAGCTGCTTAAATATGATGGTATAGATGATCCGCTTTTGCCTTCGACAAGTTTGGGTTCAAGTTCAGAAAATGTTGTCATATGAGGAGATTTATGCGTAGGAATAAGACTGCAGTTTCTGCCATGGAAGTGAAAGGACAAAGGACAAATTCAGGCGAAAGACAATCTATTGGGGCAGTGAAAAATGATATTGCTGCTAATTGTAGTTTGTTATAACTCAACTACCTGTTTGGCATCAGAAAGCTGAATTCTGATCGATTCCTTTAGTTGAAGTTTTACAAAGGAAAGCTCTGGTTTTTTAAAACACAGAAAAGGTATATGTATAATGAGTTATTTAACTAACATTTACATGAAATAAGTATATGTCTAAAATCTTTTATAAGAAAATGAAGACAATTTACTAATTTCAAAACTTTTACTTAAAAAGTAGTCGGTCAAAAGTTGAAATACCAATCATGGTGAAGCGGGTGGTAGTTCAATTTTTTTTTTTTTTCTCTTCAGTAAAATATTAACAGTTTGATACAGTATATGCATTATGATCAAGAACCAAAATCAAGATATATGGTGGTTGGTTATATAGTATCTTTTGTGGAGATCCTGATTTAGAAATATCTCTAACGAGTTGAAATCTTTGCCATCACGCATTGAAAAGGAAAACCCAGGAACAGATGTGGCTGTTTGATCTTGTTTAGTTCGACAGTCTTAATCATTATGCTTAAAATAAATGTTGCTGTGAAGGTGACTGTTTATCTTCCGAATAATATAGATAGATGCCCTACCCCCATCTATGTATATAGAGAAGTGCCTTATTTATTATTTTGATGCCCTTTTTTAATTATATATTTTGCCGTCTTTTTATCCTGTTAGTTGATCACAAATCATGGTGATTGAATAAGAAAATACTTTTGCTGAAGTTGTCATCATTTGGTTGGCGAGCAGAAGAACGATTCTAAAGAAAACCATTAAGTTATTGGGGAAGATAAGACTTCATTCTTTTCATACTTATGCGTATCAATTTTCCATTACCGTGTTTATACAGAAATCTGAGGCAAACATCCAAGCAAGTGTAAGGGGCTATTGGGAAAGGAGAGTGTTCATTCAACCCCACCAGCGCTTTTTCTTCATACACAGAAGGACATAACCAAAGAGATCAAAGAAAATTGAGAAAATTCTTTATAGCTATAATAGCTAGATTGAGTTTGTGTACAAATGATAAGATCATAGTCATGCTCACCGGTAGTAATGAATAGTGTTTCGTCCCTTATTACCTGGAAATAGAATGCTTCTGCACACAGGACAAGTCACCTGGTTCTGGTCCACCCATCTATCCAAGCACTCACAGTGAAATATGTGACAACAATTTGATATCTCCCTGATCTTGTGGACACCCTCAATGGTGTTCAAGCACACAGCACATACCATTTCTTCTTTCTCTACTTGTAATCCTTCCTCATGAACAGATCTCTCCAAGAATTTCTTGTACTCTATAATGGGAAGCTTCTCTTTGATCAGTGATGTTAGAACATGAACTGGGACTAGAGTCTGTGATAAACCATCCAATATTAGAACAAGGTTGCTCGTGGAAGTGGAACTTTCAGAAGCATCAGGAGGAGGAGGAGCTTCTTGTGATGGACCCAGATGATGAAGTGCTATCAGAATAATGGATTTTAGTTGGTGTAGAAGCCAGCCTGTGAGGAACTCGATGCCCATAAACTCTGGCATCTTGAGAAAACAAGAGAGAAGAGAGAACATTGAAGAGGGTTTTGTAGTTGGTACAACAGAGAGACTACCTTGAGATTTGAGGATAAAGACTGGCCATAGTTAATACTTATACGTAGATGTTTAGTTTAGTATTTGAAAGATTTAAAAGTTTGTTTATATATTTAAATAGGAGTTTGATTTTGTTTAATGTTTGATATTTTAAAAAATTAATTTTATTTTTTAAATTTTTGTTTATATAAAAATAAAAAATAATTATTTTTATATTGAATGAATTATATATGTGGTAAAAATTAATTTTTAAACATAAATTATGATTATACAAAATTATAATAAATTAAAATTAATTTTAAAAATCAAATGGACCCAAAATCACATTAGCTCAACTCAATCCAAACATAAACTATGAATAAAATTAAAAGGTGATAAAGACGGAGAGACAAGAATTAAAGCATGGGAGCTTTTTCCTGAATTAAACTATTATTAATCAATATTGAACACCACTCTTCTGCAAGAAAGATATTTTATAGGACTATAATTAAGGATTATAAATATAAAATATTTGTTATAAATTTTTTAAAAAATTTAACTATTTTAAAAGATTTGATGATCAAATTTCTTCTGCATTTACTATTTGAAACATGGGGCAAACTGACATCGATAAAGATGGAGTATTATTACTTAATTAGATCCAAAAAGAGTAAAGAAGAATCATTTGTAGAACTCAGTTTCAAAGATATAGCAAGGAGTTGGAGCAATGCATTTTTTGTTGGTTAATATTCTTATTTAACATCATACGTTCAATAAAAAGATTTTTTTCAAGAAAATTAGGCACTAAATTGTTTGTAAAACAAATAATTAAATCATCAATGCTTAGTTTTTGGCAGTATGAGAATTAAATGCCTCCCTCCCTCTCCAAACCCCAACAATATTAATGAACACAGATCCATTACAGTAACTACAACATATCTGTAATATAATATTATTAAATATATTAATTTAATATATTTTAATTATTAGATTTGTTACAGTGATCTAGGAGCCAATATTAATGACTAGATAACATGTTTATAGATCATATATAGGAAGATGTATTTACTGCAAATTCTATAATAAAATGTAAGTCATTAAATCAAAATCCAATGAATCACATTTCACTTCAGTACTGTAAAAGATCCAAATCCAGATAACATTGATTTTGTTATTCAATTGGTCCAATCGATCGATCAAAAGAAGTGCATTTTTCAACGGTTATAATTGTTCTTGTTTTGTGACATTTCTTGTGTACACGCTATCGCAGCAATTGGATGGCGAAATTGACATTTGAAAGATTTTGTGCCTCGTAGCATAACTAAATCCACATATGAGAAAATTTACACACCACACATACTGTAAGCGAATGATCAAAATTTGGGACCAAAAATAAATAATAGTGTTTTGTGATGACAGTTAACCAAATTAACTTGTTAGATTCTTTCAAAATGAATAAATTTTCAAGTTTCCAATTTTAAATTAAGAAAAGTATTAAACTAATTTTTTACTATAATATTTTGTGACAATTTATTCTCTCACAAATTAATTAAAATAAATTTATTTTTTTAAAAATTTTATTTTATGCAAAATTAGTTCGTTATTAATCTAAATGAAAAAACTAATTTTATATAAATTTGAATTTGTAATGAATTAATTTTTTACAATTAATTTATGAGATGTTAAATTATCACAAAGTGCAAAAATGAAATAACCAATTTTATATTTTTCCTCTTTTTAAATCATATTGAGAATAGTCTCTGGTTATATATTCTTTTGATGACCTACTTCTTCCTCACAATTCAGAGGATACATGCATACTGGCCTAGTGACAGCCAAGAGTTGCCGTTGTGTCTTTTTTGTACATTAGACACTCTTCCATCAATGTGCAAGACTAATCAAGTTACATGCCAACTAATAAGCAAAAGACCATGAGCTTTAAAATTCCTTGTTTTTGTCAAATTTTGTTGTAATAATCATATTGTAACATCCCAAAACATCCTTAGCTAGAAATACATGATTTTAGTAAATTATTATAAAGTTTTCTAATCAAAACTTAAGATGATATTAAGAATAACATTAATAAAATGAAATATATTTTGTAATCTATCTTTTGTGTGAAAGGAGTTAAACATAAAATTTTATAGATTAAAATAAAAAAAAATTGTCTAAAATAAAAACTATAAATTCAACATTTTTATGACAGAAATTCAATGTCAACAAAACATAAAATGAGTAATTAAATGACAATGAGACCCGTATATTAAATATAAATTTAATTAAAATAATTAAAATTTAATACATGAAGCCCATGGAATATATCAGATATTTAATAAAACTTCTTTTACATGGGGACCACAATATTAGTGGTTGGAAGCTGTGTCCTGACCCTTTGTAAACCTCACATACTTTCTTTTCTTTCACGCATCATAGTCTTCAAAAAATAGCGAAGTGCGAGTAAAGTTTAAATTATAACGAAGAAACAATTTTGGAATATTAATATTTTTTATTGTATAAAAGTAGTCAATATTTTTATTCCATATATATCTATTAAGAATTGGTTTATCGTAAATTGTGACTGCATAATTTTTAAAAATATATTAAAATTTTAAATTTTTAAATTTATCATGATGATAAATTGACTAATATTTAAACATAATAATAATCATGATGATAAATATAATGAGATAACCTCAAACATGTGATTTTGGTTATAACAAAAATTAAATATGTATTTATGCATTAAGTTATATGGTTAGTTTAATGTTCTTAATTCTCAAAGTATATATGATGATGATATTTATGCTTGTATATTCTCAATAAAATATATAATTGTTGAGATTTGTAATCTTACATGAGTTAATTAACATTTGTCTAGTAAAAGTTTTTTGGAAGATAGAAGAAAATTAGTCATATGATAAGTATTAAAATTATGTTATCTTTTATTGATTGTACTTTTACAAGATAATGGTATATATAAACTTTGTTATAAAATAATTTTGATAAATGACTATTTTATGATGATCTTTTTATTATGATATGTATATATAATAAATATTAGCTTATCTTAAGAAATTATGATATAAGTAAAAGTTATAATAAAATTTTTTTTGTATAAAATGTTTAATATGTGTTTATAATTAAATAAAATATTTAATAATTATAAATTATTTTAAGATTTGATTCAAAGATTTTTTTTTTATTATGTCAAATTTAAAAATAATTAAAATTAATTTCTTTTAATCAATCAAATCAAAGTAATTAAAATTTAGAGAAAAAAAACATATGACAAGAAGGGATATGACAAGACATCAAAATATCATTATAGGGGAGTATTGAAGGCATATCCTGTGTGTGGGTCATTATTTCATTGGTTTCTCACCATATTCGTTTTCACATATTTCAATATAGCATAACCCCAAAAAAAAACAGACCTACGAATATGTCACGCCTTAGTGAAATTTCTAGTCTTCCAATGCAATAATTTCATCCCACATAGAAAAGGGCTTAGAAGTTTGCCATTTTAACATTCCTAATCTTCGAAATAGAGAACATAGATAAACCCAAAGCAGTCTATAAGAGTGATTTAAATAACATCACAAAAAAAAAAAAAAAAGAAACCTTTGTGATGTGAAGAAGACTTAAACACGTCTTTTTGCAGAGGTGGAGGGGAGATTGGGAAATATTTTGCCAACTCATGACATAACGTGGCATGTCAGTAATATCTTTGCCACATCATGGTTTGATGAGATGGAGGGACATTACCATACCAAATGTGTTCATTAATGAATAATGAGTGACTATTTTGACATGAAGTGAAACAAGAGAAATAAAATGAGATTGAATTAATTTGCAAAAGATCAAAATGACATTTTTCTTTATCAGTTATTTATTCAAGGTCCATGTAGAGCAGAACAAGAAAGGGATTTATAGCCAATTATGGACGAGGAATTATGTGTTTGCCCCAAGAATTATGAGATATAATCTGACCTTCAAGGAAGAACTATGAGTGGAATTTTTTTTTTTTATTTATTTAAGCCAAAAACAGCAGTGAGATTTTTCTATATGTAAGTATATAATGTACTAATATACAACTAAAAATATCACTTAAATTAACTGATTTTATCTAGTTGTGTTCTATGACAAAGAAAAAAACTTTTCCTTTCAATTGAATTGAAGGAATTTAAGAGAACATATGGTACAATATCCAAAAGAAATATACTTTTCTATCAGAGAACATATAGTACAATATCCAAAAGAAAAATCCAACATTACACTACAAAGAAAAAATGTTTTTGTGATGGTTTTGAAACTATCACAAGGTCCCGTGTTTGTGACGGTCAAGTTAAACTCTTGCAAATAAATTTATTTCTTTCACAATGTATATTGACAGGCACAAAATGTTTTGCCGACTTTAACGTAAAGGTTTTGAGTGATTTTAAATTTTTTGCATTAATTTTTTGTGCCAAAATTTTTTTTAAACCTCTTGTACGTATAAACAATTTACCAATAATCACAACAACATATTTAATCTAATAACCATGTGAACAACAATATGACATTGAAGTTTGTTACAATATAAGTTAGAAAGTCTAATTTTTAATAAAAGTCAAGTCTAAACATAATTAGAAATTGTCATAATTAATTATTCATACTAAGAGGACTTAGAGAATGAGTTGAGGATGTGTATCTATTGCTTTGATCACTTAAGATATATGTTTAGAAATTTAAGAGAGAACAGAATAGAGTGGTAATTAATAGAATAACATAAAATAGGATGGAATAGAGTAGAATGACATGAATAGATATATTATTTAAAAGTTTTAATGAAAAAAAAAGAGAGACACATATCAATTTTGTTTAGAAGTTATAATAAAATGACTCAATTATTTTCTTTAGTACTATTCCTTTAATATAAACACATGACTAATAATTTGTTTTTGTTTAATACATAATGTTACATAATTCTCTTATACATATTTTTTTATTTTATTTACTAATTATCATGTCCATATTTTTTGTTTAATATATTTATTACAAAAAATCTATATTGCTTCAAAAAATTTTAAAAAACAAGCTTAAAAAGCCAAAAAGAAAAAGTGTTGACAAAAAAAATTAAAAAACAAATTAAATTAATCTACATGGTAGATTCTTTTACTCATTCTTTTTTATTTGAAAATTTTAAGTGAAAAAAAAAGGAAAAGAAAAAGGTCATGACTATAATGATATAAAGTTATAATAATTGGAATTGAGTATATTAGTAATAAGATAAAGGTTTATCAGTAATTTAATTTCTTAAACTATTTCATTCTATCCTTGACCCCCCAATTTGGAGGGACACCAAAATTGAAGTTTTGAATAGCATGGAGAGATCTTAGTGTCCCTCCCTTACCATCTCATTCTACATTTAAAAAAAAAATTCAAACATAAGTCTAACTCATTTTGGTCATTCTATTTTTTGTCACTCCTTCCTCAATCATACATATAAACATAGCCTTTGTACCTAAAGTTCAAAATAAGTTAAATTATATGAACTTAAAGGATAGCTATAGAGGACACATGGTTCACAACTAAAATGAAAGGGAGTCAAATGGAAGAAAGAGCATAAATGAATCTCAAATATACTTTTTTAATGGACTGTTATTCAAAAATTGGACTACATATGCAAGGTCCCTTTTAAGGACCTCACAATGATTCATTGAATAATGGATCGTCTACAATAAACTAAATATTTGAGGTCCATTTGTGTAACGCGCAACGAGTCATTGTAAATCGTTATATAGTCTATAACGTGGATCATACGACAATTCATTATTAAGTTATAAAATTATGACAATTAAAATTGGCATTTGAAATGATTTCGTTGTGAAATAATCCCTTTTTTTTAAGTGTTGCAATTATGAAATTGTTAGTTTGGACCTAAATGCTAGACGAGTACTTTTAAAATTGTATTATATTTTTTATTTTACAGAAAAAAAATGAATGAACTACAACAATTCTCACTTATTCTTTTAAAATTTATCCAATAGAATGAAATAATTGACAATACGAAGAGGCTGCAACTGAAAAGAAGGGATTGGGATATCACTAAGCAAAAAAGCTCATCAATCCTATGATTCTCGTGTCATGTTGTTATTAGCAACTCTGAGTCACTGGCTACAGAGCGATTCTTTATTTTGCTCATGCAAATCTTTCTTCAAACATTCTTGGTTTTAACTGACAATTAAATGTCTAATAAGAACCCAACAATGCATGTTGCAACCATGATTATAAAGACTAGAATGTAATAATGGAATCCAACATAAGTGTTGCCGCCTCCTGCAGTGGCTGTAGCCTTCATGTTGTATAAAATGCCGATGAGGAGACAGGAGATGAGATAGGAGCTGAGGGAAGATTAAATATTAGAATGTTGTAGATAAGACCATAGTATTTGAGTCCAAATAGCTCAGAGGCCATTAGGACTGTAATTATAAAACGAACTCCATAGTACATGCCAGCTTCTATAGAGCCAATATACAGAGAAACTAGGCATGGCCATGGCCAGAAGTATGTATCCTACACCGATAAGAATCAGAGAAGTTGCATTCCAAAGAGGCCTTGGTGTTCTAGCTTTCTTGTCAATACCAAATGAGAAAAAGGCTTGAACCATAAGTCTATGAGAGGCAATGTGATTGAGGAGGTCAAAGTCGAAGTGATTGCGAAGGTAGAATCCATGGCAAAACAACATTTCTGGGTATTATCTGGCCACGATTGACGTGTACATTAGTAATGCTTTTAGGGGTGAAGTCGTGCTCAAGGTTTCAACATTGAGTGAGGGACTTATGATATCTCAAGGATTCAACGTAGGCAATGACCAAGTGTTTTTAAGTTTCTAAATCATACCGTGTGTTGCCAAGTTGGCAATATAATATTTAAGTAGACTAGTCACTGAAAATTACTATAAAATATAGGGACCGAAGAATTAACTTTCTTTTTTTAATTATATGATGAACTCGATGGATTTTGTAATTTATCTTCCATAAATAATAACTAGATCTAAAATTTAACTTCAAATTTCAAAATTATGTATATAAATTTAGGTTTAATTTTTATGCATTAGGTTATTAAGCAGGAATTCAATTTCAAATTATATAATAAAAATTAAATTTAGCAACAAGAAAAAAACTCAGAAAAGATATTTTTTTACTTCATCTCATCATCTAACCGCTGTTTGCATAAACTTGAATTAAAGATATTAATATAGGGAAATCAATCCAGTAGTAACAGTGTTGTTGGAATTACGGAGTATTGGAGAAGGAATGATATCAATCCGAGAGCTAAATGGAGAATTTCGTAATTCAGAGTCACACTCACCATCTCCACCCCCACCTCCACCTCTATGCCAATTGCAGAATAGCAAAACCGTGGAACACCTTTGTTGAAGCGCAGTTGAGAAAACCCTTCACCAAATTCCCATCTCTTACTACTCAAATCCGTCTTTGCTCTATCCATATCTCACCAATAGATTCGTTTTCAGATAGCACTTCCGTGCAGCACAAAACCCTTCTTGTTGAGGCTTACCATGAGCATCACAGACTCAAAACCTTACTGCAAAAATTACAGAAGAAAGATTCATGCTCTCTTCAGATACTCAAAGAAGATGGAGATTGGTCCAAAGACCATTTCTGGGCCGTCGTCAGGTTCCTTAAACATGCCTCCAGATCCAAAGAAATCCTTCAGGTTCTGTCCCCTTTCAACTTGTTTTGAGGAAAATTAAAATGCTGATACTTTGGGATTTTGGGTACATTAAAGCCTTCAACTTTCATATGTTTACTTCATGTTTGGACACTATAAACAATGAAGGGGGAAGATGCAAATTAACCCTTCAATTTTTTGGTTATTCGCAAATA
The DNA here is from genome assembly GCA_037074485.1 of Delonix regia. NCBI lineage: Eukaryota > Viridiplantae > Streptophyta > Magnoliopsida > Fabales > Fabaceae > Delonix > Delonix regia. Next base: position 30,285,128 of record CM073451.1, read on the forward strand.
TCCCTCAACCTTTAAAAATGAAAAATATCCCTGAACTATAAAGCCTCAGGCTTTAGATCATTCTATCCAATTCCTAAGTAAAATGTCACTTCACAACAAATTCCAACCATATTCCACACTCCAAATCATTTAACTGTATACCAAAAAAAGACAACCCCAACAATCCTGCATGATTTCAAAGCCAGACAGAACTTTTTTGTGGAACGTAAGTTATTGGAAGCGTTGCTGCATGACAATTATGGGTCTGAAAAAGTATCTTAGTCAATGGTGTTAATGAGAAACCAAAGGATCTGAATCTTGAAAGTTGATAGTTTAGGGGTTTTTTCCACTTTGGAGAAAAGTAATATCTTAGTCTTTACCTTTTGTCTCAGATGCAATTTGGTTCTCCACACAAATTTATGGTGCCAAAATGGTCCCTAAAAAAATTTAATAGTGATCAAAGTAGTTCCTCATTAAGCCTATGGCAAGTTACTCATAACCACTTTGAGAGACTAATTTTTATAGTTTTTGAAATTTTGAAGAATCATTTTGTCATTACAAATTGGTGGAGAACTAAATTGACAATAAAGCAAAAGTGGGAATGAAAATGGTCATTTTCTCTTCCACTTTGTTAAGTTTGGGGGGGGGGGGGGGGGGGGGGGGGGAGGGAGGGTCATGCTCTTTTTTACCAATAAATACCGATACTTTGGGAAGTTGAATACCTTAATGCCTTCAGCTTTCCTATGTTTACTTTATGTTTTGTTACTATAGACAAATGGATCTTAATTATATTGGGCTAAAAGGGTTCCTTTTAGATCTTAGCATCTTGCAATTGCAGTGATTGATAACTCGTTCTTGGAGTATTTGAATAGGTTTTTGATATGTGGAAGAAAATCGAAGAATCACGGATTAGTGAGTTCAACTATAACAAGATAATATGTGCATTGAGTGAAGAAGGAATGATGGAAGAGGCACTATCTGCACTTCAGGAGATGAAAAATCATGGACTCAAACCTTCTTTGGCGACCTACAATCCAATAATTCATGGTTTATCCATAGAAGGTAAATTCAGTGATGCTTTGTATTTTCTTAGTGAGATGAAAGCATTTGGTTTAGTGCCAGACACTGAAACATATGATAGTTTAATTCAAGGCTATGGGAAGTTTGAGATGTACGATGAGATGGGCATGTGTGTGAAAAATATGGAGTTTGATGGGTGTTCTCCTGATCATATAACTTATAACATACTTATCAGAGAATATTCAAAAGGTGGGCTGCTTCAGAGAATGGAATCAGTATATCAAAGAATGCTTTCCAAAAGAATGCGTTTGCAGTCATCTACTTTGGTTGCAATGCTTGAAGCTTATGCTAGATTTGGGATAGTTATAAAGATGGAAAAAATTTATCGTAAACTTTTGAACTCAGAAACCCCTTTAAAGGATGATTTGATAAGAAAACTGGCTGAAGTTTATATTGGGAACTATATGTATTCAAGATTAGAGGACTTGGGGCTTGACTTACGTTCGACATTTGGTGGGACTGAACTTGTATGGTGTCTGTGCCTCCTTTCTTATGCTTGTCTTTTGAGTCGAAAAGGCATGGATATCATTGTTCGAGAAATGCAGGAAGCCAAGGTTCACTGGAATGTTACAGTTGCAAATATTATCATGCTAGCTTATGTGAGGATGAATGATTTCAAGCACTTGAGAATTTTGCTTTCACAATTGCCAACCCGTCAGGTGAACCCTGACATAGTCACTATTGGAATTCTGTTTGATGCAAACAGAATGGGTTTTGATGGCAGTGGAACTTTAGAAACATGGAGAAGGATGGGCTATCTTCATAGAGTTGTAGAAATGAATACAGATTCTCTTGTCCTTACTGCATTTGGGAAAGGTCATTTTCTTGAAACCTGTGAACAAGTGTACTCTTCTCTGCACCCTGAGGATAGAGATAGGAAAACATGGACTTATGATGACCTCATTGATTTAGTGTCTGAACATATTGAAGGTAGTATCAGCTTTAGGACACCCAAATAAGGCATCACCTATGGTTGTTATGAAAGCAAAAGAACAAAGTGTGAATATTTGCAATGTCTTACTTCACATTGTTTAGTTATGATTACAGGATTGAAAACGATGTAATTGTAGGGTGAAGAAAATCTTGCAGTTTGGGAACATGGAAAATTTTCTTTTTAATGGGCTGAGAATTTATGGCTTATGAAGCAAGGAAGGAAATATCAGGCATTTTATGTACATCTGTACAAAGATTATGAACAATGATATTCCAATTTTTTTTAATTATTTAATATTCTTACATGCAGTTTAATAATCTCAAATTTTCTGTTTAATTTCATTTAGTTCTTTGCTAATTGGGTTTCTTTTGACGGTGACAAGTAATTGGCCATTGGATATAAAATCTTTATTTACTTTTATTTTCTGAGTGGTATTTTGTCGTATGAGTCTTCATAGTTTAAAATCTTCAATTGCTTTGGTTGTGTGCTTATGCACTTGAGTACTGTATTTCAAATGGATTGGTCTCTCGCTACAATTTCGTCCTGTATGTATTTGAAATTTTTTTTATTGTTAATATGGAACAAAAATTTTTGCAATTTTAGACAAAGTTTTGATACGTAAAGCTTGATATTTCAAGACTACCGTCGAATACCCCAAAATCTGTGTATAGTTATAGAAAATTACTTTACATAAGTCATTCAATGTTGGGAGAGCTCAATCTCTTAAAAACGAAGCTCCCTATGGCATTGTCCTTTGAGTTATTGCCATACACTGCAGTAATAAGTCAATTTCAAGATGAGATATATGTTATATAAATTCATAGAAGATTGCTTTTTTCTTTATCCTTTGAGCAATATACATGCATCTCCCATGAGATTGAGTAATATTATCAAACACCTTCCCTATCATCTACGTTAGCTATTATCTCCTATGATCATCTACAGTTTAAGGTTCTGAAAAACAACTCAATTTCTTCCAAGAGTTTCTTATTGCCCAAATGAAATCCCCAAGAATCCGCGTCTAGATATGTTTCTGATGACATTAAGTCAATGAGATATCCACAAATTTCTTCCATACCATATGACTCTGTGCGGACCTTCTTTGCTGGTTCATGTGGGATACCATCTTGACCATTGCTAGTGTACAAACGCTTTCTGCATGCCTGTAAATATCTGAAAACATAACTATAGAATCTATATAATATAAACGTGTGTTCACAAGGCCGCATGTACAGCATTTTTCTTTTTGTATTAACTTAGCGTTTATCATTATTAATTAGATTTTAAATATCAAAGCACCCCGAGTGTTGGTACACCTTATTTAATGAGACACTTACATGGACAAGAGAGATATGTACCTGGAGCACTTGATTTATAGTAGCAATATGGTCCGTGTTTAAGAAGTCAGATTTAAGTAGTTCTCGGAATAAAACCAGTATCTCCGTGGTCAAGTTACTAGCAGAAAGGTTCTCCAGTATGCCAGATATGCATGAAACATTGAATATAGATCTCATCCAATCAGGAACTTTAGGCAGTTTCAGCAATGCAATAGCTACATGTACAGCAGGCCTTTGACTGTTAATGAAAGATTGAGATGTTAAACAAGGAGCTGCCAAGGATACTGTCATCTCTTCCACAATAAACCTACACCAGCTGCTCTTTCCAATTAGTTTTTTCCCCTTTGCCAGCTTTTCCCATTCCATAATCATTGACAAGCAGAGAGCACAATTTGTAGCCACTCTTAGGTCATTGTAAAAAACCAGGCCCTCCAGTATACTGCTTATGGACATTAAATACCCAGTAGAACATTTTAATTCTTCATGTTTACTTTTTATCTGATCTGATATTCTGGCAAACAACTCTAACAGACTATAGGAAGCAACAATCTTGACCACCACAGAACCAAAATGTAACAATTTGCAAAGGTCATGGCAACGGATGCTAATGAAGGCGGGAGACTCTGTTGTATTCATTGTAACAAGGAAGTTCTGCCAATCTACGATTCCTGGTAGGATGGCATGCAAACTAGAACAAAAGAATAAATAGTTATAACATCCTCAATTCGTATCGATGCAGAGCTGAATGAAACCAACATACCTTCTAAGAGCGAAGTAATTAAGTAAAAGAACAGATGTTAGAGTTTCTCCGACGCTTGTTCGCTCATCATGGTCAAGTAAGGCAGGTCCCTTTGAAGAAGCAGCATAGACTACAGTGTTGACCATTGAAACTATACAAGTATTTAAAAGAATGGACTTTGAAGCTTCTTCTAGTGTTTTGTTGGTGGAGTGATGCAAAATTAAGGAAAGAATGCCAATTACGAGGAGACTTTCACGTGTTAAGATGTCACCGGTTTCAAGTGGAATACAGTACTCTATCACCTGCAAAAGTGGTAATTTACTGTAAACAAGTCACTGCCAAGAATTCTGTGTTGGTAGTTATAGAACTATCCTAGCCTTAGAGGTCAAGATTTGCATTCCAGCTTATCTCTAACTGCAGCTTTGCTATTTTTTATTTTTCACTTTAATTTGGTCCCGACATTTTGAGTTGTCAGATTATTTCTAATATTTTTAAGACCCCTATTATTTTTTGTAGTCTTTTATGTATTCATAATGCCACATGGTTGTTTATACCTTTCCAAACTGGAGCAACATACCAGTTACGTTTAGCCATATATGAATGCATCTATAAACTTTCGAAGGGATTTACTGTAACAGTTGCTCAGAAGTAGTGTAAGCCGTGGTTTGTCTGGAACTACATGCATAGTTTTTTTTTAGGCCTTTTTTTCATTTTAATATTTCTCTATTTTCCTTCCATGCAAATTTGCATGGGCCTCACTTATGTTTTACTAATCTCTGAAAGCTAAAACTAACACCCTATAGGATTTTCACAAGTAGGGTTGTAAAGTGCAAAAATCGAGGAAAATGACACCCAAAACAGAACATGATGTGTACCATGTTTGGAAGAATTGAGTGTCCAAATTACATGCTACAGTTAATTACAATTACATTAGATCTTTAATTTTTAAAAACTGGATGCCATATGTGTGATTTTAAGTTTACTCACCCACCTTCATGGTCAGTGCAACCAAATTAGTGATAAGTGATGGAATTTGACGTTTTCAGTAAATTACAAGGACCAAGAGAATGCTTAAGACATTCTGATTTTCAAAACTGGGTGTAATGTGCGTGATTGGAAGTTTAGTCACCCACCTTCATGGTAACTGCAACCCAGCATTGATCAGCAGAGATTGTTTCAGAGTGCACTGAACTTAAAATGTTGAAAACCAAAACCAAGATGGGCGTGAAAATTGTCATCGAGAAGGCATGGCTTGAATAACAAAGCATCCTGATTGCTGTCCCTATTCCATGCAAACATAATTGGTCAGAAGCAGCTGGACTGATGCGAACAATAGTTGTCATGAGAGTTAGAACAGAAATTATGTCATGCTCGTGGAATTCTTCCTCAACGAGTTGGGCCAATAAGCATACGAAGAGTTTTGCTCCATAGTTATCTTCAGCGGATACTAACTCGGCAAGTGTCTGTACCTTGACGGTTTGATTATTATTCCCATAGATCATTATGTCAGCCCCTTCGGAGTTATAGCTTCTGCAGAATTTCAAAATCTGATTACACAATGATTTTATCAAAGTCTCTTGTTGAAACAACCATTCTAATGATACTGAGTGAATTCTTGCAGAAAGTAAATCCCATCCATTTTCATTTATGAGCTGGAATATAATCCCCTGAGCGTCTCGACTGTGGGGAACGTGGTTGCTCATCCTACCAAGACCCCTGAACAAACTGTAAAGATTCACCAGTCGCGTCACTGTCAAGTTATCAATGGACCCATCTAAGATATCACTGCTATTAACAAGAACGTATTGTTCAAGAGAAGCCAACACCAACTTCTCATCTGCTAGTCTGGCAATTAAAATATAAAAGCCGTTACGAATAAAAAAATATGCTAATGAACAGTCAATCAGGGGAGCAGGAGTAATGGAGGCTCAACTACCTTTCATCATATAATGAACTGGTGTAAATAATCAGCAAAATAGCAGATTGACAAGAAGGTAATTCTGAACTTTTGGTACTCTTTTGCCCAAGTAGAAACAGTAAATCAACAGGATCTGAAGGTAGATATAAAGCAGCATCAACAATTGGTTGCCCAGAATCATCACCTAGAATAACATCCACTAGGGAGCTGAGTAGTAAATATATTCTGTATTTCAGCTTATGTCCTGTAAATAAGCCCAGACATCCATATGAGAAACTGAACCAACAAGATGACATCATGGTGTCCACAAATTCCAAGGTATCGGCATTTAGGGGCTGAAGCAATATAAAATGTAAAGTTTCAAGCAATCCCAGGACTGTTTCCTCTTCCAGTTCGTTGATGCCTGTTAAAAGCCAAGGAAGTAAATGTGTTTCGCATAAATCTAGAATACAGCTTCCAAGTTCCAGTTTACTTGAGTTGGAGGAGTTTCCTTCATGAATGTATGCATATGCCTCTTTAAGTAGGTACAAGCAATGCAATATTTGTTCAGTATTCCTTTCAGATACGTAAAGACAAATTAAAGTGGCATGTCTCATTGCTTCTTCGATTGATTTTGACAGATCTAGAACTCCTTGACAAGATGGAGATCTTATAAGAGCCACAAAAACTGAGCAGGCTACTATAAACGTCTCAGGAAGCAAACCCATCTCCCCATCAGAATGCTTTTTAAGCATTCTTGTCAAAACAAGAACTAATTCCTCCAGTTGAGAAGATGATACTGTTCCAGGGCATTCAGAAATGCATTTGAAAATGAGTTTTAGTGTCTCACACTGAACTGGATGAAAAGGAACTTCAGCTACGTATTTTAGTACTGGAATCAGAGTTGAAAACCCTACAACAAGCCTTAGTTTAAAGACTTCCTCTGCAGTTGATAATAGATCTAATACTTGAATACATGTCTTGACTACTGGATCCTTATATTCTGTTCAATAGGGGCAAAAAATTAGTCCATAACAGTTTGCGACAAAGGAACAAAATTATCACGATGTGGAAAAAATATAGAGAGACTTAATGTTTGAGTGCATTCACAATCATGGTGCCATAAGATGACATAGAACTTCAGCCAGCAGCGAGATTAAAATTAAGTTTTGCATTTACAAACTTATAAGAGAAAAATACGAGGCAAGCTAAAGTAGAATAGTGCTAACTTTTCCAGACAATAGACCATCAATCTCAATCAATCAATCAATGGTGAGTCCAAACAAAGCAGCCAATGTTTTCAATTTCTGATATGTCAAAATTGTGAGGCTAATAAGAAGGCAAAGTTTTCAGCAAAGATATATCAACATCTTGTCATTCGGAAAGGCAGACCACAACTGTGTTCCGCAATTTTTGGAAGATAGATCTTACCGGACAATCTTAGTATTTCAAAAACATAATCTGCAATATTTTCTTCCACCAAGACTTGGATATGTTCGCCTGAAGTCCCTACTGAAGACAAATAATGAAATAGTAAATCTAGCGTGTTGATTTGGACTTGACTGTCCGATGAAAGCAATGGGCCTTTGATGGCTTCGGCAAACAGAGTACAAAGAGATGACTCCATGGTTCCATTCTCTGTTTCTTTAGAGTGATTTCCAGAGAAATTCATGCTGTTAGTTTCATATGCACATGCCTCTGTGAACAATTGTCTTCGAGCCAAAACAGTCAAGAGTGCTAATCAAGAATGAAGCAAACTGTTAGTCAAAAGAAAAAATGACAAAACTGAAAGTGATGGTAATAATTGATGCCAAGTTGCCGCAGGGGATCTAAGTTTGCTATCGATGGTTCTCCAATCTCTATAAGATGTTTTTGGCCAATAAACTAGGTGCTTAGCATATAGGCTGCAGAGGGATATTGTTAATTAGTATTGGAAGATAATAGCAGAACGCTGACCATCCTATAAATATTCATGGTGTTAAAATGGCCATACAAAGAGATGCTATCAACATGTTGCCGCACCTAGGGCTCCAGGTAACAGGTCTATTGTATTAACTTTGTACCTACAAAACGAATAAGAAATCTATTTTGGAGAAGACCTCTTTGTGTCACGTCTCACTACCTGTCCAAATAGGCTTCCCCAGTGGTATAACGAGCCACCAAAGATGAAATTACAAATATGCAACAAAGAAAAGAGTGAGAAATTGACAACAGACCAACACAATTCAAGCGAACATCATCGTTTTGAGTCTTCATGAGAGCATCTCCCAACAAGTACAAGAGCTTAGGACAAAAAGAAATTAAAGCATCAATTCCATTTCCCTCTGCTGACGTGCTCTGAAGAATAGACACTTTGTAGAGGACAAAAAGGATTTCCCCGCGGATGTCCTCACTGCACTGATGAAGCTGAGGGCTTAAAGTGTGAAATAAATTAGAAAGGCAACAAAAAATTGACAGCACCCAATATTTTTTACCTCGGCAATTGAAGACCTGTAAGAAGATTGGAAACGAGGCTCTGTATATCTTTGATGTGAGCACAGGGATCATCCTTCTGACAATTCAGAAGAACCCCGAGGCAGTGGAGCTGTACATTTACAACAATAGAAAAGTCCATAAAATATTGTTTGTTCGGTATCGAATTAATAAGTAAAGAATAATGAAAATAAATTCTGGTTTACTTTTTACAATGAGCTGATGATCTTCTAATAAAATAAATATTAAATTAGCTTATTTTAAGCTGATTATATTATTCAAATATTTATAGATTTCATATAAGGTATGAATTTATAAATAAACTTTTTAAATAAGAAAACAAAGAGGTAGACGTGAGTAAAAGACTAATCAATTCAAGAACTCCACAGTCGAACTTCAATTAAACATCTCTCTCTCTATCGTCCCTGTACATTTACTTTGATGTGGACATTATGCAATATGATTATATGACACGCCCTATCCACAATTGCTTCAGCAATTTCAGAGAGGCACAACTTATGTTCAATTGCAGTATTTACTCTTTGGATGTTTAAAATCCCACTGAGGTTTGTATATTTGTTGATGGACAAAACAGCTGTACCAGGGTCCAATATTGAAACAATAGTAGCCCATCCTAGTGAACACCCATTGCTCATTGATGTTAGGTCGAGCACAAACATTAGATATTGCATCATCATGTTAGTTTGATGATGACAGATCAGATAACAATTCACGGTCACAAAAATTCTGAAGATGATGTAGTACTAGGTACACAGCAGAATAAAAGCTCGTCTATAACTCCGTAAAACTGTTATCGTCTTCTATTCCCCTGAATAATGCATGACAGATGCAGTGACACACTGTGCCGGTTGTCACAGAGAATTTGATCTGAACACATCACGCCAATTACATAATCTTCTGGCAATTATGGGTGGATTAATACAATAACCAAAATGAATTGGATGAGAAACCGATCAAATTAAATAATTACCATGTGCAATTGGCGGCAACTCCAACCCAAGGCACCGGAGGAGAGGCGATCGGAAACCCTGGCAAGGAATTCACCGTAAAGAGACGGATCATCGGAAGAAGAGAGAGAAAGAATGAGATGCATGAGCTGGGAGGCGATGGGTTCGTCGTCGAAAGAAGAAAGGGCATTGACGAGAGGGGAAACAAGGAAGTGAGGATGAAAGGTGAGGAGGGATTGATAGAAAAGGGGTTGAGAGAGGGCACGGGAGAGCTGAGAGAGAGCGTAGGAGACATGGATGGTAGGGGAGAGAGGATTGGAAACGAGGTTTGAGAAGCAGAGAAGGCAGATGGAGCCGCCTTGTTGGGTATGGACATTAAGCGAAGAACGGTGACCTTGAGAGCACGGTGACGATGAATAGCAGACGCCATTGTCGTCGAGGTCTTGATCGAGATCCAAATCCAGCTCTGGGTCCTGTGAATTCCTCGTGTTCAAGTACATGCTTTTCTGAAGCACACTCGCAGAAAGAGGAACGGAGAAAGAGAGGGAGAGAGAGAGAGGAGGGGGTTGCAATTTGTATTTTTGAACGTTTGGCGGCACACTGGCTGTAATAAGGACAAAAAAAAAGATAACTTAACCAACAAAGAAAGGCACATACGGTAGATTTGTAACTTAAAATTTATTAGAGTTTAATTAATTTTAGATAAAATCTTTTAATGCATTACAATTTTAATTGCATCGGTTCACTTACTTATGACATAAACATGTAATTGTAATATTATTATTTTTTAAATTAATATTATTATAATTATATCTATACAAAAAAATAACATCTTAATTTTAATATAAAAGTTTTAACAAAATGCATACATAAATAATAATTTAATATAATTTTATTATTTTATGTATATTATATAAAGTTTTATAACTAATAAGTAAGTGGATTATAATAGTTTCTTAGGAGAAGAAGATTGTGAATATCGTTTTGAGCCTGTCTTAAAATCCTTTTATTATTGATCTGTTAAGCAAGATGATGGTGATGTCCACCATAGAGATAAAATCATCTCATTTTCTTTAAATAAAATCATAAATTCGAAAATTAAATTTGCAAATTTGACAGCTATGTTAACAAAGACTATTAGCTCTTTCGTTACAAATTTGATTATGTAATTTTAATTTAAAATGTCAAATACTATTCTTTCTGAAATATTAATATCATGAATTTCATGTCTTAACAATTTTTTATTATTTTAAAAGGTATTATTTAAATTAGACTAGTATTTAAGAATCAGAATTATGTACTTAATTCTAACAAATTGATTTAAAAGGAGTGAAAATAACTAAAATACAAGTTAAATGAATATTTAAAATAAAATTATCGATCGGTTTATTATTTATATGGATATTCATGTAGTTAAGTTTTTAATTAAAGCTCAACTCTCGAGTAAATCGTGGCATGAGATTGACCAAAAAAAAATGTCATCGCATAGCACAAGATATTGTTGTGAATTATTTCAAAACAAAAATATATAATTCATTTATGTAAGAGATTAATATATATATATATATATAATTTATTCTCATAACTATTTTTTTTTGGTTTTAATGGAGGATGATAATTTAAAATACAAATTAATTTAGCACAACTCAAAAACTGATAATTTGACTTCAGAATTTAATGGAAGTTTATATCTGAGAATTAATTGGATCACAAGTGGTTTACTTTCAAATGAACTCTAACACTTTTGCTATGTGCATTTCATGAATTAAAAATGCTTAACCATTCATTATGCTTCATAAAAATCCAATATATTATTAGATATTGTACTTATCAAATCACTCACTTTGTTAATTATATATTTTAATTTTATAAGAGCGTTGATTCCAACATCAATAAATATAAGAAATTTAAAGTTATTTTAATCAAAGAGAGAGACGTATTTGAAGATAAAATCTTGCTCTCCTGATATTATCTCGGTATTTGTAAGGCAAATTATCTAAATTAAACTTTTTCGTAATTTATCCTACCAATAGCAACTTCGAATAATATTTTTTAAAGTGAAAAGTCTGTAGTTTTTTTAATCAATATCAAATTAAACAATGAGATTGACCAACCTGGATTATTAATATTATTAAAGGAGTCTCATATTCTATTTTAAACACGCATAATAACTATATATATATATATATATGTGTGTGTGTGTGTGTGTTTGTGGGCGTGCAATCTAGATATCTTTTATGGTCACATCAAATGCTATAATTATAAATAATGATCACATGTTATCATTTTTTTATTACGTGAAATAAAAAAATAATCTAAGAATCACTTTTTTTTTTTTTTATATAGAAAGGTTTTAGAAAGTGTGGTAAAAAAATTAGGTATTTGATAATTGACATAAGAGCTGGTATTTAATTCTAATAAGTATAAATTTTTTTATAGAAAATCTTAATTGACCAATTTAATTTAAACAAAATCAATTCATTAAAATGAAAAAAAATAGGATTTCTTAATAAATATAAACACGATAAAGTAAAAATTGAAAATTTTATTATATTTATATATTTATTTAATAAATTTTTATTTAGACTCTTTCTTATAATAATAATCTATTTTTGAAAAAAAATAGAATATTTTTTTTAGAGAAACTTACAAAATTCATTCACCTTTTTTTAGCTATATGAAAAACAAAAATTATATGAAGTAACGATTAATTTTTTGGTCAAAAATACTATGTAAAATCTTGATTTTGTCCTATTTCCCTGTCCCAATCCCGTAGCTATAGCGAACCTGGAGTCCCCCCTTATTCATCATACTTTCGCTCTCTTTTTCTCTTCCTCTTCCTGAAAATTTGTGTGTTGATTCAGCCATGGACATGCCCGATGATCTAATGCTTGAGATATTCTCATGGCTACCTGCAAAAGCTATCTACAAGTTCAAATCTGCTAGCAAGTTCGTCTCCACATCTTCAGAAGAAACATATCTTTCCCAGAAACAGTCTCAGAATTCCTTGCTGAAGGATGATTCTTGCTTCTTCCTACAATCAAACACATGGCAGAGATACAGTGCCATAACTGAGTTCCATCCCTTACAGTCATCCTCCGGCGTCTCTAATAATTTCTTGCAGCTCCTAGAAAACTACCCAGCTTGCAGAATCATGGCTTCCAGCAATGGCTTAATTCTTGGTCGTAGCAGACCGCAGAGTAATGAAACAGAATTATTCATCTTCAATCCTGCAACACAGTCATGGCTTCCCATTCCCACCCCAGATCATCTAAAGGAACACCCAGATTCCGCCATTAATATTGCATTTGAATGCAGCTATAAAGGCCTTGAAGATTCAAACGGCTTCTTGTTACTGCTATTCGAGGTTCCAACTGAGTGGTGTGCTTCGTGTTACAACTTCAAATTCTACTCCCAAAAGGATGGTATGTGGAAAGCAACTGAAAAAAGCTTCTTCACTGGCCCTAGATCACTGAGATTTGAGATGCAAGTTTATCACAGAAAAGCCCTTCATTATATTTCAGACTGCTTTCCTTCCCTTACGAAGACGAGCCCTTATTTCAGGCCATATATAATGGCTTACAATATTGAAGATGGTGAATCAAGAATGCTTAGGGTTCCAAGAGAAGCCAGAAGAGGCTCTCATGACTGTTCTTGCCAAATGGGTATTTACAAATGGGGAAAATCGACAAGTTCAGATGAGTCAATCTGTTTGGTGAGATTGAGAAAGAGTGTTTTCACAATATGGGTTCTGACTGATTATGAGTGTACCAGGTGGGCAAGGGTTTTGAAAGTGAGGGTGAAAGCAATGGTGATGAAGGAGGAAGAAGAACCTTGTACTGTCACAGGATTCACAGTCATGAATGGTGATCGCTTGGTTTTTGCTACGAAGAAGAAGGTTTATGGCTATGGACTGAGGCATGAAAAGTATATGATGCTTGAAGAAATATGCGAACATGGTTTTGAAGATGATCATGAAGTTCGCTTTACTTCCTACTCAGATACTCTTCGTTCATGTGGGGATGGCGCTACAGCGTTCCCATTGCTGCAACCTCGTTGATTTTATCTATTTGTAATGTTATTTTTTATGCGTTGTTTATGTTTTTTATTTGTTTATATTGTCAGAAATTGTTTAGGGAATTTATTTTGGACGTAATATCATTTGGAAAATGAAATTCTCTTATATGTTTAATTTTTGGTTCTTTTACTTACTATTTTTTTTTTTTGGGTATTATATCTTTTCAGATATAACTGATTCTTTTGTTGATTTATAAAACGTATTTGATATCATCTTCTAATTATCTTTCGTTTTCTTGATATTTTATATGGCTGAAACCCCAGCCTTATCGATATCAATTAGCAAGAAAGGTCTAAATGTATTGTTTTTTTTCCCCTAATTATAAAAAATCTATAGTTATTGCTAAATTATTATTAACGATTTTCAAATATTAACCAAGGGCATATATGAACAAATAATGAAATACATATATATATATATATATATATATATATATATATTATAATTGAAAATTAGCTAGCCACCTTAATTTCTATCATTTGCAGCAAATAATGAGAAGGGAAAGCGAATTTAAAGGACTTTATGCATAATCTTTCTTCCCTTTTGACTTAAAAGTTGGCAAAAGCAATTTCTTTGGACCCAAGTAATTCTTAGCCCTCCATTAATTGGACCTGGGATTGACGAAGTTTTTACTGGAAAAAAGGGAAATAGTTAAAGGACCAAAATTTTACTTTGGTCTTTTATATATAAATAAAATTTATCAATTTGATTTTCTCTTAAAAATGTCTTTTAATTTAGATTTTTTTATATAAATATTTTTTATTATTTATAAATAAAATTATTATCAATAACATTTTTATGCTATTAAATATAATTAACAAATACATTTGACATAATATTTATTAATATAGATTGATAAAATGATATTATTGATAATAGTTTTATTTGTAAGAGATTAAATTAAGAACTATTGATATTTATATTTGAGGAATCAATTTAAAAAGACATTTTGATAATGAATCAAATTAAAGAAATACTTTTAAGAAAGTTCAAATTAAAAACTAACTTGAGGAATTAAAATAAAGTTTTAAAAAAATTAATTTTAAATATTTGTTAGCAAATTACTATAATTATGAAATCCAAACGACAAGAAACAAAGCATTAATTTTCATGTGAGTTGAATAAGACGTAGAATGCAGGCATTGTCTTTGGCCCCAAGTAATTCAAATCTGTGAATTGCATCAATATTACGATTGAGGGAGCACTTATATATACTGATTATGATATATATATATCATTAGATAAAAATTGATAATTTAAAATTATATTAAATACATAGAATTTTCATTTTCTTTACGAATTCAGAAATTATTGGATAAAATATTTTTTTTATTTGATTTTAAATATAATTTTTTTAAAAAATATCATAATATATTAGATCCTTTCTAATATATGATGACGAAAAAAAAGGCTTCAAGAAATAGACCATAGCTGTTTAGTGTTTTTCCTTTAATAAGATAGATATGTATATATATATATATATTAATTTTAAATATAATATGTCTTTATTTATTATGATATTCCTTTAAAAATTAGTTTTATCAAAATTATTAATTAAATAATAGCATAGTAAAACTATAAATAAGGGCAAGTACAAACAGGAAGCGATAAAAGCATAATATACAATCAAAAGGAAAGCCAGTTTGTAGGATTTTATGCATAAATTTTCTTCCTTTTTGACTTAACAGTAGACAGCAAGCAATTTCTTTGGACCCAAGTAATTCTTAGCACTATTAATTTGACTTGGCATTGAGGAAGGATTATTTTCCCCCAAAAAGAAAGAGTCCACTCTTTTATGTGCTGTCAATTGTTTTATATACAATCAAATTTCTTTTATCATATTTCTATAATATTATTGGTTTATTATATTAAAAAAATGAATTTAATATCTATAAAAAAATATTATGATATATATATTACAAGATATAGTTATCATCATGGTGCACTAGCTTTATTATCTTTTAATTATATTGTGAAGAATTTTATGTAATTGTAATTTCTATTTGTTAGCAATAATTTATCCTACCAGTGTTTACTATTTTGAGTTTAAACACAATACACTTTTATTTAGAGACTTGAACCAATTAAGTTTTAATCACTATAATCATAAAATAAATTTGCTAAATAAATATATCAAGAAACATAAATTTCATTACTGTAATTATATATGCAACGTAACTTAAAAAATCTAGTTATTAAATTATAAAGTAAATTTTATAAGCAATTAAATATAGAAAATTAATAAAAATATTAAAAAATTATGATACAACAACTATATTGATTTGTAAAAATATAGAAAATACAGAAAATTATGATAAAGTAAATTTTATAAGCAATTAAATATAGAAAATTAATAAAAATATTAAAAAATTATGATACAACAACTATATTGATTTGTAAAAATATAGAAAATACAGAAAATTATGATAAAGTAAAATTTATAAGCAATTAAATATAGAAAATTAATAAAAATATTTAAAAAATTATGATAGAACAACTACCAAAATTATGAATAAAACATTTATTTATGATTTTGATTTGTAATTACAGCAATCTGCTAAACCCTAACTGAATTTTCAAATTTTCAAATATTAAAAAATGTAACAAACTATATTATAATACTGAACTGCACATAAATATATTTCAACAGCATTTGTTGAATGGATAACAGATTAACGTATAATGCAACTTTTAGTTTCAAATAAGTTAGCATATATCTTAAAAATAGAAAAGAAATCTATATAATTTTATCAAAATTTTAAAAAAAATCCATGTAATTTAATCTTACATATATCATTAACCAGTCTCTTAACAAAAAGCCCGATCATTCATTCCTATCTTCCATATTTAGAAAACTTAATCCCAATCTACATAATTAGCATGCTTGACTATGAAACAAAGCAACTTGAATTAAACCTTTGAAATAGACAACATTAATAATCTGAAAACCTAATCAAATATTAATAAAACTGACATAATTACTAAACATTAATTATAAAAACCATGGCAACAAAATCTCTTTATTGTGTGGTGATTCTTGTATACATCTTATTTATCTCTCTCTAACATAGAAAAACATGATAACAAAAACATAAGAGATTAAAATATAAGTGACATGCTTTACCATGAAAGCAAAATTTTAGTAAGCCTTTGAAATAGAAGACATTGATAGTCTAAGACTATTAGAAAAATGTCTAGCCCCAACCTCACATGGACGAAGAGTGTTTGAATAGGAAGTGAAACTCAATCTGCATTGACCTAACCCTTGTTCACAAATCTCTTTAAATCCTTCATTCTTTTCTGGAACCAAAGTATTATCAATCTTCTGTATTGAAAACCAAGTAATCACCATTCATAACTGTGAATCCTGAGATAAAAAGATGTGGCTTCTTCATCACCACTGATTCTGGCGTCATATCCAAAATCCTCCTCCATGTGCTTGATTCATAATCTTCAAGCACCCATACGGTAAACACATACTTGTACAGTCTCACCAAGCAGATTGATTGATCTGAACTTGTCACTTTCCCCATTTGTAAATACCCAGTTCACAAAATCCACAACTTTCCTTAGGCAGTTTCAGCACTCTTATTGAATCATCCTCGAGATTGTATGACATCTTACCTGCACTCGTATAACGTCCCCTTATATTTTCCAAGATAGGATAATAATCAGTTAGGAAGTAAAGGGCTCCATTTTGAAGCACATGCATGTAATCAAATCTCAAGCCTCTTGCACCAGTGGAGAAGCTTAAGTCATATGAACTCCATGTACCTTTCTCAAGATAGTAAACTTTAAGATTATATGTTAATGAGAAGGCATCGGATTTGTGACCAAACAGAAATATTATCAGTACCACAAGGTCATCATCTGAATCTAAAACAAGGCTATTTCTTTTTCTTCCATATCTTGATTCAAATCTAATATGCATATCTGACTTAAAAAAAATTTCGCATGTAATTATCTGGGGTAGGAACAAGAAGCCATGAATGGGTTACTGGGTTGCAGAGGAATAATACTGTCAGTCTCTGTCTTTTTCTCATGCAAAGAAGCAAGCCATTACTGGTAGCTATGATTTTGGATGTTGAATTTGCCAAGAATTGCAAGGAAGTTTCAGGAATGCCAGAATATTGCTTCTCTGAAGGTAAAGGATGAAATTCAGTACTGCCATGAGCATATCTGTCGTAATACATGCTTTGTTGAAGGAAGAATCATCGATTATCTTTGAGCATAAAATTCTGAGCTTGGTTCATTGCAAAAAGTGGTTCTTCTGAGAATTCGTCCATGGGCTTGCTAGCAGATTTTAATCTGTATATTGCTTTGGCTGTTAACCAAGAGATTATCTCAAAGAATGTATTATCATCAATATAAGTCATAATGGATGGATTGGCAAAGAGAAAAGGGTGAATTTGAAGATGAAGATATAAATAGAAGAAATCTGTGATGAACAATATGAATGCTCTGAACTCTACAACGTCTTCTTGAACATTTAAACGTAATCTGTTATGTGCTTCAATATCAGAATATTCAAATATAGGGTTTAGTAGATAACTCCAAATTAGAATCTTAAATAAAGGTTTAAAATGAAACTTTAAATCCCAGGATTTAGGAGAATATTTAAATCATAAGATTTACGATTCTTTAGTTTAAAATCATGTATTAAATAAAATTTTAAAAAATAATTATTTTATCTTATTAATAACCTTATATATAGTTGCTTATAAAATATATTTTATATTTCATATTTTACTTATAATTTATAATATTTTTGTATTATCATTTTATACATTATTTAGTATAACCCTTATTCTCATATACTTTTGTTTTACATTTATTTTATTATATTATAGTTTATTTGTCTTTCATATATTTTTTACAACATTATATTTTGTTTATTATTCTTAAAATGTGTAAGATAAGAACAAGACAACAAAAAGGACTTTTAACATTATCAAAAATATGTTGGCCAAGAAAAACTTTATCAGAAGTAATTCCCTTCTTAAGAATTCCTCGTAGACCCTTTCTCCTTATGAGTGGAAGTCTCAGATTTTGTAAGAATGTATCATTCTTACGTATAAGAACTCAAAAGGACTTCACAACACAAATGTCCCAACAACATTACCACTTACTATTCACGTTCACTAAGAATAAAGTGTCAAGTATAAATATTGGTCCATCAATATTAAAATCTCCTGCGTTCTTCTTCTGCATGGTTTCTACCATAGTTAAATTCTACGAGGCATGAAGTTCAAAAATGTCTTATACCTTTCAAATGTAAAGCAACCAGACAAGGTCTACTCGTAATAAATGTGATTCTTTTTCTTGTGTCATCAACTTAGGGCAGATCATGTGGACAAGATGGCAAACTCGTCCAACAGAAGCTCCCTAACCTCCAATTAAAAACATACCATTCAAAACTTGACCTCTACAGAAAATTTCTGATCACTGAACTATCTATCATTATTGTAGAAACTTTAAAGAAGAGATGCAGATTAAAATTCAGCATCAAAATCAAATGGACATTCAAGGGACATTCAGCATGTAACAAGACCACAGTATAACTTCTGGCACTACTTTGCAAAAGAAAAGCTTCATAACAACAATCAAATACGTCTTCTCTTTGGAAGCCGACAGCCATTATGGGGACGTCGAGTGGAATCTTCAATGTATACAATTGGATTTCTATCCAGTCGAGAATTAGTAAAGCCCTCTCTCCAGCTTACAATTGCTTGCCTCTTTTTCTTAAAATATGTAAATCCTTTCACTTTCATGACAACAGATTTCAACCCCAACCTCCTAGCCCTTCTTCCAACTTCTTCTGCTGTAGCTTCAGCAGCATACTGGGAAAGTTTTTGCCCGCCTTTCAGTTCTTTCAAACATCCAGCTGAGGCATTAAGTTTTATATTTCCTTTAGAATCCGTGACAGTAACAAAGGTATTGTTACGCAACAGCTTTATATGAACAAAATCAGCATCATGCTCTAAATTATACCGGGAGAGTTGAGCAGCCCCCATAACATCCCTTCCATCTGTCTCTATAATTCCTCTCACAAAGTCCATAGGCGTGGAGCTCTTCTTAGTCTCACCATCATTCTGGCTGAGGGGGTTTGAATTTCTTTGAGAGTCCAGATTAAAACCATGGGAAGCATTAACATTTTCATTCACATTGTTCCACCCCGAATACATACTTGAGAACCTTCTAACATGTCCTGCAGTTTCAAAAGATTGAAAAACCCCTATCAGACTATCACCTGCAAAACA
The DNA here is from genome assembly GCA_037074485.1 of Delonix regia. Classification (NCBI taxonomy): domain Eukaryota; kingdom Viridiplantae; phylum Streptophyta; class Magnoliopsida; order Fabales; family Fabaceae; genus Delonix; species Delonix regia. Next base: position 30,304,872 of record CM073451.1, read on the forward strand.
AACCAAGTGTTTCGATAGCTGAACTTGCAAAATTGCATGATGTGTTTCAATAACCTAAGGTATTTTATAAAATAGTCTATATATTTCTCTAATACTGCTACCACACTTTTTGTTTTCCTGATTTCACCAATTTAGAATCCTAATATAACCATAAGATAAATGGGAATTGAAAGTTACACTAGGAATCATGGATATTGACACAGATACCAGACATTATTTGAACACCATGACATGATTAAATATATAGAGTTCAAGAATTTTTACCTGTTATGTCATATTTGATGAGTGTCAAACATGTATTGGGCATAATACTCCTATCAGTGTTTCATAAACGTTACATCTCAGATAATTGAATTTAAAATTGATACAGCCAATTCAAGCAGATGAAAAATATCCAGCTACACACTGTAATGATAAACAAATCAACCACTACATCAATCTCCTACGCACCCCCTGTTTTCATTACAAATACTTTCCAGAAAAGAGAGACTAGTAATATAGTATATTACCAACAAAAAGTCAATACTTTAATATACCACAAAGATCATTTTCCCTATAAGGAATTCCACAAAGTTTTCAAATTTCTAACCTTTTTATGCCACCCATAAAAAATTCATCTCTTCACAAAGACCATCATTCATTGGAACTCGTAAAAGTAATCTCCCAGATGAGCAAGGTGCAGCTCTTAGCATAAATATCAACTCTCTCTTAATTTCCTATAATTTTCTTTTTCCCCAACTCCCAGCAGTCACATATGGGAACTTTCAGCTAATCTATGCAAGTCTCAAATTTTACAACAATCATTTGCTATCAAAGTATTTGCTATAAACTAAAGAGGCATGGAGATTTACCTTTATTTTGTGGTAACCCCGAGAAGCACTTGGACAAGCACAGAGATCCGGGGGATCCATGAGATCTCAGAACCTCTAAACTGCCATAGCTTTGAACCGAACGTCTGGCCAGAGATTGAGAAAGCAGAGATGAAGCAGCAGAGCATCTACTAGCATGGCGAACGAAAGAGAGGTAACAATGCATATTCCTTCTAGGGTTTTCCTAGTTTGAGCTTTGTGGTTTCTTAGATCCTTGTGACTGCGTATACTTCTTTTTCACTGAAACTGATGATCATTGGTATTCTGCTTGGGTGTTTTTGATGGTCGAATAAATCCTAATCCAATAGAAAAATAAATAAATAAATTACTCTAACAACTCCATATAAGAACCAGTTTCAAATTATCCAATATATTTGCCCTACAAAAGTAAATCTACAGCGATTAAATCCACAGTGACCTGGCCCATGTGGGTTGCAGGCCCGTTTGAATCCACTAAGTTTGGTAGGCAAGGATGACAAACCTGACCCACCAGGTGGGTTAATCCACTAAAAAAAGTAAGAAAAATAAAATCTACACAGATTGATAGTGAATCCAAAACAAAAGTATTCAATAATCAATCCAAATATCTAATTTTTATACCCAAATGTCATTCATTGTCCATTATTAATCAAATATTGAATATTTGAAGACAAAACAAAGATAAAAAGTATTTTCTGGAGAGTCTAGAATATTAAACCTTTTAATAAATCACAAAAGAAGACTCAACAAAACCTCTTAAGCATCAAGGAAGCAACAAGCCTGGAGAACATTGAAATGTAACAAATTACAAACTTGGTTCAAGTTGAAGAGACAATGATAAATAAATGACAAAGTATCAAGCTTCATCAATCGTCAACAACTTCAGGTATCTTTAATCATGATATTGCCCCTAATCATACGTTTTTTCAAGTACATTTTAATATTGTGCTCTTTCTTTAGAGATGTTACAAGGCATGAAGGATATGTTGACAATGACAAGATGAGTTTGACTTGTGAGAAATCAATCAAAAATCTATTTAAATATTTAATGGTCAGCTTGTTTAACCCACCAAAAATGTTAAAAAGTTGGACCAAATTTTTTTAAAAAACAAAACTGAATCCAAAACAAAATCATCCAATAATCAATTCAAATATCTAATTTTAAACTTTTAATACCAGGAACCCATTCATTGTCCATTATTGATCAAATGTTGAATATTTAAAGACAAAATTACAAAGAGAGTCTATTTCATGAGACTATACAATATGAAACCTTTTAATCTATCACAAAAGAAGATTCCACAAAATCTCTTAAGCATCAAGGAAGCAACAAGTCATGAGAACACTGAAATATAAAAATTTACAAACTTGGTTTAAGTTCAACCAAAGAGGCAAAGGAAAACTACTGCACCTATGCTTCTGTTTGATTTTCTGGCCTGTTAACATTGTACATAATTATAAAAGAAAGCACTCAAGACATGGTACTCTGTTCTTTACTATATATTTTGCATAAGGCTGCTACAATTTGCCAGTAGGACATGGCAAACTCAAAAGTTCCAGAGGTGAAGTTTAAGCATACATAATAACCTCATTTGAATATGTACAAAATTTGATTTAATTATAAGGTACTAATTCCTTCCATCATTACCCATTTTGCAATAATTTATCAAAACGAACCCCTAAATTAAGCAGCCTAGCAGAAAACCCATTAAAGAACAGTTATCAGAATTATATAATACTCAGCACAATGAATTCACGACGACACTAGCTAGCTGCTACTGAAGAGAGACAGTGCTGTGCGTGATTTTTGTGGTTTTCTGGGGTTGATTCATGAAGCTGGTAGTTATTTTTTGTGTTTGAAGTATTATATTTATATATATTTAGCGTAGTATTTGAAAAGGGTACCTATTAAATTGTCATTATCGATTGTGAAGCCTAAGATGGATAATGACACTTACCTAATACTCCAAAAGTTGAGTACACAATAAGAAAAATGAAACAATCAATCAAGCCTGCGTCTAGACCATTCTAAAACTCTCAGGTTGGAGATATCATATTTGTCCTAACTTTTACGCGTTCTCTTTCTAGTCTTACAATTGCAGAAACTTGTGCACCTGTACCTATTTCATCTCCATTTAATCATAGGAAAGCCTATCATGTTTAGGTTTATCTATCTGGTATATATAAGCAAACACACTGGGGATATAAAAGCAAACATATGTATTTAAAAATCAAACACATCATATATAGTATCTTGGATTAAATAAGGACTCATAACTGACCGGAAGAGGCACCCAGAACAGAGTTTGAACGGAAGGACGGCGAGAATGTCACGATCAAGAGCAGGAGTGCAGGACGGCGTGAACGAACCAGTGAACCACGGCGTAGGCGGAGTAGGACGCACCTGTGAACCACGGAAGTTGACCGGAACCAGTGAACCAGTAAACCAATGAACCACGGCGGCGGGAGGGCAGAACCACCGAACCGGAACGAACCTTTGGTCGAACGATATGAAATGAAGTGAGTGACCAAAAAACAAAGTACGAAAGTAGAGGATGAATCTGCCGAGGCAATGTGGGCGTGGAGTTTGGACTGGATCTGGAGAGTGGGCCTCGCCCTTTTTTATTTTTTCACTGTCTATAAGTTGGGCTTACAGGCAGAGAAAAGTAACGTTGATTCTTTTCAAAGTATATTTGATGTATTAGGTTTAGGACTTCGAATTTTAAAAAAATTCTTAATCTATTGCCATCAACAATTTTTTTAAGGATCAGACTTAAATACAACTCTTTATATTTTTATTATTAAATTTTTTAATCAACACATAAAAAAATGTATAATTAATTGAAAATAACATAAATATATAATGTAATTGAAAAATTATACAATTTAATTAATAAATAACATATTAATAATAAAAATAATTTTATATAATTTTTTTCTTTTCTTTTATTTCACTTCCGGCTTATTCCCATTTCCAAATCTCTCAGTATTACTCCAATTGATAGGCCTCAATTAACTTCTTGTTATATAAAATATTAGTTCAGTTCAATTAAACTTTATCATAGAACTATATTTTAGGGATAAGATAAATCATTAGAGAGATGAAATTAATGACAGATAGTGAGTGAAGATCAAAGAATTCTTTATACAGAAAAGTTGAATGGAGAAAGTTCCCTATTGCACAAAATAAAACCATATATTGCAAGAATTCAACCTGTTGCAAAAATAAACTTGTATTATAAATCACTGAGCCAAAGCAATAATTCAACCTGCTGTATGTACCGTATTGCTAGAAAACTGTAGCATCAATAAATATTACAGAAAAATGTGTGCTCTCTCTCTCTCTCTCTCTCTATGTATTGGCAGCTAAAACTTCCACTTGGTTTGAGTGTCAGAGACTTGTTGTTGCACCACCAAGATAGAAGCTCTGCTCCTGTAATCTGGTGAAGCAAGCAAATCACCAATGGTACCTAATTCTGGAAACTCACTCCAATGTGTAAGCCCAGATGTTTGAGATGCGTTGATTCCATGTCTTCTCCCAACTATAAAAAAGTCATGCCCATTTACTATAGTACGAAGAAAAGATGTTGTCTGGGTTCCATCCTTTGCAGAAATCTCTCTATAAGTTACATTACTCAGACCTGAATAATCTTGCCTTATTTCTTTCAGCACTGCTTTATCAAGGATGTTTTCCAAGCTAGATGTTCCTCCATTGTCCTCACCAATCAGGTGATACACAACTAGGTAAGCCCTAGGATCCCTAGTTGCTCTTTTGGCTAAGCACAAAGCCTCTCTGTCATCCTCCCCACCCAGAAACACTACAGCTAACCTTAATAATGAATCCTTTAAAAGGGAAGCGCGACTCACGAGGATTCCAACCGAGCATGGAGCTCTTTCCAGGAGCTTCAAGTTTGTTGACCTTATGTTCTTGTCATCAGACTCAATTATACCACCAGCAGACCATCTTTGATGGAATGGAAGAATTATTATGTATGCAAGTTTGTCCAGGGCCAGGTTACAAACATCTTCATGCATGAGGCTAAGTGGAGAAATTGCTGTGTACGTGTGTACTGATGCAGCAGGGTTATCATGTTCATAAAGATCAAAAGATAGAATGACATTGTCTGAGTAGGATTTGAGTGAACCTGAGATTGTCTTCTGATGACTATGTGAGACAAAAATGGGTAAGGCCCTCCCAACTAGTTCAATCAGATGCAATACCTCCAGAGTCATAGGATTGTCTTCTGTTGGATAACAGATATCAAGAAAATCAATGATATGAGATATGTGGGATTGCTTATGAATGCAAGCAACCATCCTCAGCTCAGAGTTGAATTTCAGATTCATAATGTTCCTTTGCTGATAGCAAGTGTATTTTTTTGAAGGATCATACAAGTATTTCAGCGACATCTGCACCATGCTTGACATGATCATTACAGCGATCATCAAGATTCCATAAGTTTGGCCACTCATGTTCTGCACCAGAATATGAAGAGACTTGAACAATCGTTCAAAGAAGCCATTAAAGCATGTAATTAGAAGATTATGATTTTATATGTGGTTACCTTTTGATCATATATACCACTGTACATGCATATTTCCACTACTCCTTGACAGCTCAAAATGAGGGCAATAGCCAAACTATCACTTAAGGGCATCTTGCAACATAATGAAAGTACCAAAGCGGCTAATATTTTGACCAGATGAGTCAGAAGGATGAAGGCAATAATGGTTAAAACTACTGTTGGTGCATACTCCAATGAAAGATCAACCTTCATCACACAAGTGGTCACAAAGATTGGCAAAAGGAACCACATGCCAAAGAGTTGAAGCTTCCTAATTAAGGCTGAGCCAAGTGGAGGACCTTCTGGGACAGACAATCCGAAGATGAAAGGTCCTAAGATGAATTCCTGGTGCAACTGTACTGAAACCCAACCAAAACCCAAGGCCATTGCAATGATGACATAGATGTAATGATCCTTCACAGGTCTTCCTTCTGGAGTATGCCTAATGATCCAGAACATAGCTGGTCTGGATAGTAATGGAATGAGGATAACAAAGGCCAAAAATGATGCCAAGCCAGCCAAATCCAGTTTATTGTCAACCTTTTCTCCTGCTCCTAATGCAGTTCCAACACTGGCAATAGCTAAGCTCACTGTGTCACTCACTAAGGCTGTGGATAATGCCAGCCTTCCCAGTTCAGAGTTGACTAGTTTAAGGTCATTGAGGAGGCAAGCAACGACAGAAAATGAAGTTATACTGTGTGATATCACCACAACATAAAGGTCCTGGAAATTTGGTCCCATAACCTTCTTTAAGTTTTCAGCGGACGAGGACACGCTTGAAACGCCAACCACTATAGGTGCTATCAATCCTATTAAGGCAATGCTCCAAACCCTCTTCCCTGTTCTAGTTATCATGCTGAGATCCATCTGTACAGATGTCAGAAACATAAAGAATACATATCCTATTGATGTTACTCCTACAAGTATGTCTTGACTTCCGAATGGAAACAACATCTTCTTGTAATGATTCAAGTTCAATGACTCTATCTGAAGTGAAGGCCCTAGAATCAGCCCAACCTGCAAATGGAACACAAATAATGAGCTTCCAATGACCACCCCACCATTTGGTTTTCCAATTTATATAATTTGATTATTTATGGGAAGAAATAGTAATTAGTAATGGAAAGAAATCATGAAACTAGGAAACCCATGTCGCCTCAGACACACAAAGACATGTCTGGACAAGGAGGGCATAGATTTACCAATTACCATCATCTGGGAAAAGAAGAGAGGCAATCCCAAGTGGTTGAAGAAGAAATGGCAGATTTGAGTGAGACAAAAAATGACAAGAATCTGCAATTCAAAAACTGGTAAAGAAGACCTCATTGGGGTCCTACCATTGTGTTGGCCACCCCAGAGGCCATCTGAAACAGTATTGGGTGGAGCATGAATGCAAACTTGATAGGTCTCATCATTATTGGATGCATTCAACATCCTAAGTGCCATAAATAATGTCTCATTGGCATTCATCTTGGTACGTAGCACAACACAGAAAGAGAGAGAGCGAGAGAGAGATGGAATAGGAAAGAGGAAGGAGGATCAACAGAAGCTAATGTATCTATGGCCAGATATATACAATGAATATGACACCATGCGAGCTGTTAAATTTGAAAGATGATAGTGAATAAAATAAAGTTATGCCTTGCTTCGGTGTGAGCCTGAAGAGTTTGTGGTCACAATATGTTGCTTCCAATGTGACAGACGAGAAGACAGGATAACAACTAACTAGTTTTGGAAAATAATAAGGCAACTCTGTATATGAACCATTTTCGAATTACTCGGTATATTTGCCCAAAAATGTAAATGGACAGCGATTAAATTATATTTTTTCTTGATATGTTTATTTAGAAAATTTATTTTATGATTATAGTGATTTACTTTAAAAATTAAATATACTATTAGTAGAATAAATCAGGGTTTTGATATATAAAATTATAAAATTATATGAAATTCTTTACGAAAATTAAGATTAAAATTAATAATTCAAACTCAGTATCAAAATTTTAGTCTACCATTTATGCCACCTTTATATAAAATTCTTTACCAAAATTCAAATTGAAATTAATAATTCAAACTCAAAAGAAATTATATTATTACAGTTTATTCCTCTTCACTAAATGTTATTCTGCACATCTAAAACATTAATATATCTTATAAAAATTATCTAAAATATTTAATATTTAATTAAATTAATATATTTGTTGAAACATATATTCATTCAATGGCCCATATGAAGGCACAGTGTCTATAACACGGATAGCAAGCAATCCATATTCATTTTCTATGATGTCAATTTTTTTTTTTTTTAATCTCCTTATGGTCTACATAATATATCAATTACTAAATTCCACGTGCTATTGATAAATTTTATTACAAAATCTAAATTATATGCAAGGAAAAATTAATTATTTGATCCTGGTATTTTGTTTAAAATTTTAATTTAGTCTTTACACTTTAATGTTTTTTGAATCCACTCCCAATAGTTTCCCATTGTTTCAAAGATGGTCCTTGCAATCCAACTTTGTTATGATGCCAATTGAAGCCAGGTGAAGTGCCTCACGAAGATGACTTTGCTGCCTATGTGGACAATGGCACAGAGGAGGGGGAGAATAGTGGATAGCCAACAAATTTCCTTATATGGCTTTATTATAGCCAACAAATTTCCTTATATGGCTTTATTATCCAAGAATATAGATCTGTAACAAATCTTTTTGGACCAATAATATTGCGATTCTGGGTTTTCATCCTATATACCGGTTTTTTATTAATTATAAAATATAAGCCTAAATTATGAGATAATTTTTTAACCAAAACTAAACCGAATCATGGAAGAAACTCTTCCCTCTTTTAGGTAGAGGTCTTTTTTAGTGCTTTAAATGCACAGACATTCCTCCTTCAGTTTAGATCAGTACAACCTTCTTTCGTTTTTCATAGAAAGTGTACTTATTCCATAATTTATTCTAATATTAAAGCATTTAATGATATTCCGGTAATCAAATGATAAGATCATGCTTATTTGATTATAATTTCATAAAATAATTCCCTTAATTCTCCTATAGAAGGTCTAGAAATACATACCTTATTGTACTTCTTCTAATCTTTAATTAATGATGAGGATATATAAATAATAGTATAAGAGACTTTATGATGATCTCAAACATATATATAAACAAGGGATTTTATTTCTTAAAATATTTGGATTCAAAGATTTACAGGGGCTGGAAACTATCAAACTTAGGAAGGTAAAACACTTGATGGCTCACAAGGAGCTCAAATACTCGATGCCTTTTTTGTGTAATTACAAACTCTTATATAGATAGGGTAGATTGCTTTTTATCCTTTCTTTGCATGCTTGTCTTTAGATGTTGGGTCTTTTCTTGCCATTATTGTCCTTCTTTGCTATTGTTGTCTTTGGTCTTGTCTCACAGTCCAAGTCTCCAAGTCTTGTCCTTCATTGTCATTATTGTCTTTGGTCTTTGTCTCACCATTCATTTGTTCTTGCCATTATTGTTCTTACTTGGTCTTGTCTTGTTATCCATGTCATGTTGTCCATTTGTCTATTTTCCTCTTTCTTCTTGAGTTTGATGAAGCCATTATTGTTGTTCTTCTCTTTTTTTTTTTTTTTTCATTTCTTTTGTCACTTGATCTTTTTTCTTCTTCATGGCTTATACATTTAGATAATTGCAAGCATATTTTTCTTTTTGTTTTTTCTGAATTTTTTATACTATTTTATTTTATTCTTTCATACCATAATGAAAATTGCTTGCTTTACCGACTATTTTTTCCAATCGAATATATACATATTGTTAGGCCGGTAAAGTAGGTTCATTGGGCTTCATCACTGGTGATCATCCTATTCATCTATGAGAAAATAATGTTGACTTCTTGGGCACTATTTCTTGAAATAGTATGTGGGAAGTCTTCTTATGAAATATCTTCTTTTTCACCTTGTTCGAATTTAAAGTGTTTCTTGGTGCTTCCGAACTTAATCAAATTAATTTGTAGCTAAAATTTTTCTGGGGTTATCTCTGCTATTGTTGAATAACATTGGATATAGACTTTATATTGAGTTACAATTCCGAAATAATGTTTGGTAGCTTTTTGGATAGCTTTGGGTAATTAGCTAATTTCGTTTATGTTGGTGGAAAGATAAATGGATTGCATTAATTCATAAATATACAATTTACTAATTCTATATTGGTGCCTGGGTAGATTATGACTTTGTTGAGAGCAAGGTGGGAGATATATTTGATGGTGGCAGTAGGGATTTTCATATGGTTTAGTTTATTGATAAGAAGTTTGAAATACTTGAATTGTTCTAGAATTTTGGGATAAATGGACAAATAGGGTGTTGATGTAGAAGCTTGATTTTTATTTGGTGCGGAAGGAGTAATGAGTTATTAGTCATTTTGGATTAAGGTAGACTCTTGGTTTCTTTTTTGGATTTTTTCTTGGGCTTTTAGTATTTCTGAAAAAGGGATTATTTGGTTTTCTGGTAGTGGATTTATTGGAGTTTGAGTTGGGCTATTAGAAATTATTGGTCTTTCTATTTAGGTAAATCGTTTCTCTAAGTCATTTACATGGGTAATTATGCTATCTATGGATTGACTCAGATTACTTATAGAGTTTAAGAGATTATTGATATGACTATTCGTCTGAGGCTACAATAGCCTTATATTCATCTCCAAAATATTTATCTTTATAATTACTTGTTTCACACTTGTAGTCTCCCTTATTAGGCTATTATTTGTCTTTTCCTTATTCGGCTCCATCCTTACTCAAATAATCAATAATTAAATTATTTTTTCCTTTAATATATTCAACTTTATAATCATAATGAGATAGATCTGATTTCCATTTTATTAACATTTGATTTGAGAGTTTAGTTGTTCTTATACCTCTATCTAACCAGTGTTTTACTTGAGTATTATTTGTTCTTATAATAAAATGAGAATTTACTATTAGTAGTTTAAATTTTCTATTGTTTTTACTATTGCTAAAAAATTTTTCCAATTAGAATGATATTTACTTTGGCTTTCATTAAATTTTCAACTTGCATTTCTAGTAATTATTTCTATCCCTTCTTCATTCTCATGATATAGTGCTGCTCCCTAGTAATTCACTTAGGCATTTGTATAAATTATCTATTTTATTGGTTCTTTGGTTGGTATTGTCAGTTTTGATAAATTCATGCATAGTTTTTTAATTTTCTCTGTAATCTTACTTTTTTTTTTCATCCCATTGCCATTAAGTTTTTCTCCTACTAACTTTGATATTTTTGCAATATTTTTAGGTAAATGTGGGATAAAGTTTTTAGCTTGGTTTACTACTCCTAAAAATGACTGAAGTTCTTTCTTTGTAGTTATTTTAGGAAATTCTTTTGCTTTCTTACCTATATGTTCTTGGTTTAGTATTCTTGTTTTTCGTAATTCTACTTTCTTAGGTAATATATTTAATCCTTTGATTTCTATTAGATATATAAGTTGTAATAAATGATTCTCATGTTCTTCTTTATTATATGAAAATATTAATATGTCATTAATATATATAATTGCAAAATCTCAAAATGATATTAATAATTTCATAACATATTCTTGAAATATACTATGACTATTATGATATCTCGTTGGCAAATATATTCCATTTATATAATCCTTCTAAAGTAGTAAATGTTGTATGTCTTTTTACTATTCTCTTCTAACTTTATTTGAAAAAAAATCCTAATTTACAATCAAATTTGTTGAATATTTTTTTTCCTTATATTAGATTAAATAATAATTATATTTTTGGTATTGTATATCTATTTCTCACTACTATTTCATTTAATTTTTTATATTTAATAATCATTATAGATTTTTCTCTTTTTTCTTCACTATGTTTTATTACTATCATAGTTGGTGAACAATAATTTGATCTACTCTCTCTTATTAAGTCATATTTTTTCATCTCATTAATCATTAATATGCATTATGAATTCTTTTTTATCTTTTTTAGTCCAAGGGTAAAGTTTATTAGTTATTTATTTACTGTAATCTAATAATTCTATTTTAACTATTGGTTTCGTTTTTTCTCCAATGTATTAATGGATTGTCATCATAATTTTCTGTTAATCTTTGTTCTATAGTTTTTACTTCCATATTTGTTATAGCTAGTTTTGTTTCTTTTATTTCTATAGGTCTAGGATTTGGTACAAATTGTATTTCATTATTAAATCTCTTTTTCCTAAATACTATATATGTCCAATTATATGGATTAAATATCCTGAAGCTTCATGTTTATATGATGTTGTTAATATTAAGGCTTTATAAGCAAAATGTAATGACATATATTGTTCTAATAAATCCATTCCTAATATTATGTCTGGGGCATATTCATTATATTGATATAATATTGGTATTTTTAATTTATAATCTTCTATTACTACTGGGATATATTGCCGATAATTCTATAATATGAAGTTCCATTCCTGCACTACTCATTCTAATAGTTTGTTCGTTTTCCATAATTTTGATGGTAATATATTATATTTTATTGATGTTATATTTGCTCCTGTATCTACCATGGCATGATATTTTTTATATTGATATTTTTCATAATTGAATTTGAGCAATATGTGATAGAATTTCATTTATATCAACCTTTTTTTTTTTTTTCTAATATTACTATTTGGTGATATATATTTATCAATATTCTAGTTTCTTGAATTCTATGAGGTTTCACTTGTTTTAAGAAATCTTGTGCTAAAATTAAGTTATGTGTTTGAGTATTACCTATTTCAGTTTATACCCATAATTTTAATTTTATTATATCTCTTTTATTAAATTTGATTATTGTCTCAATTTTTGTTCATTCATTTCCTATTTCTCTATTGTTATTTGTATATTCTAATTGTATTATACTCTTTTCATAATTTTGGATCTATTAAAGCTATTATTTCCTTCCATGTTCTTTCTTGTTTTAATTCTACTAGTACATAATATTCATTTTTATCTATTAAACTTATTTTTGACATTCTTCTATTTATTTCTGCTAAGTTTGAGGTGATAGGTATTACAGTTAATCTATTTCCTCCATAACTTTCTTGACTTCTTGATCTTAAAACTCTTTGTTTAGATATTGGTCTAGAATTTATATTTATATTTATATCTGTTGGTATATTTATCCTAATATTTCTTTTTCCTAAATTGTTATTATATTATATTCTTCTAGGACTTTCGTATGGTCTTATTTCTCTAGTATTATCTAATTCTAATTGTAGTTGTCTTGGAATTGTTATTTTTGTTGGATCCGATTTTAATTCTTCTAATACTGGCATAAAATTCTTTTCTATAGTAATTTTTCCTTGATTTCTTTTATAAATTTTATGTTCGTTGGAAAACACTAATCTTATTATTCTTGTTATACTTATTATTCTACTTCTTGGTGGCATCTGTATTCCTTTTAGTTTATGATAAATTATTAATGTTCTATTCATGTTCATTTTTGCTCTTGATATTACAAAATTTGTATTAATTGTAAATTTTAATTTTTGGTATATTAAATTCCCATTTAGTGCTCCTAAAATACTATTTGATATGTTATTTATTATTTTATTATCTGTTATTAGTAATTCAATTAGTGTATCTATTCCTAATCTAAAATAAACTTTTATTAATAATTGTACACCTGGTATATAAATTTAAGTTATTTCATCATTTATAGATAATTTTTCTATTTCTTGTTCCATCAATGTTTATTCTATTAAGAATATTCTTAAGACTCCTTATGTTTGAGTTGTTTCTATTGAGTATTTTTTCTGTAATACTACACAAGCATGTTTCTTTTTCTTTGGATTTTATTATTTTGTTATTTTTGTCATAATTCCTTGTTGTCTTAAATCTTAAGAAGTTAAATCTAATTCTTTATCACTTATTCTATCATATTGTTTTTTACTAAATTGCATTCTTTTTTCTATTATATCCTCTTTTGCATTTCTAAATTCTTCATATGTTTCATATTCTTGTTCCTATTCTTGATTTTTTAATTGATTCCTACTTGATTCTCCTAGCATCATATTAATTTCATTTTCTTCTATGATATAATCATATTCTGTATTTTTTGAACTACTTTCTATTTCAATAGTCATTTTATATATTTATAAATCAGAATTATTTATTTCAATTTTTTTATATTTCATTATATTCTATTAGTCATAATCCATAATCTTAAGCTATTTTCATTATATTTATAACTTTCTTATTCTTTGGTTTAATACACTTTGTAGATATATGTCCTAATTGTCTGCAATTATACATTGACATTTTAGGATTTTTCTTATAATTTATTTTTCTTCATTTCTTAAGGTATTTCATAAGTTTATAATGGCTTTTAAATTTATTTTTTGGATATTTTTTAAATTTATATTTCTTATATGGTTTCAAATATTTCTTTTTCTTTTTTCTACTTTATAACCCCATCTATGAGGTGTTTCTAGTTCACTACATTTTAATATTAATTTTTTAGTCTTATAATATTTAATGTCCATGCTTCTTTACATCTATCGGATAAATATTTTTTAAAAAAATCTTCTCTCCTTCCCATAGTGTCTATAAATGGTACTAATTCTTGTTTTTCATTAAATGCTTTTTATAATCATCTATTATTGTTTCTAATATTAATCTTGGTAATTTTCTATAAAATAACTCAGTTTTTGTTGTTCATAATTTTGTAGTCTTGCTTCATAATAATTTTTTTTTAATTCCCATATATACTTATTTAAATCATTTGGATCTAATGTGCATATTTCTATCTGATGTAATTTTGTTATTGTTCTATCTATTTTTGTTGTCTCATTAGCACCTACCCTTCTTCCTACAAATTTGTTTCTTAACAATTGTTCATATTGTCTTAATAATATAACATAAAATTCTTTTCTATTTGTATGTCCAGTTATTGTCCTAACATTTACTCTAAATTCTTCTGATTTACTTTTCCACCAGTCTTATGCTATTCCTGTAAAACTTGCTTCTACTTGTAAATTTGCTGAATTAGTTTCTATATTTCAAGGTAGTAAGACTATTAATTGGGCTTTAGTCAATTCTTCTATTATTTTTTCATTATCTAGGTTACAGTCTAAATTTAACCATATTTATAGGTTTGATATTTGTCTTGTTTCATATTGTTTTAATGGCGTTGATGTGAAATTATTATTTCGTGTTGGCATATACATAGTTTCATATAAGTATGTTAAGTCTTGGGATCTTAATGGTTATCTATGTCTTAATTCTTCTTGTTCTCATGTTATCCTACTACTTCCACTGTTATTAATATTATATGTTGGGTTTTGTAAATTTGAGTGATTTGGAGGTTCTTGGTTTTCAGAATTTCTTAAAGTTATTTCACTTTGCATATTTATTTCATTTTATATTAATTCATTATATCCTAATGTCATATTTCCCAAATGTTTTCTAATTTCTTCCAAATTTTCTTCTTCTTTACCCATTCTTTTTTCTATTTCATCTTGTTCTAATTCTTCTAATACATTCATCATGTTTATCTATCTTATTGTTATATCTTTGTCTTCTCTAATTTGTGGTTTCATTAAACTTAAATAACTAGGTAAATTTGATTATATTTGGCATGTTAATTCCATTATTGCATAACCTTTTTTTGGTTATTCCTTCTAATGGTTCATCTTTTTTCTCTTTTCCTTTTTCTAATTTTGGTTCTCTTTTTATAATTTCATCAAATATTGTCTATAAATTATTATTTATTATTTCTTGTCTTCTTTGTAATCTTTCTGCTATTATTCTTGTTTCAAGTATACTATCATTAATTTGTTGTTCTCTTATTTGTTCTTCTATTTTTTTTTTTCAAATATTACTTCTCTTATAACTTTCATCATATTTATTTCGTTTCCTTGTTTTATTTCTACTATATTGTTTTGTTTTTTAATTCGTGAAACATGTTTTTATTTGTGCCATATATTCTTTAATTATTCTTAATTCTATTTTTACATTTGTTAATTCTAGTTTTATTTCATATATTTTTTCTTCTAATGGTTTTGCTATTTCACATAATCTTCTCATTCTATTATTTAAATTTTCTTAATCTAATGATTTTCTAACTTCTTTAAAGGCTCTAGCTATAGTTTCATCTAAATATTATATATATATATATATATATATATATATATATCTTCTTGTATATCTGGGTCAACAAAATATTCTAAATTTTTCATTAAAAACATATGTGTACAATTTAATTGATTAAATGTACTATCTCCTTCCTCCTTCTCCATTTAAAACAAATAGCATAGCTATTAGTGATTTGTTTTTCACAGGTATATATGAATTTTTAGTAACTTACTTTTCTATATACAATACATTCAAAGTTCTACTCTACTAAAAGCATTCATTTACAGAAATGAAAACAAACAAATAAAAAGATAACTAAACACACAAAAACTTGAATTTGGATAATTTAGCATAGGGTATTTAAGGTTCATAATTTTCCTCCATTATAATTAAACCAGCTTTGATACCATATCATGACACTTGACAAATTTTCTTACATGACTTTATTATACCAAGAATACATATCTATAATTGATCTCTTTGGACCAGTTGACGAGTTAAATCTAATTCTTTATCTCTTATTCTATCATATTGTTTTTTGACTAAACTTCATTCTTTTTTTTACTATACTTTCTTATGCATTTCTAAATTTTTCATATTGTTCATATTCTTGTTCACATATATATATATATATATATTTATACACGTGAACAAGAATATGAACAATATGAAAAATTTAGATATATATATATATACACACATATATGTAACAAATATAATATAATTAATAATTCATATATTAATATAATATATGGAAAAAAGTACTATTTTACACCCTTATTTTTTTTAATTTCAGTGCTAATTTTGTATTCCATGAACTTTTGATGCCAAAACCATTTTTTAGAAATTTAACAATAATCAAAAGTAAAGTGGAGGACTAAAATGGTTATTTTCTCATAATATATGTTATATTGTAATAATTTTGTAATTATTTGTGAATGATAAAATTTAAAAGAAAAAACCAATAAACTTTTAAAATAATATCTTACCAAAATTTTAAAAATTAAAATAGAAAACTTTTTGTTTACACTTTTTATTAGACTAAAATTTGAAAGATTATATATCACTATTTTATTCTCATTATTTGTTTTTGTTTCCTCATTATTTCATTTTATTTATTATTCAATTTTTCTAATATTTCATTTTATTTAATATTCATTTATTCTAATTTTTTAAAGATATTTTCCAATTTTATTTTTAATGTTTCCCAACGTATTCATTGCATATACGTTATTACTAACTCTGTAATCTTTTATTATTTGTAAGTTATATAAATGACCTTAGTTATTATTATTATTATTATCAACTGCCAATAGGTTTTATTTATTTATATTTAAAATTAGTTTATAATTTATCAAAAGCTAATTAATGAAATTCATCATATAAAACAAGATTTATTTAGAATTTTTACTCTTTAATATGCATATTTTATACTATTATATTGCACATAAATATAACATGTCATCATGCTTTTTATTTAATATATCATTTATACACGGAATATATATATATACATATATTATTATGGAATTATCATAAGCTTTTTATATTAAATATAATATATTATAATTTATTTTCTTATCCCCTAGCATAAAATTTCTCTGTCGTCCTTGTATGTGGAAGATGATGTGGCAAGAATTGAACTTACGCCCCATAATCATAAATCTGTTCAGCAGGAAGAAGAAATCGCTAGCACCCACAGCAACAGTTGCATTCTGGAATGTCCCCGACAGCATCCTATTCCCTCCGGCGACGAATGCTATATCATTCCCTGTGATATACCACATACTCTCTTCACTTCTGTTTTTGTTCTCTTTGGCTCTCTCTTAATCCCATCTCCTTCTCGCATCTCCTCACTGTTCCTCAGTGTTTTTGGTTTTTTGGCTTCTTCCCTTGTACACGTCTCACTTGTGTGCTCTCTT
Source organism: Delonix regia (assembly GCA_037074485.1). Classification (NCBI taxonomy): domain Eukaryota; kingdom Viridiplantae; phylum Streptophyta; class Magnoliopsida; order Fabales; family Fabaceae; genus Delonix; species Delonix regia. Next base: position 30,322,322 of record CM073451.1, read on the forward strand.
TCTGTATGCTTCCATGTCCCTTCCTACTCTCATCGTATTGTTTCTTTTCTGCTTCAAGCAACCTCTCGCTCGCAAACTCCCCTTGGGCTCTTGTCTCTCTTTCCTCACTATCTCTGCCCTGTTTCTCTGCCCAATAAGCAGGGCTCTTTTTTATGAATCTTCCTCTCGCTTGTTCTCTCTCGGTTCTGCTTCTTTATCGTCCCCCCTCCCCCCCAAAAAGACGATTTTATATTCCATTTCAAAGTTCAATCCCAGCCTTAAATGGATTCCCAACGTCCCTTGTCAATGTTATGAATGGCATATTTTTGGGTATCACAATCTTCTCCCAATGATGGTCATCTCAAGTTAGTATTTTATATGCTCCATTTCAAAGTTCAATTCAACTTTTCCTACTATCTTAGCATTCATTGTAGAAGGGAAAATGATAACTGATACAATTGAGATAGCATGTACCTATAAACACTTGGTTGCTGTTTCCTATTTTGTTTGGCTTTTGCCTGTTTTTCTTTCTTTTCGGATGAAGTTTCCATTGGCAAAAATTAATAGTTTCACTAGATAGGATGCTCTTTCTTTGTCGAATGAAGTTTGTAGCATAGGCAGGCGACTTTTTCTTCTTGCAAAAAATTAAAGTTTGAGGACAGACTTAAAATTTAAGCAAAGTGTAGGTACCATTTTTTAATATACATCTTGAAGTTTTTTTCATACTTGAATCTACAAAATTAGTTGATATCTTCTATCACCTATAGATTAATTATAGATTAATCAAGAATATAAAACAAAAGTCCAATGTTATATATAATACATGTAGGAAATATGATTATAATTAAAAGTGATTATTAAGGATTCATTTATATACCGGCCTCTAGTATACATTCTACGTTTACATTCATCAACTCTTTGCTTTGTTATTTGCCGCTCACAATTTTATTATTTTCTTTAAAAAATAGATTTTATTTGACCATTACAAATTTAATATATAGATCACAAGTAATCTAAGAAAATATTTTAAATTTATCAATCTTGACTCAATAATCAAGTTTACTTCACAAATTATTTTAAAACAAACTTGAAGTACCATTAAATATGACCATCTCGTTCACCCTAACAAACCTATCCTCTTGAACTGCAAGAAATTCTTTACAACATGCTGCAAGTATCATGTTTGATTTATTTGAACAAGCTAACAAAATAAAATAGTTATCATGTAGGGAAAAATTATTATGTTAGGAAATTAATTTCTAATTCACTTTTTCCTATTTAATATTGTTCTTTTAAATTCGATAACTAAAATATGATTTAACGCAAATTATTACAATTTTACAATATATTGACAATAAGATTCCCTGCACTGCCCGGGCGTGCTCCATAATGGTTCATTTAATGGGAGATGAATTGGACGCACAATTCAACATATACATGACTGGCAAATAGAGGAACTAGAGATGTGAGTGATATCACTCCAGTAACAAGACAAAATGATTTCAATACTCTGTAACCTATGGAGCATGTAAACACAGACTACATAAATAAAATCCAGATGATGAGAAAACACAAAATTCAGATCTGGGTCAAAACTAAAATGATCAAATACAACAGTGAGAAAAATCTCTCCTTTGTTTACCTGGTTGCCATCTTATGCAGAGCTATCTCCTGCATTTCCAATTTTTCATTACCCTTTCTTTCCACATTTTTACCCAAAACTCAACATAATTTTGAACCCTTATTTTCTCAATGAAATCGGAACCCCCAAAAGAATCACGTTTCAGATTTTCTATCCTTATTCTTCAATAGGTATGGGCCTCCAACCTCCCCTGGGAACAGAGGAAAGAAAGGAAAATAACTGAATGGAACCATCACAATTCACAATACGGCAGGAGACACCCTGGTTGAATTTCCCAACCAAAGTGTCAGTCTCTACCATCTTCCACTCTTTAAGATTGGACGGCCAGCTTTTGAAGATGCTCAAAGAAGACTTGAAGGCTGACATCATCAGTGAAGATTACATCTGAACCGGCAGACATCTCATGTGCAGTATTATATGTTGCCGAGGGGTTCAGCTTTGCTAATAAAAATCTAGCCTGTTCCGCATCAATAAATTCCCAGTAAGGTTCCCACTTCCCATTACAAATCAGAATAGACCAATAAAAGAATAACCTAAAAGCATTTTCCATTAAGGCTGAATATTATTATTAAGCTGAGACAAATTCAAGAGTCATGAACAATCAAATCAGTCTAGTCATGGCACAAATACTGACCTGGGAACCGTGTTGATCACAAACTACCAATCTGGGAACAGGAAAACGATCTCTAATTATAATTTGAGCATCATCATGTGGTGCTTGTAATAGTTGTGCAAATGCCTGTGATATATTAAAAAATATTAGGGAAGAAAAGAACAATTGGCAAATGAAACACTGGAATCTATGTACCTAACTATAAAATAAAGCTCTGAACAGAACACCAATTTAATAGTTAAAGACCAATTTGGCAGCAGTTTGTATGTGATAATCATTTGATTTGCAAGACATGTCTGGGCAAATACCTGGTGTTCAGGTTGGTTCTGGTATCCCATGTTGCGCCACTGAGCAATTGTCATCCCATGAAAAATGACAACACTAAAATATGAGTCTAGCAAGAGAATTCGGTCAGCAGCAATGGAAGACACATCCAACAATGCTGGTGCAGGCAGTGAATTGAAAGAATATGATATTAAAGATGGTTGAATCATGACAGCAGCATTACTAATATTTTCCCTGTTTAGCAACATGCGGAAGTAGGCAGTCTCATCAGGACTATTGTTAAAAACCTGAACAGAATTCACCACCCACAGGTCACAAAGTTAGACTAAATAAGTTTGAAAAGCAGGACAGGAAGGAAAATCAGATGACATGGTACCTGTACAAACTGTGACCGTCGCAGATTGAACATAAACTGAGGGAACAATGAAAATGATGGGTTTAATGTAAATGAAGATGGATCATCCTTGCGATAGTCTCCGAATTTAGAACAGAGTCGAATGAGGTACCGATCTAACCACCGTGTGGCATCAAATCCTTCCTGATAAAACAAAAATGGATGCTCAGCAAAGCAACTCAGCTAAAGAAAATAAAATTTTACTTGAAACATATATTTGGCCATCAGTGATATATCCAACAAGGGCATGTTTGAAAATGTTTATTTATAGCACAAAAAAGGAAAATAGTGCTAAATTAACATAATCAGCTCTTGAATACAAGGAAGTAATGACCACAAACCACTGCAGAAGAAGTGAGAAAAAAGTATCTCAAAACTCATTCACTCATATTTATGAACCAAATAGACAAATTAAAACTAGAGTCTTAGATGACATAATCGGTGGTCCCAAAAGAAAAATCTACACCAGAATATCAAACCCTTTCTCATGTTTTTGTCTCACCTGATTGAAAGAACATAACACTGCTAAAAAGCAACTAAATTGCTACCATGGAGTAGAGCAGTAAATGGTATAATATATTTTAGGAATACCAAAGAGATCAACTTAGACAACACAACTTGAGATGTACCTCTGTCTCCATTTTCAAAGAAGCGTATCTAGCCATTACCACTGCAGCTGTTTCTTGATCAAATCCTTGTACCAGTTCCTGAAATCAAATACTTTCTACTTTAGCAAGTGTGTTCTTCAACTATGAATTGTATTGATGGTGACAAAAAGGACAGAAGCCTACCAATGAAAGGTAGGTACAAAGGAAATCCAACATTATTATTTTCTTCAGATCAACAAACAAATAGCTAAAGTAAGAAAATAAACCACCAACAAGATCCTTCCTTGAAGCACTTAAGTGACATCTAAACTGACAACAACAAATGTGCACATCTACTTTTTAATCCTTAAGCGCACTCTAGTAGGCTTCTCACCATGTTATGTACTTTATATGCATGTAATTTATGTACACAAGGACCGTTGGATCTATTATCTACACACAAAAAAAAAAAAAAAAAACCCAAAAGAGCCCAAACTTATCAATTACAGCTTGCAGATATTTTGTTTAAATTACAACATGACCTTTCCTGACAGTTAAATTCCCTCCAGCTTTCGGCCTCATGAAACTCAACATAAATGGACATGTTAAATAAGATTTATAAATTACAGGAACCAAAACAAGCCATCTCTGGCCATGATTTAAATCATACAGGTAGCCTTTTTTTTTTTTGGGCATATTACGGATAGTTGTTTAGTTATAGTTATAAGAGAGAAAGACCATTTTGGTCGCTCACTTTTTGTCCCAATATCAATTTGGTTTTCTAAAAATTTGTAGTGTCCAAATGGTCCCTTAGAAATTTAATATTAATCAAAGTAGTCCCTCAAAAGGGTTATGATTGGCTTAATGAGATACTACTTTTGATTAATGTTGAATTCTTGAGGGACTATTTTGGCATTCTAAATTTGTGGAGGACTAAATTGACACTATTTAGAGTAATTAGAGCCAAAATCAATTTATAAAATACTTTGTCAAAGAGAAGCTAGTCCTATTAACTAGAGGATTTATCTAAATTGTCACTGAATTGGATTGGTTCAGTTTATCTTGCATTATAAACATGCCCACATGTAAAGGCAATAAGATATCCATATGAATGCAAATTCAGAATCTGACTTCACAGCAAGAAATATGTAGTTTAAAAATATCATGATTCAAATTTCTTGTTATGACTGGAATAAACGTATAAGCACGATCTGTTTTTAAGGTATTGAAAAATAAACTGCCATCCTGTACAAAGATCAAGAAACTCAATCTACCTCTGAGCTAACAGCATTATCTACCCATCTTCTAGTTACTGTTGTAACACGAAGCACTAGTTGACCATCAGGGCCCTGGTAACTGAAATAAGAACATCACTTACTAATATTAGATGACTAGCAAGGACGACAAGAAAGGCACAGAATAGTTTTGTTATCAATCTGGTTTTGTTTTTCCAAAAATAAAATTTTATCCAGCTTACCTTGTAAGGAACTGTAGGTAAAACTGGGGGTTGACAGTTCCTGGATTGTTTGAACGATCACTTGATGAAAGATCAAACATCACTGTCATGCATGTACTCTTGTCAAGGCCACACATCTTCCATGCTGTTGTATTCCCCTCTCCTATCACAGTATCAGCAACAGCCGGCCCTTTCTGCAGTATGCAGTTAACACCATTAAATACCAGAAACATAAATTTTAATTGAATTTGGTCTTGTTTCTGTTGACACAACACAAATTCCATATCAAATCTCATTATGCATAGGAAATAAAAGGTTTGAAACATCAAGTGATCCAACCTTTTCCAATGATGTGCAAGGTCCAATAATTCCTTGAATTTTTATTTCCTTGGAGCAATTGATCTCCAGGGTTCCACTGAAACAAATATTAATTAACCAGTGAGTTTTTGACTGATGTAAGAAAATAGCAAGATGGAGAGAAAAAGAATGATAGAAATCCAAAACTTTAGAAAAAGAAAGGCAGAAAATTTTTTTGTCAGCACTTAACAACTGAAAGACGAAGTAAAATATAATCAATAATTCCATATTAATGCATAAACCCAGAACAACCTCAATTCTAGGATTAAAAAAAAAAAGGAAAAAAACTCTATCTCTCAGCCTCAGGCAACTGTCAGCGAAACAAAGTTCCAAGTCATTCTAAACTCAATATTACAGCAACTGAATTGATTAGAAGTTATACATAGACTACTGCTTGAACCCTAGGGCCCCAAAAATTGACTATCAAACCAAATCAAGGTTTCTACGTTTTCTCTTTTTTTTCTTTCTTTTTGAGGGGGGAGGGGTGTATTCTCTTATGGTAAAATGTACGTTAAGTTGACTTTTCTCTTTTATCCCATTCTTTTGAAACTCCTCCCTCTTTCCCTTTTGATGGAACATGCTTCTAATAAATTTGAATTTACCTACAAAACACCTGGTATATACAGGTTTTTATGCTAAAGAACAGTCAATCAAAAGGGCAAACAAGCATAAAAATCAATCAAAAGGGAGAATCTGGAGACAAAAATGGATAGAATAAATCAGAAAGCTAAAAAGCATAAGAAATTATTTCATAGGGACTGGAATATAAAACAAGGTATAAGAAAATATTTTGGATTCAGGAATACCCACTTAAAACAAAGACCAAGTGATTGCTCCCCGTCCTCAAAAACACGCTTAAAAGAGTCCTTGAATACTGAATGACCAAAACTTTCAGCCAGAACAACAAGGCCACCTGTTCTTTCGACTGCAACTTTTATTTCTGCAACTCCAACCTATACATTCAAAATATCCAAGAATCAGCACAATAAGAAGAATGAGCACATAAAGATTGGAAGTTGTTTTTTATTAATCATAACTCAAATCAAAGCATGAATATAAAATTTAAAAATAGTTTCCATGTTTTACATAACCAAGCATTATTCAATCATTCAAAAAAGTGACAAATATCAGTGTAAGACATTACAAGACATGTCTAATAACATGAAAAGTCATATAACTCATCATACTTCCAAGAGTCAAAAGTCAAAAGTAACAGATCTAGATTCAGGTAATAATGAAAGTTAAATGACTGCAAAATTTGAAAGCACAAAATTATAAGCATTAAGCCAGACTTGACCCTGGTCTGTCACAACCCAATTGCAACATCTGTAGAATCAAATTCATGATTCTGACAATTCCAGCAATTCTGAGGTCAGTTTCAGAATGCCCACACACTGGTTCTAGTCATTCAAGTTTTGAATAGCATTGAGTCAGACTAATCAAACCGTGAATTGGGCAATCTGATAACCATGCTCAAGACATATAGGTTGTAACATCTCTTACATAGCCTTCAATACCGCAGAAGATTTACAAATCACTTCAGATAATAACTGTAGCCGAGTGTAGCCAACAAAAGCACAGATAACAGTTGTGACTCCAACAGTTTAATTTATCTATTAAAAAATGTGAAAGAGCCAAAGGCAGATAATAATTGTTCTTTCTGTGAGTTACAAACCATATATATGATAAGACCATTATGTAAGTTACACCTTTGATTTTAAAGAATATTACTATAACTTCTGGGAATCTCCAAGTAGAACATTCCCTCTATGTTAGCTAGGAATGGTAAAACTGAAAAGTTTGAGTACATGTTCCTTGCATAATTTTTTGGATAAAATACCAAGAATGCAAGTTACCCTCTCCGACTTTGACCCTTTTTAATAATCTCATAGAATTTCACTTCGAAACAATTAAATTGTCCAATTTTCTTGAAATTCTTTGGGTATTCTCTTTTATAATTTTCTTTTCTTTTATTGTGCTTGTGATGTGCATGTCCATGAGCATCCACCAACCAATCTCACTAAAGATAGTATAAGTTGGCAAGCTGCCATTAAAGGATTTTAAAGGCTCAGGCATTTTATTTCTGCAACTCAAACACTGCAGGTCTTTCTGCAGAAGAGTATGTTGAATGCGGTGATTCGCATTTTGGCCTATTAATACTGTCAATCAGCATGATTAAGCATGCAAACATATATAAACATTAGAAGTCAAAACAGATAAAATTTTGAAGAATGAGAAATATGTACCTGATCAAGTGCTGATGCAAAAAGATCTAAAACATGACCCTGGCTAACCAGCTGTTTTGCAAGACCCTCATAAAATTTGACAGCTTTCTTGAAGTAAGGCGCTGCGTCTTTATCAAGATCTTTATGAGAACGCACTGGGTCAGATAGATCTTTGGACACGATCTGAAAACAACTTTTAGAATCAACATTAAGAACTTTTTGATGGATCAAATCTTCAGCAATTGTCAACAAGAGGAAAAACAGAAAACCACTGCCCGCACTTCTCCCTTCCCTTCCACTGATTCTAAGCTTACAATATCTTTCTTAACTTAATTTGCAATGAAAGAAAAAGGAGAGGAATGAGAGCTGCCCTGATTTTAGTCTCTTCACAAAGTCCATGACTATGACACAGAAAGTACTAAGTCAAATGAATTCACCATTCATAGCCATATCCTAATATTGGCTAGGTTAAAAACAGTGTCAAGATGACTACTGGATTTTAACAAATTCAAACGTAAAACGTACAAGCAAAGTCATAAAGCACAGGCATCCAGGGAAGGCAGCTGGTTTAATGATGAAAATAAAAACTCAAGAACTTAGCATAAACCCCCATAAAAATTACTGTTTCCTATTGCCAGTTACTCCTAAAACCAAAGTTTAATATATATTCCTGAGGGCTTTTTGTATATTTTAACCCTATAACAATGGTCATGTTTGAAAAGAGGATCAGGAACTAATTCTAGGAATCAACCAAATGATGCAGGAAAAAATATAAAATAAAAACTGAAACCCGCTTACCGAGCCTGGTCCTTCTGTGCATGGACCACCGACCAAAGCTATGATTCTTGCCCCAGTACCAGGAACACAAGCACCAAGCAATCCCGCTGCAACACTTAACGCCACTCCAGTGCACCGTGCTGGACGACTGCCCGGTGGAACAGGCCATTGATCGGTTTGCAATTCATCCAGTAGCTGGAAATCACAATTGTTGCAACTTATTTGTCAAGAATTAATGCCACAAGCATCCACAAGGTAAAAATATTCAATAAACACACTCCCATATTCGCATTCAAACCCACCGAATTAAGAGTGTATTCACAATCGGATGCAGGCAGTAAAAACCGCGTGACACCTGAACTGGGGAATCCACCCTGCATCCCCTTTTGATATCCACCGGCCTGTCTCCGCCCAGATGCACCCAGACCCAGTTGCTCCAAAATTTGTTCTTTCGGAATCTCCTTACTACCCCGGAACACATAAACCTTGGACATATCAGAGAACCCCAATTCATGAACTTGAACCTGGGTACCAAAAGAAACGAAACCCACGAGAGCATTGTCAGGTAGCAGCCCGATCGCCTGTCTAAGTGCGGATTTCACATACTCCATCTCTTCCTCGATCATGCACGTATCAAGCACAAAAACAAAAACAGGGCAAGGCTGCAATTGATGGGCCGGATCGAGATTCGGGTTTCCCAATGAATTGGGATTCGTGGAGAGAGGAAGAGCATATTCAACAGTGGTGTACTGAGGGTAGAGCTCCCCGGGGACATTGGTCTCAGAGATCGCGCTATAATGAGGGGGGAAATGATTGCGCTGATAGCAAAAGGGGCAGATCCAGATCTTAGCAGTGAAATCGACGCGAGAGAAGGGGTTGAGAACGGAGGAGCAGGTCTTGCAGCGGAGAGGGGCATAAGGGAGGCGTGGAATGTCAGGGTGAGGACGGATCAAGGAGATGGTGGCAGCAAGTGGGATGACGCACTTGCTAGCTTCGACCTTGGTGCGTGGCCACGCGTTCCAAGTCATGCGGACTGCATCGACACCTTCGGGATCTGTGCTCGCCAATTCCGACATTGTTTTCTGATTCTGTAAGAAAGCTGTAGAAACCGAATTGGGAAAATCCTGAGCGTTACAGTAATAGGGTTTTCCTGGGAATGGAGAGAGATAGAGAGGCGACCCCTTGAGAATTGAGAGCTAAAGGGGTCACCGAAAGAAGAGGGAGGTGAGATGAGTAAATAGACGTTTCAAATCTATCAGCTTCTTTGCCGAATTGCAGAATCGCCACTCTAGAGCTTAATTTGAAACGTCGACACTGAAGCCTGGATCAATTATCATACTATTCGGAAATCGTAGTAGTAAAATTTTACAGTAATTCGGTTTGTTTGTACTTTGTAACACGGAGCAGAAGAAGTTAAATAGGCATACAAGGAAAAATGGTTCTCCAGTATTTCTACAAATTCTGATAGGACCAAAAGCAATCAACTTATGTGTTGTTCTCAAAAAAAGGGGGAAAAAAACGTAATTTATGTTTTAAAACTATAAACGATCCACCAGGGAAGGTGAAAATTATAGGTGCTAGTAGGTCTATATTGAAAATAAAGGTAAAAAAGGCATGAATATTGAACTATTAGCATGATACAATGGATCCATTCTAGAATTTGAGTATTTTATCAAATATTAACTAATTGTCTAACATTATAAAGTCATAGTATCGTGTTATTTAGATCCAAAGAATGATAATGGTTTAGTTTCTAAAGATTTTAATTTTAAAAAAAAATTATTGGTTGTGCTCTCGACTCAAAGATATAGTACTTTCACATCTAATTATATATAAAAAAAAATTATCCATAATGGTTATCTAAAAGTCCCTATTCATATTTCAAATAAAAGAATAGGGATTTTTGGGATGGGTTGTTAATTCTGATTTTACCAGGATCTCTTTTTAAATTTCACTTTATCAGTCCAATATTTTTACATCATAGAAAACAATTATTTTGGTACCTCATGTTTTTATTTTAGTATTAATTCAATTATTCATAAATTTATAATAGTAAATGATTTCTTATAAATTTAATATTAATAAAAAATAATTTCTTTAAAAGGTTATAGTTGACTTAATGATAAATATTTTTGAATTAATGTTAAAATTTTTAAGAATTATTTTAATGCTTTGAATTTATAGACAGCCAAATTAATAATAAAATAAAAAGTAGAAGATTAAAATAATATTTTTTTCCTATTACATTATGCATATCTATTCATACGAAAATATATCATAATGTTTTAAGAATGCATCAATTTTTGTTTATCTATATTCTCTACAAAAATTTTGTATAAATAATATTTTAGTACAAATCAAGTTGTTCATAAACTTGACCAGCTAAGCGTTAAATTTTAAAGATCAATTTGTATAAAAAAATTGATTAAGTATATTGATCAATTTCGTTTATTTATTATACAAAGTAAGTCTAGTTCAAACTTTTAGTGAGCCAAATCTAAATAGTTAATAAACAAGTTGTTTTATCTATACTTCTTGCTGCTAATTCCATAATATAGCTATAAAAGAAATTGAAACAATGGTCAAGCTGTTTGCAATGCAAGTAATGTATAAGTATCATACGTAAAAAGAAAGAATATATATAAATTATACATTACGTATTAAACGAACATAAAATCATTATAGGTGCATATTTTTCATCGGAAATTACAAAATTTAATACATATGCTTAATTGAAGTATTTAGTAGCTAGATTTACCGAGTGAGATACATTGAGACCTCTTGGATCATGAACTCAATTTTGGATTACCCCAAAAAAAAAAATTGAAATGTTGGTTAACTCAAAATTAAATAAATATATAAATGATGACTAATGGAGGTTAAAAATCCAGTTGAATGCAAAAAAAGAGCAACATTTAACAACACTAGAATTAGTGTATTGTGTAACCTCGTGTTCCCCATATAATGCTTTAAATTGAAAATCATTATTATGGTAATAAATATGCATCTTGTGATAAATACTTTTGTTTACCGTTTGTAACTTTATGGGAAAAATAATTATTTAGTCTTTATATTTTACATAAATTTGTAAATTGATTTTTATATTTTAATTTTTTTAATTAATTCTTATTATTTCAAAAATTTTCAATTCAATTGCTATTAACACAGTTGTATAATATTAATTTAAAATGTTTATACATCTAATTCGACGCCAACTCAGCTCCTTAAGTAATGATTCAGTTTTTTTTTTTTTGAATATTCTAAAACTTTAAACAAAAATCATGTGTAATTGATGAATTGGCATTTAGATTGAAGGACGCATAACAATCTCTCATATCTTGTTTGCTATTTAGAGCAAAGCAAGGAAGAGAAAAGAGAAGGAAGTAATTGAAGAATCAAGAAAGAAGAGAGCCACTGGGAAAGAGAAACCATCGAAAAGTGTATAAATTGAAAAGAAGGCAGTAGAAGAACAAGAGATTGGAGAACAAAGAAAGTTCAGAAACGAAGGAGTAAAAACCAGGGGGAAAGAAGGCGCCATTTGAGAGAGAGAAAGAGTGAAGACGCTCTATTTTAGGTAGGAAGAAATAGATCAGTGGTAAACTAGAGGAGACAACAGTTGCAAGAGATTAAGTGCAAAGTAAGAAACTAAAAACAGAGCAAAAATGAGTGCGTAGGCGATTAAACCAAGTTGGGATTTCGTAGAGGTAAGTTTCCCATATTTGTTCCTTAATTTCGATGCTTTTGGCATATATTAATCATGTAAAAGAAACCAACAAGTAATGGTGGCATCTCTGTGGATGATAGATCTACACGTTTATTGCTAATATGCCAGTTAATGCAGCCTTCATCCTCAATCACGATATGTTTCCTTCGTCCGTCAAACAATTTGTAGCCTCCTTAACCTTCGATTGCAGTTTTTACTTCAATCATTCTTTACTGAAAATAAGAAATTAAACAAAAATGATAAACAACTACCATCTCAGGTGGCTCTTAATACATTTCCTTGCCCAAGTTGGCTCGCCAGATCACCCACTCATTAACGGTGTCAGTGTTGGCACTAATGGTAGGGAGTGCATTGTAAATTTTTGAAACTATTAAGAGTGAATTAAAATATATATATATATATATATATATATAGGGACCAATTTATAAACTTGGTGAAAGTATGAGGACAAAATGATTAATTTTTACTAACTTTATTGTTAATAACAATCTCTTTAAACTTCAATTGGATATCAATTTATGAAGTTTACATATTCGGCTGACTCATGCAATCATCTATTATGTATATGGCATTGCTGGTACCTTTTCTTATGATTTTAGATAAAGCTTGCTCCAATTAATTTAGATGTACGAGAGGCAAAAAATCAGTCTGCCGTTATGGCATGGTAGAGTTTTTGTGATGTCTACTCTAGCATGACGTTTAGCTTAAAGGTGAAGTTTTTGGGTTTCCTGTTAGTCTGCTCGTGATGGAACTAGAACTCCAGAATTTGAATCTGAACAATGATGAAGACGAAGCCTGGATGATTGATGGTTTGGCAGGAGATGGCGAAGAACTGGTTAATAAACCAAGCTTGTGCCTGATCAAATGTTTTTTCACCAGGAGTGTGATAAACTTTCAAGCCATGAGGAATACACTTGCTAACCTTTGGCACCTGATAAAGGAGGCAAGGGATGGGCAATTCGTATTCAAGTTTTTCCATGAAGTAGACATTGAAACAGTGATCGATGGTTGCCCTTGGACTTTCAATAATCACTTGTTGGTAATAAATAGGCTGAGGGGGGGGGGGAGAAACCCAAACGACATCCTTCTAGTCTTCGTTGATTTCTGGATACAGATCCATGCTCTTCCATCGAGGCTGATGTTTGAAGGAATGGCAAAGCAGTTAAGAAAATTTGCAGGGGAATTTATACAGTATGACGTAAAGCCGATAATGAAGGGAATGACATCTTTCATGAGGCTAAGATTGAGATTGGATGTCAAGAAAGCCCCTGAAGCGCAGAAAGAAGTTACAACTAAGAAATGGTAAGATCGCTTGCTACTATTTCAAATATGAAAAACTTGCTTCTTGTATGGATAGTTGGGGCACTCAAAGAGCTTTTGTAACATTTGAGTGATCCAAAGAGGAGGTAAAGATCTAGCACTACAATGGGATGCTTATCTGAGAGTCAGAAATTGAAAGCGGAATTAGAATATGTAATTAAACATGATTACAATAAATAAATTAACAATCTGACTTGATGAAGACGACATCGTTAATTTGAGTATTGGTTGAGTCTAACAAGTTCAACCCGCAATGCCTAAGAGTATTTCTCAAAGTATTTTGACGACAGAGAGAGAGTGTGTGACAGATTTTGTCTATGAAAACTAGAGCTTCAGTATGTTATTTATAGGATTTTATTTAATAATATAATTAATTAATATTATTCAGTAAAATCCTCTAGAATCTTTAAAACAATTTTAAATTTAATTAATCAATCAAAATTAAGCCCATAAAATCTCTCTCTAGATAACAAATCTTATATTAGTAATCTAACGGGATGATTACTAATACTCTTAGGCTGTGGGTTGGGTTTCTGCCCGGCGAACTTGTGGATAATCGAACCCATCACCGATTATCCATACATATTAAAATAAAACCCAGTCCATTCTCAGTTTATAAATTATAACATTAATTACTTAATTAGAATTAATAAGGTACTAATCTAATAAAATAGTTAATGCTAATCCATAAAATATTAAAATTATTCTAACAATCTCCCACTTGGATAGCATTAATTAAATTATTAGATCAATAAATGAATAGCTAATCAGGTATAATAATGTTCTCATAAACACTCGAATGTGTGTATATTTATAAACCATGCAAGATTCAGTGGTGAAACTATACACAAAGATCACTGAATGCTATAATTAGTTATAACATGAAATTAATCTAATAGCATAATTAATGCTAATCCATATAATATTAAAAATTATTCCAACAATTTCCCACTTGGATAACATTAATTACATTATTAGGTCAATAAACAAATACATAATTAGGCAATTAATATTCACATAAACACATGGTATGTGTATATCTATAAACCATACAAAATTTAGAAATGAAACTACATACAAAGATTACTGAATCCGATAGGGAAACAAGTGATATTAACATTGTCATAAATTAGTTTTAATATCTGAATAGAATGAAATACAGAATGACATTTGAAGTACAATGCAAAAGTCCCTTTAGGACTTAACTCTGAAATTTGGTGTTAAATTGCACCACAAAAGTCCTTTAAGGACTCAACTTATAAATTTGATATCAAATTGCACCATAAAAGCCCCTTAAGGACTCAACTCATACTCCCACTAGACCAAGGCTACATCAAAATTCAACAAGACTCATATGAGTTATACAATTTGAATTACTCTTATGGGTAGGCATTGGTCAATAGATCCGTCATCATATGCTCATTACAAATGTGAACCATGCGAGTCTGAGATAAAAAAAATTCAGAAATGAAATCATGGATCAAGGATAATAAATCCAATAAGGAAAACATTGTTATAAATGCCATCAAAATTTCAATTATGAATTATATCTAAAATGTTGGCATAACCAAAACATTGAATCCGATAGGGAAACAAATGTTATAAGTGCCAAAATATGCCAAAGTGTTCCTTAAGAACACAACTCAGACTCTCACTAAAATAACACATCAAAATTCGAATATACCCAAGAGTCATATATTTCCAAAACTTTAATGGGTTTGTGTTGATAAACGGATCACCTAAAATGAGTATGAGATATACAAATCTTCTCTCCAACAAACAGGAATTGACTGTCAAAATTTGATACAATTGAATTTCCTGTAACTTTGAGAGAAGCGTATAATAGAGTCATGTCGCAACAAAATAGTCAAGACTTAAAATATACACATGACGGAAATTGATTTCCTTGACCATATTCCTTAAAGAGTGACCATCACAGAACTAGCGATATATTATTCACTAATATATATATATATATATATATATATATATATATATATATATATATATATATATATATATATAAGGCAACTATAAATGTCCATTTGACACTTCTCAACAAAACAACTCCTTCAAAAACATCGTATAGATGTAATCAGAAGTGGGTTCAAGATCATCATAACTATCTCTGTAGCTTTCTAATGATCATGCTCAAAATTACTTAAATATATCTGCTAAGCACACCAACATGGAAAAACAATGTTCAAACGTGTGCACACTTGAACCTATATATTAGGCTATTAATAATTGATTCACATGGAACTTTGCCCATCACAAGTGCACAAGGAGTGCAAGAATACATATCAAATTTATTGAGCACTCGTTCAATATAGGTTGCCTGAGACAAACTAAGAATGCCACAAGATCTATCACGGTGAATTTGAATTCTCAAAATAAAAATAAAAATAAAAATTTACCTAAATCTTTCATATCAAAGTGGCATGACAAAATGTGCTTTATCTCATTTAATAAGCACACTGAGTTATTGGCCAATAGGATGTCATCCACATACAACACATTCTCATGAAAGTCTTCATCTGTGATTACAGTGCCTACATAGCTAACTATAATCGAACTTCCTTCCAATCCAAAGATGGTTTATTATTCTTATTGCTTTTCTTGAGTCCATACATTTTCTTGTCATAGGCATTGCCTTTACTTTTCTTTGCTTTTCAATTTCACATTTCCAACCTTGTTAGATGAACCATGTGAAATATAGTACATTAATTATGTGAATTCACCTTCTTTATTGATTCTTTCTCTTGGGTCATTTTAAACATCATATGATTAATAGACCACTCTAACTCTTGGGAATTATAAGTGGTTCTTAAGACCTCATATTCAGCAGAAAGGGATTAGGGAACTCTATAAACTAGGTTGCTCTCATCCAAGTCCACATCTAGGATTTCAGCTTGTTGTAGCAGTTAACAAGCTTCATCATGTGCTCACACACTCTTGACACTTCGTCATAGTGAGTGTTATCTAGCAAAGAGAGATAATAGGCCCTTTTAAGTCTTATCAAACTTCTTAAATATCTTACTAACCACTTTAAAATATTCAATTGCGATATCCTTCTTAGGAATACTTTGTTTGATAGTTTTCTCAATCGTATACTTAATAACAGTCAGACAAATCTTATTGGACTCATACCACTCTTATGGTAAGCCTTATCAGCAATGCTAGGCTCAGCGGTGAGATCTGCTGACTTAGGTTCTCTCATACCTAAACTTCCCTTGGTGATCACTAGATATATATCAATGGACTCAATCCAATTATTGTAGTCTATTTTGTTCAAAATTTTCACCATAAATAGTTGCAAGAATAGAGACGCTGAGGGAAAAAACAAATAGGAAACATATAATTATGTCCCAGACACATAATTATATATATAACAAAGTTTTCGTAACAAGACTCAGCTTCAGCAACTGTGTAACAAAATATTCATCATATCCTGCCTAAGGGCTCGGACTATGATAAATCAAGAAAACTCATACACACCAAGGAAGCATGTTATCGAGAGAAACGACACAAAATGTACCCACAATCTCCATATCGATAGGATATGAGAAACCATGAATACATCAATCAGTACAAACAGGCCTTATTCACAAAATTATATTGATAATGTCACACCGATAGGGCATATCTATTGTCAACATAATATTTACATATACTCTCTCTAGTGGACTTATCGCAATATTTAGACTCATCCCTAATAATGGTAATTAAATTATTCAAAAAAATGTAGGAAATTAAATGACAAATACAGTATAAATTAATTTATAAAAGACATATCATCATGATTGGGCCCACGATAGGTGAGCACACAATCAATAGGTGTATGTGAACCAAAGTCATTTCAATTCCCACATGCAACTTATTCCTTTTTAACGCATGTGCTTAAATTAAGAATAAAATCTAATACTTAACGCATCGAAATTGATTATAATTTACTTACACATAATCAGGGCGAGTGAACTGAACATATTATTTTGTATTATTTCTAGTCTTTACATAATTTTTTTTTTAGTCAAAATACCTTATCTATACATTATTTTAAGCCCTTAATTTTCAAAAAATTTCAAAACTCTTATTTCCTGGGCTCAAAAATTATGAAAAAATCACCATAATTTAGATCAGGGTGAGTGGAGCTAATTTCAAAAATTTAAAGTTCATCTGACCGGCGGTGTGGCCTCGTCCACACGCACCTTCTTCAAACTCTAGTGGGTCGAATCGACCTACCGATTTTCTGCTCCTCAGACTTCAAAACCGGGACCGTTTTAATCTTTTCAGTTCAAAATTGGTTCATTGGTTCGAGATGGGGCACACCGTTGACCCAAGTTGACAGCCGTGACTGTCTCTGTTCGAATCACCGGCAACCACAACTACTTCGAATGGTAACAGGGAAAGAAAATTTCATGTCGAAATGTGAGTTTCTTGCTGATAATGGTGACCAAGGAAGGCAATGATCATTACAAAAAAAAAAGAATAAAATTTTATAATCCTTAAAATGACTCTGATGAAGACGAGATCCAGAGAAAAGGATTACAAAAAAAAAATTTCATAATGTACAAGAAAATTCACTCATTAAAATTCTTATCCTAAGCTTGTTATGGCTCACACAATATTTCCCTAAATATTTCAAAATATTTATCTAACCTCAGTCTTCTCTCATTTGACCATTCTTAGACCTTAAATGGATTCATGGAAGGTCATGGTGACAAAATTTTAAGATAAATAACCATAGGGCAAAAGAGATTGGTTATACAATATTATGGTGTGTTCTAAACTCAATTATATTTTCACACTATAGCCAACCCTTTTTACCCTTATATTACCATGAAGACCATTCAAAAAGAAGAAGAAGGAAAAAGAAGAAGAGAAACTAAAATATGCTAAATCATGTTACGAAGATGAGATTAGAGAAAGGAAATTTAAAAAATTTCATAGTCCATCAAACCGTGGCTCTAATACCATTTAAAAGCGGAATTAGAACATGTAATTAAACATGATCACAAATTGGGAGAATAAATAAATTAACAATTTGACCTAATGAAGACGACATTGTTGATCTGAGTATTGGTTGAGTCTAACAAGTTCAACCCACAATGCCCAAGAGCGTTTCTTAGAGTGTTTTGACGGCAGAGAGAGAGAGTGACAGATTTTGTCTATGAAAGCTAGGGCTTCAGTGTGTTATTTATAGAATTTTATTTAATAATATAATTAATCAATATTATTCAGTAAAATCCTACAGAATCTTTAAAACAATTTTAAATTTAATTAATCAATCAAAATTAAGCCCATAAAATCTCTCTCTAGATAACAAATCTTATATTAGTAATCTAACGAGATGATTACTAATACTCTTGGGTTGTGGGTTGGGTTTCTACCCAGCGAGCTTGTGGATAATTGAACCCATCACCGATTATCCACACATATTAAAATAAAACCCAGTCCATTCTTAGTTTATAAATTATAACATTAATTTCCTAATTAGAATTAATAAGTTACTAATCTAATAAAATAGTTAATGCTAATCCATAAAATATTAAAATTATTCCAACAAAAGTAAGAACCAATAGGCGGTCAGAAGCTGGATTAGAGATAACACCGGACCTAAAATCATAGGATTGAGTAATGGCAATTACAATAGTGATACCTCTCGAGGATATTGCTACATTGATTGGCGAGGTGTTATGGCTAACGACAATTAAGGGGGTACAATTATGGGAAAGAATAGTGGGGAAGTTATGCGAGTTAATGAAGTTCAAAATGAAGTGATGCTTGTGATGGGCCCAGCTGTAGATCAAAGCCTAATTATAATAGGAGAAAACAAAAAAAGATTGAGGCCAAGTACTGAAAAAGCAAGGGTGGAACATTGAAAACCCATTGGAGGTTATTGACGTGAACATTAGTCCAAACTACAACTTGACATCAGCGAGTGTGAACACTGTATTCTATTAGGACACTTTTAAAATTAATAATTTGGGGTTAACTTTATCATTTGATTTTTGAATTAATTTTAGTCATGGTCATTGTTTTTGGGTGCAATTAATTTTATTTTTATTTTTGAGTTAATATCATTTTCGTGTCATACCCCTAATATGAGATATGTGATTGGCACGAAGGGTGAAGCATACCCCATCTCCATGAATCAATAGAATAGCATACGACATGATCAAGATAATCACAGATTTCCATAAAAGGATAAATGTAATCATATTAGTCAATTGATATATACAATCTATACAAAGTAAAGATAAATAACTAATTCATTATATAACTTTTATGTGAAAAATTTGGCAAAGTCTCCCTTGAAATATAGACTTTCCAAAATTTTTACAGGCAGATATACACATCAAAATATAGAAAGTTCCACTTTCACAAAAATTCTAGTCAAACAATTCAATACATAGACAAAACACACAAAACCTTGACTGTGATATATAGAGCTACTAGAGTTAAATATACACAAGATTTACAACTAAAAAAAATATCATTGCCCTTGCGAACAATGCAAGGCTCACTAAAAGGAATATATTTCGATGCTACACTGCGGAGGAGGGCCAGGCTTAGCGCTACTATCTGAAAAATGTAGAGAAATAAGGGTGAATGACAACCACTTAATGAGTGAATACCACTAACTATATTGAGAGGATAATAGACAAATAGTAAAGTTTTTCATAAACTTTTAGTCACTTCAAATAAACCCATAAGTCTTGAATTTTAGTAGAGAAGTCATACTATTTATGCTAATAAAAACTTTATTTGCTTAATCATAACGAACTAAAAAGGTAATTTCAAAACTATAATTATTTTAAATACAAAATTAGGAGACATTCCACTGAACCAACAGTAGATTAGTAATCAGATACTAGCTAGAACTAACAATAACAATTCAGTACAATACAATAATTAATAATGAGCAAGTAGACTTACAGTCAGTTAGTAATACTACACAAGGTCTCACTACAATAATACAATATATGGTGTACCATGGTTAACTTGTACTATCGTTAGCTGTAAGGTTATGCGTTAGACGTATCTTAAGAAAACACTTTAATTATTAACAAAATAATAAGTTTTGAACAAATAAGTAGTGGTTCCTCAATCCATAAAGGTTACAATAACTAAATTCATTCAGAAATCATAAAACAATCTATTATTTAAATCTCACAGAAAATCATACAATAATTAAACTTTTTCTTGATAGTTGATATAATTATGAACTAATAACTATATAACAATTTCTCATAATAATTGTCAAAGTTTTTAGAACAGTTTTAAAAAGGAAACAGTACCTTGTTAGGAAGTCTATTCTTAAGGTGATAGAGCATGCAATTGTACATTAAATCATATAAAAGATTTAAAATATAGAAAATAGGTATAGCTAGTAATATCTACTCACATAAAGAGAGATATACCAACCTCTTCTTAACTCCATTTTTAATTCCCTTGTTAATAATTGTTCTAAACACCTATAACATTAAGCAAAATGTTCTCAACATCTAATACCCATGAATGATTTAAACTTTTCTACCAACCTTTTTTATCTAGTCATTCATTTACTTTAAACCTATAATATGAATTCCCATTGTTTAAAAACTCTCAAATTTCCAAATAAAACTTCCCATAATTTTTGCAATTCTACTTGTCTTCCTACCTTTCAATATATTTAGAAATTAAATTTTTGGCTTAAATTTATTCATAATATTCCAAAAATATTTAAGGCCTTCAATCTTATTTAACAAACTTCATTGTGTATTTATGAAAATTCAAATAACCTACCATTAACACCAATGTGACCTTAGAGATTATTCAATTAAATTCCAAAATCCTTCATTAAAATTACATTATCACTTGGGGCTACTTAATCAAGCCATATATGGTCTTCCATTCAAAATTTCTCCTTTTTTTCTCTATGAAATATTTAGGAAAAATAAGGAAAATTAGCAATTTGACTTATAACTTAAAACGAAAACTTCCAATAGCTTTAAATCACCCCCTTAATGCAAAATAACATAAGAGAAACCTAAAACTTCAAGTTTCATCGTCCTACAAGTATGCACATACACATTAAATTTGTGGTTTTTCAATTCTAAAGCTAAAATTCACAATTGATCAATGATTCATAGGAGAAAGATGCAAAAATTACCTAAGAGGTGAAGTCTAAACTTAATTTAATGCAATTACACCGAATTAAGCTCAATTTCCCTTCTTTTTCATATGAATTGTACCGTAAATTGGGGCTTCTCAATTTAGAGCTATTTTGATCAAATTAATCTATGTATGGAAGAGAACTAGTTGAAATTCAATAAGAGACTAAAGCCCTAAGCTAAATTGAAGCAAAACACACTTAATTTGATGAATTTTAAGTTGAAAATTGTGCCTAAAGCTCATTCGCCAGAGTTGTTGTGTTTTATAGTTAAAACGTGATTAGATAAGAGTGACTTCAAGCTGATGAAGCTGCAATGTGATTGACAGCCTCTTGACACTGTTAAACGACGACTAAAAATTAAAGAACGATGGAGAATGGTGCTGAGGATGTGAGATGTGCAAGAATGAGGGGGAGAAATGAAATATTAAAGGTAGTTGGGTAATTTCTCAGAAGATATTTTTGGACTATCAAATTAATTATCTTAAAACTATCAACTTTACATACTTGATTCATCTTTAGATGTTGGGAATGCCTAAGATAGGACTTAGACACTCATGTTTACTTCTAACACAAATATGGTATTATCTACATTCATATTAAATGCTTCTTGAATTTCCTCTTCCACTGTTCCTTCATTATTTAAAATTTCTATATATCTCAAGTGCATTTTCTTCCTCTCTCTAGCTCTTAAAATTATAAATTACATTATTATTATTATTATTATTATTATTATTATTATTTTCACCTAAAATAACTTCTTTTATATATAGGTTTTATGGGTATTACATTTTGGGTCATTTATATTTAATTTGAGTAGGCATAATCATGTGTTTTTTCATTTTAATGTTATTGAGTTAATAAAAAAATACAAAAAGAGTGAAAAATGGAAAATAAAAAAATAAGAGGCTAAATATATCTTTCATCCATTTTTGGGAAGCAAGGCAAAAGGAAAATATGAAACTCCACAAAAAAAAAAGGATTGAAAATAAGCAAGTCAAATATCAATGATTGATAAAATGAAAAAGGAGAGAAAATGGGGAATCTCCTTTCGCAAAAACCAAGACAGTTAAATAATAAACTCTTGATAAGGAAAATTGGACATGATTAATAGGCAGTTTGAAAATTCTCTTAAGGAAACCTTAGTTTTCTTATTACAAATGACAGAGAATAGAGACTAAAGTAGGAGGAGAAATAGAAAAAGCACACTAGGAAAAAAGAGAACTAAGAAAGCATTTAAGAGAAGAGAGAAAAGGTTCTAGAAAATTGAAAAGAAAAGGAAGAATTCAAGCTTCAATAGGCTAGAGCTTGAGGTAAAGAGTTCATCCCTTTTGTCTTCCTCATTTTAATTACAATTTCTCATCTATTCCTTTTTTCTTTGCTCTTAATTTGTGTCTATATTGATAGTGCACCTAGAGGGGGTGAATAAGAGCTCTAGTAGTTAAAAACAATTTTTTAATCAAATGTGACTTTAAAATATTGTAATTAGATGCCTAAAGGCAACAATCTGGTATTGGAATGTTGAAAATTAAAAATGATCGTGAGAAGAATTTAGTGCTTGATAATTAACTTTAGGTGCTTGAGACACTTTAACTAAGACTTTTGAAGAAATAGTTAGAAAGAAGAAGACACATGAAATTTATTAGAAAGATATAAGCCTTAAGTTCAAACCTTTTAAAGGTTTTTCAAATATTAAAAAATGCTAAGTTTTAATATAAACTCAATGTAAGTTTTGTACCCTAAAATTTAGATTCCATTGCCTGAAATATATTTTAAAGTGTCTAATAGTTACAACAAGAAATTAATAGAAATGAAAGAAGAAGATCAATACAAGCAAGTTTATCTTGGTTCAGACTCCTCTATTCTATCCCTTGTTCCCTTCAAAACTAAAGAGATATTTATTATATCAAAGTTTACAAGGGTTTTGACATGTTGAACTTAAACATCAAATTTATAGTTCACCTTGAACCTAGGTTTTCTATGCTCACCCAAAACACAAGATTTATAACTCACCTCTAACTTTCACAACTTGAGTTTTCACTCAATTCACCCCTAACTGACTTTCCTCACTAGAAAAGATATTTACAAGAGAAGAATAAGATTGGATACCTTTATATAGTAAAGGATTCAAGTAAGCTTGAAGAACTTAGGCTCTTGAAAGCTAAACTCAGGGACCTAAAATGAGGCTCATTTCTTTCCTAATATTTTCAGAGCTTCCCTTTCATCTTCATGCTCTCTAAGCTTTGTTTAATTTGTTCAAACATTTTACCTTTTCTAGGTTGGAAGAATATGACTGTTACATTTCAAAATCTCCTTCACAAGCTTGATTTTTAACCTTTATACATGATGAATGAACGTATGAGAAGATCTACCATAAAGCTTCATAGCTGCTACTCTTTTGTCTATTTTGTAAAGCATCATAGCTATATATATTAGTTCTTGTACTTTGTTGTACCTTATAACAACTTTATGAAGTTTTCTTAGCATATTTCTTACCTTTATTAAAGCCTTGTAGTGTTGGACAATTTATGCATTTTCTTTCTTTCTTTTTAACTTGTCAAATAATGCTTAGGCTATCACTTTTTCTATATGTATGCAGGTTTTCCATAGATTTGTTTTTAGTGGATTTTCAAGGGCTTGATTTTCATATTTAGGTACTTGAAACTAAGCATAGTAAAGAATAGATATTTCATATTTTTCTTCCATTTTTTTTTTTTTTTAGATTTCTATCCATTCTCTCTAATTTGATACTTCTCATTTAAGAAATTTAGTATATGGTTGTTGCTTTTCAAAAGATGCCTTCTTGCTTCTCAAAATTTAAATGTTAATCTTTGAGAAACTGGAGAAGGAAGAGAAGGGACCTTATTAGAAAGTTTCTTCCATGCATTCCATGCCATTTCTTTTCTTCCTTTTTTGCTATAACTTTAAGTCAAAATTGCATAATACCTTTAGCACTTTAGGAGGCTTTGTATTTGCATACTTGTACTTGAGTCAAAATACTTATTGCTAAACTTTGTGGTTTGTCTCCTCCTTTTTAGCTTTTTCATCAATAGCATGCTTTGTACTTGTTCCCTTTTCTACACATATTGACTTTTGCATGCTACCACTTTAAACTTTACTTGTTTTCTTGTGCTACTCTCTTTGTCTTGTAAAATGGTTAACTTTCTTTGTCCCCTATCATTTATAATCTTTATATGTTGAACATAATGTCTTTTGTCATATATGTTTTTATTGTTTTGCTTTTCTTAACTTTAGGCCTTTTGTATGTTGTCATTTATAACTTTGTCTCCTCTTTTTCACTTTTCTTGTTGTCATCTCCTACTTATCTTTTACTTGCAATATAGTTGACTTTTTTGTCTCATTGTCTTCTTGTGCTTTAAGAAATGTGGGCTACAAAGATCAAGTAAGTTGGGTTATGTATGAAGATAATGAAAGTCTAAATACATTATAAAATGAATTTGGCTTATGATAAAATTACTTGGGTTTAATGCAACAAAATGGGCTTGCATATAAACAAACGAAGTTCCTTGACCATTATGCCATACTTAATTTCAAGTTTTATCCACCCTTATATATCTTTTTTTTTCTTTTTAATTTCCCCATTGATTATATTAAATTTCTGTCCTTCTTCCACCATTATCCCTAAATGTTTAAGAAAAATCTCATCCTTAATGACCTTAAACAAATAAAAAAAATTCATAAATTGCAAAATTTTTGTAAGTGTTACAAATGTAGTCCAATGTAAATTTTCACATGTTAGCCCATATAAATATTATATAACTAGGCCCAATATTTAAATGCATTTTACTTAGACTTAATACTTTTAATAAATTTAAACTTAAGAGTTTTGTTATCATCAAAATAAATTAATATCATTGTTAAACCCTGGGGTTAACATATATGTTGTCCAATTTTGCCTAGAAAAGTTTACCATGTTAGGCGAATGATTAGGGTATGGTTTAGCACTTAATTTGTGTCTATATGCTATCCAAATTTTGCCAAAAAATATTCAACAAGTTAAACACATGATTAGGGTGTGTTTATGCTATTTATTTGTGCTTTAATACTATCCAATTTAACAGGGTTTTATGGTTACCCATAAAGAAGTAAGAGGCAAGAGTCCTGGTAAATGTTGCATGAACTTACACAAGTAGATTCTTAGCCTTGGTTATGTTATGGCAATTATAATGAACTTCTCAATATAGAGGAAAAAGAAGCTGAGGTAGTACATCCTAATTAGTTACTTAACAGCTTTAAGTAAGTTAATGGACTTATCCAACAAAGACACTTGTTTACTTGGGAAAAAAGGAATGATGGAAATGGTATGATCAGAGAAAAGCTCGTCCAAGTAATGGAAAACACATTGTAGTTCCAATTGCTGCCTAATAGCGTAACTGAAGTGCTCATAATAACATACTCGAATCATTCCCCCACTTTTGATCAAAACTGACTTGAAATTGAATCTTGTTAAATGCAATAGGTTTTGTTTTATGAACTCATGGTTACACCATAAGGGTTTTCCTGATATTGTGAAACAAGGGTGGAATACATTATATGATAAAGGTATTGCTAATCATCTACATTGCTATTGCACAAAACTTTGTAAGATTGAGTCATAATCGAAAAGGAGATTATCACAAGCAAGCTAAGGAAATCGAGTTAAAACTTAACTAGCTCTGGTATAGTATTAATGAAGCCTTTATAGTATTTAACTTGAGGAATACAAAGAATGAACTCCTAATGTTGGAAAAGGCAAAGTAAAAGTAGAGGTTGGAATCTTATTGGCTCTAGTATAGCGACAAAAACATATATTTCTTTCACCTGCAAGCATCTATATGCAGGAAAAATAACCATAACAGCAAGTTGATAATACCCAAGGACTATGGGTCAATCAAAAGAAGGATCTCCATGTACTAACACTCGAGTAAAGAAAAACCAATCTATGATAAAAGAAGTGGACACATGGAAAGTGTACTAGAATTGGTTACCCAGTGGTCATTGATCAAAACAATAACTAATTACTTAAACCCTTTAATGATGTCGAGTTCAAGAAAGCTATTCTTGAAATAAAGCCAAAAAGTCTCTAGGGCTAGCTGGGTTTAACCTAGCATTTTTTTCATAAGTTTTGGTATATAGTTGGTGTTTAAATTATAGAAAATTGTAAAGATTGGCTTAGTCGAGGCTTTTTTTCCAAATGATTTAGCTAATACTCTGGTGGTACTGATTACAAAATCAAACTCGCTCCAAACTATCAAGGATTTTCATCCTATTTCGTTATGCAATGTTATATACAAACTAGTAGCAAAAACTTTAGCAAATAGATTGAAAAAGATCTTAACTTTTTGATATTTGAATATCAATATGATTTCATCCCAAGGCACTTGATTATTGACAATGGTCTTGTAGCTTTTAAAATCATTCATGTTGGAAAAAGAAATTGGGAGATTATAATGAACATAAATAAATAGTCAATGAGAGAAAAAACTTATTTGGAATGAAAGTTCATTACAGCTATAAATTTTGTAGTAAAGATAGCAATTTACATTGTCCAAACCTTTCGTATGTAAAAGTGAGAGTCATGCACACAAATAGAGAGGGAGGATATTTTAATAAGCTAACAAAATAAGTTGTTCTGATGAGTCCTCAAAATGTGGGAAGTTATTTCATGTCTAAAGTACTTGTCTGTTTTTAATAAATAAAATATTCAAATTATTTAAAATGGTAACTTCCCACTTCACAACTGCTCAGATTTTAAATTGAATATGCTTATAGAATATTCCTTTGATCCTCTCAGTCAACAATACGATAGGATAATTACTAATAAGATTTGAGCAGCAAGTTGAGGTCGCTACCCAATGGGCTTGTGGGTAATCCAACTTATCACTAATTACCAACAAATAACTCAAACCCAATCCATTCCTGGTTTATATATCAAAATTTTAATTGCTTAATTAATTGATCAACCCAATAAATTGTCCTAATAATAAATTAATAGTAATCCATATTATTTTAATATATTTCATAAAATTAATTCAACAATCTCCTACTTGGATGACATTAATTGATTATTAGACAACTACTTAAACAAATATCAATCAGAATTAAACAACTAAAATATACATAAAAAACCATACAGAGTTCATATATAAAACATTGAAATATTATTGAATCCGATAAGGAAATAAATGATATTTATATAATTAAACACAATATCATTGAATTTGATAGGGAAACAAATGATATAATTATAAAGTGTGGTCAATATCTAAATTGAATGGATATTTAATATGTCAAATTACATCACAAAAGTCCCTTAAGGACTCAACTCATATGTCTACTAGACCAAGGCAACATCAAATACTGAACAAGACCTATATGAGCTTTTATGGGTAGCCTTTGGTCAACTGGTCCGCAAGCAAATGTTCACCAAAGATATGAACCACATGAGTCTAATATAAAGAGAAAATTCATAAATGAAACAATGAATCAAGATTATCAAATCTGATAGGTGAATAATGCTATAAATCCCGACAAAGTTTCAGTTCTAAATTATATTCAAAATTTTGGCATAACTAAGAACATTGAATCTGATAGGGAAACAAATGTTATGGATGCCAAAATATATCAAAGTGTCCTTCATGAACACAATTCAAACTCCTACTAAACCATAACATCAAAATTTTAAAAAAAGCCAAGAGTAAAAAGTTTTCAAAACTGTAATAGGTAAGTTTTTGGTAAACGGATCACCCAGATGTTCAATATGAGTACGAGATTAACTAATCTTCTCTCTTCAACGAACAAGAACTGAGAATCAAAATATTTGATGCAATAAAAATTTTGTAATTTTGAGATAAGCCCATAACAGAGTCACTATCATAATGAAAGTAGTCAAGGCTCAAAATATATGCACAACAAAAGTTCATTCCTTTAACCACATTTCTAGACAAATGGTCATGACAAAACAAGCGACACACTTTTCACTCATATATATAAGGTAGCCCTAAGTGTCTAATTGACACTTCTTAAATAGCTTCTCCAAACATCATAAAAATGCATGCAAAGGTTGATTTAGCTGTAAGTGTTTACATGACACTTTCAATGAAAGAAATCCTCTAAAACATCACAGAGATGTAACAAAAAATAAATTTACAATCATTAATACATGATGTATAGATGTATAATCTGAATTAAAAAATTTCACTATCTCAAATGATTCAGATTTCCTAAAAGTCAACATGTGATCTTTTTATACTGTGAAGGTACTTCACAACTATTTTTGTAATCTTTCAATGATTATACCAATAATTATTTAGATATCTATCACGCACACCAACAAGAAAAGTAATGTATAAAAATATGCATATCTGGGCATATATTAGGCTACCAATAGTAGATGATATGAAACTTTGTCCATCAAAGTCCTTTCATCATCATTTTGGGTCACAATGGTTTAAACAACCTATCACCACTTTCAACTGGTCTAACACATCAGATTCCAACTAAACGACAGCTTTAAATGCCTTAAAGGCATCCAGAGATTTAAACGCTTCATGCAATAAATCCATCTATGGCAATAAATGTTATATGTCTACTAATATCTGTATGGATCAAATCCAATATATTCTCATATATATATATATATATATATATGGCCTTTTAGGATTCAAAAGTTTAAGAAATCTAAGTCATGTAATGCTCCTTGTCTGACCATCCATTCTTAATTTCTTTATGGAGTTATGGCCCAAAAACTGATGCCATAATATAAACAATAACATAATCAAGGAAGATATTAATTCTTCTATTTTCTTGTTAAAACTAGATAATCATGTCTGTTAAATACAGAATTGGAAATTGAAATTCCTCCTTGATGCGGTATGTAAACTTCATTACATAAAGTTAAATAATGTTCAAAATACAAGTTTAAGATTATAATCTTATATTACTAACTGTAATCAAACTTCCTTCCACTCTAAGGATGGTCTTTCTTTAGCCTTAACAAGTTACTTAATCTGTCTCTAGAGTGGCCCTCACATGTTCCACTATTATTTCTATTAATGTCTTCTCACACTCATACACACACATTCTAATTTAGATGGTGTCGCAACTCCAGAAAGGCTCTCCAAAACAGTGGAATTGTTGCTAAGTGTAATAGGTGTATCCACCCTGGGTCCAGGAGCTATAAGTGTAGTTGCCAAAACAAAATTTAAGGACTTTCTCAAATTATTATACTTTGTCCCATTAAAAGTTTTCACTAATGATAGTTACTATTAACTAGAGCTTAGGTAACAAATTAGGAAACATGTATTATGTGTTTGTAAATAATTATAAAACAAAGCTTTTTCCAAAAGGCTATTCAATTATATTAATAAGATTATTTATCATAATCTCACCTAAGGGTTCTAGATTATAATAAACCAAGAAAACTCATTATTCATTAAAAAAGTCATACAATCAAATGTCTTTAACATCTCCATACCAATGGGATACAAGAAATATTTAGACATCAATTCAACTGAACCTCAATAATATTAAATATGTCAGTTTTACATCAATAGGGTGTATCCATTGCTAATGTAATTTACCAAGCAATAGTTATACAATATTAATTTAATATCGATGCCTCAATTAAATTAACCAACAAACACCCGTACAATTGGTCTCATAATAGGTGAGCTCACAATTGCAAAGTGTCAATTTTCAATGTGGTCTTCACAGTAAGTAAAATCACTTAATCATGTCTAAAAGCAAGGAAAAGCCAACACTTTGGATTTCATGTTGTTACAAATGACACATGATTGACTGTTAAGAATATAAAACAAATCATGCTTTTCATCTATAATTTTATTTAAATTAGAAAATATTCAAACAGACAATATTTTGGCTTTGAATAATTACCACTCTTGAAACCAATTTTGGCTTTAAACAATCATAATTAGTCTTTTATATAAAAGCCAAAATAGGTTTCTCAAATTTAAAGGTCTCAAAGTCAATAATGACGTTAGAATTTGGGCCTAAAATTGGACCAAATTGCCTTCGATAGTTTATTTAGGCATTGGGCTCCTAATGAGCTTTTTGTAATGGTATTATAAGCCCAAAAAATTTCATTTGTGCTATAAGTTATGACTTTATAAATTTAGTATAATGCTGAATTTAATTTTGAGACCAATTCCTATGTGGATTTAGTGAATTTCGTTATGGAAATTATTATCCTAATT
This sequence comes from Delonix regia, assembly GCA_037074485.1. Taxonomy (NCBI): domain Eukaryota; kingdom Viridiplantae; phylum Streptophyta; class Magnoliopsida; order Fabales; family Fabaceae; genus Delonix; species Delonix regia. The sequence continues at coordinate 30,353,051 of CM073451.1, forward strand.
ACTTAAAACCTTTTAGGCAACATACTCATTTATCATGAGTGACATGAATTATTGTAGTCGAGCAATTTAGCCAAATAGGCTTTGAAATAGGGCATATCCATTGTTAATATAAATAAAACTCTTTAGACTTTACTTGGTGACTAATTTTACCCTTAATAATTATTTAAGGGACCAATAATTATGTGTTATGAATCATAATTACTTTAATAGGAGGAGCCTCAAACTTGATACTATTATAGTTGGGCCCACGATAGGTGGACACTTAACCATTTGGTGGAGTTCCTTTATTATTCATAGATTAATTTTACAACACAAAATAGGAATGAAATTAACCAATTATGCAAAATAAATTCATTTTAATTTATTCAGACATCATCAGGGAGAGTAAACTCCGTACTGTTTCTCACTATGTCCAGTCAGTACAAAAAATTTCTTAGGTCAAAACTCCTCAATTTCATACTATTTTAAGGCCCTAAATCTTCAAGAAATATTAAAACTCCTATTGCCAAGGCTTAAAAAATTCTGAAAAAAAAAATCACCAAAAATAAAACAGGGTTCGTGGAGCAAAACTGTGGAAGTTTAGGGTTCAGATAACCGGCACGTGAGGTACACGCGCTAATGATGTACATAGGCTTCACCCACGAGCGTCATTTTTAACTTTGACCAAGTCAACCCAACCTAGTTTCTGATCCAAAATACCAAGGTTTCAGGGGATGAAATTGGTGTTGTTTTATTTGTTTATAAACAATCTACAATACCCATTTATTAATTTTCACAAAACTTACAGTATTTGGGAGAAATGTGGTTTGAAACTTAGGGTTTTTCCAGTGGGGTTGGTCTTCTATGGCGGATGTTCTTTTCACTAATGTTGGGCTTCAAAATATATATTGTTCTATTCAAAATTTCTCAAGGAGTAAAACCCTTAACCTAGTTTCGATCAAAAGTATTTTGTTTTAGAGTATTTGTGGGTCAAAAAATTTTCAATTCATACTATTAATGGCCACCTTTTGGCTTCGTATTACATGCACATTCATTAAGCATTTTGATCATAATTCAACAGTTAACTGAATCCCTAAGTTGATTTTCGAAACAAAAATGTGTGTTTATGTGAATTTCATTCAACAATTTTTATCAAGAAAGATGCATATGTATATTGATGAAGCAAAGCAGAAATTCTGATCAGATGATATGAAGGCACATACATAAAAATATGATAAAAATCATTTATAGAACCTAGGGCTTTGATACCAATTGTTGAAAAAAAAAATGGGAGATTATAATGAACATGAATAAATAATCAAAGGGACAAAAGGCTTATTTGGAATGTAGATCCATTACAGCTATAAATTTTGTAGTAGAGAAAGCAACCTACATTGCCCAAACCTTTCGTAGGTAAAAGTGAGAGTCACCCACACAGACAGAGAGGGAGGAATATTTTAATAAGCTAACAAAATAAGTTGTCCTCAAAATGTGGGAAGTTATTTCATGTTTAGAGTACTTGTCTTTTTTTTTTTTAATAAATAAAATGTTCAAAATATTTAAAATAGTAACTTTTCACTTCTCAACTGCTCAAATTTTAAATTGGTTATACTTATGGAATATTTCTTTTATCCTCCCAATCAGTAATACAATAGGAAAAAAACTGACAAGATTTGAACTACAAGTTAGAGTTTCTACCCAATGGGTTTATAGATAATTCAACCTATCACTAACTACTCACAAATAACTTAGAACCAATCCATTCCTGGTTTATATATCAAAATTTTAATTATTTAATTAATTGATTAACCTAATAAATTGTCTTAATAATAAATTAATACCAATCCACATTATTTTAATATATTTAATTAAATTAATTCAACAATTCATTCAATGAAGAATAGGAAAATGGGTAGAAAAGGTTGAGTTGTGATTAAACTTATGTTATTAAGGCTTCTGATAAGGTCCGCTAGAAATTCCCAAAAAAAATGTACTTGGATTGTGTAATGTGTTACAAAAGTGAAGTATTCTTATCTCTTTCACTTTTATCAGAGATAACCTCTAGAGTAAACTGCATAACTAAAAGAATAAATTCCTCTTTAGAGCTAAGAAGGAAATTTTACTCAATCGGTAGCTTAAGCTATTCCTAAGTCTGGATGAGCGTGTTCTTTATACCCAAATCCTTATGTGATAAATTACATAAGACGATAAATTCTTTCTGGTGAAGAAAAAATGACTTGGAGAGGCAGTATCAAAAGATTGGCATGGGATAGAATGTGCAAAGGCAAAAGAGAAGGAATCATGGGCTTTCGCAATTTACATTGTTTCAACTTGGCAATAGCGGGGAAGCAAGGTTGGCGTCTTAGTACACCAAGCAACACTCTTATGTTTAGTGTTATCAAAGCTAAATATTTCTTGGAGAGTGATTTTTGGTATGCCCGATTGGGAACCAATCTGAACTTTACTTGGAGGAGTGTGTGGTCTATTCAATCATTGCTTAGGCAGGGTATGCGATGGGATGGAAGGGATGGGGGAAATATAAATGTGTAGACTAATCCATGACTGCCAAGGGATGGAAATTCACTCCTGCTTATGTTTTAAGAGTGGGAGACAATTCGTTGAATGTTAGAGATCTGTTAACACCTTGTGGGAAAAAGTAGGATGCCTAGATCATCGGTTATTTGTTCGTGGAAGAAGATATTAAAGCAATTTTGGAGATCCCCATTGGCATTAACAGAAAAGCACATAAACGCATTTGGCACTATGAGAAATGAGGGAAGTACTCAGTCAAGTTAGCTTATCATTTAGCGTTCAAAAGACATCAGGGACCAGATGAAGGGGTTGATCAAGTACCATGAAAGAAACTGTGGAGTCTACACCTTCCACCAAGGGTGAAGGAGTTTATCTAGAGGACAAGCAGAGGTATCCTTCCTGTGAAAGTAAACCTGCAAGCTAGGTGTATGGAATTGAACCCGAAATGCCATTAGTGCAAGGGAAATGAATACACAATATGCAATTTTGGGTTGTCAACAAGAGAAAAGGCACTGGGAGGAAATGAACCTTGCAAGAAGAGTTTTAACGAATGAAAGCTTTACTGCAAGCCTTTCAAATGTCCTAAACAACCGCTCTAGAATAGATGCAGAAATATTCTGCACCATGACTTGCAAGATATGGGCTCCACGAAACCATGCCCATTGGAGAGGAACTAATCAAAGCAAGAGATTAGTGTATGGTGAAACTATATTCTACTTAGAGGAATGGAAACTAGCAAATTCGAAAGCTGGGGTCATCAAGAACAACTCCGAGAGTGAAGAAACTATACTAGAGCAACACGCCTCGGAGCACCAGGTGTGCTTTGTGGTCGGAGTGAGATTACCTGACTGACCATGGGATGTCAGGGTATGGGGTGATTCCCAAAAATAGTGATGGCTTGTTTCTAAAAGCTTTCACTTGCACCTTCCAAGGCATTTGTAGCCTAGACATTACTGAAGCCTTGGCGTTGAGACGTGCATTTAGATGGACAATTCTTAATTTATAAAATGGAGGAACCTTCTTCTCAAATGCTAAAAATCTCGCCACAGCCATTCTATCAGATAAGGGGGCGATTCAGAGCTCGGCCCTATTATTCAAGAGTGCAAGGACGTTTGCAACTGGCAGTGACTTTAGGTGCTCTTGGGTTAGGGGGAATAATAATCAGGAAGCTAACAAGTTAGCTTGCCTTTGAGTCCGGGTTTTCTCTATTAAAGGGGGAATCCGGATCCTTCCAGTAATATTAGTAGAGATTTTCTCTGATAAGAGGGGGAAGGGCCATTGAATTACCCTTAATATTTATATAAAATATATTTTTAAAAAATAAAAAAATTTATAGATAAATATATATATATATATATATTCATATTTTAAATTTTGTTTATAAGAAATGATATGTAGTTGAAAAAAAAAAAAGATTGAATTGTTTTTAACATCTTAGTTTTTTTTTTTTAAAGTCTATTATTTTTTAATTAGATATCATTTTGTATGAAAAAATAATTTAAAATATAAAAATATAGTTTTTATAAATAATTATTTTTAAATTTTTTAAAAATATGTTTATACAAAAATTGAGAACCATTGGATTTAGATCCAATGACCCTCATGATTCACCATAGAAAATAGTTCCCTCTAGTTACTGGAAGAGATTCGCGCTCCTTGCATTTATATTAACTATAATTTAGTTTGATTTATTTTTGGCATGTAATCCTAACTATTTTAATAATTTTTAATTGTATATTTTAAACTAATCAATTAGTATTATATTCAACTCAATTAATAAAGGTTTATATTTTTCATTTTTAAGTATTAACTTAACGGAGTGACCCAAAAAATAAATAAATAACAGAAGTACTAACTTAAGGGCTGCCCAATGCATAATATGAGTATCAATCTAGTTATTCATAAAAATAATATGCAATTTATCATAGTAACATTTTTATTAATATGTTTTCGATTATTTTTCATCAGATGATACAAAAATTTGTAAGTTAGCATGCCTTCTCTTCTTAAAAGTACTTGCTATTATTCCCCTAAAAATATAAATATTCTACTCTGATAGGTAAGCTAAATTCTTTACTTCTTTAAAAGATAATTACGTTTTACTCCAACAAGAACTAAATTTTAATCATATAACAAATATTTATTAAAATTTTATATTAAAATAAAAATAGGGAACCTCAATTAAAACAAACGGTAAGAGGTCACATAATCCTCATGTGACCTTATATCTGCATTTTTCATTCTCATGTTAATCAATGAAATTTGTTAAAGCTAATTAGCAGTTAACTAACATTTTTAACGTTTCAATTTTGATTTAAAATTTAAAATATTTGTAATTTAAAAAATATATATTTTTAGTCATTGGTTTATCATAAAATTATTACTTTAATATTTTACTTATATTAAAAATAATCATTCACGAAAAATATTATACTTCTTTTTTAGTTTTTAAAAAATTATTAAATTTAATTCTTATATCAAATTTTATACCTTTAATTTAAATTATTAAATTTGATATATTTTTAAAAATTAAAAATTAAGTTTAATATTTTTTTAATTAGCAAACGATTATTATAAATATTTTAATAAGTAAAAAATATAATAATAATTTTATAATAAATAAACAAATAAATATTTTATTCATTGTTATATATATTCGCACTCTTTTATCATGTTCTTTCGTAATTATGAAGGGAGAAAGAAGAGTTCAACGATTGCCTATTATAAGGATCGGACTGTGACAACCCAAAAATCCCATTCAAAGTAACGTTGAAGTAAACAGCTTTACCGTCGGATCTTCATGTGTTACTATTTGCGTTCCGAATTTGGAAATTTTTTGTCAAAATTGCGAACCAATGGACGAACATACGTTCATTTCAATGATCACGAAAACTATAAAGAAGAGGTCTTTCTGGAATCATCTCCACTGCGATAGACTTTTCGAACTCTCTAGACACACTCTCCTCGTTTACTCCTTCTGTGCAGATCACCTCTATAAAGACTCATTAACATTTAATCTCTCACATTGCCTCGTCGATTCTAGGCAATCTTGATTTCTTCCGTTACCATTTGGCGATTACGCCTACTGCATTCGTTCTTTGCACTCTCTGATTCGTTCCAGAATCCGTGATGGATGACGATTTTGAGTTCCCAACTACGAACGATATGGGCAACGAAGACGAAGATATGGGAAATCCGGAGGACGACCCTGTTAGCCCAATTCTCAAGGTTGGGGAAGAGAAGGAGATTGGAAAGAATGGCCTCAAGAAGAAGTTGGTTAAGGAAGGAGAAGGATGGGAGACCCCGAAGGCTGGAGACGAAGTTGAAGGTAATATTAGTAATCCATGTTTTCCATTGATGCCATTATTTGGGTTCCTTTTTTTTTGCTTTTTTTTCTTTCCTTTGGAATTCGGTTAATGTCATGATATGGAAATGAAATTAGCCGGGGAAACAATATATTATTGTTGCAGTTCATTACACCGGGACATTGCTTGATGGAACCCAGTTCGATTCTAGCCGTGACAGGGGAACCCCTTTTAAGTTCAAACTTGGGCAAGGTAAGTGATTTTCTGTTTTTATATCCTCAATTTGTAGGATTTATTATCCGACTTAATTAAATCATATTTCCCTTAGATAATATGAGAGTATGTTTCAAGTAATTTCAAATGCCAATATTAGCTAGATCAAATCAATTCACGACGTGAATTTTTCCAAAATTCATAGACTCTAGTTCATATGATTTAGTTCTTCTAAGCGTCTCATCAAATTGAAACCTATGCATTTAAACGCAACTTTTCTTTTCTTTCCCAAATCTTCCTGGCAATGACCATTGATTTACGTGCGATTCTATTGGAAATTTTCGAAGTGCAGTTAGAAAGAGCATGAGGAACACATCCAGTGTTTTATTATTATTATTTTTAATAGCAGCCTATTCTTTGATGCTCTAACTTCCTGGCACCTAGTTCTGATTCAAAAGCTAGATATTAATTCATTCGTGTTTGATTTCTTTCTCTGAGTTGCAGTAAACGAGTAAAATCTATCCATGTTTTTTCTTGTATATTTTAGGCCACGTAATAAAAGGATGGGACGAAGGTATTAAAACCATGAAGAAAGGTGAAAATGCCATTTTCACTATACCCCCAGAGTTGGCCTACGGAGAGTCTGGATCTCCTCCGACTATTCCTCCGAAATCAACCTTACAATTTGACGTGGAGTTGCTGTCTTGGACTAGTGTGAAGGACATAAGCAAGGATGGGGGTTTATTAAAAAAAGTTATCTCTGAAGGAGAGAGCTGGGAAAATCCAAAGGATCTGGATGAAGTTTTTGGTAATGTATCACAATCTATTATGTTCTTTGAGATTGAAATGTTCGGTGGTCTTGTTTCATTAGGCCTCAAGCTTCATTTCGTATTTTTGCTGCAGTTAAGTATGAAGCTAGGCTTGATGATGGGACACTCATTTCGAAGTCTGATGGGGTGGAATTCACCGTTGAAGATGGTTTGTGTTTTCATAGTTTTACTTAGAAATTTAATTTGTAAGCCTTCTTAATGTTATGACATGATTCTGATTGCAAGTAAGCATAATTTGACTTTCTTGTACACAGGCTACTTCTGTCCTGCGTTGGCTAAGGCTGTGAAAACAATGAAGAAAGGAGAGAAAAGCCTCTTGACCGTGAAGCCACAATGTAAGTTAAATTTTTGTCTACAAAACTACATATAAATTTAATTTGCAAAGTTTATTGACAATATTGAGTTTTGTAGATGCATTTGGCGAGAATGGAAGGCCGGCAACTGGGGACGAAGATGCTGTACCTCCTAATGCTTCACTCCAGATTAATCTCGAATTGGTCTTTTGGAAGAGTGTGTCTGACATTACCAAGGACAAGAAAGTTCTCAAAAAGACTTTGAAGGAGGGTGAGAAATATGAACGACCAAATGATGGATCTGTGGTTCAAGGTGAAGTGTTGCTGTAACCAGAGATGTTGATAAATACTTTTCAAAGACATGTTTCTTCTCCTTCCTTTTCTTTATCAAAATGGGTGTGGCTGCTGACTAGATATATTTGCTTCATTATTAATACAGTGAAACTTATTGGCAAGCTGCAAGATGGGACTGTTTTCACTAAGAAGGGCCATGATGACGAGCAGCCATTTGAGTTCAAAATCGATGAAGGTATAATGAATAATTATTGAACAACTGGAAAGGTTCTTTGAGGGTGTTTATTTCAAATGAAATACAGTACTGAGGTATACTTTAATAAACTATTATGTAGAGCAAGTAATTGTGGGACTCGATAGAGCTGTGAAGAACATGAAGAAAGGGGAAATTGCACTGGTGACCATACAACCTGAATATGCTTTTGGTGCCTCTGGGTCACCCCAAGAATTGGCTACTGTTCCTCCCAATTCAACTGTATATTACGAAGTTGAGCTGCTTTCCTTTGAGAAGGTGAGAGACAAATTTTCTATTGTTTTTAGTGTCGAGTGGGGAAATAATTTGTCTGGGCATAACTAATAGAATAAATAAACTCAATTTCATTCAATTTTCGAATAAATGGGATACAGGAAAAGGAGTCATGGGAATTGAACACACCGGATAAGATTGAGGCAGCTGGAAAGAAAAAGGAAGAAGGGAATGCATATTTTAGGGCTGGTAAATATGATAGAGCATCAAAACGATATAAAAAGGTATGTTTACAATATGGCAAAAGGCCACACAATTTGGTTAGTAACTGAAGGCTATATCTATCAGTGATGAGGATGACCTTATAAGAGCTGGTTTTTTTTTTTTCCTTGGCAACAGGCCATGAGGTATATTGAGTACGACTCCAACTTCAGTGATGAGGAGAAGCAGCAGACCAAGGTACTGAAAATCTCATGCAACCTTAATAATGCTGCCTGTATGTTGAAGCTTAAAGACTACAAGGAAGCAGCAAAGTTGTGCACAAAGGTTTGGTTATGGCTTTACCGTTTCCTCTCATCGTTGTCTATCCTCCCTCCTTCCATAGTTATTTTCGAGCAAGAATCGAGTGAAAATTCCTGACGTGCTGAGAGATTTATTTTACCTTGTAGGTATTAGAACTTGATAGTGGGAATGTTAAAGCTCTGTACCGAAGGGCACAAGCATATATGCAACTTGTGGATTTGGATCTTGCTGAAATGGACATAAAGAAAGCCCTTGAAATTGAGCCAGACAATAGGTATTCTCTCAGTCTTTTATGTGATCCTCAATTTGCACCTGCAGTTATATCCTTAGTTGTCTTTTGTACCATGGTTATTTGAATTAACCTTCACTTAATGGCTGTTATTAGGGACTTGAAAGTGGAGTACAAAATTCTGAAGGATAAAGTGAGAGAATACAACAAAAAGGATGCACAGTTCTATGGCAATATATTTGCGAAAATGAACAAGCTTGAACAAGCTAGAACAGCAGTAAGTTGGCATTGGCCATTCTTCAGCTAAGTTTGGCTAAATTGTTTGATGAAATTATCCCTTTTCTGTTCCCTATCCTTTTTCCTCATGCGATTTGACCTATCTTGCAGAATGCAGCAGCAAAACAGGAGCACGTGCCAGTGACTATTGATAGTAAAGCATGAAAGGCGAGCCAAAGCAAGTAGCCATCTCAGTTTGTCTCTGCTCACTTCCCTCCTATTTGGTGTCTATATGACCATGGTCCCTGTGTAGTCCTAGTTTGCTGGGGCTTATCTTTGGCTTTGTTCATGTCCTGTGTGGTTTGAGCCGAAGAATGCATACATATATATGGTTATGGTCTTAAAATATTTGAAAGGTTACCTCCCAGTCATGTGTACTCAAAGCTGCTAATAAGAAACAATTGTTGACTAGTTTGGCAGTTCATATGCTTCCTTTTCCTAATCTTACTGCCTCAATAAGTCTCTGCTTTAAATTTCGAAGATATTGACTATAATGATATTGTCTCAGTCGATTTGTCTCTGTAGTTTTTAACCCTTGAAAACTGAACAAGGTTTGTATTATATATCCTCACCACAATATATCATTATCTTGCATATCACCAGAAAGTGAAGTCATTACTTCTTTCTTGGTATATCAGGCTGTGGTTCAGTTTGGTTGCTTCTTAAGGTGAAACTGCGCAAGAGCAATGTAAAGAATATGGATGAAGATAGAGTTTGCTCGGTCTCTACGGAATCTGCAGTTTGAAAATCAGAGGTGGAATTGTAACTAAGCACTAAAGGTGTAGAATACTTTTTGTGAAAAACTTGAAATTTTTAAAATATTTTGAAAATTTTAATATTTTATTTTATTTTTTACCTACGATCTTATTTTAAAAAAAATATAAATATTCAAATAATAAATTTTATGAATTATAATAAATATAATATATATGTTAAATTTTAAAAAATTAACAGATAATTAAATTTAAAATAAATTTATTTAAATAAATTTAATTTTTGTTCATGTTTTATCTTAATGTATAAATAATTAATATTATTTTTTGTAATATTTACATTTTATTTTTTTATTATAATGTGATTGTAATTTTAAAATATTTTATTATGTCCTTTAAGTTTTTAAAAAATAAAAGATTAATGTGTGAAATAATATTTTAAATTAAGTTATTTTTTAACTTATTATAAATATAAATAACAAATGAAATAATTGAAAATACAAAAATTAATGCATATATGTGTGTGTGTGTGTATATATATATATATAATATTTATTTAGAATTGATGGGGTTGGAAATTTTACTAGAAGTGAATATAATCTTGGTCTGTGTTCTCGTCCTCAAATTTTCTTTTAAAAAAAAAATTCTTTAAATATGAATTTTTAAACAGGACAGTTCTCATGAAATATTTAAATTTAAAATTTTTTTTGTCATTCCTCATCTATACTATGAAATTAAAGATGAAATTATAATTAAGCACCATAGGTTTAAAACACTTGTTGTGGAAGACTTGAAATTTTTAAAATTATTTTGAAAAATTTAGTAATTTATTTTTTTTATCTGCAAGCCTATGTGAGTCGTAGGCACGTATTTGTAAATAATAATAATTTTGATTCTTAGACGTTTTAAAACTAATATAAATTTATTCAGTTCAATTATAATTTTATTAAAACAAATCTATCAAACAAAAAACTTGAAAAAAAAAATTAAAAAGAAATGTCTGATATTCTAAGGATCGACAAAAGATAATGGTAATCTAAATGGATTCAATGGAAACGACAAATGACAAGAGTAGAAACACATGGACAAAAAACAAAAGGAGGACAGTAGATCTGCAAGCTGTGAACTACCTAAAAAATAATTGATTTTAAAAATTTTGTAAATTAACCACGCTAATAATAGTAGTATAGATATTACAGATATTTTCAGGTAATGAGAACAATAATCAGTAAAAGCATTTTTTTTTCTTTGTACAGCACAGTAAGGAATTGAAAAGCAGATTCTTAAAGGCATATTATGAGTACAATAATGTCAAGAATAAACACTGTAGTAGCATTATATATAAGAGTTAAGTCCAAAAAGGAAATGAAATATGAAATTCAACCGTGTAGGAATGGAGTAATAGGGATGTAAAAAATTTTCTCAAATCGGTTTTGTGAAACTTCTTTTAAAAGCTTCTAATCAATGAATTTTATTTTTAATACATTTTATGACTATTCATAACATATTTATTTATAAATTCAAAACACTTATATGCATATTATTGCAAAAAGACAAAAAACGCGCATATAAGTATGTGTTCGTGTATATAAGTTTACCCGTTGTTGATTAGAAATTGGAAACTGATATTTGAAAGAAACGATTGCTTAATTACAATATTAATTTCAGGATCTGTATATTTTGTGATAACTACGTTGAGTATTGTTCAACAAATTGTTTGCCAATGATTGAGAAATATGAACTTTTGACTTATGATCGTCACGAATTGAATTATAATCAAATTGCTTTGGGCCGTTTATCAATGTCAGTAATTCACAATTATACAATTTGAACAATTCAATTCATATATATATATATATATATATTAATTATTTCTTATATTATCTCTTAATATTTCATTCAATCTTTAAGATATAAAATTAATTAATTTAAAATGAGACATTATTATATTTAATATTAAAAGTAATTTTTTTAACGTTATATTATTTATAATCACAATATATCTATATATCTATATATATATATATATATATATATTATATGATTATGATCTTAGATATATCGGTAAATCCAAGTCATGTGCACTAAAATCTAATAAGAAATAGTTGTTATCATATATTGTAGTTAAAATGCTTTCTTTTCTCCTGAATCTTTCTTCCTGACAACTCCTTGGTTTGTCCGCATGTAATAGTCTAGATTTGTCACCGTAAAAACTGTAGAGATCTTTTATTACAGAAAATCTTTGTTCCTTTTATCATTTTCCTCGTAATGACATTAACAATATTTTATTGAAAAAAACAATTACAGTTAAGAATTATAAATTTAAAATATTTATCATAAAAAATTTAAATTTTAAATTTATTCTAAGGAATTTAGAGATTAATTTTTTTTATAGTTTTGAAAGACAATTTTTTGAAACTATGATCTGCCTTGAAACTTTCTTATTGTGTATTCTCAAAGTTTTAGATCACGGTCCTTCGGAGTATAAAAAAATAATTAAGCACGTGATGTGATATTATATATATATATATATATATATATATAGTGTAAAATATTTTTTTAATCTCTAACTTATCATTATCATAAAAATATTATTTTGATCATTCATTTAATGAAATGATTAAAATATTTTTCACTAATTAAAAAATGTCACATTTAGCTAAACATTTTTCAAAAAGATAGCAAATTTAATTTCTTAAATTTATGGCTTAGAGTTTAATAGAGAGGTTAAATTTGATTTATTTTTTGTTAAATAGATGATTAAATGTGATATTTTTTAATAAGTGAGGGACTATTTTAAATATTTTAATGAGTGAGGAACTAAAATAATAATTTTTTTATGAGTGAAGAATTAAAAATATATTTTTTTTTATATAATTATCATATTTTAATTAAAAAATAGATATAAAAAATTGCATAGCTGTTTCTCTTCCTATTTTACTTGTCAATTTTGGCGTCACTTTCTTGCGCTTAAAAACTGAACAAGGCCTATATAATATTTCAGTCTCCAAATCAACTAAGTTTAGGCAAGACAACATAAGTATTTTAAGCTAAATAATCTAGCTAAAATTAACTTTGCCTCACAAATGTCGCTGCTAATTTTATTTCTTCTAATGCTTTATTATTATTTTTCATTTTAAATAATTTGTCAGATGAAAAAGCCAACCTATTATTATATGGTTCATTTACTGCATTATTTTCTTTGGCTGGATCATTTGGATGAAAAAGCCAACCTGTTATTATATTTGGTCATTTATTGCATTATTTTCTCTTTGAAAATAGCTTCAAGTTAATTTGCTTTAGCTTCTCAAACAGAATCTGAAATTGGATAATCAAAACCCATTAAACAAAATACCTTTAAAAAAAAAACCGAAATGGTAGATAATCTGCAGACAGGAAAAATATAATAGCCATTAAAATGGATCCAATTCCTAGGACTTTTTTGAGAACCATATTCTGGTGAAAAAGTGGACTAGAAACAAAGAATAAAAGAGGATAAGAGAATATGGATAATGGATTTGAAAGCTGTAAATTATATTAAATATAAGGCTTTCATATAGTTTTAAAAATGCTGTAAATTATCCCGAGTACCATTTAGTGGTAAAGTTCTGGAATCGGATCATCTTATAGATTTTTTGTCCCCAATCGGATAAAAATGTGAAAAACCATATTATGAAGGAAAAGACAAAAGGAATAATTAGAAACACAGAATAAAGTATCTCAAGAGAAACTCTTGTAGATTAAATTCAGTTTTGAAAATTGCAAAGTTCAAGATAAAAATGCAGCTTTTGTCCTCACTTTTAATGTCAATATTAGTTTAGTCTTATAAAAATAAAAAAGTATTAACATGTCTTCTAAATATTAAAAATAAATTAATTTGGTCTCTTCAATGAATTATTTTAATCTTTGAAAAATTATTATTTTTTAAAATTTTTATTTTTGGAGGACTATTTTAATATTTTCTATTTTGTGAAACATTAAACTGATTTTAAGATCAAATATACTTAGACTAAAGTGATATTTTTCTTTTAAGGTTCGCAGATATTATTTCGACAATAAGCACAATTTAATTATGACTTCTTCTTTTTTTTTTCTTTTTAACGGCATAATTCCAAAGAACTTAAAAGAAGGTTGTTAAAATGACAAATCATCATTACAATAAAGTCAAGAATAACAAATAGTAGCATTTAATTATAAGCCTTATATATATATATATATATATATATATATATATATATATATATATATATATATATATTTAACACACATATATAACAGACATAGTCGAGGCTTGGGAGCATTTTCATACTATTATAATACTGATTGGGATTATCAAAATATGAAGAAATATAATTTTTAGTTTTTAAATTTTAAAAAATATATGATTCTATGTTTAAAAAAATATGAGAGTATGCAAAAATTTCCCACGAAATTCATATTGTGAATTATATATTTCTGTATGACTTGTTACTATTATATCATATGGTGGGTTGATCTAAATTTAGTAAGGGTTCTTATATGTATCTTTGTCATTAATCTGATTAGGTTGTCTTGTTTATTTTAATTCATAGAGGTGGGATTTATTTAATTCTTCATATTAGTAACTCTCCTTAGATAAGAGTGTGACAAGGATTTTGTAGTAATTTTTTTCTTTTTTAACTTTAGCTGGATCATTTGGATAAAAATGCCAACCAAATATTATATGGTTCATTTATTGCATTTTTTTTCTCTTTGAAAATTGCTTCAAGTTAATTTGCTCGGCTTCTCTAATAGAATCTGGAATCAGAAAATCAAAACATATTAGAAAAAAGATAACGACCATCAAAATGGATCCAATTCCTAGGACTTCTGTGAGAACCATATTCTGATGGAAAGTTGAATAAAATGGATAAGAGAATATGGATGATGGATGTAAGCCGTAAACTATCTCAAATATAAGGGTTTCTTCCAATTTTAAAAATTTTGGAAAATCCAGTACCATATATTAGTAAAGGCTTTTTATCAATTGTATTTAAGTTTAATTCTAATAATTGTTGATCTCTATCTGTAAATTATTTTTGATTTTTCATGATTAAATTATTATGGAATATAATTTCTGTATTTCAATTTAAAAGATACATTATTCAGTCTAAAACTTATTAGTCCCACAAAGAAAAAAATATTTTAAAAAAGCAAAGCAAATATACTTCAAATAACAGATGAAAAACTATTCAAAACTGAAATTGTGTATTTCTATTAAAGTTATATTAAGTCAAATTTCTAGTTGATAACTAACTTTATAAGTCCTAATGTGACCGGATCAAATCAGCTTAGTTGGCTTAGTTGTTCAAGATGGTGTTCATCCAAAGTGAAAGAAAAAAAGCATGTAAGCACATCCACATTCACACACAATAGAGCATCCAAAAAGGAGTGAGAAGAGAGAGGGAGTTGGGAATGGCATTTTTGCTCCCAATTTTTGCAATTGCAAAGATCGTTTTTGCTGTAACGCTTGTCGCAGGAGCAACAACGGCAGCAGTCATTAAGAAGAAGCAAGAAGAAGAAGAAGAGTAAGTCAATAGAATGGGAAATTATTTATTATTAAATTCTAAATTGATGATTGAGATTAATACAAAAATAATTATAAGTTTTAATAAATATATTAGACTTCATCATTTATTACAGAGTGATGTATTAAATATTTTTAATTTTAAAATAATATTTCTGGGTTTGTCACTCTAAATTCTTTCACTACACAAAATTCAAATTAATTCTTTCACAAGTTATTAATAATTAAATAAGTTAATAGAGCAAAACATCATTTAGGTACTTCATTTTTTAGTTCAATCTTAACTTAATCCTTCACTTATGAGTATAGTTTCAATTTTATCCTTCATTAGTATAAAACTTAACACATATAATCCAAGTTTAATACAAGATAAAAGGACTAAATATGTGAACTTTCATATTAGTATATAAAGAATTAAATTTAGACTTATATGTGAAGAGCTAAATTGAATCTGAAAATTGGTGAGGGGCCAAATTGAGACTGAATTATTAAGTGAGGAATCAAAATAGTGTTATACTCTAAGTTAATATTTTGAGCAGTTATTTAATATAATATTGCCATATATTTAAATTTTATTGTATTAGGAATTAAAATATGATTTTTTTTTCTAAAGTTCATAGTATATATCATGAGTTAGTAGCTAGTTATTAAGTAAGTGAATTTCTTCATTGTTGATCCCCAAATAATTAATTGATTGACTCCCCCATTCTTACCCTTCCTTCATTTGCTTGATTTGTATCTGCAGAAGAAGAAGAAAGGAGAACAATTAATAAGGATGAACATGGAGAACTGAAGAAGATATATACATACATACACACACACACACACACATATATATATATATATATATATATATGATATTTAAATGCGTGTGTGTGGGGATGCTACGACATATAAATAAATAAAATGTGAATGACAATAATAATAATAATAAGGAGAAAGATATGTATATGTAATCTAACTATTTCGAAATAAATATTGTTTGTGCTGGCATTTCATCGTTTTTACTTACCTATTGGATAGAAGTATCAAACCAATATCCTATTTTTACACTTTGTAATAATTTGGTCCCCAAAAAATAATCCTGACAAATTAGTCCCTTAAAAATCTTATTTTATACAAAATTAGTCCCTCATTAATACAAAAGGATAGATTGATTTTGAACAAATTTGAATTTGATAGACTAATTTTATACAAATTTAAATTTATGAAGGAATTTGTTATAATTAATTTGTAAGGAACCAAATTGTCACAAAATACAAATGTAATGGGCTAATTTTATACTTTTTTCTTTAACTATTGTGGTGCTTTTTCTTTAAATAAATAAATACTTATCTTACGTACAATGAATTTTTAAAGAAAACTAATTTCAATTTAAAGCTAGAGGATTTAGTTGGGTTTGGATCAATATAACACTATATACTGTACGATGTGAGCTATTAAATCTGTAATGATATTATGTGAACTGTAACAATCTAGAAAAGAGAAAAAATAATTAAATATATATTTGTATAAGTGTATAAATTAAATAAAAGTAAAACAATTAGATGTCTATGAGAATTTAAACTTTTGTGAGGTAGTAAAAAGAAAATTAAAATACATGACGTAGAAATTAAGGTACCTAAGCTAAGTACATTTTAGATAAGTTAAATGTAATAACTCTTGAATTGGAAAATAGGATTTATGGGAATAGTTAAGTTTAAAATTTTTTTTTTCAAAAATTTTAATAAAGGAAAATGAGCTAGATCACTGTGTTTAAAACTTAGATAAAAAAAGCAACTTATAAGTATGTGGTACAGATTGAGGATTGCTTTTCATAAATTCCTTTGTTAATCATTATTATCACTATTTTTCTTTTCCAATATATCTTTACTTTTCAAAACTTTTGACTCATTTATTTAACAGTTCCCGTGATGTCTTCTGCTTCATTCAATCTCAACTAATCATCCAAAAGCTAAATAATATAGCTTGATTTTTTTTATCATTATATTTGGCATTCTTGCATCCTTATGGAGCTCATGTATTTAGCTAGTGGTAAGAGCAGAAAATAGGTATAAAAAGTTTTTTTTTTAAAAAGGACAATTAAAAAAAAAAAGGGATACTCAGGAAACTTTTACACATTACTTCCTCATTTTTCCATTTTTCATTTTTTGATTTAGGGGCTTTTGCTCCTCCATCTCAATAATCTTCAAGCTTCCCTTCATTACTATCATTTCGTTATGGTCGCTACTCCTTTCTCCATGCCAAGAATTTCTACTTTGCGTAGTTATCAGTGATTGGAAGCTTCTCTAAGCAACTGGTGGTCTTAGCTGAAAGTAAGCATCTTCCATCTCTCCATAACCTTGTTCTTGTAGCAACCAGCGTGTTTGTGTTAGGAATCGAGGCACTAGACAGCAATATTAAAGAATGAGAAAAGAAGAATTGACACAAGATATTTATGTGTACAACCCTTTTGTATGAGGAAAAAATGGCGGACAAAAATGGGAAAGACCTGTAATAACTCAAGAGATTGTACAACTTTTCTTTGAATATAAGGAGAGAACAATCAAACTCTCTCTCTCTCTCTCTCTCAAAAACAAGAAAACACACAATTCACTCTCTCAAATGAAAGAATAACTTCTCACTTTCTCAACAAAAGAGATTTTACTACTCTTACAACTCTTCACACTCCAATGGCAAACCCCAAAGGGAAAGACTATATTTATAGGCATCCTTTTCAAAAATTTTCAACAACCTTATCTTCAACTTTATCAAAAGCGGCAACTAATTTTCAACCAACTTTATTTTTGTCAAAAAGTGGTAACAAAATTTCTACTATCTTTTCTTCATTGTCAAAAAGTAGCCACCAAATTTGTCTTTATCTTTTTGACAATCTACCACTTAAAGTCAAATTTGATAGGTTTAAAGTCTTTTCCCTTTTTGCCATCTCTAGTTGCTCACGTCTTTGCTAGGGTAATAGAGGATCTACACCATATAAATTTATCAGTGTTCACTGACTTTGTCAGTGCATCTACTACGTTGTCTTTAGTGGCAATCTTGAGCATATGTACTCTTCATTCTTTTACTACTTCTCTTACAAAGTGATATAGAACTCTTATTTGTTTTGTTTTTGAATGAAAGACTAGATTTCTTACAAAGTGCAAAGCACTTTGATTATCGTAGTATACAAGAAATTTAAGCTTCTTTTGCCCAAGCTTATCCAATAATCTTTGCCTCCAAATTGCTTCCTTGCATGCTTGTGTAGCTACTATATACTCTGCTTCTGTAGTAAACAAAGCCATAACAGTTTGTAATTTTCATGATATGGCAAACAATATTGTTTATCTTAAATTTTGTCACTACTTTCAAATGCTTGAAAAATGGCATATAAAATATTATATTTTTTTAATCACGATGTGATTGATTATTAAAATTTAAGAATAGTTCATTAAATAATTATTTAAAATATTCATTAATTTGATAATTAATAAATTATGGATTATATATATAGTTTTAACAATATATCTATTAAATTAAAAAAACTATTATCTTATACTTAATAATCAACTGAATTATAACTATAGAAACGTGAGATCAAGATATAAGATAGGCTTTCAAACAAAAATAAAAGAAGCAACCTCGCAAAAATGAGAATTGAAAACACATTAACCTAAATACCTTCAAACAAAAGCAGAAATGATTGATAATCCAAAAAGAGAATTAAAAAAAAAAAAAAAGAGAATTAATACAAAAAAATTTATAAATTTTTAATAAATATATTAGACGTCATTTATTATAGAGTGATGTACTAGATATTTTTAATTTTAAAATAATATTTTGTTTGGGTTTGTCACTTTAAATTCTTTCTACACAAAATTCAAATTAATTCTTTCAAAAATTATTAGTAATTAAATAAGTTAATAGAGCAAAACACCATTTTGGTACCTCATTTATAAGTTCAAATTCAATTTAATTTTTAATTTATAAGTTTAGTCTTAATTTCATCCTTCACTAGTATAAAAGGACTACACACTTAATCCAAATTTAATATGAGATAAAAGGACTAAATATGTTACCTTTCATATTAGTATGTAAATAATTGAATTAAGAATAGAATCATACGTGAAAGGCTAAATTGAATCTAAAAATTGATAAGGGATTAAATTGAGATTGAACTCATAAATTGAGAGATCAAAATAGTATTTTACTCTAAGTTAATATTTTGACCAATTATTTAATATAATATTGCTATATATTTAAAATTTATGGTATTAGGAATTAAAAATATGATTTTTTGTTTTCTGAATTAATGACTCCCTTATTCATACCCTTTGCTTGATTTGTGAGAACAAATAAGGATGAACATGGAGAACTGAATAAGATATATATGTATGTGTGTGTATGTAAATAATAAGGACGAAGATATGTATGTGTAATCTGTCTATTTTCAAAGAAATATTGTTTGTGCTCGTATTTCATCGTTTTTATTTAACTATTGGAGAGAAGTGTTGGATCAATATTTTATTTTTACACTCGGTAATAATTTGATCCTTTATAGATTATTGTGATAAATCAGTTTCTTATAAATTATATTTTATACAAAATTAATCCCTCGTTAATACAATTAAAAGAACTAATTTTGTACAAATTTAAATTTAGAGGGATTAGTTTTGTACGAATTTAAATTTATAAGGGATTAATTTGTCACAATTAATTTATAAGAAATCAAATTATCACAAAATACAGAAGTGAGGAACTAATTTTATATTTTTCTCTTTAACTATTGTAGTGCTTTTTCTTTATATAAATAAATACTTATTTCATGTACAATGAAGTTTTTTTAAGAAAACTAATTTCAATTTAAAGTTGGAGGATTTAGGTCGGTTTAAATAAGTACGATACTATTTATTATATACTATAAGATGTTGAATCTATAATAATATTATGCGAATATTATTAATTACAACAACTGAAGTTATAATGCGCCGGTCAACAGTAATAAAATAATTTGACTGATTGATTCATGTTTCCGTTATCTAACAGTATGATTAGTTTAGTAGAAGGTTAAATGAATAAACACACTTAAGCAATAAGATCACTGTTCTTTCTGGTTAGAAATTTTTTTATAAATTATAAAGAACTTTAACTTATATATAAAGGCTTACGAAGGAATATAATTTAATTATCTGGAGAATGAGAGCAATAAGAATTAATAAATTCCAAAGTCCAAAACACTTAGTCCATATACACAAAAAGAATAAATTATAATAGATGATCTTCTGATAGTTTTAATTTATAGTTTTAACTTTCGCTATTAAATAAAGAATGGGAAAACTATTTTAGAAGTTTTTAAATTATTATTATTATTAAATGAAAAATAATAAAGTAAAATATTATTCTAATCCCTTACTTATTAAGTTAATTTTTAATTTAGTTATTTATTGATTTTTATTTTTAATTTGATTATTTATTGATTTTTATTTTAAATTTAGTCCCTTATTTATCAATCTATTCTTAAATTGGTCTTTCTCATTTAGTTAAAGTTAAGAGGCTAGATGTGTTAATTTTAATATTAATAAGGGACTAACTTAAAAATAAACTAATAAATAAGAGACTAAAGTAAGAATAAAAATTCGTAAGAAATCAAATTGAGAATCAACTCATAAGATATAAATCAAATTAAGGATGAACTTATAATTGAGGGAACATAAAAATATTTTACTTAAAAATTATAATTCCATACAACATGGCCTAATTCTGATGCTTATTCTGATGCAATTTACAAAATAGAAGATAATTGCTGATTACAACACAATTTTTCACATTTTTCACATTTTTTTTATAAGATGGAGCACAACAACATATCTGATTTCTGATATTATGTTAATCATAATTCTTTTAAAGGGTTAATTTTTATTAATATTAAATTTTTTGGAATCATTTTGACACTATAAATTTATAAAAAAATAAAATTAATATTGAGACAACTAAGGGACCAAAATAGAGATGTCGAATAAAAAAAGGGTATCTAAATAGTACAGATATTTTCAGGCAATTGAGAACAATAATAATAGCATTTATCTTTTTGTTCTACTACTTATCAAGAATGGAAAAGCAGATTCTTAAATGACAAATTATCATTACCATAATGTCAAGAATAACAAATAGTAGCATTTTATTTGTAAGTCCAAATAGGAAAGGAAAATATCAAATTCGACAAGTAGCATTAACTGTTAATCGATGAGTTATATTTTTAATTCTATTTATAATATAATTATCTATATATATATGTGATTAAGGAAATAACAAAAAAACACTTATTTATTGATTGAGTTCAAATGTTCCTTTGAATCTTCTTCCCTTTAGCAATTCTATGGTTTCAGTACTGACAAAATTGGTCAAATCTATCATGTTGACTAAGGCAATTCACAATTATGTGTGAGATTTTGAATTTGTATGTTTATATACAAACTCATTTAGTAAAATTAGTTTAACTTAACTCTTTTATGTTATAAATTAAACAAATCAATTAGCAGGTTAATGGGATTTTAATAAGTGGGATTATATTTAAAACCACCTAGCTTTTTTGTTTATTATTAATCATAATAAATTTCATATGTGAGATTATGTTTAAATTATTATTACAATTACTAATATTTCAAAGCAAGATTCAAATTATTTTAATGAAGAAAATTTAAAATTTTCAGTAATTATTTTACCGTGTTTTAATTATTTGATGAAAAATAATAATTATTTTAGTTTAATTTAAGTATAATACTTGTTTAACCTACAATTTATAATGGAGCAGTAAACAACTCAATTTTTGTCACTACTCTCAGACGCTTGAAAAAAATTGACACTTATAATATATTGAAATAAAATATTATATATTTTTTTAAAATTATGATGTAATAAATTATAAAATATATAAGAATATTTCATTAAATAGTTATTTAAACTTACCGTTTTTATATTCTCTTTGGAACATTGCTCCAAGTTAATTTGGTGGGCTTCTCAAACAGATCGAATTTGCAATTTGAAAATCAAATCCCATTAAACAAAATATTTTTAAAAGAAAAGCAGAAATGATTGATAATCTAAAAAGAGAATAATCATTAAAAAAAAAATGGTAGCGGCAATCTAAATGAATCCAATTCATAGGACTTTTGTGAAAAACTATATTCCGATTGGAAAAGACAAAAGGGATAATTGGAAACATAGAATGAACTATCTCTAGAGAAAAATTTCGTAGATTAAATTCGGTTTTCATATTTGTAAAGTTCAGGAGAAAAAATGCGGCCTTTATTGTTTATCTCAAGTTCAGTTTCATTTTACGAAGATAAAAAATATTTAAATGTTTTTTAAAGATTAAAAAATGAAATAATTTGACCTTTTCAAAAGACTATTTTAATTTCAGAAGAATTATTATTTTTTGAAAAATTTTATTTTTGAAAAATCGTTTTAATACTTGTTATTTCTAAAGAACTAAACAGATTTTAGGACAAAAAATAATAGACAAAAATGACATTTTTCTTTTAAAGTTCGCAGATATTTTTTCGACTAGGAGCACAATTTAATTATAGCTTTTTCTTAAAGGCATAATTCCACAATTTAATTAATAAAATTATTTTAACTTAACTCTTTTAAGTTATGAATTAAGAGAAAACTTATATGTTGTTTTTTATATACTTATATCAAGTTTCTTAATTAGTTAATGACAGATAATTTTTTATACCTCATTCACTTTCTTATTAACACTTTTAACTCTCATATTTTAAAAAATTATACTCATATCATTAGCTAATTAGGAGAACTTAATATAAGTATATAAGGAATATCATATATAAGTTTTTCCTTATTAATTATACAAATCAACTAGCAAGCTAGTGGGATTTTAATTAGTGGAATTATATTTAAAACCACCTACATTTTTTTTGTTTATTATTAATCATAATAACTTTAATAAGTGAGATTATGTTTAAATTATTATTCCAATTACTAATATTTCAAAACAAGATTCAAATTATTTTAATGAAGAAATTTGGAAATTTTCATTAATTATTTTACCTTGTTGTAATTATTTGATGAAGAGCAATCATTATCTTAGTTTGGTTTAAGTATAATACCTATTAAACCCACAATTTATTATAGATAAACAAACAACTCAATTTCTGTCACTACTTTCAGAAACTTGAAAAAAGAACGACACTTATAATATATTGATATAAAATATTATATATTTTTTTATAATTATAAAGTAATTAAGTATAAAAAATATAACAGTATTTTATTAAATAGTTATTTAAACTTACTGCTTTTATTTTCTCTTTGAAACATTGCTCCAAGGTAACTTTGGTGGGCTTCTCAAACAGACGGAATCTGAAAGTTGAAAATCAAAACCCATTAAACAAAATACCGTTAAAAGAAAAGCAGAAATGATTCATAATCTAAAAAGAGAATAATTAAAAATAAATAAAAGATAGTGGCCATCTAAATGAATCCAATTCATCCGATGGAAAATACAAAGGGATAATTAGAAACACAGAATAAACTATCTCAACAGAAAAATTTTGTAGATTAAATTCGGTTTACATAGTTGTAAAGATCAAGAGGGGACAAAAAAAAAAAAAAGCAATTTTGGCCTCTATTTTTTATCTCAAGATCTGTTTCATTTTATAAAAATGAAAAATATTAATTTTTTTTAAAGATTAAAAAAATGAAATAATTTGATCTTTTCAAAAGACTATTTTAATTTCTAAAGAATTATTATTTTTTAAAAAATTTTATTTTTGGAAAATCGTTTTAATACTTGTTATTTCTAAAGAAATAAACAGATTTTAGGACAAAAAATAATAGACAAAAATGACATTTTTTCTTTTAAAGTTGGCAGATATTTTTTCGACAGGAGCACAATTTAATTATAACTTTTTTTTAACGGCATAATTCCAAAAAAAAAAATTAAAAGATGACTCTTAAAATGACAAATCATCATTACAACAAAGTCAACAATAAGAAATAGTAGTATTTAATTATAAGTCCTATATATCTAGGACACACAAACATATCCGACGCTGGGAACATTTTCACACACTGTTATAATACTCATTGGAATTATTAATTTATGGAGATATATAATTGTTAGTTTTAAAATTTAAAAAATATATGATTCGATATTTAAAAATATTAAACTTCTTACTTATTATTCTTCCAAAAATTTGAATAAAAACAGAACAAATATACATGTTCGAATGATTAACAAGTAACGAATAAAAAAATTATTAACTTATTGTAATGTAATGTTCGGAATGAGAATATATATATATATATATATATATATATATATATATATATATATAATAACAATATACATATATGCATGAAACTAAATGGGAGAATAAAGTTTAAAGTTTAGGGTTAATAAGTATTTATTACTACAATGATTGTCAAGTAACAAATTAAAAATTAAATTATTATAATGATTTGTGAAGGAATGAGACTGAAAATATAAAAAAAATAATAATAATTTATAACTACGTTTAATTGTTTATGAAATAATAGAAATAAATAATATTGACATGTTTGGTAAGAAGATTCATTATATGTATCATATATATTTATATATATATATTAGTATATCCATGAATTATTATCATAAATATAATAATATATTTTAATATATACTAATATATATTATTTATAAGAATAAACAAATATACATGCATAGTGGAAAAATAAAGTTTAGAGTTTAGAATTAACAAGTATTTATTATTAAAATTATTAAGAATTAATGAATCAAAATTTAATAAAATTAAATTATATATTTCTAAGAGACAAACATCAAATAGCTGATTAAAATAAGTATCTTTAATAGAAGAAAAGTAAACTTACTGTTGTAATGAAATATAAGGAAAGAGAGTATATATATATATATATATAGAGCATTGAAAGAAATCAATTAATTGAGATTGAGAGATCAGAGAGAGTTGGAGATGGCTTTCTCGTTACCACTTTGGGGGACTTGCATCAGAGCTGCTAGGAACTTTTTTAATTGCAGCTCTAGCTATAGTTCTTGGGAGCGCCGCAGGAGGTGCAGGAGGACTGATGCAAAATACTGATTGGGATTATTAATTTATGAAGAAATATAATTTTTAGTTTTTAAATTAAAAAAATATATGATTAGATGTTTAAAAATATTTAACTTATTAATTATTATTCTTCAAAAAAATTGAATGAAAACAAAGCAAATATACATGTTCGAATGATTAATAAGTAACGAATAGAAAATTATCAAAATTAAGTTATTAACTTATTGTAATGTAATGTAAGGAATGATGCTATATATATATAATTGCAAATATACATAAATAAATAGTGGAAGAATTAATAAGTATTTATTACTAAAATGATTTACCAATAATGGATAAAAAATTAATAAAATTAAATTATATATTTCTCAAAGACAAACATCAAATAACTAATTAAAATAAGTATCCTTGATAGAAGAAACGCTCTGTAGCTAATTTATGGTGATTGAAACTACAACATTTAAAAAAGAAAAAAAAATCCTAGTAAACTACTTAGAGTTTTTTTTTTTTAACAATATTTCATTAAATAATTAGTTAAACTATTCATTTCTCGATAATTAATAAATTATAGAATATATATATATATATATAGTTCTAACAGTAAATCTATTAAATTTCATAAAATATTATTTTATACTTAATAATTAGCTCAATTGTAATAACTATAGGAACGCAAGATATAGATATGTGATAGGCTTTCAAACAAAATTAAAAGAAGCAACCTGCAAAAATGAGATTTGAAGACACATGAACCATGGAATTAATAATTGTGAATGTTAATTTTTTTGCGTTAACTTACTGCTTTTATTTACTCTTTTGAACATTGCTCCATGTTAATTTGGAGGGCTTTTCAAATAGATCGAATCTTGCAAATTGAAAATCAAAACCCATTTAGAAGAAAAGCAGAAATTATTGATAATCTAAAAATAGAATGATAATAATAAAACTAGTGGCAATCAAAATGAATCCAATTCATAGGACTAATGTGAAAAACCATATTATGAAGGAAAAGACAAAAGGAATAATTAGAAACACAGAATAAAGTATCTCAAGAGAAAATCTTGTAGATTAAATTCAGTTTTGAAAATTGCAAAGTTCAAGATAAAAATGCAGCTTTTGTCCTCACTTTTAATGTCAATATTAGTTTAGTCTTATAAAAATAAAAAAGTATTAACATGTCTTCTAAATATTAAAAATAAATTAATTTGGTCTCTTCAATGAATTATTTTAATCTTTGAAAAATTATTATTTTTTAAAATTTTTATTTTTGGAGGACTATTTTAATATTTTCTATTTTGTGAAACATTAAACTGATTTTAAGATCAAATATACTTAGACTAAAGTGATATTTTTCTTTTTAAGGTTCGCAGATATTATTTCGACAATAAGCACAATTTAATTATGACTTCTTCTTTTTTTTTTTCTTTTTAACGGCATAATTCCAAAGAACTTAAAAGAAGGTTGTTAAAATGACAAATCATCATTACAATAAAGTCAAGAATAACAAATAGTAGCATTTAATTATAAGCCTTATATATATATATATATATATATATATTTAACACACATATATAACAGACATAGTCGAGGCTTGGGAGCATTTTCATACTATTATAATACTGATTGGGATTATCAAAATATGAAGAAATATAATTTTTAGTTTTTAAATTTTAAAAAATATATGATTCTATGTTTAAAAAAATATGAGAGTATGCAAAAATTTCCACACGAAATTCATATTGTGAATTATATATTTCTGTATGACTTGTTACTATTATATCATATGGTGGGTTGATCTAAATTTAGTAAGGGTTCTTATATGTATCTTTGTCATTAATCTGATTAGGTTGTCTTGTTTATTTTAATTCATAGAGGTGGGATTTATTTAATTCTTCATATTAGTAACTCTCCTTAGATAAGAGTGTGACAAGGATTTTGTAGCAATTTTTTTCTTTTTTAACTTTAGCTGGATCATTTGGATAAAAATGCCAACCAAATATTATATGGTTCATTTATTGCATTTTTTTTCTCTTTGAAAATTGCTTCAAGCTAATTTGCTCGGCTTCTCTAATAGAATCTGGAATCAGAAAATCAAAACATATTAGAAAAAAGATAACGACCATCAAAATGGATCCAATTCCTAGGACTTCTGTGAGAACCATATTCTGATGGAAAGTTGAATAAAATGGATAAGAGAATATGGATGATGGATGTAAGCCGTAAACTATCTCAAATATAAGGGTTTCTTCCAATTTTAAAAATTTTGGAAAATCCAGTATCATATATTAGTAAAGGCTTTTTTTATCAATTGTATTTAAGTTTAATTCTAATAATTTTTTATCTCTATTTGTAAATTATTTTTGTCTTTTCATGATTAAATTATTATGGAATATAATTTCTGGATTTCAATTTAAAAGATAAATTATTCAGTCTAAAACTTGTTAGTCCTATAAAGAAAAAACAAATTAAAAAAATAAAAAAAGGGAAAGCAAATATACTCCAAATAACAGATGAAAAACTATTGAGAACTGAAATTGAGTATTTTTGGTACAGATATACTAAGTTAAACTTTTAATTGATAATTAATTTTATGAGTTAAATGTGATCAAATCAAATCAAGTTGATCGAGTCATCTAAATAGGGCTCACCCCTAAGTGAAAGAAAAGAAGTATATAAGTAAGAAGAGGTATACATCCACATTCACTCACAAGAGCATCCAAAGAAAAGGAGTGAGGAAAGAGAGTTGGGAATGGCATTTTTGCTCCCAATTTTTGCAATTTCAAAGTTCGCGTATGCTTTAACGCTTCTCGCAGCAGTAATAACGGCAGGAGCCATTAACAATAAGTAAGAAGAATAAGAGTGAGTCAATAGAATGGGTAATTATTTATTATTAAATTCTAAACTGATGATTGAGATTAATACAAAAATAATTATAAATTTGTAATAAATATATTAGACTTCATCATTTACTACAGAGTGATGTATTAAATATTTTAAATTTTAAAGTAATATTTTGTTTGGGTTTGTCCCTCTAAATTCTTTCACTACACAAAATTCAAATTAATCCTCTCAAAAGTTATTAATAATTAAATAAGTTAATAGAGCAAAACACCATTTTGACATGTTATTTATGAATTCAATCTCAATTTAATTATTTATTTATGAGTATAGTTTCAATTTAATTCTTTATTATTATAAAACTTAACACGTTTAATCCGAATTTAATACAAGATAAAAAGATTAAATATGTTAACTTTCATACTATTATGTAAAGAACTAAATTAAGACTAAACTTATACGTGAATAGCTAAATTGAATCTGAAAATTAGTTAAGGACTAAATTGAAACTGAACTCATAATTATGAGGCATCAAAATAGTAACTTACTCTAAGTTAATATTTTGTGCAATTACTTAATATAATATTGCTATCTATTTAAAATTTACGGTATTAGGAATTAAAAATATGATTTTTTTTACTGAAGTTCATAGCATATATCATGAGTTACCTGCTAGTTAATTAGTAAGTGAATTTCTTCAATGAATAAGATATATAAACATATATATGTGTGTGTGTGGGTGCTATGACATATAAATAAATAAAGTGTGAATGACAATAATAATAATAATAAGAAGAAGGACAATGATATGTACATGTAATCTGTCTATTTTAAAATAAATATTGTTTATCATTAGTCCCTTACAAATAATTATAATAAATTAGTCTTTTAAAAATTTTATTTTATACAAATTAGTCTTTTGTTAATATAAATGGAATGATTGATTTTGTATAAATTTGAATTTGTAAATAATTAGTTTTATACAAATTTAAATTTGTAAGGAACTAATTTATTACAATTAATTTGTAAATAACTAAATTATTATAAAATACAAAAATAAATGACCAATTTTATACTTTTTTCTTTAACTATTGTAGTGCTTTTGCTTTACATAAATAAATAAATAAATACTTATTTCATGTAAAACTAATTTCAATTTAAAGTTGAAGAATTTAGTTGAGTTTGGATCACTACACCACAAATTATTGTGCAACGTGAGTTGTTGAATCTGTTGTAACATTATGCGAACGTTATCAATTATTTTACGTAGAACAGATGATGCTATAATGCACCTGTCAACAATAATAAAATACTTTGACTGATTGATTTATGTTTTCGTTATCTAACAATACGGTTAGCTTAGTAGAAGGTTAAAAGAACAAACACACCAAAGCAATAAGATCACAGTTCTTTCAGGTTAGAAATTTTTTATAAATTATAAAGAACTTTAACTCATGTATAAAGGCTTACGATGGAATATAATTTAATTACCTGGAGAATGAGAGCAATAAGAATTAATAAACTCCAAAACACGTAGTCCATGTACACAAAAAGAATAAATTATAAAAGATGATCTTCTGATAGTTTTAATTTATATTTTTAACTTTTGCTATTAAATTAAGAATTGGAAAAAAATATTTCAAAAGTTTTTAAATTATAATTATTAAATGAAAAATTATAGAGTAAAATATCATTTTAGTCCATCACTTATCAGTTAATTCTTAATTTGGTCTCTCTTTGAAATTCTATTTTTAATTTAGTCATTTACTAATTTTTATTTTCAATTTGACCCCTTATTTATTAGTCTATTCTCAAATTGGTCTTTTTCATTTAGTTAAGATTAAGGAGTTAAATGTGTTAATTTTATAATTAATAAGGGACTAAATTAAGAATAGATTAATAAGTAGACACTAAATTAAGAATAAAAATTCATAAAAAATCAAATTGAGAATCAACTCATAAAATATAAATCAAATTAAAAATGAATTTATAAGTGAAGGATCATAATAATATTTTACTCAAAAATTATAATTCCATATAACATGAAGGCCTATTCTGATGCAATTTACAAGACACTAGATAATTGCTGATGGAGCACAATTTTCACAATTTTTTTTTTATAAGATGAGCACAATAACGTATCTGACTTCCTACATTAAGTCAATCATAATCTCTTTAAAAGATTATTTTTATTAATATTAAATTTTTGAAGAATTATTTTAACATTATAAATTTATAAAAAAAATTAAATTAATACTAACGCAAAAAATAAAGGACCCAAATGAACATTTTCTCGATAGTAGATGTTGAATAAAAAACAGGGTGTATAAATAGTACAGATATTTTCAGGCACTGAGGACAATAATTAGTAATAGAATTCATCTTTTTGTTGTACAGCTTATCGACAATGGAAAAGCAGATTCTAAATAGACAAATTACCATTACCATAATGTCAAGAATAACAAATAGTAGCTTTTTATTTGTAAGTCCAAATAGGAAAGGAAAATATCAAATTCAACAAGTAGCATTAACTGTTAATCGATGAGTTCTATTTTTAATATATTGTTTATTTCTATTCATAATATATATATATATATATATATATATATATATTTATGTGATTAAAGAAATAATGAAAATACACTTATTTATTTATTGAGTTCAAATATTTTATTTTCCATTGAGTCTTCTTCCCTTTCGCAATTCTATGGTTTCAGTACCACCAAAATGGGTCAAATCTATCATGTTGACTCATAAAATTCACAATTTTGTGAGAAATTTGGATTTGCCTATTTATATGTAAATTCATTTAGTAATATTGTTTTAACTTAATTCTTTTAAGTTATGAATTACAAGTTAGTGAGATTTTAATAAGTGAGATTATATTTAAATTATTATTACAATTACTAATATTTCAAAGTAAGATTCAAATGATTTTAATGAAGAAATTTGAAATTTTTCATAAATTATGTTACCTTGTTCTAATTGTTTGATGAAAAGCAATAATTATTTTAGTTTGGTTTAAGTATAATACCTGTTTAACCCATAATTTATAATGGACCAATCTGCATAAGCCGTCTTAACTCATTTTGTCATTTTTGTATAGTTTTAGCATTTCTATGATATCCACACAAAAAATATTTTTAGTTCAATTTTTAATTATAAAAAATATAACAATACTTCATTAAATAATTACCTAAACTACTCATTTATTTGATAATTAATAAATTATAGAATATATATAGTTCTGACAATAAATCTATTAAATTACATAAAATATTATTTTATATTTAATAATTAACTGAATTATAATTATAGCAACGCAAGATCAAAATATGAGATAAGCTTTCAAACAAAAGATAAAAGAAGCAACCTGCAAAAATGAGATTTGAAGACACATTAACCATGGTTAACTTAATGCTTTTATTTTATCTTTGGAACATTGCTCCAAGTTAATTTGGAGGCTTCTCAAACATTTCTGCAAGTTGAAAATCAAAAACCATTAAACAAAATACCTTTAGAAGAAAAGCAGAAATTATTTATAATCTAAAAAGAGAATTAAAAAAAAAAAAAAAAGATAGTGGCAATCTAAATGAATCCAATTCATAGCAGTATTGTCTTAAGGAAAAGACAAAAAGGATAATTAGAAACACAGAATAAACTATCTCTAGAGAAAAATTTTGTAGATTCAATTCGGTTTTGATAGTTGTAAAGTTCAAAATAAAAATTTAGTTTTTGTCCCCACTTTTAATATCAATATTAGTTTGGCCTTGTAAAAATAAAAAACATTAAAATGTCCTCTAAAAATTAAAAGGTAAATTAATTTGGTCTTTTCAAAAGATTATTTTAATCTTTGAAGAATTATTTATTTTTTAAAGACTTCTATATTCAGAGGACTATTTTGTGAAACACTAAACTGATTTTAAGACAAAATATACTAAATTAAAATGACATTATTTTTAAAGTTCGCAGATATTTTTTCGACAATGAGCACAATTTAATTATAGCTTTTTAAACGGCATAATTCCAAAGAAGTTAAAAGCAGGTTCTTAAAATGACAAATCATCATTACAAAAAAGTCAAGAACAATAAATAATAGCATATATATATATATATATATATATATAACATATAACGCACATATTCGAGGCTAGGGAGCATTTTCATAGTGTTATAATACTGATTGGGATTATTAATTTATGAAGAAATATAATATTTAGCTTCCAAATTTCAAAAATATATGATTCGATGTTTAAAAATATTTAAATTATTAATTATTATTCTTCAAAAAAATTGAATGAAAACAAAACAAATATACATGTTCGAATGATTAATAAGTAACGAATAGAAAATTATCAAAATTAAAATTTTAACTTATTGTAATGTAATGTAAGGAATGATGCTCTATATATATATATATATATATATATATATATATATATAATGGAAGGATTAATAAGTATTTATTACTAAAATGATTAACAAATAATGGATAAATAATTAATAAAATTAAATTATATATTTCTCAAAGACAAACATCTAATAACTAATTAAAATAAGTATCTTTGATGGAAGAAATGCTTTGAAGCTAATTTATGGCCATTGAAACTACAACATTTGAAGAAGGAAAAAAAAATCCTAGTAGATTGCTTATAGTTCTGCTTTTTCAATGTAAAGCTCGTTTAGTTTGCAAAAATATATGTGAAAGAATGAAAATAAAAATAAAAAAAGGAATAAAAAATTTAGTAAATATATTTGGTTGCCTATCAAAAGTAATAAAAATAAATAGTATTGACATGTTTTGTAAATTAATATTACCATTACTAATATTTTAAAACGAGATTTTAATGAAAAAAGTTGAAAATTTTCCTTCATTATTTTACCTTGTTTTAATTTTTTGATAAAAAACAATAATCATTTTAATTTGGTTTAAGTATAATGATTATTTAACCCACAATTTATAATGCACTAATCTACATAAGTTCGTGTGAACTCATTTTGACCCTTTTATATACTTTTATTATTTTCATGATATGGAAGCAAACAATATTCTTTATCTCAAAATTTGTGCTACTTTTAAACGCTTGAAAAATGAACGACACTTATAATATATTGATATAAAATATTATATTTTTTAATTATGGTGTAATTAATTATCAAAGTATATTAATAGTTCATTAAATAATGATTTAAACTACTCATTAATTTGATAATTAATAAATTATAGAATATATATAGTTTTAACAATAAATCTATTAACTTAGATAAAGTAATATCTTATACTTAATAATCAACTGAATTATAACTGTTGGACGTAAGATCAAGATAGGAGATAAGCTTTAAAAAAAAAAAAAAAAAAAAGCAACCTTGCAAAAATAAGATTTGAAAACACATTAACCAAAATACCTTTAAACAAAAGCAGAAATGATTGATAATCTAAAAAGAGAATTAAAAAAAAACAAAGATAGTGGCAATTTAAATGAGAATCCAATTCCTAAGACATTTGTGAAAAACCATATTCCGAGGGAAAAGACAAAAGGGATGATTAGAGACGCAGAATAAAAACCATAAGAGTACTAATAATGGATGTACAAGCTATGACGTATAAACTATGTAAAATATAAGGGTTTCTTCGTGTGGAAAATTTTGTATATTAAATCCTGATAGTTGTAAAGTTCTAGAGAAAAATATAATTTTTAGTTTCTACTCTTAATCTTGAAGTCAATTTTGTCTTATAAAAGTGAAAAGTATCAAAATATCTATAAAGTAAAAAATGAATTAAGTTGGTTGGACCATTTTAATCTTTGAAGGATAATTTAATTTTTTTTTGTTTTAAGGATTTTATATTTGGAGGACCATTTTAATATTTTTTATTTTTGAAAAATTAACTGATATAAACAAAAAATGATGGAACAAAATTGTATTTTCTTTAAAGGTTGCAGATATTTTTCCGACGATGAGAACAAATTATGAATTATAGCTTTTTTTAAACAGCATAACTCCAAAGAACTTAGAAGCAGATTCTTAAAATGACAAATTATCATTACAATAAAGTCAAGAATAATAAATAGTAGCAATTAATTACAAGTCCTATATATATAGGACACACACACATATTCTTCGACGGTTGGGAACATTTTCATACTGTTATAATACTCATTGGGATTATTAATTTATGCAAAAAATATCATTTTTAGTTTTTATATTTAAGAAATATATGATTCAATTCATAAAAATATCCAACGAATAAAAATAATTGAGAAATACATGTTCGAATGATTAATAAGTGACAAAAATAATCATTAAAATTAATTTATATATTTCTAATAGCCTTTGATAGAAGAAAAGTAAACTTACTGTTAGTAATGTAATGTAAGGAAAGAGGATCTATCATATATATATATATATATATATAGCTCATAATAAGAGCTCCACAACATAAAGAGAGAGAGAGCGCATTGAAAGAAATAAATTAAGAGATCAGAGAGTAGGAGATGGCTTTCATGGCGTTACCATTGGTGGTACCACAGCTGTTCCAAGGTTTAGCTGTACTTGCAGGGTTTGCCCTAGCAGCAAAAGCTGCAGGAGATATTATTGAGTCCAGTCCTTCCATAACGTGTCCAAGTTTAAGGATGGGTTCGCAGGAAAACACTCAGCAGAAGAAGGAGGAGGAGGAGAAGAAGAAGAAGAAGGAGGAGGAGGAGAAGAAGAAGAAGAAGAAGGAGGAGGAGCTGAAAAAGAAGAAGGAGGAGGAGGAGCAGAAGAAGAAGAAGGAGGAGGAGGAGAAGAAGAAGAAGAAGGTGGAGGAGGAGCTGAAGAAGAAGAAGGGCAACAACAGTGGCACTGACAGTGATAGCTCGTCCTGGGAATTACCCAGTTTTGGAAGCAGCGACACTAGTACTGATAGTGACACGGAAAAAATGATGAAGATGAAGAAATTCGCAGACGCCGCAAGAGCAAAAGCACTAAAAGCAGCAGGAGCGGATCGAACAACAAGATTGCAGGACAAACTGTTAACAAAATCGGAGAACAAATTAATCAAAAGAATTCTCAAGGACATGAAAAAGAAGTCGGGCGACAACAGTGACAAGGCAAGTCATGATATTTATTTCTTAATGCTATGCATGCATGCATGCATGCACTTCATTTTGTTTCATGTTACACAGAGAAAATGTGTTAAATGAGAGGCATAATATTCATAAACTAATTATTAAGATTACTAAGTGAATTTTTTTCTTATTATTAATTTTGATCCCTAAGTGATAAATGATTCATTTCCTTTTTCACACTAAATTATTCCTTATATCCAAAAGCTTCTTGCCTTGTGTTCTTACCCTTCCTTCGTTTGTTTGTATTAATTACTTGCTTTGCTTTCTTTGTATCTGCAGAAGAAGAAAGGGGAAGAATGAATAAATAGGATGACGAAGAAATGATCAGAAGAAGAGGAGGAGGAGGGTATATATATATAGATAGGAACGATGTTACAATAAATGAATAAAGTGTGAAAATAGAAGCCAATATACATACTTGGCTTGGCTATAGGGGTGCGACAATAAATGGGACAGATGTGTATATGTAATCCCTGTCTATTTCGAAATCAATCATACTTATATTTTGTCTTTCTTTATGTGTCCATGGCAAACCAAATAGTAATACTTTCTTTTTCTTTTATATAAATACACACATTGCGTGCAATAAATTACTTTAAAAATTAATTCAATTTATAATTAAGAAGTTAGTCCACAATAATAAAAAATAATAATTTTTCTGATTAATTAGTGTGATCCCTTATCTAACGTTACAATTAGTTTAACAGAAGGTTAAATGAATCAACATACGTAAGCCCAAA
Organism: Delonix regia; assembly: GCA_037074485.1. NCBI lineage: Eukaryota > Viridiplantae > Streptophyta > Magnoliopsida > Fabales > Fabaceae > Delonix > Delonix regia. The sequence continues at coordinate 30,388,999 of CM073451.1, forward strand.
AAAACCTGTTCTTTCTAGTTATATGTAAAAAAAAATTAAAAAGAGAAATTTTATAAACTCATAAGAGTTAAGTTAAAATATAATTTAATTATATGGTGCATGAGAGCAACTCTAAAATACTTTCTCCATATAAACCAAAACTAAATTATAAAAGACGATCCGAGAATATTCTTTCTAGCATCTTACTTTTGAAAATAAAAGTTAAAAGGAAAACATTTTAAAAAGCAGTTTTTATTAATAACATTAATGTAATTTTGACAGAAATACAGAAACAGTTTTCATTCAAACAAGTTTTATTATATATATATATATTTTTCATTTTAAAACTTATTTTAGAGTTAATTTGACAGAATTATTTAAAAAATTTAAAAACAAAATATAGAATTCAACGGACCTTAAACGTTATAGCTTATTATGGGAAGAGGTATTATTAGTTAGGAAGAAGTTTTAGGTTCGAATTTATTTATTCATGTCCCAAAACATCATGTCATGCCATGTTTTAAAGGATATACAATTACTATGTAATTCTTGATTATTAGAAGTCCATGATTCAGTTTTTAAAAAAAATTTAAGTCGTTGCTCATTAATTAGTCTTCTGTTCATAAAATTAGGACAAAATAAGATACACACACATTCTTCAAAAACTAATGAGTAATTGATAAATTTTTTTAAAAGACTGAATCTGCAATCTAAAATTTAAGGACCAATAATTAAGACATATGTATACATATAGGACCCAACAAGTAGTACATTTCCTCGTAAAAGTATATGCTAAAGAAATAACGTTGAACAGAAAGATAAGAAATCCACTTTGCTAAAGAAAAGTGAAGAAATGCCAATAATTTAAAACTAATCTATGCCAATTGCAACTACAACATTTAAAAAGGAAAAAATAAAATTGTATACTGACAGTTCTGCTTTTCCAAGGACCACAGTAGACATATGGAAGCAACATGACAAATCATTGGATCCAATGTTTTCTCCATTAATGTAGATCTAATAGTCCTTAATTTTTATATAAAATATATTTTAAAAAATTAAAAAGTAATTATTTTATAACAAATATATATATATATTTTTTTAATATTTTAGATTTTTTTTTATATATAATGATATTTAATTAAAAATAATAGACTCCAAAATATACAAAATAAATTATGAGATGTTAAAAATAATTTAATTTTTTTATTTTTTAACTACATATCATTTTTTATAAAAAAATTAACTATAAATATATATTTATCTATAAAAAAATTATTTTTCATTTTTTAAAATATATTTTATACAAAGTCCTTCTACTAAAGAAAATTCCCTAAAGTAATATCCTCCCTCCAGTAACAGTGTTACTGGAGATTCTGCAGTGGGTAGCGCTCCACCGTTGGATACATCTTATGCTCTTTCTCTCGCCATGCCATCATTTAAAACTCAAAAAGGCACCGCGTTGAATAAGTTTATTTAAGATGCTGCATTCATGTGACTTCCATACTGCACGAGTTGCTTCGAGGGCGAGAGCCACCACTTGTTTTAACCTAAGCTGACAAGAACCCATATCAAAATCCCTTACAGATTTATGTTGTTGATGATCATTGTTGTTCTCCACATTGAGATGTTATGCCATTTTCTGGGTCGAAGATGTCCCATACACAGCTTTGAGACCGAGTTTAAGAATAGATTTCGGCCGCGTCGATGAAGCTAAGAGAAGCTCCTTATGAAAGACATTAATATTGTCGGTGAGTTCTGATTTTCTTGGTAGCTCTGTGAACGAGAGGCCAAAGACCCTCCATTTAGGAAGTAATCCTACAAGGCATTGACAGAGAAAAGTAATCCAAAAAGATTGCAAATTCATGAAGGACTTTTAGGTTATCTTAAAATCATTCTCTTTCATCAGTGTGGTCTAGTAGTAGATTACTAGATTCAAATTTCGTGCTCTTTAGCAGGGAAAAAGAAAAATGGTTCTTCGTTATAATTTTTCCTATGTTCGTTTTGCGGTTGTATATCGCTTATTTTAAATCATTGGCAAGCACTAACGAAATAAAACTACGAACTGAGGAAAATATTGTTGAAGAACCATAGCGTTCCCATTCAAATTTATGCTAAAAATGAGAAGGATGCTACCGCTAGAAGAATTTGACCAGCAGCTTATGCTGATTTGCCTACGCCAGAATTAAAATGGGAAAAAACAGCAGCTTCACCTAAGCCTCATCTTCATGGAGATCCAATACAGATTAAAAATTTTCTCTATGTTGCGCTAGATATGTGTAAGAACCATTATCAGATTTTTCGAGTGTGAAATGTTCTAAATCATCTAGTATAGATCAGCTTCAGGCCAAAATAAATCGCATCATCCAAACCTTGCACTATTTACTGCTTGGATGCCATTGCTGTTCTGTAGTGCGGCCGAGGAATAGCAAGAACGGAAAGGGAATTGGCTTGATTCGCGTGAAAAAAAGAAGCATCTTGGACGGGTGATGATTACATGGTAAAGAGAAAAGGAAGACGTGGAAGATGTAAACACTGAGATGCATCGAACGCCCAATTCACTCTTACTGCAGAATCTGCAGTGATTCTTTACTTTAAGAGATCGCCACCCTCCAAAATCCCTGCTTCCTCTGAGCAAATGCTCAAGGGAACGAAAAGCAAACAAAAAGAGAACACTGCAAAAGAGATAATCAAGCAATTTCTAATTTCATTTACAAAGCAGACAGCTATTCACTTTAAAAACTCAAATTCCACTTTGGTAAAGAAAAGTGAAGAAACGCTTTAAAACTAATTTATGCCAATTGAAACTACAACATTGGAAAAAAGAAAACTGCTGATAGTTCTGATATCATTTACAAAAGCAGACAGCTATTCACTTTCTGAGTGTTAGAATGTTGCCTCACAACGTTGATGAACTAAGCATTACTTTTCCTGCAATCAAAATTTTGGCGAAGTGGAAACTTATGTGAACTACAACCAGTCATAGATGAGATGAACATGAACTATTCAAACCACTTTCCTGACTGTTCATTTATCAAGTCATCATCAGTATCCTGACTGTTCACTTATGAACTTATCATCAGTATCCAATGCCCACCAAGCATTTGAGTCTTCCTTATAGGCACCGTCAACTTCATCACAGATATCTTTGATGTCCTCATCCTCAGTTGCCTCGGTAACCATATCATCCAGACTGTATTTCTTTTTCTCCACCTCTGGATTGTATGTCCACTCTAATCTTTTTAAAATATCACGATCCTTCCACTTTTCCACAACTGATACTGCCTCCTTCTTCGCCTTCCCCATCAGAATTTCCTCCCAAGAAAAGGCAGCATCAGCAGTCCTCTTCAAGGTTCCGTTGTTGGTATCCCCAATGACAACAGTCTTGAGACATCGTAACTTTGCCTCCTTCAATACATTGGCAAAATCAGAATCATCTGATACAAGAACCACACACTCAACCCGGTTATTATCCATCATATCCACCATGTGACATTTCAATGCAAGATCTGCAGCTTGCGGCCTATCCAACACAGTCCGAACCCAAAACCCTGCACGTTTTAGCTCATCTGCCAAACCATATCCCACTTTGGGAGTCAAAATGCCCCTTGCAGCATTCTTATACTTCTCCATTTTCATCGAATACTTGGCAACCAACTTCACCCTCCTATTCCCCTTTGCTGATTCAATCATGTTCACTCTTTTCATATGCTCACGCTCGTGAATTTGCTTAAAATGATTAACAAGTTTCTCATTCGTATAAAATTTTCTCCCGCAAACCCGACAAAGATAAGGTTCTGCTGGCTTGATCACACCCTTGTTCTCTAAATGATTCAACAACCTCCTCTCTTTTCTTTGTTCCTGAACATCTTGTGGGACATGGCTAAAAGTATGACGATTCGCATAAGCCACCATATGCCTAACAACACCAAAGTAAGATGCAGCTGCTTTCAGCTTAGTGGCAGCTTCATAAGGTGGTAATGACTTGGGTGGTTTGTTGTCTAAATCCCAAAAAATTCCAACTCTACTTCGCAAGCTTGTTGCTGATAATTTCAAATTATTATCCAGATCACTGCGACCCCCTTCTGACTTTAAATGACAATATCTAAATGCAGCACATGGGCCTAATCTTGGTGTACTTGTGGCCTGTACTGCGAAGAAGATGCTTCGAAATTTGAGGATAGTAACCATAGGCAGTTAGCTGTCTTTTCCACAATTGATAATAATAACTGCAATAAAAGCCATGAACCTAATCAAACTTAACTGATAAAAGAAAACCAGAGAAGGAGAAAAATTGAGTCTACTTTGAGAAATAGAAAATGAAGAAGATCTATGCCACACGATTTCTTCTACACTTGGACCCAGGGAAAATATTCTTGTTCTGCCAAGGCTGCGGAGAGAAGACCATATATGTAGTTTTTTTCCTACTTAGTGTGACAGTGAAATATGAATATCACAATATTGAGCCTGTCTGCTATCCACTTAGCAATAGTACAAGTGCATAGATAGTCGAGAAACAAGGGTTCTTATCCATTCTTGTATAATACCATAGTAAACTAATGCAGCAATAAGAGTAACAAAATAAAAATATGGCAAAATAAAACCAGCCGGAATTCTGCACTCTTACTGACAAAATTAAATTCAAGACCAACTCTACTGCCTTTTCCTAAATATATTCCACTAACAAAACCTAGCTAATAGCTACAAATTTCTTCCAAATATTCACATAAGTTTTGGGTATTTGAGAGGCTTCAGCAACAGAATCGGGTAGATGGCGCAAAAAAAAAAAAAAAAGGCAACAAAATCAGGTACAGAAATAACATACCTCCACCGCCAAAGCAAGTTCACTGGTACTCCATACACATGCTTCAAAGATACTCTGCGACCATCAATGGATTGAGCAACTGCAACTGGGACAAGGGAAAGTTAAATTATGAGCTTAATTTAATTTGAAATGAAACTATGCATCATGCAATTGCAGACACACGCACACAAATTATGGCAAAGCCACCCAAACTTGAAAAGAGCAGCTCCCGGTCCCGTAATAACCGAAAAGAAACGACAAGAATCTGGAGTATTCGGGCATTAGAAAAAAAAATGAAAACGAAGAGAGCTAAATGAGATGAATTTGAAACCAATTAAATCAGAAATAGTACTCTGAAGGACAACTCCTAACAAGATTGGCTTAGTCGATGAAAATGCTGGTAAGAGAAAAACAAGTAGAGAGGAACAGTGGGGAACATGGCCTTTCGGCTTTCGCCACAGTCGAAGTAGCCCCCTTCATAGTTCGATTCAGAAGTGATTTAAAGCCAAGAGTGTACGATGCATCAAGAAGCACCTTTCGGAAGCGAGGATTTATAATGCGTATCCATTTACCCCATTTTTTTTAATAAAAAAACTGATATTATTTCACCAAAAAACAAACTTTGGATGTTTTTAATTGGGATTAAGTCGGCGACGGCGAACAACACCAGGAAGAGCTTTGCCGGTGCTAGAAATGGCGTCGCCAGCCGTCGAAAACGGGGAAGGTTGGTTTGCAGCGTGATCGAAGTTTGGGGTTTATGGCTTTCATTTTTGGAAAAATATAAAAATTGATTTTTTTTTGGGGTTTCTGGTTAATATGAACATCTTGTGCATTGATGAGCGTTTCAGGGAATACCATACCTTGATGCGGACAATTTTGGGCTTGAATTTACAGAATTTACCCCATTGTTGAAGAACAGAACCAATTGTTTGGGTTAATAAAATAAATAATAAATCAACTGGGACTATGAATTATTTTATAGTTAATTGGATCTTTTGTTAATTTTAACAATTTGTTATTCAGTCAGCAATTTATTCTACGTAACAATTAGACCTGAATCCAAGCTTAAAAAATTAGTCGAATTCGATAAGTGTTGCTCCGGAAAAATAAAATTTGAATAAAAAATCAAATAAAAAAGTTTAATTTGTAAAATGGGTTGAACTCAAATTTTTTTTAGATCTCAGCCTGATCAAAAAATTTAAATAAATATTTTTTTAATTAATAAAAACTTATTATGTAAAAAAAACTTAATATAATATGACATTTTAATAAAAAAATAAAAATTATTATATCTTATTTAAAGGATTTATGTCAATACAACAACTCATTTGTATTTACAACTTATATATATATAATTTTACATGTAATAATAAAAATTATTTATGCTATTTATGTTAAATTTTAAATAACAAATTAATTTGACTTTCTTTAAAAAAATATGATTGGCTTAATAGGCCCAACAAAAAAATATGAATAAAAATTTGATTAAAATATGAGTTTAAACTTTTTTTTAATTTAATTTTTTAAAATTTGACCTGGTCTAATAATAATAACAATGATATTAGGTGGAAGATCGCAACTTTTAAAAATCATTATTATATTTTTAAGGGTTCAAATAATCAAATATCAGATAATTAGTATAATTTATAAGAGTTGTATATATTTCTTCATTGCTTTTAGAAGATTTATTTGTTGTAAACAAAAATTTAAAGGGTGATTACTGATTTAGTTGTGAGAAAAAATATGATTTAATACATTATTATGGTGTACCAAAAAAAATCTTTTCATTTTATAAAGTTCTAGAATGATTAAAAATGAATGTTGCATCATATAAAGAGTTAGTTTTAACTTTTTTACAAAAAACAGTCGTATCCTTCAAACTTAATAGAATCTTACATGTAAAGAAACATAAGTCGATCATTTTTATTGGAATAAAATAATTTGTCATCTATTAGAATTCATGTAAAATGTTGGCTTATCTTATAAATAACAGCGCCACACATAAAAGATTGTGTGTGTGTGTGTGTGTGTGTGTGTGTGTGTGTGTGAGATGGAGAGAAAGAGTTAACAATGGATAATGGAAATGAAACCAGCATCACACTAAAAGCGATAACAATGGTCAATAGGCGTAAATGGAAGAATTTAGTAGATATTGCTACGTCAGTTCATAAAAATTTGAGGAAGCATCAACTTTACTCCTCAACCTAGACTCATGTATGATTCTTTGCAAGTGTTTACATACATAACAAGAAGTATTTACGATTGTTCAATAAAAAAGAATGTTAACCTTCCATGAGGAAGAAACCTCTCACAAATCCCATTCTAGGAAATTAACTATTGCTGACCGTGGTGCCTTACCATGCAAGATTGTGAATTAGAACTGGGGCCAGCCAAACATTCTTAGTCTTCAAGCCCCAGCTTTGGTCACTACAAGTGTACCCTCACGTGACACCATAGTTAAAGACCCTTGGTTTACATCCCCTTCAACGGGTGGCAAGGCAGAGAGTTTGTTTGGCATATCTAGATTTGGATGACTGAGATGCACTACATTATAAGTTCATTGTATAGATCAATACTCACAACTCAGTCACCAGCAAAGGTGTGATATATGATCACCACCAGTCGTCCAATATCACCGTGATCACGTTGATTAGATTTCTCTACATGTTCCATTAGTCATAACTGGGCTTTCTCCATCGTCATACAGATGCATTTCTTATGTCAATCTTTTTCTCTTGTGGAGTTTTCAACCCTGACCCCACTTCTAGTTTCCTCAGGAATGTAGTTCCCATCTTGTCCATTGAATTCAATATTTCTTCAGCTTTGCTTTCCATCCCTGCAGATTTGTAGAAATGCACAGCTGCACTCATGATGAACTTGTCTCCTTTTATCGAGTTGCTTACACTCTCAAAAAGGTTAATACCTTCTTCCACACGTCCATATTCCAGGTAACCTCTCAGCATTGTTCGGAAACATATTAGATCAGGAGTTAAGCCCACAGACAATAGTCTATTATAAACCCTGTTGGCTTCATCAATAAGCCCTGCTTTTGTGAGTGCAGAGAGTAAAATGTTATAATGAGCACAGGATGGCAAGATGCCTTTGACCTGCATAGCATTAATAGTTTCCTCAGCTTCAGAGTACTTCAGACTCTCTGTATATGCTCGAACAAGGGAGAGATAAGTGAGAGAGTCAGGTGAACATCCTTGTCTCTGCATTGCTTGGAAAATGTTCTCTGCTTCTTGATGTAGTCCCGCATTAGCGTATACATTGATCATAATATTGTAGCTGACCTGCATTTCCCCAGCAAAGGTAAGAAATTGCACTATGACAGTTTGTAATCTCAAAATTACAATGTATAAGAATTCTAAATTTTAAACTATATGCTGTGTTTCTATATAGGAAATGTAATATTACAGAATCACAAACCTTTCACTAGCAGTATGTGACTGCAACACAGAGAGCCTTATACAGAGATCCTAAATTACTAAGTTGAACAAAAGATTGCCAAGTAACCAAAAACAAGTACAGACAATATATAACGGCCTAAGGTATAACTTGGGTCCCGTGATAGCAGCTTAGGCTATTAAAGTACGTGGCTGTTTTACAGTTCTCTATAAGATAATTGCCAATTCTATACTCTAGAGAATTTAAAATGAAACTAGCAACTTTACCGTTCCAGGTTTTATCCCTTCTTCCTGCATTTTATTGAACAGCACCGAAGCATCATGTGTCATACCTACAAAATAAAATAAGTAATGCAGGATTTGATTACAACACGTAGAAATTACCAACAATGACAAAGAAATTTTCCTTCTTTGCCTTTATTTTTGGCCCCTACATTTGCAATGCAAAAACATTGACCTGAAATCTTTCACCCAGATGACTACTGCCAGTGAAGTAATAGTTTATTGACCAATCAATACCCTATTATTCTATAGATTTATTATTTGTCGTTGTGTATGAAGGACACATGACCAGAAAAAAGATGTCTTCCTGAAAATACCACCATTTTATATAAATGATTGAGGAAAAAATATGAAAATGAAAATCCATAATAGCCCAGTACCAGCCTTCCCATAATAGCCAATCAAATTCATGTATGTTTTTTCATCCAAAGCCACAAGCATTGAGCGAGCCTTGTTGAACATCTCCACAGCTCTATCCAACTTTTGATCTTGCCCATAGACACTGTACCAAAAGTTTAATAGTTAGCCAAAAAAGTGACAAGAGATAGGGATGTAAAATTTTTATCAATGAAAGAGCATCTTATCAAAACTAAAACCTTATCATCGTGTTAAATGTTTGAATTGATGGAGTTACACCCAAGGAACACATGCGCTCATAAATACTGGACGCAACATTAAATTTGCCTACACAAAAAGATACTGCATTAGCACGCTTTCTGCTGCATTTTTATCTTCCAGTCCAAATATAATAAATATTTTATATTAACCTGCTTCAAGCATGGCTTTGATAAAGGTGTTATAAGCTACAGTATCAAGCTCCAAGCTTTCTTCGAAGCTTCTGCTGATAATACTTTCTGCCTCCTGATGTTTTCCTGCAGAAGATTTATGCTTATGATTATCAACATCATGGAGGATCCCAAAAAAAAAACAAAAAAGATTATCAGCATCACCATTGGAATATAACTGCATACTACGTAAATAATCAGTAAGGAATACATAAAGCTCTTCATACTCCCTAATTCTCTAAAACCAATGGCAAAGCCATTAGCCACAAAAGTCATATCATTTCATGTCTGACATTACAAGTGCAGATTGAAGGAAAGGATCCCAGAACCAGGATGTAAACTGTCACCACAGAGGCTTACATTTTGATCTTTCAAACAAAGGCAGAGTTTCAAATGAGAAATTTTACTATCAGACATAATTCAATTATGCATTTTAAGTGATAGGAGGCTGGCTTTCCACTGAATCTTTTAAAAAATTTGAGTATCGCAGGATTTGATGAAACAGGGTTTGCTCAAATTCGTAAGGTACAAACTGAAGGGCAAAAGAAGTGCCGAATATACATTGTTTGACTCCAGAAAAGCAGCAAGGCAGCCTGGCTATAACTTTGGACAGGCACATAAAATGTAGGACGTAATCAGTAAATGCTTACTGATCTCTGCAGACATAAATCACAGAACTACAGTATGGAAAGCACTATTGTAGAGCATTTTTTAGGACTTAACATGTTAATATGTTAAAGCTTGTTAAAGTAGACAGTTTGTCTTGACAAATGCCTACTTTTTAATTGAACTATATGTGAGTACCGAAGTTATGGCTTATACTACATAATATAAAGATAGACCCTAGTTTACTCTAGCCCTCTACTGCCTTACCTCCATTAGTCAAAGCATTCACAACAATGCTAATTCCAACAGCACCCAAATCATGCCCCTCATCTGTTACTTGCTTGTAAAGCAAATATGCCTCCTCTCGTTTACCACATTTGACATATGCATCAATCATAGAATTATATACTAGTTTACCAAATGCACAAGCATTGACAAATTCTGTGAAGATATCTTCTGCCTGTTTCAGCATACGTTGTTTGCCATAGTAGCTAATCAAAGATGCTACAGTGACATCTTCTAATCTGCAGCCAAGCTTGGTTATTTGATGTCTGAGAGACTCTGCTTTACTGATTTCTCCTGGGTAAAAGAACCTCAAGTGTAAAGGAATTTTACTGAAAAAATAAGTGGGAAATTCAACAAGGTATCACTCAAATGCTATGAAGCATAGACACGGACACAGACACAACACAATAACTCATCAAATTTTAGAATACATAGAACATATACACACACATAATACCTTGAATTTTGTCCTCCACAAATCTTAATTTTTCACACTTCTTACACAATGAGCTCCTACCAAAAAACACAAAAGGGGCATAATCCTATATTCTTAGTACCTTGCCCTATCATTTTCCAAAATAAATAAATAAATCAATAAAAAGATTTTAAGCTATGTCATTTAAATTACTAATGTACAAAAAAAATTAGGAAAAAACTTCCTTAATCAAGATGAGGTTTCTAGTCCCTTATTTGGTCTTTTTTTCCCCTTTTATATGGGATAAGTTGTGTCTCAACGGCATCCAAATCATGTCAGGCATGTGTCCAAAGCAAAAGAGAAAAAAAATTAATTCTAACACATAGTTATATGTTGCAGTCCAATATGCTGACATGCCTTGAAATAGGTGTGACAGACTGAACTTTCTAGTTCAAATGAGAATTGCCTTAATAAGGTATTATTTATTTCTTTTATGTTACATATAATTCAATCAGTGCACATAAGTTGTCCTCATACCGTCTTTAATCAAACTCATGATAAGCTGGTTAACCGTATATGATCCAGCAGCAGATTCAAGCAATAACTTCAATATCACTTTTGTCTCGCTATAGTTTCCACTTGTCAGATATAAATTGAGCATTAGCCGAAGAGCTACAGTATCAGCTTGGTCAATGTATGTAAGTTTATCATCTGATTGCTCATGCCCCTTTTGTTCACAAAGAACCCAATAAAATGCCCGGAAGAACTCATTATCTTTAAAAGATTTAGTCCCAACCATATGCTTTGTCAACTGTTCAGCTTCAAGTAGCATTCCCTCCTTACAATAAAACTTCATCACTGTATTATAAAGCTTTTCATCAAAACGTGTCTGATTTTCTCTTATTTGGACAATGAAATCCTTGGCCTTGTTGATCATACCAAGTCCCACATACAGATTGAGCACATCATTACAAGAACCAGCATCAGGAGGTCCTGTCTCCTGAAGGGCCAAAAACGCTTCTTCAGCAGATATTAAATCTTCTTTCATTGCATAGTACTGCAACAGGACAATATAAGCAAATCGAGAAAACCCTAGGTTTCTAGACTTCATGAGTTCAATAGTTTCCGAGGCTTTATCTACATTTCCTGATGTAAGATGAACTTGTGCCATTGCTAAATATGTTTTTTCATCAGTCAGTAGGCCCAGCTGCTTTGCCTCTATAAATGTTTTCTGAGCATCCTCATTTAAACCAAGCTTTCCATAAATTCTTATAAGCAAACCATATATGACTTCATCGGCTGGAATTTTATTGCTCACCATTTCTGAAAACAGGGAAAGGGCTCTAGAGTAATCCTCATATTTGTAATACAAAGATAGAAGTGAAGCACAAGTGTAATTACTTGGAATTATTCCTTGAAATCTCATATCCTCATATAGTCTTATCACTTCATCCCTATTGCCATTTTTCACACTTAAACTAATGAGCAGGCTATAAGTTACCTCCTCGGGAACAAATCCACCTTGCTTCATTTCATCAAAAGTCTTGAAAGCATCTTCATGCAACCCTTCTTTGACAAGTGAGCTGATGACTACTGTATAGGTAAAATTATTAGGTACCACCCCTTTTTCCACCATGTCCTTCCATATCTCTACAACCTCCCTATGCAGTGATTTCTTTTGCAAAGAAGACAGCATGAAATTGAAGACAGCAACAGACAATACAATATCCCTTTCTTTTACCGCCGAATAAAATGACAACATAGCCTTATGGCGTCCCCATCTGGCATATGAACAGAGCATAGTGCCACAAGCTACTTCATCTGGTTCACACCCTACATCGAGCATCTCCAAAAAGGTCTCTTCAGCAAGTTTAAGTTTTCCAACTTGCCCATATACGCGCAATACTATCGTGTAGACAATAACACTTGGGCGGTAGCACAGCTGTTCAAGCACCAGACTATGATTAAACAGCATTAATCTCTATGCTTTGAAGGGGAAAAAAGAACAAAACAAGAACAGAATGTAATGACATTCAGGTAATTAAGTAAACTACAAAGGAAAACTATCAGAGCCATCGATTTACCTAAGAACGATTGTCCAGAAATATACTGAAACTTTCATGAAAATTATGAAAACTAAGCGACACAGAAAGGAAACAAGACACCAACCTGCAACTTCATCCAGGAAAAGAAGTCCCTAACTTGCCTCCACCCTTTCTGCTCCTTGAGCACGACGCACATCTCCCTAAAGCTGAGCTTGCCCACAAATGACCCCATCACCATTCTCATATCGTACTCTCCCTCGGCTTTCTGGGACAGAGCCCGCACCTTCTTGATAGCGGCCACGACATGCCTACCATACAAATGGCCATTCCTATCATCCTGCAAGTACTGAACCATCTGCTCAGGGGTCCTTTTTATCCACCTCGGGGTCTGCGCTTGTGGACCTTGGTTTCTACGCAGAACACTCAGATACTGCGCTTTGGCCTTGATAATGCGGCGAGCGTTGTCGTCTGAAAGAGGCTTCTTGGGGTTCCTAGTTCTAGGCTTGGGACTGGTAGGGTCACCATATCTGGGAGACCAAGGGTCCGGGTGGACTGAAGAGTAAATGGTCATCGTCTTAGGTCTACTAAGCGGCTTCTTCTTCTTCAAAGAAACGAAATTGAATTCAGAAGAAGGTAGTAGTGGAGGGGAGAGGAGGAACGAGGATTTCAGAGACTCCATAATCTAAATTTCGCAGGCGAATGGTTCCCTTTTCCTGGAATCGTTGAAGCAGCTCCGTGGACTTAGTCGTTGGTCGCGGCTAAAGGGGAGAATGCATCACTTGCTGTGGATGACGAGAACGAGACTGTACCCTCCACGAACACGATATATGTTCTAGAGGCAGTTCTCTTATCATTATTATTATTATTATTTTGCAGAAAGTGAATCATTTTTGGATTAAATTAATCTTTTACTTGTGTGATTCACTCAATTTAGCTTTTACTATTATATTTTTGTTAACGATTCTTTCAAATTCAATATTATTCAAGTTAAATTAATTTTATCTCATTATTCAGTTGTATATTGACTTTTAATTCCTCAAATTTTTATATTTGTAAAAAGCTTAATCACTTAATTTTAATAAGAAATAAATCAATTTAAATAAAATCATGAAAACTTAAAGAATAATTTAACCTTATTTTTAATGTATTTTACGCTGAATTGGACTATGATAAAATGCCTGGTTCATGAAAAATTAAAAAAAAAATGCAAAGAAATCAATTCCTTCAATTTTTATCATCAAAATATTATATGAAGCCATTTTAAAAAATAAAATTTTAATTAAAAAAAATATTATTTTGATCATTCACTTTTAATTTTAGTTTCATTTTGATTCTTTAGAAATTAAAAGTATTAAAATAATTTTTCACTTTTAAACTTAATTTTATTTTAATTTTTCATAAATTAAAAATTTAAAAATAATTTTTCACCTTTCAATATTTGACTAAAAATGATTATCTAGTTTTGAATTTAATCTTCTTTAAAAAATGACAATCTTAAGTCAGATTTTGTAAAATGAAAAATTATTTTAAGACTTTCAATTTGTAGATGATCAAACTAAAATTAAATTTAATAATTAATGACTTTTTAAGATATTTAATTCATGAATAATCAAAATAAAATTAACTTCAAAAATATATGAGCAAAATAATATTATCCTCAATTTAAATTTAAAAGCATTTATAATAATTATTGCTCAAACCATCTAATGTTGATTTTATTATAATCTTTCTCAAGTCTATATAAGCAACATCTACACGTTTCATTCTTAAAAATAAAAAATTAAAACTATATTTTAGTATCCTACTAGATAAAAAGTTATTGTCAAGTTTGTTATTGAAAAAGAAAAATTTCCTGTCGTAACCAACCTTTCAGCAGAATAAAATAAAAAGTGTTTAAATTGATTCCTAAAAATAAATCTTAAAAATCAATTTATTTGGAGTCGCCACCAAAATTTTTAACTGAAAATTTTGGGAAACCAATTTAAAATAAAAATAAAGATAAAATGGCAATATGATCTGCAAAATCAGATATGAGTTCGGGAGTCTATTTGAGTGTGGGGAAGGTGTTAGGCATCCTACAACACCCGTCCATAAGGATGGTTATCTAAAACCAGTCAGCTGAAATAAAATGTGGCTTTTAAATTTATCTCAATTACTCTTTTATCGACATACATGCCCGTTAAACAGAACAACAATAATGAAAGCAAACAAATAGATATTTACAAAGTACGGACTTGACCTATGATAAAAACCTAGGGCCTACGTACCCTACGATAGGGATCAAAATCCACGTAGTTTGACTAAAAAGACATGTTTATTGGTTGATGATTTGTAAATTTTGTGATGAGAACATAAAAGTTTAAATTAAACAGATTTTCATAAACAAAACAGGATTGGAATTTGGTTTGTGTGTTTTAATTTATAATAACCTGATTAATCTAGCCCTCCCAACCTCTTCATGCTTTTAATTTTGTCAGATTTTGGAATTTAAACGAAATGATTGTAAAAAATGAATTTAATCATCTTGCAAATAATGTGATAAAAATATTTAATTAAGAGATTTATTTTTGCATTATTATCATTATTGTTATTATTATCTTTAAAGTGAATATGTACTAATTTTAATGATCTAAAGAGATTCAAATCTCACACGACCCTAAGCATTCGAAGAGAACAATATTTTCATATGATAATTTCACAAATAATAGAAAATATTTAATTAAAGTAAATAGTTAATTATTATTATTTTTAAGACAAACGTGTGCTAATTTTAGGGATCTAAGGAGATTAAAATCTCACACGACCTTAAGCATTCGAGGAGAACAATATTCTCACACGATAATTTCGCAGATAATGGAAAATATTTAATTAAAGTAAATACTTGATTATTATTACCTTTTTTTAAAAAAAAAATGTGTACTAATTTTAGGGATCTAAGGAGATTAAAATCTTACATGATACTAATCATTCGAGGAGAACAATGTACTCACTCGGTGATTTTCGTAAATAAGGGAAAATATTTAATTATTATTGTTTTTAAACAAATGGATACTAATTTTAGGGATCTAAGGAGATTAAAATCTCACATGATCTCAATCACCCGAGGAGAACAATATTCTTACTCGATGGTTTTCTTGGAATCTTGTTTATAAAGCCAAAAATTAATCTCCTATTGACAGGAGACAAGTACCGAGAGGCAAATGAAGTACTTCCATGCATATATACACATATATACCTCTATGTTTACACCAAAAAAAAAAATATTTATATGTATATATATATATACATAACAATGGAAGGAGAGGAAAAAAGAAAAAAGAAAAGAAAATATAGTATCAAGAAGGACAAAGAACCCCCCACATCATATGCATGCATTCATGTGGGCATTCACACACACACACACATATATATATATATATATATATATATATGACCATGATGAGGGAAGAGAAAATGCATTAGCTTTCAACCACATTTGACAGTAGGAACGAAGACACTGGGCAGTAAATTTGGAGTGTCATCGGACAGCAAAACGAAGCAAATATCATCTTCCATTTCAGTCATATTTGAATAGCTAAAACCAAGGTATTAAGCATCTAATAGGCAGTAAAATTTGACAACAAAATGTAGTGAGTGATGCAACTAAATTCCAACGCACCTTATGAAATTGCTCAAATGATCCTTTGCCTTATCAAACTCAGCTTTCCTATAACATCCCATTTTTGTAGTTGGCTGCTGTTAAGCACCACACCCCTTGTTAGATGAAGCAGGTTTGCGCCAATCTGAATGTGGTCACCAGGAAGTAAGGCTTTCCAGGCATTAAGACATCTTTCAAGAAGCTCTTTTGAATCGTTTAAATTATTATATGCTTGCAGAGTCAGAGCCAAACTTTCAGCCATAGCAACAGTGTCCAACGAATTCCATCCCTTTAATAGTTCCATTTTATGCAGAATCTTTCTTTGGACCATCTCAACATCAGCAAGACGATGTGATTTCATATATATCTGAAAGAGATATCTAAGTCTTCTAATGCATACAAAGGACTCCCCTTCACCACCTTCCTCTAGCATTCTTATATAATCCTGAATAAAGGCCTTAGCATCCCCCTCAAATTCGCAGATCAGGATTTTCCATCTCCTGCCACTCAACCCCAAGAACTAGAAATCCTGTATAGGCTCCATTCTTGTCATAATCATGGATAAAATGTAGGATGACAGGCATTGGTATTACATGTCCTATATTCTCTACATCTTCATTTTTAAGAGACTAAAAGGCAATTCCCACACATTTTCCTTTATTGTTGAAAGCAGGACCACCAGAGTTTCCTGAGTTTATTGTTGCATCTATCTACAGTCACAGAAGTTCAGTTGAACTATGAGCATAGAAGAGTATCTCAATTCGTGACACAACACCACTAGTCACAAAGATTATGGCACCTCCAATGGATAGCTTACCACTGTCACAACATCTTGCAATGTAGGTAAATTTCCAAACACCACAGGTGAAACTCTATCCCATAATTCATCATCATTCATCATCAATATTGCAATATCACACTCGATTCCAATGACTAGTACTGTAGCTAAGTATTTAGTGTCCAGACCACGTTTTTTGAGCTTGTCCTGGGTATGATGCTCCACGAAATACGCATTAGTTAACACTCTCTTACCCGCCATTATGAAACCACCACTACTGGAACTATATTGCCTTTTTCTTTGCCACGGCAGCAAGAAATGCAGCTCAGTATGCACACAGAAAACTTTCACCACAGCGTCCATTCCTCCTCGCCCACCAGCCATTCCTTCCCACCATGTGAACCCAGATTCACCATTACTGCATCTTCTTCTTCTTCTTTTACTACATATCCCTTTGCTTTTGCTTTTTCACAAGCTATTGTGTTGCCGCCACCCACAGCCACGACTGGCCCTCCTCTTCCTCCATTCCTTCTCCTCTGTTCTTGACTCCCCAAAACAGAGGTTCATTTCAGCTTCTTCCTTCTTCGTGTTGCTCCGCCATCCTCCTCCTTCATCGACTTTCTCCTTCTCTCTCCTTTGGCCCACCGTTTCTCCTCGGTTTATTCTTTTTTCTGTCTGTGACTCCTTCTCTGTCCGTTTCTTCTCCTTTTCTTCACCTCCAAGTCTATTCGTGGCTTCCTTTCGGTTTCTAAATTTGCACGTCTCTGTTCTCAGATGCTTTGTCCTTCACCTTGAAGTAACCAGGATGGCACTTGTCGAAGAGGATCCAGTGGTGGTATGTACCTCTAGCATTACCTCGACCTCCTAGGTGCTTCCGGTGCTTGTCGATACAGCCATGGCCAGCATTCACATGCCATCTCGTCTTCCTGTTCTTCTTGAAGACACTATTCATTCTTCCTCCACTCTCCAACCTCTCCTCTCATTTTCCATTCAAACGCCTCCAAGCTCTGCCCTTCCAGGCCTCTCTCCTTCCTTGGTTTATTTCTTTCTACTGCCTGTCGTTTTTTCTCTCTACAGAACCTCTTTCTCCCTCCTTTTTCTGTTGCCTTTCTCTTCTAGGTCATTTCACCTTTCTCTGAACCCTCTTTAGTCTCTGCCAAGCACAGTGCTTTTTTCCTTTTCAGTTTTCTTGCAACTTGAAACCAGGTTCCAATCCTTTCCCCTCTCGTGATAACCAATGTAGGAGCAGTAAGCTCATAGTGCTTTGACATTTCTGATTTTTATTATTATTATTATTATGTTTTTTATTTTTTTATTTTTTAATTTTCTACTTTTGTTTTGTTATATATTTTTTATTTATTTATTTTATAATTTTGCTTTGATTTATTATGATTATTTTAATTAGTTAATTTTATTTTTGTATTTTAAGTTTATTTAATTGTCCTCCATTATTTACTTTTAATTCCAAATTGTCTCCCAATTGAAAATGTCATTTGAAATTTTGTCATTTTTAATTTTTTTATTTGTTTAATTATTAATTAATTGGTGTATCCATTAATTAAAGAATTAGGCAATTATGAATGGGGTGTTCACATCTCCAATGAGCAAAACATCTCCAATCTAGTCACTCCATTGGTGTGCTGCTAGAAAATTTGATAAAAGATCTTCGGTGATATGCTTTTGTTAAAAAAATTTTATAATAAATAAATACGGAGCTTTATTTAAATTTAGTGTTTTTCTTCATAAAAGATTAGTTTAAAAGTTCTTTTTCCTTTTGAATGAAAAAATAAAACTCACTTGAATCATTAACTTTCACGATTTAAATGCTTTAATTAGTACAGTTCTCTATTAACAATGTTGACTAACATGCCACTTCAAATTATTTTGAATGTCACATATTTTGTGAACTAGTGACTTCATTTTCACACTTTTCCACTTTCAAATTGTTAGAGTATTAGATTAAAGAGTTATTTAATATCCAATTAAAATTATTGTAGGTGCATAATTTGATAAAAGTCCACTATAAGCCAATGACAATGTGCCATGTGATAAATAAAATAGTCTAAATTAACACCTCTGCTAACAAAATTAAATAAAATGATCTAAAATTTAAAGAAAAATAAAGTGTATTTGGTTAAGGTTTAAAAGCTCGTGTGCATATTTAAATAGGAAATTGACTTGTAGATATTTTGTTTAGTTTAGTGTTTGATTTATTCTAAAATCAATTTTATTTTTTCAAAGTCTCATTTACACGTAAGTAAAATAAAAGTTATTTTTATGTTAGACGAACTATATAGATGACAAAAAAAGTAATTTTCAAATGAAAGATTATAAACATAAATTATAATTATGCAAAATTATATTTGACTAAAATTAATTTTAAAAATTAAGTTGACTTAAAATTACGTCAATCGAACATCAATCCAAACACATACACATAATTTATGGAAATATATTAGTTTCAAAATTGGAAGAGATGAATGACTCAAAATTGAAAGGAATATTAACATTTTTTTTAATAAGCTAGTCTTCTTTGCTTTAACTTGTCATACATATTACCTTAACATTTTGATGATTTGTGGTACATAAAATTGAGTTACGAAGAAAGAATATAATTATCATCTAAGTCAAAAAATAACAATGTCATGAAACATTTGGGATGTTTTTCTTATATACCATTCATCCAAATGTTGTGTTATATATACCACAAGAAATAGAATTTGATTCAAAATTATATAATTTTTTTTAAAAAATATATACATATTGTGATATTATTAAAAAATTATATATTTATTATCTTTTAATTGAAAAACAAAAAAATAATGTAAAAAATTCTTTAAAAGTTATGATCTTGAGGATGCACTTTCTTTATCAATTATGTCTGTCTGAATTAAAGTTTTTATATACTGGATGTTAATCAAAAGTTATTTTATATTATTGTAACTTATATTTATAAATTTTTATATAAAAAATAAAATTTTCTATAAAAAGTTATATGCATTTTTTTAATATTATTGGTATGTTGTTTTCCACTTAAAACATGATAGTATGTAATTTTTTAATTATATTATAACACGTGCAGTAGGCTTGATTATTGGGTCATGATTATAAAAATTGGATTGAAAATTAGATTTTAAAAAGGCACGATGTTGTTATTTAACTAGGCCTTTTTATTTTGACATTTTTAAAAAATATTTTTGAACTAAGTTTATCAAGTCTAATAAGTTTTTTTAAGTTATCATTAAATTTATTTATTATTTAGAATTTGAGATAAATAATAAAACTAATGGTTATTATTATTTGTGAAATCATATAAAAAATTATAAATATAAATAAGTTATTGTATTAGTATAATTGTGAGATATTAGTTTTTTTTTTTTTTACTAATATATAACATTATACTAAAATTTTTTATATTAAAAAAATATTAATTCAAACATTTTAGGTTTGGGTCAGATTATAAAAAAGATATAAGCTTAGCTCATTATATAAGACAAGCTTTTCTAATTCAATCTTTTTGTTTGGATTTTTTTTTTGGGCATGACTTTTCAACTGAGTAAGTATTTTAAGTTATGAAGAAGTTTAGTGTATAATTATTGCATATTATTGTATATTTTTAAAATTAAATTATACACTTTTATGTTATTATTAATTGAGCGTATATTTATTATGTGTTAATTAGAAATTTTGATAACAATGATATAACAACTTGTGTTCGTGTCTAGTCTGCCCCCAAACACATCTCTCTGTGTGCATTGGATATCAAATACTTTTTCATACGGATTAAATTTATATGTAATCATTTATATTTTATATTATTTTTTAATTAAAATATAACAAGCTTTTAATTAATTAATAATAATATAAATATTAACCTAAAAAATTTAATTTTTTTTGCAATAATTATATATATCATGATATAAATAAATATTTCTTGTATTTATTTAAAAATAACATAAAAAAATATATAAAATGGTGGACATAAATTTTTTCTTTTTTCATACAAGCAAATTGGCTTTATTTTATTAAATAATATATAAATGGCATAAAACTTCAACAATTGCAAGTATCAGGGCCACAAAAAAAAAAAAAAACAATTGCGTGTAGGAAATTTTGGAGACGCAAGACGTACGTGGCAGCTTGCCATTGCATTTGCAGCATGCAAACTATGACGTGGCAATCACCCACCCTCATGCTCCTTCTTACCTGTCACTCTCCCCTCCTCAGCCATCATCTACACTACGTACATAAATCCAACGTCAACCCATATTGCAGAGAGCCCGAGGCGATAACTCACAACAATCCCCACCCAAAACTCAACCCATCCTTTCTGTCGTTTACTTCCCTCTCTCTCCAATACGCTGCACGCCGTTTGAGCTTTCCAGCCACGTGTCCAATTTCCTCATCCCCTCTTCCACCATATATTTAAACGACATTGTCACTCCATTACCAGCAGCTACGACTGCACTTGGATTACATTGGCATGTGATGGCGTCGATGAATTCACTGGCCTTCTCATTGACCTTGCTCTGCGTGTTGTTTACGGCGTCGTATGGGTACAGAGGACGGCTCGTAGGAGGGAAGACGGAGGTCCCCGACGTGAAGTCCAATACGGAGGTGCAGGAGCTTGGGAGGTTCTCGGTGGAGGAGTACAATCGGAGCCTGAAGCTGTGGCGGAACCCGGCGGAACATGACGGCGCCGGAGGGCGGGTGGAGTTTAGGGAAGTGGTGGAGGCTTGGAGGCAAGTGGTGTCGGGGATAAAGTACTACCTGAAGATCTCGGCTGAAGAGAACGGGATAGAGAGAATGTTCGATTCGGAAGTGGTGGTGAAGCCATGGCTTCCTTCCAAGCAGCTTCTTCATTTTGCTCCTTCGTTCCAGCAGAAATCTGTATAATGAATACGGTATTTGAGACTGATGACCATAATTTTCAACCTAATTGTGGCGGTATCTGTAATTGCAATTGAGTTTTTCTGCTTTTTTTTTTTTTTTGGGTGTAATTTCGTATATTCCGTGAAATAAGTTGAACTTGAAATAACTGAAAAATAAACGATTTTTTTTTTTTCATTAAGTATGCTTTCAACCATCAAGAAGCATAGTCAGGTGCAAAAAATGGAGATGAGAACTAAAACATGTATGAGAAAGAACAGAAGAAGCAAAACAGAAGTTGATATAAGAAACGAGTACAAACAGAAAGCAAAATTCTTCGTCGAGTCAGGAAGAAAACTCCATGCTACGCTTAATTAACTTCTCCATCCACCCTCATGGAGACTACCAACTGTAGCTGCAAAATTCGGTTCCAATGGGCTGGACTTCTAATATCGCTCACAGGCTTGGTATTTGGACCAATTGCGCTGTGATTACACTCTTGGGCCTAGGCTCTTGGTGTAGTTCATTTGGGCGACTATCAAATTTCACTTTTTTTTGGGGTCTAAAATCAAATTTCACTTCTTTAATGACACATACAACTTCCACACAAATTGAAAATCATTTATTTAAAAAAATATTTATATTTTTGTTATGTTATTTTTTAAATTAAAATATAATAAATATTTAATTTTTTATTTATATAATTATTATATATAACCATATTATTTTTAAATTAAATTATGTATTATTATTAATTAATCAAATACTTATGATATTTTTATCTAAAAAAAAAATAGCATAATAGTATACAAGTCTAACTCTAATTTTTGAATTTTGTTGTCAATCTTTCCGAGAAGGATTTCTCTATAATTTCATCAACAGCAAGTATGAGTATGATAATAATCGATAGCGATTAGTGATTTTCATTATATTTTAAAATTTAGTCTACAAAAAGAAAAAGTAAATGAATTTTTTTGTAATTTTTAATTTCCAAAACATGACAAGACAATACATATACAGTCCTTGAAGTGTTTCTCCTTTTTAATTTTATTGCTAACATTGAATTTATAAAGTATTTCTTGTTCATAAAGTATATAGTGATTAACAGTCAATAATATTTTATTATATAAAATATAACACATGCATCAATTTATTTATTTATTTATTTATTTGGGAATTAAAGGTAAATCCCTTCTAAGACTTACCACGAAGACCAAGGTGCAGCCAGTGTTTATATATGTGTGTGTGTGTGTTTTATTATTTATTACACAAAAAAACAACTAGGCTCAAAATAATCTCCTACTATGGGCCCCAAAAAAAAATTTCCTATATCGGAGCGCTCCAGATCTAACACAAATTCAAAAGTTGTCGTTACTCCCTCTTCTCTTTCTCACACACATTCAAATCCCATCTTCCCCAACGGCTACATTCCTCTATCTCTCTTTCTCTTTCTTCCATCTCTCTCGCTTCATTGTCTTCCTTTAGCCCTATTCTTCTCTCTCTCTCTCTAGAATCCCTGCAATGAAGCACTTCATGTTGCCAAGAAATGCAATCTTGAGGGAGACCCCCTTCGCAGAGCTCCCTTCTTCATCAAGCCCTAGCTCTTCTGCTAAGCCGAGGCCATCTCGGAAGCACAAGTCGTCCAAAGAAAACGATCCTCCCTCAGATCCCAATGCTATGCCGTCCGATTCCAAGCCCTCGCCGGCAACTGGTGCCAAATTGAAGAGTCCGCTGCCCCCAAGGCCGCCCTCTTCAAACCCTCTCAAGCGGAAGCTCAACATGGATGCCCACCATGATAGTTCAGTTCCGGGAGCCTCTGATTCCGGAGTCAAGGTATCTTTACTTTGTCCAATTTTACATTCAATGTCTTTAGTACAATGGGCAAGGTTTATATATGCTTGAGGAAATGGGAGGACGATACGGAATTCAAGATTCCCTTTTTATTTGTCAGGTTGTTGTAAGGATGAGACCACCGTGCCAAGACAAGGATGAAGGAGATCTTATAGTACAGAAGATTTCCAGTGATTCCTTATCAATTAATGGTCAGACTTTCACATTTGATTCCGTTGCCGACACAGAGGCTACACAGGCATGTTTTCTGTTGAAGTGATACTTAATCACATCTAATTACTTGATTGTTGGTGGTTAATGTTCTTTCTCAATCTCATCTTCCAGCTAGATATTTTCGAGCTTGTTGGGGTACCGCTGGTAGAAAATTGTCTGGCTGGATTTAATAGTTCAGTATTTGCTTATGGACAGGTATCTTCAGACTTTCCCTTGCGATTTTATATTTCAGCATACCTCTGTTATTTTTGTACATTTTCTGTTACTGAAACTAATTATGATTTTGCATCATTTTTTCAAATGTTATTAGACGGGAAGTGGAAAGACTTATACCATGTGGGGTCCTGCTAATGCTTTATCGGAAGACAATTTAACAAATGATCAACAAGGCCTTACCCCACGTGTTTTTGAACGACTCTTTTCCCGCATGAGTGAAGTGAGCTTAAAAGTCCTCAGCTATGAAATACTTTGAAATAATATGCACTGCATAATGATATTTATTGATGCCTTTCTTTACAGGAGCAAATTAAGCATTCCGACAAACAACTCAATTATCAGTGCCACTGCTCTTTTCTTGAGGTTGAATGACTTTGAATATTTATTTCCATGTTCCTAACCTGCTTAACCTTAATATTTTGCTCTATTTTATATAACAATTTGTTTTTTTAGATATATAATGAGCAAATCACAGATTTGTTAAATCCAAATCAAAGAAATCTTCAGGTAAAATTTAACTTATCTTAGATCTTCATGTTTAATTAAGTTATACCAGAACTGATCTTTTCAGATGGCGTTGATTTTTCAGATTAGAGAAGATGTCAAATCTGGTGTCTATGTAGAAAATCTTACAGAGGAGCAAGTGTGTACAACAAAGGATGTAATTAGACTTTTACTAAAGGTTTGCTTCATTATACTTGTTATATCACAGATATTGTTCTAATACAAATGTCTTGTATTGCTTTTATGACATCAACATGAGTATCCTCATATGATGAAATATCAAACAATATGCTTAGAGTGTTGTGCAGTAGGTTATCATTTAATGCTCTAATGCATGACTATGAGTAACTAAATATACAAAGATTCATGCTTATTTATTGCTAATTTTGTTTGATGCAATGCAATTATATTGATTGCATATAAAATTTAGGTTGCATAAAGTTTCTGAAAAAGAAAGGAATCTCAAAAACAGGTTTGTGTAGGAATGTCTAGATAATTGTGTATGCATACTAACAAACAATGGAATTATCTGAATAAGCTTATAATTCAGCGTGAGGATGTGTTCATGTGCCATTTCTGTGGTTTGTTTTAGGATGCTACTGCATTGTGATTATATTTGATTAAGTTTTCTAGACAGTAGACCAATCTCCCTCTTCTCTAAATGTTTTCTTATTTATCTATTCAACTATTCCACAGTTCAAGAAAGGGCAACAAAAAAGATTATTTTCAATTGAATCAAAATTCCACTAAACTTTAAATGTGCCAATAGTTTTATTTTATTAAGGACTAGATTGTCATTATCTTTTTTCCTTATAAACAAGAATCATAGGAAATCAACATTGTTGCTGTTACAGTAGGGTTTGCAATGGCATTGGATCTGCGGTTTTAGTCTACAACAATTACATTCTCTACGATTTCTCATATTTTTTCTGCAATTTTGGCAGCGTGATTCTGAATTCTTCTGTAGTTAGGCATAGAATTTTGGTTAAGTTGTCAACATTGCTACACTGAATACCCATTGTGCCCGCTCAAGGGTTTCATTCTACAAGATGGCATCATCCATCGTGAGTGGACTTTTTATGGAACAAAGATATTCTTTTCCAACATCTAGGATGTCAAAAATCCATTATTTTATCACCTTAATGAAATAGCACGAAGCATCTATTCAAGTGAAGTACATGTATTACTTAAATATCCTGTATTTTGTAGAACTGTAAGACTGCTTTAGGAGAAAATAACACTAACTATGAAAAAATAATTTTGCAAGTATACATTATGAGCAGATATCAGTGCTTAAAAGCTTAATTGAGTTACTCTTTAAGAGATATGAAACACTTATTACTCTTCAAGAGTTTCATTCTACAAGATGGCATCATCCATCGTGAATGGATTTTTTATGGAACAAAGATATTCTTTTCTAGCATCTAGGATGTCAAAAATTCATCATTTTATCACCTTAATGACATAGCAAGAAGCATCTATTCATGTGAAGTACATGTATTACTTAAATATCCTGTATATTGTAGAACTTTAAGACTGCTTTAGGAGAAAATAACTCGTACCATGTGAAAATAATTGTGTAAGTATCAATGCTGGTAGCGCTGCATATGAGCAGATATCAGTGCTTGAGTTACTTTTTAAGAGATATGAAACACTTATTGCTGTCAGGTTTACTTGCATTACTTCTCTAACATTTGGCCTTGTTTTTTATGCCAGTAATTTTTCAAATTTCCATTTATCTCTGGCATACTTTTTTTAATTCTTTTATTTCATGTTTATGTACTGTTTTGGCTACATGTTTCATAATTTTCATGGTTTGTCCATTTCACTTTTATGTGTTTTTAACAATTAACTAACTACCTTTCGTAATGTCTGAAATTGTTGGCATTTTTTATGAGCTTAATATTTTCAATTTTATACGTCCTTCTATAAGTAACTGAATAAATAATGCAGGGATTGTCCAACAGGAGAATAGGTGCAACAAGTATAAATTCTGAGAGTTCCCGCTCACATACTGTTTTTACTTGTGTTGTTGAATCTCGATGCAAGGTAATACACCTCTCTCATGGTCTAGAGATTGTTGAGCTATGTAATAGTAGCGAACTTCTCTTATTGTATTATAGAGGAGAGTTCATGTAGATGGGGTTCAAGTTCAGATGGTTTAAACTGTGACTACAAGGCAGGATGTGGGAAACTTAAAAATGTAGCCATTATGAACCTTCTAATTTTGCCAAATGAATTTATATACGGAAGATATTACTCTACCTGAAAATGGAACTCTTAGTACATAATGTTCCCTTACTACTCTTAGCACATATTAATGGAACGGGTTTTGAAGCAACTTCATGTTTGCAGAGCACAGCAGATGGTCTAAGCAGATTTAAATCGAGTAGAATCAATCTTGTTGATCTAGCTGGGTCAGAACGACAAAAATTGACAGGCGCTGCAGGAGAGCGCTTGAAGGAAGCTGGCAATATAAATAGATCGCTCTCACAGCTTGGGTAAGGTTTAATATTTGTGTATAAACATTGATAATAGATTTTAGATATGTTGAAGTTCATATAATACCAAACCATGTTGGTTTCATATATTTTTCTAAAATAATTGAAAATTTTCTTGTTACTAGAAGAGGAAAATTCTTCTTAAAGGCTAGTCTATAGGCAGAAACTGATTTTAAAAAAATGGAATTATTAACAGGGAAGTGGTGGCCATAGATGTATACTGGTTCACAGATCAATGCCTCTGGAAATTTCTACTCAGCTACAACTCATTGTAGAATCTATAATATTGAGTCCTTGAAATTACCCATGTATTACAATTTCCAGAAACAGGGGCTAGGAAGGATAAAGGGTTACTAATGGTTTCATTCTCGACTGACCTACAATAAAGTAGCCAGTTAATGTTGATTAGTGTATGGCTACAACAGGAATTGTTTTACAATAATTTTTACATGTTGAGAACTTACAAATATGAGACGGCATCAAATTTGTTGCCTGTGATTATGCAGAGTTATTTATTAGCTGATTGAGTTGTCTTCATGTTATCCAATTTGCTCCTGACAAATGTTTGTGTAATTTTACAGCTGAAAAATAACAGATTTATAGTTGAACCTACCGTAAATAAAGTTTAACTTAATATTGGCTACTGCTGTTTGGAGTTAGGGAAAGCGCAACTTAAATTTTTAAAATAGATATGTGGAAAAGAGAAAACAACGTGATAACTATCGCAAATAAATGAAACAATGGCTGGCATCTTTTTGAAAAAATCTGGTTATTATATTTATAAATCAAGAATTTCATTGATGAGAGAAGAATGTTCTAGAAACACGTTCTTTCAATTTACTAATACCTTCCTAACAGTCATATTGTGCAGTCTCTTTCCCGTCAGTTCTTGCGCTAACTGGGGATAAATTGGACTGCAGGAATTTGATAAACATCCTTGCTGAAGTTTCTCAAACAGGAAAGCAACGACATATACCTTATAGAGACTCCAGGTTAACATTTTTGTTGCAGGAGTCTCTCGGAGGAAATGCAAAATTAGCAATGGTTTGTGCTATTTCTCCAGCACAAAGGTGGGTACATAGATTGCTGGTGATTTAAATCTTTTTCCTTTGATTTTATTTTGTTAATTTTGATATGAATCCAAACTGCAGCTGTAGGAGTGAAACTTTCAGTACACTGAGATTTGCACAACGTGCCAAGGCTATCAAGAACAAGGCCGTTGTGAATGAAGTTATGCAGGATGATGTGAACCACTTGAGGGAAGTGATACGCCAGCTAAGGGTATGTTTTCTTAAATAGTGATTTATTATGTTTTGTTTTGCCATGTTTCAAATTTTTTTGAGTGAATCAAAGTGGAAGAATTCAACAGGATGAGCTGCATCGAATCAAGGCAAATGGTTACAATCCAATGGACTCAAGTGGAGGTCATTCAGCAGCTTGGATAAAGAGAAGTTTGAATCTATTACAGGCTAGCCTTAATCGACCATCTCAACTACCTCGTGTTGATGATGATGGTGACATGGAGATGGAGATTGATGAGCAAGGTGTTGATGACTATGCTATAGTTTTACGCGATGCTCATATGCTGAATAATTGCAATATTTTAGAGGAAAATGATAAAGAAGTGAACACAGTTAATCAGGATATGGCTGAACCAGTTGAGGACAAAAATAATCCTACTTGCTCTGGCAGTAAATTGCAGAATGAAGAATCATCCAGTGTAATGCTAAGCAGTAGTTTCTCTTGCCTTGTTGGTGAATCTAAAAATGGTATTTTTACTGGCATGTCAGCCCCTGATGCATCTTGTGATTCCCCCAGTGCATTGATGAACTCTGTCTCCCCTGATAGCCTTAGCGCAGGTCAATGTGATTTATCCCCAGTCCTAAAATCGCCAACACCCAGTGTTTCACCCAGAATCAGCAGCAGCAGGAAAAGTCTCAAGACCTCATTGGTGCTGTCTGCTTCTGAGAATGAGCTTCATGCTGAAAGTGACTTAGGCCCAAAAACCATGCATCAGAGAAGTTCAGCTACTGCTTTTTCTTGTCAGACTGCTCCAAATTCTTTTTCAAGAACTGAACATTTGGCAGCAAGTATCCACCATGGTCTTGAGATAATTGAAAATCACCACCGTAGTGCAGCTTTGAGGCGGTCATCATTTAGGTTTTCATTAAGGCCCACAGAATCAAGGCCACTTTTTCCAGTTAATAAAGTCGATGTGGGTGTGCAGGCTTTTCTTGAGGATTTTGTCAAAGAAAATGATTCCTTTGCATTTACCTGTAATTATTGTAAAAGCAAAATGCAACTTGATGTGAATGAGGTTGACAACAACTCAAATCTGCAGTTAGTACCTATTGATTGCCCAGAGTCAGCTGATAAGCCAAAAAAGCAACTGCTTAAAGTAAGTAGAAGAATTTTAGCTGTATTTGCATGTATATATTCAATTATATATTTTTATTGATTATTGATTGATGATCTTTCTCTCACCTTACAGGCAGTAGAGAAGGTTTTGGCTGGGTCTATCAGGAGAGAATTGGCACTTGAAGAGATCTGTGCAAAGCAGACTTTTGAGATAATGCAGCTGAATCGTTTGGTAGATGTCTTTTAGTTTATCATCCAATCTATGGCCATTATTTTCTTCATCTGTTGATGCGACTATTTTCAATCATATCTATAGGTGCAACAATACAGGCATGAGAGGGAATGCAATGCCATCATAGCACAGAAGAGGGAAGATAAAATTCTTCGCCTTGAGAGCCTTATGGATGGTGCTTTACCTACTGAGGAGTTTATGGAAGAAGAGCTGGTTTCTCTGACACACGAGCATAAGGTGTCTCTCTCTCACACTGAGGAGTTATAATTTAAATGATTTTTTTAATTTGTATGATATTGCTATATTATATGCTTACAAGTACTACTGTTAACAGCTTTTAAAGGAGAATTATGAGAACCATCCAGAAGTTTTGAGGATGAAGTTGGAGTTAAAAAGAGTACAAGATGAGCTAGAAGAATATCGAAATTTCTACAGACAAGGGGAGAGGGAAGTTTTGATGGAAGAAATTCAAAGTTTAAGAAGCCAGCTTCAATTTTATATAGACTCTTCATCCACATCGGCAAGGAAGCAATATCCATTGTTGCAATTGACTTGTTCATCTGAACCCAGTTTGCCATCTGCCCTCACTGTCATTCCGCAATCAACTGAGGAGAGTGCTCAACCAAGTGCGATTGCAGAATCAAGTAAGGATAGTCTTGAAACACAACTTGAACAGGAAAGAATTCAATGGGCTGAGGCAGAAAGCAGGTGGATTTCTCTTTCGGAAGAACTGAGAACTGAGCTTGAAGCCAATAGGTCACTAGCTGACAAGAGGAAGCAGGAACTAGAGGCCGAGAAGAAGTGTTCTGAGGAACTTAGGGAGGCCATGCAAATGGCTATAGAAGGTCATGCACGACTTCTAGAGCAGTATGCAGATTTGGAAGAGACACATATCCAACTGCTTGTAAGACATAGAAAGATCATGGATGGAATTGACGATGTCAAGAAAGCAGCTTCCAGAGCAGGAGTAAGAGGTGCGGAGTCCAAGTTCATTAATGCCCTTGCTGCAGAAATATCATCATTAAAAGCAGAAAGAGAAAGAGAAAGGCGACTCCTAAGAGATGAGAATAGAGGGCTTCAGGCCCAATTGAAGGATACCGCTGAAGCAGTGCAAGCTGCAGGTGAACTGCTTGTGCGGCTCAAAGAAGCAGAAGAAGCTGTCAGTTCTGCACAGGTGAGGAAAAAATCACGCTCAGTATTTCCATGGTTATAATATCAGCTGAGTGGCTTTATATGCTGATTTTCATCGCTGTTACTATGCGGATTGAGGTCTCAAGGTTTTATTAGGATTTGATGCTTCCCCAGCATTTTGTTTCTCCAGAATCTTTGTTGTTGATTTTTAGTAAAATTCTATTGGTTTTTTATGCTAACAAACCCATCTATTTTTTCGGTTCACATGCCAATTAGAGACTGAGGAAAGAATAGAGTCATTCAGAGGTCAAATGATAATGATGAGAGAAACTTAGTTGATTAATCATTACTTGGTTCATGTCACTAGATCTGAAGCCTCATTAAAACTCTTTATTTAATTTGACGAGAAAGGAATATCAGTGGCCTTAAAAATTTTACAATTGATAGAGACAGAACTGAAGGTGCTGGCCTGTGTAGCAACTGGGGCCATAAGGGGGGGATTAAGCTGAGGCAACCTGTTGCGAATTGCAGCTTGCCCCTACCACTATTTTTAAGAGACAATTGACTAGAAGAAAAGGAAGACAAGCAAGAGATAAAGATATTTGGTTTTGATCTTTGATTTTAAGACTCAATTGAAAGACGTTGGCAAATACTTCGGTATACATGTTCTAATTAGCTATATGTACATTCACTGTGCACTAAACCATTGTGTGTTTTGATGCATAGGCCTAAAGTAAGCAGTTTAGCTTCCGCTTTGTAGCTTTGCTTCATTCATTACTCATGCAATAGAAGAATTTAATATGTAGGCATCATGCCCAGCAATCATAAGTTTATTCATGCTCTCCTTGACTATTTTTCCATTATTACATTCATGGCGTCACCGAACCATTTTCCATTCATGCACTGTCTGGAAGCAAGCATGGCTCTGGCTTTTTGTAGCTTTTTGTAACTCTTGCATTATCAGTTGCTAAAAGTTGTCTTATTTCTTTGAGCTTTCACCCTCATATTTCTTGTCTGTTGTTAGTTTGTGATGTTGAAGTCTCTTATCACATGCCATAAATTGCTAGCTCTTTCTAATTTTTCATAACAGAGTTAATATGTGTAGAGTTGTGGGTTAGTTTAGTTCTCACTATCATACGACTGACTTTGGGATATAATTTGCAGAAACGGGCTATGGATGCAGAGCTGGAAGCTGCAAAGGCCTTCAAACAAATTGATAAACTGAAGAAGAAACATGAGAAGGAAATCAGCACACTTAATGAACTCCTTGCAGAAGCACGTTTACCTAAGGAAGCAATACAACCGGCTTATGACGATGATAATTTTGTCATGCCCAAATATGATGAACCCAAGGAGCCACATAGTGTTAGTGGTCAGTTAGAGCTCTTTGATAATGCAGATGATGGTGAGCTTGCAAAATTAGCAGAACCATCATGGTTTTCTGGTTATGACAGATGCAATATATAGATCATCACACTTGGTAAAAAAATGTAGCCTTTAAAAGTTGTGTTCATATGTTCATATGATTTGAAGAAATGATTGTATGCTTCCATTCTTAATCTTTGTGAGCAGCATAAATGAGTTTAAAATGTGGAATAATCAAGTTTAGGCTAGTTTTGCATTAGTCTGCTTTCAGCATTTGGGATCGTGAATTAATTGTATTAATGAATCTGTCTTAGAATATGAACTGCGAGGAATCAATTTTAGCTGAAAAGGATGTGCTTGCATTGGAGGTTATACCTCGCTTTTGTGGCAGGTTCGTTTCCAATGCATCCCTATTTGTTCACGAATGTTACAAAATGGGCCGCGACTGACTGATTCATGACCCGATCCATGAATTCAATTTTATTAAAAAGTAATTCATTGATAGTTAATTAATTAATTAATAATTATATTGTCTTGGGTTGTCGGTTTTAACTGCTATGGGTTATCGCTGTGGAATTATCATTAGATCTTATTATTATTGGATTAAACTTTTAAACGGTGAGATCTAATTCGTGTTGAAAAAAATTCGAGCCTATTTTTAAGAGATATTTTATATTTGAATTTTTATTTTTATTTTTTAAATTAGACTTATCATGGCAAATAAATTTTTTAAATTATGAATAAACTTATTTGTTATTTGAAATTAAGATAAATAATATAACTAATCGTGGGAATTATCATTAGATCTGATTATTGGATTAAACTTTTAAAAGCTGAGATTTAATTCGTTGAAAAAAATTTGAGCCTATTTTTAAGTGATATTTTATATTTGAATTTTTATTTGTATATTTTAAACTAGACTTATTAAGGCAAATAAATTTTTTAAATTATGATTAAATTTATTTGTTATTTGAAATTAAGATAAATAATATAACTAATTGTTATTACTCATTGTAAGATTATGTATAAAGAAGTTATACTTATAAATGAGTTATTGTATTATTATAAACATTTTGATAAAATGATACTAATTTTTATTTTAAATATTACATTACATTACTTTTTTTAAAAAAATCAAGTTTTTATATTAAAAATTTTTTTTGGACTTTTCAAATCGTTCTATGAAATGAACTTTTTTAAATCAATTTTTTGGACTAAATTTATTAAATTAAGTAAACTTTTAAAATTATAATAAGATCTACTTAAAATATATATATATATATATATATATATATATATATATATATATATATATAAAAGATAATAATGTCTATGTGAATAGAATCCCTTTGCATCATCGTTTGTAAGATATCACAAAATTATTATCTTTTAGACAATAGTGGATCATAGTTTGTCTTGAAGAAGTGACTGATATTTTTTTTAAAATAATTTTGCTTTAAATCGTGTGAGACAACTTAATTTTAAAATTAATTTTAGAAAAAAATAATCATTAGTCCTTATAATTTACATCAACTTTAATTTGATCCTCATAATTTAGTTCTTTTAAAATCACTCCCTATACTTTTCATACTTTAAAATTTGGTCATTGCCGTTTGTTTCTATTCTTACTCTATTAAACACCATCCTATGCGGCAAAAGTTCTACATAAGGGAGGCTGTGAGCTGGATATACAAAATCATATAAGTTGGACAAAGCTTTTCTCATATAACTATAGTAATCACGTAAGTAACTGTGTTCTCTATCACTTGTTGCTAAAAGCATATAGTTAAGTGTCAATGTTCCCTAATTTTTCTATTTCTTCCTCCTTTCCGATTTCCCCTTCTTCTCTTTTCTTATTCCTCTCCCAGGTTCTTTTACTGTCTTCTCTTTACTCTCTTCTCTGTCATTTAGATGATTAAAAAATTCAACTATGTATTATAGTTTCCAATTGGAGGTGAGGGAATCAGAGTATATTATTACCTAAGAAAGATTGCCATGTGAGCGTTTAACATTCTTCATCAATGTGTTTTGTTGCTATAAATAAAGCTTTTATTTTCAAGACCTTCAACTTGTGTTTCTTTTTTTTGTTTTTTTCTTTAGTTTGTAAATCATGAAAGGACATGTTCATTATGGTTTAATAAACAAAAAATTTTGGATTTTTTTGGCGTTGTCAAAGAATTTTTAAATAGTAAAAGTAAATAAATAAAACAACTTCGTCTATAATTTTTGTCTTCTTCATATATCTGCAAAAGCTTGTGTGTTTTATACATGGAAGAGAACATTTAAAGGGGTTTAAGGTTTAGGAAGAAAGATGAAAGAAAAAGATTGTGAAAGATTACAAAAGAGAGGACTGATAAATAAAAATATAAAACATAGCTCTATTTTCCCCTCACGTTCAATTGGAACCTACAGTGTACAATTGACATTTTAGTCATCTAATGAGAGAAGAGCGTTAAAGAGATTGGGAGATGAATAAGAAAGGGGAAGAAAGGAAGATTAGAGAGGAGGAAGAAACTTTTGCTCACATGGCTACTGGATCTATTAAGAGCTTTATCTAAACCATATGACTTTGTTTATCCACATCAGTTTCACTTATGCATGATGGTGTTTAACAGTGTTAGAATAGAAACAAATGGTAAGGACCAGATTTTAAAGTTTGGAAAATATAGGAGCTTATTTTTAAAAAATTAAACTATAAGGACTAATTTAAAAATTGATGTCAGCTGAGGGTTAAATAATTTTTTATTTTTATTTTTTAATGCAAGTAAGTTGTCAAAATTCTTATACTATGGATTAAATAAGGCGAAAGATTGAAATATCTAATTCTGAAATTCATTAGACAAGTTGTGTTTGCTTTCATTAGAATCAATGATGAGCTTTAAACCTTGTGAAACTATGCAACGGCACACCATCTTTGTCTCCACAACCACCCTATTTTATTTTATAATGTTCGGAATTTCTTTTATATAATTGGAACAATTTATTTAATAGGAATGACTTATGAAATAAATAATAAAAAAATTTGTAATGAATTCTCTTCTAATTTTTCTTATTGTCCAACAAAATAAGTTGGAATCATATAATGCTCCAACATAAACTCATTGATATACTGTATCAAAATTTGATTCCTTCAAAATGTATAAATTTGCATAACAAAATTGTATTAGTCAATTAAAAAAATGAACTAGAAATAATTACTTTTTAAAAAGTAATTTTCACACACGTACTGTTGATCATCATATATATATATATATATATATTAATATTTTATGAGTTCAGCTTCTTCAGTTATCAACTCAACATTTTACAGTAAGATTAATATGTTGGCAAAAAGAAAAATAAAAACTCACAATACGGTGCGTAAATTTCACTCACACCGGTTGCCAACAGGTTGCTTTGCCGGTTCCTCGTGCTTACGGAGTTCATGATTTTCACCTCAAGGCTCCACGGATCTGCTTCCGATTATAAACTCCTAAGTTTGAAAGCTGATTATGTGATTAGTGCCTCTTTCGGCAATAACGTGCATAACAGAGACAAATAGAAGTAGATACAGACTTGCAGTGGATTAGAAAAGCAATTTTCTTCAATCATCGAGATGGCTCCTCCCAAAGTTCTTATGGTCACAAATCTAAAGTTTGAATTTTCTGTATGTTTACATGATTGGTTTTGTGGGTTTTGGCGTTTAATGGCTTTTGTGGCTTACAGGTAGCAGAGAAGCCTAGCATCGCTCTCTCTATTGCCTCTGTTCTCTCCCGCGGGCAGGTATTCTCTGGCCTGTGCTATTCTTCTACTCGCCAAACCTTCTGCTTCACTTTAGTCTATAATTGGTTTCCTAATACAACATTAATAAGATAAAGAAAAGGACCATATGAGTCTAACCTGTTTTGGGCTTTGAGCACTGGAAAAGTAGGGTCTGTACTGTAAATAATGGTAGCTTCATTCCTGTTGTGTATAAATTTAACGTATAATTTTTTACTTCCAAAAAAAATGTGGGCTGGGGTGGAGTTGGTTGTGGCAAAGAAAAGCTGGAATGTTAATTTTCTTTGATTTCATTTTGGCATTATATCAGTTATGTATAGGATATGTTGAAACTTAGTTATAATTCTTTATTTTATTTCAAATACGTGAAGGACTTAAAACCAATATGTGAAAATGTAAGGTTTTTCTAGTGTTCTTTCGTCTGGAACATACCTTAATTTTAATGTAAATGATTTTAGTGAGACTTATAGCTTTGATAGACTATGGAACAAGAAATCTTTTAGTGAGACGTTGAAGCTTTTTTTAGTCTTTGAAATAAAGTTCGTACATTGGTCGTTTTTTGAAAATACTAACTATTAATTCAACTTTTATCCTTTTGTTGTCATGTTCGAACCAGTTCATCCCACTGTGCTTTTGTGTTGTTATTTTCTTAACTGTCAACATGCTTTCTGTTTCTTCCGTGTTTCTTGGCTTAGAGTGTCTTTTTTTTTCCTTTTTTCTTTTTGCATATTATTCTTGACACTGTCATTGACTTCTGTAGCACATTTTTGTGTATACAGATGTCTACAAGAAAAGGAAGCACAGAAGTTCATGAATTTGAGGGGATATTTCTTGGATCTCATGCACACTTCAAAGTAACATCAGTTATTGGGCATATATTTAGGTCTTTTTCCTTATCAACTTTGTGGGGAAAAAAAATCTCATTTGTTAGGATTGTTACAAATATTGTATGATTTATTGGTACTCGCTTCATCATTATTCATTCCTAACTTAATAAGAACAAGATTGCATCCATATATTTTGATCTATCTCAGACTCTTC
The DNA here is from genome assembly GCA_037074485.1 of Delonix regia. Taxonomy (NCBI): domain Eukaryota; kingdom Viridiplantae; phylum Streptophyta; class Magnoliopsida; order Fabales; family Fabaceae; genus Delonix; species Delonix regia. The sequence continues at coordinate 30,426,062 of CM073451.1, forward strand.
TCCCTTTCTTTCATCATAAATTTCTGGTACTAGATACTTTATGGCATTATGCTACGGTATTTTGGTGATGTACTCCTACACAAAGACCAAAGACTTAAAACTAAAAAAAGGAAAGGTTGCTAACCAGACTTCAATTATCATAGCAGGAAAATTTGAAAATTATTTTAGGTTTTTCTTCTATCTTTTAAGATGTGTCATGTCACATTTATTGAACTATGCTTCTGAATTGGATATAAATGAAGATAAAGGTTTTAACGGGGTCAATTATGCTTTGCAGAGATAAATGTTATCTTGTCTTATGTGAATTTCATGAATTGCTCCTGTTGCCAGATTTTAATCTTGATCACCTTGCTGGAATTAGGCTGTAGAGACTAGGAGGCAGAAAATAAAGCAAAACTTATAAGTCACCTCCAGGAAGATAGGCTAAAATTCTTTTATCATGAAAATAATAATGTATTGGGATTTTGATTATGTTAGATGTACATATTTCAGGCAACATGATACTTGTAATTAATCTTATTTACATGAATGAAAATTATTTATACTTTAATATTCTTTGTGAGTTACTGGTTTTTCAATAATTGGAGTATATGTTTTGAAGGTTAAGGTTAACTCTGTGTGTGTGTGTGAGTGAGAGAGAGAGAGAGAGAGAGAGAGAGAGAGAGAGGTATGACTGCCCCCTTAACTGGTAGTTAATAGATTAGAACCCGTGATCTCAGCCCTTTCTCCTCTTAGTCCTTCAGGGGGAGTTGCTTTTAAATTAAATTAAACAGAAACAGTAGAAATTTAGAATGAAATGAAGATGCCTTGAGGTCTGCAAGCAGACATGACGATGAAATTGTGTCTTATGATGCTGTTCTATCTGGTAAAAAAAGAAAAAAAGACAGTGTATTCAATGATAAATAAATGACTAGAGTTGTTGAGCATGAATGGTATATGGTATAATTTCATAGTCATTGGAAGTGTAGCACTAGCAACTAGCAATTAACAACTGCCCTGGTTTTCTACTCATTCTCAATGATCAAACAACACTTTATGGCGTTGGCCATTCTACACTTTACATACTGCACAAGCCCAAGCCTATGCAGATTCAATATTGAATGCAGACTATTTGTTTCTCTTGTCAATCTAGTGTAGATTTTCCTGCAAAATATCAGGATTGGACGGCCACAGATCCCCTAGATCTTTTTCAAGCTCCGGTTATAAAGAATGAATCAAACCCAAAGGTAATTCTCCACAAAATACATTTCCAGTATTGGCTCATTTATATCTTGATTTTCTGATCATTTATTTATGGTTATGTGTGTATTTGGAGAATAATAGGTTGCTTTTGTCTTTATTAGCCATAGTGAGAGCCAACTTCACCATTCTTTATATGTTTTCGAGAATAGACATAAATAAAATAAAATTCAGAAAACAATTTAATTTTAGGTTACTTGATCTAAGAGAGTGTTTTTTTTTTTTTTTAAATGAATGCCAAGTTGTTACAGTTTTGTTTTGGAAGTCTAAGTGTATGTTTGGATGGATGATTGCGGAGAGAGTAGCAAGGAGTGGAATGGCTTAATGAGGATTCATATATGTTTGGAAGATTTTTTTATGACGGAATGAAATGATCAAGGAGGGACTCTAAAACCTCTCCTTGCCATCTAAAACTCTACTTTTTGTGTCCCTTCAGATTGGGGTGTCAAGGATGAAAGGAAGTGGCTTGATAATTAATGTTATGTTAAAATACAATTATAACCTTATAATCTTATATAAAATTACAATTATGCTCAATTTTATTATAAAGCACAAAACTCTATTCTCTTTCTTCCTTGAGAATTTGGGGTAATAACATTTAGCCTCATTGTTTACTATTTTCAAATCGTTTAAGTACTAGAATTTTCTTTTGGAGAAGAATTTTAGTTGGAATGCAATATTAACTACAAGAAGTTGTAATATTAGTTATTCGGTTCTCAATGTTTATTATGTTCAAATCCTTTAAGAATAAGTAGTCCTATTTTGGGTACTGCTTACTGAACCCAAAGTAGTTGTAATTAATCACTATATTCTTAGACTAAGTTTGCTTCATTGAAACTCTTTCAATTTCACAATCCTTTATTAGGAATCCAACAATGAAAATATTATTAGTGATGTATTTCTTTCATAAGGGTAATATTAGAAAAATTAAAATTATGAGTCATTTTGATGGAATTGAAAGGTTCTAGTAGTTTTATTTATGTAAGATGGTGAGCTGCTTGAGTTCATACACGGTGACGAGTAAGGAAAAAAAAAATGAAAGAAACACCAAAGCTTCTCCCTGACTTTCAAGAGGTTAGGGCTCTCTCCCCTTTTTCTCCACTTCTTTTTGCACCGCTTCACCTCCTACCCACCGCTCACTTAGTCTCTCTCCTCTCCAAGCTTTTATAATGCACTCTTTCTCTACTGGACACTTATCCAGCACTGTTATTTCCCTCCCACCTGAGCTTCTACTTCCTTCTTGCCTTTCCTCCTCGCATAAGTTTGCTGGACCTTAGGCCCACTTCCCTCGAGCCACCTTGTCCTCAAGGTGAAAAGAAGGGAACTGCTCCTTGATAACATCAAAATTCTCCCAAGTGCATTCGAATTTTGGAAGATCTTTCCACTGCACCAGAACTTCAACTTCACCATTCATTAGTTTTCTACCTTTTTGAATTTTCTCAAGTAGCACTTTGAGCTCCAGTTCATCAGTCAAACATGAGGGAAGTGGCTGAATGGTCATGTTAGGATGAAGAGAGCGTTTCAATTGAGAAGCATGAAAAATCAAATGAATTCGAGTAGTTGGAGACGATAAGCCATTTACCCATACTTTTCAATCACCTTATAAGGGCCATAAAACCAGGGACTCAGCTTCTCATTAATCCTCTTTGACAGTGACTTAAGTCTATAAAGGCTGATACGTAAATACACATAATCCTCCACCTCAAACCATACTGTTCCTCTTCTTATCAGCATACAACTTCATATATTCATGTGCTCGCTCCAAATGCTCCTTTAATTCTGCCAATACCTTATTTCTATCTCTGATGGTAACATTGACTTCCTCCATATCAGACACCACATCCTCTAGTTTGAATAATGCTGGTGGATCTCTCCCATATAAAGCCTTAAAAGGTGTAACTCCTGTAGACCTATTATAGGAGGTATTAAACCAGTATTCAGCCCATGGAAGCCAACACACCCACTGTTTAGGCTTGTCACCTACAAAACAACGAAGGTAGGTTTCCAAACTTAGATTCACAATCTCCATTTGCCCATCTGCCTGTGGGTGGTAACCGGAACTATACTTAAGAGATGCTCCTGCCTGCTTAAATAGTTCCTGCCAAGAATGGCTGATAAAGACCTTATCCCTGTCTGAAACTATAGACTTAAGGAATCCATGGAGTTTCACTACCTCCTTCACAAAAACATCTGCAATAGTTTTGGCAATGAAAGGATGTACTAGTGGGATAAAATGGCCATATATGGTAAGCCTATCCACCACCACTAGTATCACTTCATATTTATTGGATTTAAGTAAGCCCACTATAAAATCCATGCTTAAGTCCTTCCAAACCTGTTGGGAAATGGGTAAAGGTTGCAGGAGTCTCGCCAGGTGCATAGCTTCATATTTATTCTGTTGGCAAACAGGGCATTGTGCAACATATTTCTGAATTTCGTTCTTCATGCCTTCCTAAAAAGCGCTTGTAAGTCCTCAAATATCCATAATGGCCTCCCAAAGGTGAGTTGTGAAACTCCCTTAACTGAAGTTTGTGGAGACCCTTTAGGAACCACCAATCTGCCATTAAACAACAAACAACCACGCTTCAATGTGTATCCCACCTGCACCTGTTTTCTAGCCAATAAGTTTTGAATTATTTCTCCTAACTTCGCATCTCTTTTGACTTTGGCATCTAAATCTTTCAGTTCTTGATATTGCCATAGTGAATAGCTGTTGAGTTCCAAAACTTCTTGTTTTCTTGACAAAGCGTCAGAGCTTGGTTCTCCTTGCTTGGCTTATAGTGAACTTCAAATTTATATCCTATGAGTTTTGACACCCATTTCTGCTGATTAGACTCCACTATCTTCTGTTCTAGTAGGAACTTCAAAGCCTTCTGATTAGTACAGACTACAAATGGATGTCCTATTAAGTAATAATTCCACCTCTTAATTGCAAGAACTAATGCCATCAATTCTCTTTCATGAACCGAAAGTTGTTGCGCCTTAGCAGACAGTATCTGACTGAAATATGCAATGGGCTTCCCCTTTTGCATCAGTATTGCCCCCACGCCTTTGACGGATGCATTTGTTTCAATCTCAAAAGCAATAGTAAAATCTGGCATGGCTAGTACAGGCAAGAAAGTCATGGCTGTCTTTAACTCCTCAAAGGCTTGTTGAGCTTCAGGGGACCACCTAAAAGCATCTTTTCTGAAGAGGATGATCAAAGGTGCTCCAATTCTCCCATAATTTTTCACAAAACGTCTGTAGTAGCCGGTTAACCCCAAAAATTCTCACAAAGCCTTGAGATCCTTGGGCGTAGGCCATGACAGCATAGCATCTATTTTGGAAGGATCGGCCTCAACTCCTGCTACTGAAATAATATGACTAAGATACTCCAATTTTGTCTGCACAAACACAAACTTCTTAGGATTGATCATCAGCTTATGTGTGCATAACACCTCCAATGTATGTTTCAAATGCAACATATGAGAGGAAACATCAGCACTATCCACCAAAATATTTTGAAAAAGACCAGAATAAACCACCTTAAATATGGTTTAAAAATCTCATTAAATATTGAAAAGTGGAGGGTGCATTGGTTAAACCAAAAGGCATAACCAAGAATTTGTAATGAACCTCATGGGTCCTGAAAGCTGTCTTTTCCTCATCTCCCTCCTTCATTCGAATCTAGTGGTACCCTAATTTCAAATCCAACTTAGAGAAAATTATTGCTCCTCCAAGCTCATCCAACAACTTATCTCTAGCTGAAATGTTAAATTTGTCTGGTACTGTCACTTTGTTAAGGGCCTGGTAATAATCAAAGAATCGCCAACTTCCATCTTTTTTCTTAACCAACAACACTGGGCTAGGGAAAGGGCTCTTACTAGGTTTAATTATTCCTGCTACCAGCATCTCCTTGACCAGTTTCTCAATTTCATTTTTCTGAGAATGTGTATACTTGTAAGGTCTAATGTTTGGTGGCTGTGCTTCAGGTTTGAGGTTAATAGAATGATCAATGTGCCTATGACGAGGTAATCCCTTCAAGGGAATACATACATCAGAGAATTCCTTTAGTAGTTCATGTACTGTTGTATTCTTTGTACCATTGGGTTGCTGCAAACTCATCCCTCCAAACTCAATATAAAACCCTTTTAATACTCCTTTGACTGACTTCAAAATAATGCTAAGGGACACCAAAGTGCGTACCAAGGTAGGATCCCTTTTTAAACACTCCATTCATTCCCCACTTTAAATTTCATTGTTAGTAGTCTCCAGTTCACCCTTGCCTTACCTAATGACTCCAACCAATCAATGTCCAACACTAGATCTACTTTCCCTAGGTTGAAGGGGTAAAAATCCTCAACTATCTTGATCCCTTGTAACTCCAACTCCACTCTACGACACACCCCCTACCCCTAACCTCGTATCCATTACCTATAATGATGGTATACATTTTGGTCTCCTGCAAAGGCATGTTGAATTGCTCTAGCAATTTAGCTGATATGAAGTTATGTGTTGCCCCGCTATCAATCAATACCAACACCGACTCTCCTCTCAACAACCCCATTAATTTCATTGTTCGGTATTCGGCTATTCCCATTATAGAATTCATTGTTAATTCCATAGGTACCTCAGTATTCTCCTCCTTAGCCACAACCTGCCCTTCTTCCATGCCCACCTCCTCTTTTGACAATATCATAACTTGCAGACTTGCAGTGACTTATTCTTGCATCTGTGCCCAAGAGTGTACTTTGTCTTCACATTTAAAACACAGCCCCAATTCTCTTCTCCTTGCCACTTCTGCATTTGTCAGCCTCTTAGGTCGTCCCTCCACCTTCTTGGGCCTAGAAACACTATTAAAGCTAGTGTTGGTAGCCCCTTTGTTGTTTTCCTCCCAACCCTCGGTCCAGCAACAACCCCTGCTGGCTTACTTGCTTTTGTTGGGATGATTGATTTATGAAAATTCCCTTTAAACCTATTCCATTTTTGGTCCAATATAGGATGAGTTCCTGTGCAAAACTTCTTTTCCTTCGCTACCTCTAACATGTTATTCCTTTCCTCCACCTGAGACGCCATCTCCATCAGTTGTTTTAAGGTAGTGGGCTGTAACATTCTTATTTTTGCTCTTATTTCCTTCATGAGACCATGCTTAAAGGCCCCCATCAGAAACTCATTTGAAACTTCCACCATTGGAGTTGATAGCTTTTCAAATTGCTCCTTGTACTCAACTACAGTACCCTCTTGCTTGTTCACCATAAGTATCTCATACTCATCCCCCAGTTGTTTCTTGTGGAAGCGACCAATTACCTCACGCCTGAACTCCTTCCAGGATTGCACAAGGTCCCGTATCTCCATCCATTGAAACCACCCCAATGTTGTACCTTCCATGCACACAGCGACGGCCTCCAGCTTCTTTTCCTCTGCAACGGAATTCATTATAAAATACTCTTAACTCGGAATATCCACCCGTACGGGTCATCACTTGAAAACAGAGGCAATTCCAAACGTCAGACTTTGCCTATGTCCTTCTCTGTTGACACGTCCATGTTAGTAAGCTCAGCATGGTCGGCCTTAGTCTATTCAACACCTTCGACAGTTGATGAGTTTCCCCCTTCGACAACCTTCCCTCTCTGTTGCTTTCATCGTTGCCTTCAACTTGTTCAGCTGCATGTGAAATTCTCCTAGTATATCCATCATTGCAGCTAACTTCACGTTAACATCCTCCACCCTCTTCTCCAATCCATCTACACGTTGCTCCATCCTCGTTGCTACCATTCCTTGTCTGAACCTACTCTGATACCAAGGTGATGGAACTAAAAGGTTCTAGTAGTTTTATTTAAGTAAGATGGTGAGCTGCCTAAGCTAGTACATAGTGACAGTCAGGAAAAAAGAAGAAGAAAGAAACACCAAAGCTTCTCCCTGATTTTCAAGAGGTCAGGGCTCTCTCCCCGTTTTCTCCACTTCTTTTTGCATTGCTTCACCTCCTACCCACTGCTCACATAGTCTCTCTCTTCTCCAAGCTGTTACAATGCACTCTTTCTCTACTGTACACCTGTTCAGCACTGTTATTTCCCTCCCACCTGTGCTTCTACTTCCATCTTGCCTTTCCGCCTAGCATAAGTCTACTGGACCTTAGGCCCACTTCCCCCGAGTCCATCACCTTCCATTCCATTCATTTTATTATAACTTCCAAATAAAAATTAAAAGAGTCACTCCCTGCTCTCTTTACATTCCCAAGCAACATACTAACTCTAATATTCCATTCCATTCCGTTCCCTTCCATCTTTTTTTAAACTCTCAAACATAACCTAAAGGTTAACTTTGGTTCAAACAGTGATACTTTATGGGAAAAACTTGAATGATATGTTACAGGTGTGTAGACCTCATAAGGGCCTTTTCCCTGACTGTGTCGTGCTCTGGTAGAAAGGCTATCTCTTTTCTACATGGTTTTGAGGTTTTAGGGGTAAATAGTGAATAAGGTGATCTGGAATTGTAATCTTTAGGTTGTATTTGGTGCATTTGGATGAATAGAAATACTAGATTTTACCTCAACAGATCTTTTCTTTATCTCTTTAGTCAGACAGTTAGACATGCTTTTTTATTTTATTTTCTTTTTTTTATAGCCATCTCTTTTTCCTTCATTTAATTTTTGTCAATATTAACTTCACAGAATGTTTAGGTAAGACGATATCTGCATCTTAGTGCATATGAAGAATTATTATCTGAATTTGATCTTGTTTATGTACTTGCCTTTGTTGTTAACTTAAAATGTTCTTCCATTTAGGCACATATATGTAGACACCTAAATCAAGAAGCACGTGGATGTCGATACTTGGTATTGTGGTTAGACTGTGATCGTGAAGGAGAAAATATATGCTTTGAAGGTAATTGTATGTTTATTTGTTTTAACATATATGATTATCATTTTTATTCTTTATTTTCTTCATTTATTGATAATTTAGTAGGTATGATGCATATGAGCCATGTTACTGCAGAGCAAAAGTATTAGGTCATATGAGTTTAAAAGTAGAAGAATGTGCAATTGTTTATTGCTAACTCCTTTTCTTTGGTCTTTTGTTCTGTCTTCCAAATGTTATCATTCCTTGCTTTCATTAATTTGAAATGAAATCCAATGTCTGACTATTTCTTGGAAGTGAAATGGAATTTTTACTCAATTCAATATCAATATCTGTTGAATATAAGAGTATTTCCGTAATATATTGAACTATTTAACTACTAACTTTTGTACTATGTGCACATAGTCATTTGGCCAGAACAATCAAATTAACGTCATAATTTTTTTAATGACTATTTCAACTTAAAAGCGTAAGCTATTAAAGGAAGGTCCATGAATAGTTATGTTAAAGACTATTAGAGTTGAAGTATGGAGAAAGTTCAAGCCCACCATACCTTCTAATTCTACACATGAAAGAAACACAAGGAAACATGTAAAGAGATGAAATATGGCACTGAACGATACCTCTTTTAATATCAAACAACCATGTGCTGGACAAAATACTCCGCAATCCGGACTGAACTCTGATAAAACTGCAACACAAGTTGATGAACAAACACAGCCAGCAGATATCACGAATCAATCACCTAGCCACATAAGATGAAAAGGAAACACACAAACACAACCAGATGGCATGAAGTAAAGACAACATGCGATCAATAGCCAAGAAATTGAAGAAAATAAACACTGTGAACACTCACTAGCATTTAGAGGCTAGCAACTCTGCCCAGACAATCACTCTGACTTTTCCACACCCTTTTCCTAGTCTCTTCCTCTCCATATACACCATAACTGTCACTTGTCCAGTAACTGCCCCCCTGAACCACCCCCACTAGTCAGACAGTTAATTTTTTAAATTTCCCACTTCCTCACTTCTATCCCCGCCTTCCCTGATTTTTTTAGTATGTGTCCACGTTAGATGGGTTGATAATTAGGGTTAGTTGCTGCTAGGGTTGTTAATTTAAAAGTTTGTTGTATAGAATATATTTCATGTAATTTAGGTAGGATTTATATTTTTAAATAGATCTTATCTTATCAATATTCTTATCCCTGATTTTTAGGGATGTAATTCATTCCTAATTTTTAGGGATCGAATGTGTACAGCCGCCTATAAGATAAGTAGGGTTTACTTTGTATTATTTTAAAAAATAGAATACAATTCAATATTTCACATGGTATCAGAGCCTTTGGCCTTTATCGAGAGAAAATTTCAGTAACCTTCACATCTGCCTCTTCCTCACATCGGGACTTATCAAACCCTTTAAGAAAATGTCAGAAACCACTAGTACCAGCCCTATCAAGAGTCTGCCTCCCATTGATAATCCTACTGCTCCAAACAGTGATTTTTAAAGTGTCCAGGCAGCCTATAGATTAAATGGGCAGAATTTCCTCAAGTGGTCTCAATATGTTAAAACATTCCTGAAGGGTTGAGGGAAACTAAGTCACTTGCTGGGCACAGGCCCATCAAAGGAAGATTCAAATTTTGCAGCATGGGATGAACAGGACTTCTGGTTATGTCCTGGCTATGGAGTTCAATTACCCCAAAAATAAGTGATACAGTCATGTTCCTTACCACAGCTAAGGAAATTTAGGAAGTAATTCGCCAAACTTACTCGAAGGTGAATAGTGCTACTCAAATTTATGAACTGAAAACTAAGCTGACTGCCACCAAACAGGGGGGCAAATCTGTCACTGAATATGCCAACCTCTTACAAGGGTTATGGCAAGAACTTGATCATTATCAATCTATCCAGATGAAATGTAGTGATGATGCAGCAACTCTGAAAAAATTTGTTGAAAAGGAAAGAATATTTGAATTTCTTGTTGGATTAGACATCGAATTTGATCCAGTAAGAGTTTAGATTGGGCAAAGATTTGCCATCCTTGAATGAAGCTATTGCAATTGTGAGGGCTGAGGAAGGACAATGAACTGTCATGATGGAGAAAGGAGGAGATAGATCAGCGTTTGTCTCAAAATCAGTTGGACAAAAGGAAAAATTACAGTGAATGGACAGCCTTGAAAAGGGGGGAAAGCAACCAGTAAATAAGGACTCCCTCTACTGCACGTACTGCAAAAAACATCATCACACTAAGGCTGAATGCTGGAAACTAGTTGGGAAGCCTCCACATTTCACAAAAGGGGGAGAACATAGACAGCAAGCCTTGGTCATTTGTACCAATTCAGAACATAGAGAGAAACCAGCAAACAATCTCTTTGATGTTAGCCAAGAAGATATTAAGAAACTGAAAATTTGCTAGGATCTCTAGAAAAGGCGAATTCCAATACAGCAAGTACATGTTCATTAGCATTCTCATGTATACCCTCTTCGTTTTATGTTTCTAATGCAAATACAAGTAACTCTGGGTAATTGATTCTGGAACTGCTGATCACATGACCTTTTCCTTGAACCTATTTTCTTCCTATATACCCTATCCAAGTCACAAGAAAATTACCATTGCTGATGGTTCAATGGCCACAGTTACAGGAATGGGAGACATTCAATTGGATTCACTTATCCTAAAGAATGTGCTTCAATGTTCCTAAACTATTTACCAATCTTATATCCATTCAAAAACTCACTCAAGATTCTAAATGCCAAGTAACCTTTTTTTCCTTCCTATTGTGTATTTCAGAAGCAGGGCACAAAGAAGATGATTGGGCTTGCTAAGGAACACCATTGTCTTTACTACTTGGAAAATCAAAACCCAAGAAAAGACACCCATTAATCAATGTCACAGTCCTTCCTCTCAGAGTCAGTCATGTCTAACCATGATAAAGTGTGGCTTTACCAACGTAGATTAGGACACCCTTCCTTTTCAATTATCAAACTCATGTTTCCTTCTTTGTTTTCAAATTTAAATGTCAATTCCTTTCATTGTCATGATTGTGAAATCTCGAAATATAGAAGTGTACCCTTTCCAATTCATAATAAAAGAAGTTCTACACCCTTTATTTTGGTTCATAGTGATATTTGGCGGCCATCTAGTATTCCTAACATCTCTAGAGCTAAATGGTTTGTTTCTTTTATTGATGACTGCACTCGGGTAACCTGTATCTTTCAAAACACAAGTATGATGTTAGTAATATTATTCCAACCTTTTTTCAAATGATAAAAAACTAGTTCAATATTACAATAAGGAGATTTTAGTTTGATAATGCTAAAGATTTCAACCAAACTATTTCTTCCGTTTTTCAAAATGAATTTGTAATCCATGAGTTCTCATGTGTTAATACACTGCAACAAAATGGGGTAGCTGAATGGAAAATGGGACACCTCCTCAATATTGGTAGAACCTTGCTAATTCACACACATGTTCCTAAACAATATTGGGTGGAAGCTATACTAACTGCAACCTATCTTACTAATAGGGTCCCATCCAAAGTTCTTGGCTATAAAACACCAATTGACGCATTGAGTGACATATTCCCGAACTTCTATGAGACAAAGAAATGAGTTCTTAAAATTTTTGGAAGTACTGCTTATGTCCATGTCCATTCCCAAAATAGAGACAAATTAGACCCTAGAGCTCTCAAATGTATTTTCATTGGCTACTCCTCAACCCAAAAAGGATACAAATGCTTTCACCCCCAAACCGGAAAATTCTCTGTCAGCTGATGTACTTCTGTAGAGGCAGAACCGTTTTTTAGCAAGTCTGGTGGTGAGGGGGACTGTGTGACATCCCACTTCAACATCCACCATGATTTTATCTTAAATCAACCTCTAGAATTTAGTACTGAAAGAATTAAACCTACTTAAGCAGAGGCAGAGGTATAAACACCACTAGAAAATGCTGAAAATAACGGAATTTCACCTGAAAATTCACAAGAACAGTCAACTGGAAATTCACAAAAATAGTCAACTGAAAAAAAAAACCCACTGAATTGGACATACAACTTGAAAAACAGCCATTGCAGCTATATTCCAGGAGGAAAGTGCAACATCAACCTATGCAAGTGCAATCATCTGATCATGCTCCTACACCAGAAAACAGTCCCATTCCACTGACTAAGGCGAGTGAGTGTATTTCTTCAAATGACAATAATCCTAAACCTGTCCTAGATGTTTCCAAAAATACAGATGACCTTGAAAGGCCTATAGTCCTTAGAAAATGAACTAGAACTTGCACAAAACACCCTTTACACCTATTTCTATCCTATTAGAAACTCTCATCCAGCTACAAAACCTTTATTAGTAGTCTCCATTCAATTCCCATTCCAAGAAACTTGTGTGAGGCATTAGGGAATAAAAGATGGGAGGAAGCCATGAGAGCAGAAATGGATGCCTTAGAAAAGAACAAAACCTGGGAATTAGTGAATTTGCCAAGTGGAAAAACACTAGTAGGTTGTCGTTGGGTGTTTACCATTAAGTACAAATCAGATGGAACTATAGAAAGGTATAAGGCAAGGTTGGTTGCCAAAGGGTATACATAAACCTATGGCATATATTAGCTAGAGACATTTGCACCTGTGGCAAAAATGAATACAATAAGGGTGTTATTGTCTTTGGCTGCTATGTTTAAGTGGAACTTACTGCAATTCGATGTAAAAAAATGCTTTTTTGCATGGTGATTTAGAAAAAGAAATATACATGGAAGTTCCACTAGGGTTTGAATCTCAAGAAGGGAACGTGTGCAAACTCAAGAAGGCACTCTATGGGCTCAAACAATCTCCAAGGGCTTGGTTTGGAAGATTTACGAAGGTAATGTTAACACAAGGGTACCAGCAAAGCCAAGGAGATCATACACTATTTCTGAAACATTCCAATTCTGGGATGGTAACAATTTTATTAGTGTATGTGGATGATATTATAGTTTCTGGTGATGATAAGGAGGGAATACAAAACTTAAAGGAGTGTTTTCTTAAAGAATTTGATATCAAGGAACTTGGAAGATTAAAGTATTTCTTAGGCATTGAAGTTGCTCACTCAAAATAGGGCATATATATATCCCAACAGAAATATGTATATGATTTATTGGAAGAAACTGGGAATCTAGGATGCAAGCCAGCTACAACCCCAATAGTCTACAACGTTGGCTTATGTGAATCACCAAATGATTTAACAGTAGATAAGGGGTCTTATCAAAGACTTGTTGGGAAACTAATCTATCTCATACATGACCAGATATTGCCTTCGTAGTTAGTATTGTGAGTCAGTTCATGCATAATCCTAAGGAAAGTTATCTAAGGGCTGTTTATAGGATACTTGAATATTTAAAGGGAACTATTGGAAAAGGAATTATGTTCCGGAGGGGTGGAAAATTGACTTTAGAAATGTATACTGATGCAGACTATGCTAGATCTTTGGTGGATAGAAGATCAATCTCTGGGTATTGTACTTTCCTAGGTGGAAATTTGGTGACATGGAAGAGTAAGAAGCATAACGTTGTGGCGAGGTCAAGTGCAAAATCAAAATTGAGATCCATGGCATTAGGAGTGTGTGAGTTATTGTGGATAAAAATAATTTTAGGAGACTTGAAGGTGAAATAGGAAGAACCTAAGAAATTTTTCTGTGATAATAAATTTGCTATTAGTATAGCGCATAATCTATTCCAGCATGATAGGATAAAACATATTGAAGTGGACATGCATTTTATTAAGGAAAAGTTAGAAAGTGGATTGATTTCTACTCCATTTGTTCATACAAAGAATCAGCTTGCAGATATCTTAACAAAGGGACTACTAATCAACGTGTTTCAAGACATTGTCAGCAAAGTGGGAATGGAAGATATCTGTTCATCAGTTTGATGGGCTGATAATTAGGGTTAGTTGCATATAGGGTTGTTAATTTAAAAGTTTGATGTGTAAAATATATTTCAGATGTAATTTAGTTGGGATTTATATTTTTAAATAGATCTTATCTTATCAGGGATCTTATCCCTGATTTTAAGGGATGTAATCTCATTCCTAATATTTAGGGATCTAATGTGTACAGCCGCATATAAGATAAGTAGGGTTTATTTTGTATTATTTTAGAAAATAGAATACAATTCAATATTTCACAGTATGTGCCTTCCATTTCTAGATTCGCCCTCATTCTTTTCTGCATCTCCGTTGAACCACTCCTTTCATAAGTCATAATATGGCTACCAGCACTCCTATCAGAACCTGATGATAAGTAAGACCATCATAGAAATCTCTATCTCTTTGCATATATGATATAACTAATGGATGGGTGAGTGATGCAATGAACTGATGCAATAACGATGAGGAAAGACTTTAGAAAAAGGAAAATCACTCACCAAAAATTTGATAGAAGAACAACCATTATCAACTTTAAGGGTCAACAGAGGCTTGAGAGAACCATATCCCTGGGAAATGCATTTCCAACAGCTTATGTAGGTTGCATTGCTTGCTTTGTTTCAAGGCAATAAATTTCATTCATTTTCTGTCAAAATTTGGGAAGAGTAATAGCAGAAGCATCCCTTATCTTTTGGCTTTTAGGGTTTTAGACTTAGTCCCAATTAACTGTTTCTATATGTATCCAGCATCTATATACTAACTAAAGTCTACGAAGTTCTGATGGCTTCAAATCTATAAAATTGAGAATGTGGATGAATTTCAACAATTTCTATGTCATAGTTGTGATGATTGCAATGCTTGTTAGAAGTCTTCTTCAAAAAACTCAAACTTGTTATATGTTGCAAAAACTTCCAGAATTTGATTAAATTTATTTGGCACTTTCACCACAACATTTAAAGTTGAAGCCCTTTTGGTTTTGATTTTTGATGCTGCTCTTGATAGTTTGAAGGATGTGCCAATTAAGAGCAGGTTTGTGTGCAAACATCGATATTGCATGAAGGAATTGTTTTATTACTTATTGGAAGAGACTTTTGCATATGTATGTAGCTACAGGGTGTCCCAATTTTCAGTTTTTTTCCCTTTTCCATACTTAGTGAATAGTAGAGCTGACTTAATCCTAAATAAATTTATTCTGGGAATTTAAATCTTATAAGAAATTTCAAATTTTGAAGCGTTTGAATATCATATATTTTTGCAGTTATAGAGTCAACTAGCTTCAATGTAAATGAAGCTCGAAAGAGGATTTTTCGTGCACGCTTTTCTTCTGTCACTGAGAAGGATATTCTGAAGGCTCTGGACAACCTTGTGGAACCCAACAAAAATGAGGCACTGGCTGTGGATGCTAGGCAGGAGATAGATTTAAAAGTTGGAGTTGCCTTCACTCGATTTCAGACAAGTTATTTCCAGGGAAAATACGGAAACCTTGATGCCAGAGTTATATCGTTGGTTTCCTGCTCATTTCTTGTCTTTTTGCATATGGCTTATTTTATATTTGCTGCTATGCCATTTTCTCCTTTAGTTTTATATATTTTTTTAATTGATAATAAATGGTAGTCCTTTTTTCTTGTTTAGAACTGTCAGAAATCAGAATGCAGAGTTATGTAACTTTTGCATTCACAAATCATAATTTTCTCATCAGTAAAGTAATAATCAATTAATTGAACAGAGGTTTATAGTTACTGCATTATTTCTTTGGTGCTTCAACATAAACCATCCCCAAGGTAAAGGTTAAAGTTAGTGGTGTAATATGAGTGCACCGAGGGTTTGCTTCTTCTAGGTTTTAAAATGGACTGAATCACTGAAACAACATCAGGCGATTCATAGTATCAGTGAACCACAAATCCCAGAAATGGCATTTGGTTGAGTTTGTTCCTTGGGTTTTGCTGGTTCAGAACAAGAAGCTGTATAAATATAATTGTTTATATCAGTATTTTGCCTTTGCTGTGCTTTGTTCTTTGGTTCATGTCCTGCTCTGCATTTGGGTACCTGGAAGGGGGTTGGTGTTTTTACTTTTTAGGCTAAGTATGCATTGCAAAATGGTGACACAAACCACAAATACCGCTAATTTTTCCAATTTTATTTAGTATCATTCTTGTGTCAATATATCAATTCTAACTTTTGCATTGCTAGAATTATTTATTCTGTTGATTTCTTGCATATTTCAGCTATGGACCATGTCAAACTCCTACCTTAGGCTTTTGTGTACAGCGGTATTTGCAAATGAATACATTCAAGCCAGAAAAGTTTTGGACCTTGCATCCTTACATAATACACAATGGCTATGAGATTCAGCTAGAATGGGACCGTGGCAGATTATTTGACATAAATGTGAAAATCTCTATTCTTTTACATTGTTGTGCTTTTTTATACTGAAAGATATCCTTTTGACTCTTTAATATCTTTGCAGGTTGCTGTTATGTTTGAAAAGCTAATAACTGAAGCTGGACTTTTGGAAGTTTCTGATATATCGGAAGAACAGAAAACCAAAAGTCGCCCTGTTGGTCTAAACACAGTCAATCTCCTGAAGGTTAGAATAAAACTGGGAAAGACAGGTTTCTTTTTCCCTTTCTTCTAATAGAGCATTTATGGTGTCTGTCTAGATGCAACAAGACATGGCTATGATTGTGAGTTGTTTGTTTCATGCTGACTGGTGTTTGTTATACAACTTTTGGGTCAGCTAGTGAAAGGATAAAGAGTTTAATTATTATGGACTAGCTATATACCTCTACTACAGAATGATGAATATGCTGAAAGTTAGTTCTCTTGTCTCCCTCTGAAATGTGACACTCCAAATCTAACAATTAACTTTTTCTTTTGGGGCCACTGAGGGAGATTAAATTTATGTATGTAAAGATTGAAACTTTACTTTTAAGTTTAAATTTGTTGAATATTTAGAATTTTTATTTGGACACACATTTGATATTTTTGACTCTGTATAATTTTTGTTCTATCCAGGTTGCTTCAAGTGCTTTAGGATTTGGGCCTCAGATGGCTATGCAACTAGCTGAGCGATTGTATACTCAAGGTTTTATCAGGTTTTTCCATAACATGATAGTATTTTATATTATAATGTCACATTACTCAATATATAGATACTAAACATATGTTTTGCTTCTGCTTGCTGCTTCTCAAGCTATCCACGCACAGAAAGTACAGCATACCCGCCTTCATTTGACTTTCAGGGTGTACTCTCTGCACAAGCAAATAATCCAACTTGGGGTCATTATGTACAGGGGTTACTCACTGATGGTTATCGCAAGCCTCGATTAGGAACAGATGTGGGTGACCATCCTCCTATCACTCCAATGCGGTCAGCATCTGAGGATATGGTAGGCAATGATGCTTGGAAGTTGTACCAATATGTCTGCCAACACTTCCTGGGGACGGTGTCCCCAGATTGCGAGTATATAAGGTAAAAGCTGTACTTTTTCACTCTTTTTCTGTTTTCTCCATTTATTATGTTGGTTCATGACTTCATTCAACAAATGTCCATTTTCTTTTCATTAATTTTTAATGTGATCACAGAAATCTGATCAATTTAAGCTGTTGCAATCTTGCCTTGTTATTGCATTTACTATATTTCAGATAAATGTTGAAAATTTATTGCATGATGTACTCAACTAGAAGTTAAGAACAAAGAAAACACAGTTGTATTTAGTGTAGAAAGTTACACTCTAGGTCCAACTCAAGGTTTGCAAACTACAAAACGTAGCTATAGATCTAGATATGTAAGCATTAGGATTTTCTTTAGTCAAGGTAAAAATCCTATATTGACAACCTATGTTAACCACTAGTAAAAATTTAAGAAGATTGGTTGTGTGAAATCTAAGGATGCTGCATCTGTGTGTGATAGTTGAATTGATTGATAAATTGATGTGTTTGATATCAGATATAAGTAAAAAATGTAATTAAAAGGGCGTTGGAGGAAAGCATGGAGGGGGATTTATTCATAACATATTATAAATTAAGAAAGTTACTTATGATGAATTCGGTGCATAACAACTAAGGTATTATGAAGACAACACTAATTCTTTATATGAAGAAGTTATATGCCTACATTTATGCAAACTGTGATTGTAATAGATAAATCTTTACTACTGTTGATATAGGACACCAGAGAGAGAGAGAGAAGGGGAAGAGTGGGGGAAGTAGTAAGATAAGAAGAGAGGAGAGGAAGAGAATTAGGTTAAATTAATAATATTCAATCAAAATAGTTTGCTGATAACAAGGTGCTTAGGGCTATTTATAGAAAGTTTTGTAACAAAACAAGATAATATAAAATCCTAACAAAATATCTAAATTCGAAATAATTCAAATAGATAATCCTAAAGTAATTCAAATTCAAATTTCTAGATTATTCAATCCTAAAAAAATATCTAAATTCAAAATAATTCAAATTTATAAATTTATCCTAATTAACTAAATCCTAAACAGATAATAAAATCTCTATATTTATTCTTAATAACTAAGTTACAAACAAATAATAAAATATTTCTTATTCCATTCTCCATTGTTCTCCCCTAGTTGAAAAAGACTCATCCTTGAGTTTTGAAGTGAGGAAGTAGTAAGACACTCCATCTTAGCGCTTTAGGTCTAACAATGAACATCAATAATAAAATTGATAACAGAAGCAATTTTAGGTTCTTGATGACCCTAGGAAAATCAAAATCAACTTGGCATAACTCTGTTGGATGAACTTGGATGTGGTCTTCCCAATTTGAGATGTAACTTTAGAATGCTGAAACGAATTCTCTCAAAAATTCTCACGAACTCCACATCCTATATTTGCTTCCAATTTGCTTTTCTTGATGTCTAATAGGCAATAAAGGGGTTCCACGATAATAACATTAGGATTCTCAATATTGACTTTATGTATTGCATCACTGTCATATGAGAAGTCATGTTTCACATTGATGTGATCAATGCAATCCTCTTCATTTGCTAAATCCTCTTAAGTTGTTGCTGAAATGTTGAATATTTTTCCATTTAATAGCACACTATAGTTCATCAAGTTGCTATTGAAAATCCTTCGGGGCATTTAGAATGTCTTGGATCTTTGTTTCCATAGCAACTTGAACATTGGTATTTTTGAGTGATTTTGAAGAAAAAAAGTAGTAGGAATTCCCCCAAAATACTTCCTAATAGTTGCAAGAGGTATGTACAATCGAATAGCATGAGAAATCGAGTGAACGGAGCTCAAAAGAACAAAAATCTTTTGCTGGTGGCTGTAGGCATGTGAGGCGCATGAAGCCCTCGTGCAGCAACTCTCGCTGGTGCGTTCAATGGCCTCCAGTGGTCGATCTTGGAGGTTTGGCCGGTTTTGGCCTTCCGCATCTGCTGGCGGGGTCGGTTTGGTGATTGGGTGGACAAAGAGGGGTATTTTTGAATGAACAGATGGGAGTTTGTATTTTCCGGCAAGGTTCAAGCAAGGGTGCGTGGCTGGAGCATAGAATGTTCAAGCTCTGATACCAAATTGATGTAGGACACTAGAGAGAGAAAGGGAAGAGTGGGGAAATTCATAGGACAAGAAGAGAATTAGGTTAAATTAATAATATTTAGTCAAAATAGTTGGTTGATAACAAGATGCCTAGGGCTATATATAGAGAGTCCTGTAAGAAAACAAGATAATATAAAATCGTAACAAAATATCTGAATTTGAAATAATTCAAATAGATAATTCTAAAGTAATTCAAATTCAAATTTCTAGATTATTCAATTCTAACAAAATATCTAAATTCAAAATAATTCAAATTTCTAAATTTATCCTAACTAACTAAATCTTAAGCAGATAATAAACTCTTTATATTTATTCTTAATAACTAAGTTACAAACAAATAATAAAATATTTCTTATCCCATTCTCCATTAATTGTGGTGTCCTATATCTTACTGATTGGCGGATTTAAATGATTTAATTGTTGACCAGTTTTCATCCGAGTCCACATTGATCTATATATAACTATATATGGGCCATTTTGTAGTAGAGCTTCATACATTGTTTTGGGTTTAAGGATATGAATAAAAGTAACAAAAGCAAATATTTCAAACCTTGAGAATCTTGTCTGGAACACAAAAAAGTGCTCAATATTGAAGTTTGGCTTGGCAAACGGTGATCAGAACCAGTGAACTAAAGTAGCTTCAGATTGGCTAAGGGACAACTCCAAGCAGGAGGCACGCACCAGATATACAGACTTTATGACTCAATCAGTGGCGCATGCTGCTGTTTCTGGGGGCAATTTTTGGTCTTCTAGCTGATTGACATCTCCCAGTTCTGATGGTGGGATCTGTTTCACAGTTTAGGACCTTTATTTATTGGAGAACAGAAAAACGGTGCTGATTGAAGGCGATGCATGTGGATTTTCCTAGTGACAAATTGGTATTTCTTGAAAGCAGATAACAATGATGCTGACTACGCTGATATATGGCAAAAGTTGTGAAACCACATTTCTGAGGCTGACAAAGGTTGCTTAAGTGAATTGAAATCTGCCCCGATACTAATGGACTTTGAGCAATATCCCAAATCAATGAACAGTTTTTAGAGGCACTTAATAATCTATTCAAACGAAATGATTAAGGGTTAAATCCCTAAGATAGATTATGAATCTTCTATAGGAAGCTGATACCCTAATTTAACTAGGAACAAGCATTCTTAACTTAAGCCTTGAGAAATCCTAATCGAAAATCAGAAATAAAATACTAATGCTACTGGGGCGATAATTTTAAATCATAAATATCTATTACAAACCCAAGATCTCAAATTACAATGATTTCATAAACTAATCCAAATAGCACAATACCCTCACCATGACTAATTTTTTTAAAAAGAACTTTTAGCTTATATTTTTTCTAAATAACATGCCATATTGTCATCCATTCCAGGAGAAAGGTAGAATTTTCAATTGGTGGAGAGTCCTTTCATTGTACGGGGAAGCATGTTACCCTAAAAGGATTTACTTCTATAATGCCTTGGTTGGCAGTAAATGACAAAAATATTCCATCCTTCACAAAAGGGCAGGAAATTGATATGTCAAAAATGGAGCTATACGAGGTAATGTGAATTTCCATGAAGTTTGTGATTGCACTTCTGACTTTGATTCCTTTTGTTCTTTCTAATATATCATGTTATTTTTTTGTTCTTTCTAATATATCATTTTATTTTATTTTGGGAGTGTTTTATTGGGTCAAGGGGTTCTGTTCTATTCAGAGGTTATCTATGAAGCATGGGTATTCTGAATTGAAGCTGTACTTGTTGTGAAATATTGAATTGTATATATTGTATTCAATCCTAATAATACAAAGTAAACCCTACTTATCTTATATATGCGGCTGTACATTAGATCCCTAAAGATTAGGAATGAGATTACATCCCTAAAAATCAGGGATAAAATTGCCGATATGATAAGATCTATTTAAAAGGAAAATTCCTAACTAAATTACATCTGAAATTTACTCTGTACAACAAACTTTTAAATTAACCCTCATTAACAACCCTATTGGCAACTAACCCTAATTAACAATCCATCTAATGCCGACACTTGTATACCTTTACCTCTTTGGATGCTCCAAAACAAGTATTATGTGTGTGTATATTTAAAGTTTGCTTTGGATAAATATTGGATAAACTGTTTGTGTGCCTAAACTTTTAACTCTTAATATTAAATATTTGAAATTAAATTTCATTATCTCAACAATTATTTCAAAAACTACTATATTTGATATTTTTTTTATTATTGTGGCTAACTTTGTTAAAGTTGTATGAACATTAATATATAGTTTAGAAATTTATATAACTATTTTGATTGATTAACATCATTGGTTATATTTATTGTTGTAAGAATTGTCATATATCATAAGATTTTCTTTACTATTTAGTATATATCGCCAAACCTGTACCTTATATTTTGGAATTACCATATCCTGTGCCTGTACTTGCATTGGTACCTATGCAACCTAGGGGGTTGCAGCTTGGATTCAAGTATGATAAATGTTTAGAAGATGAAATCTTATGTATAACCATATAAGTAAAAAAAAAACGAAGGAAAAAGGATGAAACTCGTGTCACATTATATAGCATATTATTTCAGACATGTATCTGACATCTGAGACCATGAATTCTACAGGGGACTACTTCACCTCCAGATTATCTTACTGAAAGTGAGCTGATTTCCCTGATGGAGAAGAATGGGATAGGAACAGATGCATCAATTCCTGTACATATCAACAACATCTGTGAGCGGAATTATGTGCAGGTAGTGGATATTGAGATGTCTATATTAATCGTTCTATAATATCTGGTTATTCACTTCAATATCAAAATTATAGGTACAAGCAGGCAGGAAGCTTGTCCCAACTCCGTTGGGTGTAAGTTTAGTAAGAGGTTATCAATTGATTGATCCAGACCTCTGCCTACCTGATATACGTAGCTTCATTGAGCAGCAAATTACTCTTGTTGCTAGGGGTCAGGTTGATCATTTTCGTGTTGTGCAGCATGTACTACAACAATTCAAGCAGAAGTTTAGTTACTTTGTTAAGAAGGTTTGGTAACCTAACTAACTATCTAGATCATATTCTTGGTCACTATATGGTTCAATATGAGTTTTCTAATTTCAGAACATTATAGATTTTCGTTTCTTTATTTTCTGTTGACTGAATAACTTCGGTCAAAGTTAATTTGCAGTTGTATCTTCCTTTTTCCCTCAACTTGAACACCTTGTAACTTCGAAGTTTTTGATTAAAGATTCAACATTTTTTCTGATATTTATCTTTTTATAATGATTCTTCAATTTTGATTTGGTACGCTTTTAATGGATTGTGGTACACGTATTTCTTATGTGCTTCACAGCTCTCATCTATATTCTTTTAGGTCGTCTCAAAATTACTCCAGTATAACATTTGCCAATAAGTTGCAGAGTTTGTGGATATATGTTCACATTGTTCAAATCATGTTTGTGGATATATGTTCACATTGTTCTAATCATGTTTGTTTTCCTTCTATGTGGCTCAGATTGAAAATATGGATGCATTATTTGAGGCCCAATTTTCTGCCCTTACTGATTCAGGGCGTACACTTAGTAAATGTGGTAAATGCTTGCGATATATGAAGTACATTTCTTCTCAGCCACCACGATTGTATTGCAATACATGTGAGGAGGTTTACTATCTTCCACAAAAGGGAACAATCAAGGTAATATGTTTTACCTATCAAGTTAGTATGGACTCAAATCTACTTACGAATTTGGTGAAGGATGAAAAACTACCTCCTTGTTCTCCTTATGCATTGTGGGAATCATTGTGCACTTCAGTTCTCAGCTTTCAATAAATTACTATCATTGAGTGATTATCTCTATTTTCCTTGTTATCTCCTTCTCTCCCTCTTTGTCCCTGTAAAAATTTCCTTATTTTTCTCTATTCTCCTTACTTCCTTTTCCTACATCACTTGATGAGTGTCTTATTAGAGGCCAAAAGTAATTATTGGTGGGAACAAGTGTATCTGCCTATTTATGATTCACTATTTCCATTTATTTGTGATTGCCTTTGTTTCTGTATTGTGTTATGTCCAGTATCTGTTTATGCGTTTGCTCAATTAACTGATGATTTAGCAAAGCAATTGATCTTCATCTACAGTTGTACAAGGAACTGGCTTGTCCTTTGGACAACTTTGAGCTTTTGATCTGCTCCATGCCTGGCCCAGAGGGTAAATCATTCCCACTCTGCCCATACTGCTACAGCAATCCCCCGTTTGAAGGTATCGAAACACTCATCAACACAGCTAAAATTGGTGCTTCTGGCAAGCTAGGGAAGGGAGCTGGTATGCCATGCATCCTCTGCCCCCATCCTACTTGCCCAAATTCTATGGTTTTGCAAGGGGTCTGTGCTTGCCCTGAGTGCAGTGGGACGCTTGTCTTAGACCCAGTAAGTGCTCCCAAGTGGCGGCTTTACTGCAACATGTGCAATTGCCTTGTTCTTCTTCCTGAAGGTGCTCACAGAATCTCCACAACTCGAGAACAGTGCCACGAATGTGACTCTACAATCATAGAAGTGGACTTCAACAAGAAAACAACTCCTCTGGAAGATGGAGCTACCTTGCACCGGGGTTGTGTTCTTTGTGACGAGTTGCTGCATTCCCTTGTGGAGTTGAAACATGGGAAGAGTTTCAGTTCAAGAGGAAGGGGAAGGGGAAGAGGAAGAGGAAGGGGAGGCGGATATAGAGGTAGAGGTCGTGGCAGTGGAAAATTGATTGATCCAAAAATGAGTTTCCGGGATTTTTAAGGAGTACACTTCATGTCTTCATGTCCAAGAAGAAAATTTTCACATATAGCATGAGCTTGCACTGTGGATTGGACGATCCTTTGCTTCATTTATTTGGATTTATAAATTTGTTCTTGCTAACTCTCCTTATTGTTAGATTTTCACTCAATTTTCGCTGTTATCGCCTCCACTGGGGACATAGATGTAGTAAAATGTTGTAGATTAATTTCTTAGTCAATACTGGTGTGGTCTAACGAAAAATGATTTAATGAGAGCTGTGCGAAGATGGTTCTGAGATTAAGTTGATGAAGCAGTGAAATATGTTTCTTTATCCATGTTTTGATTTTAACAAAAAAATTATAATAATTGGAGAACTTTTTAAAAAGCCAATAGTGTCTAACTGAGTGAAATTATTTGTTTTATTTTTATGAAAATAAAAATGATCACAAATATTTAAGAAGTTTTACCAAAGTCTTGATTTCTAACAAACTAATTTGATTGATTGCTTTTTTGGAATGGGACGAATATGCAAGGATTACAGGTGCAAATGATGATATGAACACATTTATAAATCTTTTTGTCAGTTATCTTTATTGAACTTAATTTGAAAAGAAAGTATTGGTGTGAATTAATTGCTTTTGGTCAAATGCTGGTGTGGTTTAATGAAAAATGATTTAGTGAGAGCTGTGCAAAGTGTCTCCAAGGTTAAGTTGTTGAAGCAGTGAAATCTGTTTATTTATTAATCTTTTAATATTGACAAAAAGTAAAATAAAATAATCATATTTGGAGATTTTTTTACGTTGGGACAATAATGTCTAACTTAGTAGAAATGCTACCTTTATATTGATAAAACAGTTATAATAATAGATATCAAAGAAGTTTCAGCTAAGTCTTCTCTTAATAATGTTTTTTGAACAAAAGAAAATAAATAGACCTAATCTTGTGATATGTTCGGCCACATTTATACAATTCAGAAGACAATGTAAACCCAGTATATGAATCTAGCTGAGAAACTAGAAGCATTGCTTGTGCCATTATTGAAAGAGTTAATGTGACACATGATGATCACATAACTGTTTGGTCATTTATTAATAGATTACTTGTCATTTGTCTTAATTTATAATATTTTTTAATAATTAATATTCTATTTTGGTCCTTTATGAATAAGTTATTTATTAATTTAATTTCTTATAAATTTCATTTTCAATTTCATTTGTCTCATATAAGATATTTTTCAATTTACTAATTTACAAATAAGTCTATTACAAACCATATTCTTTATATTTTTAAAAGAAATTAATAACATTTTTATTAATTTATTAATAAGATACTAAATTGAAAATACAATTTTATTATAGATAAAATTAAAAATATGTTCTATCCATGACAAACTAAAATAAAATTTTAATCTTACTTTAATTGTAATGTGTCAGATCTTATTTCTTTCTTTTTTTCCTTTATTTTCTTTCTGAAGTCATATGTGACATAGAATTGATAAAACAAATAGCGTATAGAATTCATTTGAGAGATATAACCAGAAGGATTAAATGAAAATTTTGGCTATGGATGAAAACCTCAGCCCGTGATATATGAAATTGCATTGAATTATAAAATAGAATAATTGGAACCTACTCGACTAAATGACACAAAGGGATGTAATTTAATAATCTATCCCACAAAAAGGGTCAATAAAAAGGACTGAAAAACAGAGTCAGTGCCAACAAGTAGAGAGCCGCATCATAGATGCTTGCTTGCATTAGAAGAATTTGTCACTTTGTCGTAATCTTCCTCACTATCCACACGAGAATATTCTGATACCGCAAATCCCCCCATAAATCCGATGGTGCCTTTGGTGCTATCCCCACAACCTCCACCAGCTTCCTCGCTTTCACAAGCCTTCCCTATGCCTACTATTTCTTACTAAATCATCAGTGATGACGTTCTTGTAGCTTCCTATCTTTGCTTCAATTCCCGCTCCCTGTAAGGTGGGTAATCTTCAACTTCCCTTTAAATTTATGAAGTTTCAGTGAGTTATGCAGTGGCTTAAGTGTTTGAGCCTTTTTCTCCTTCGGAAGTTTCATCCAAGAAGAAAAAAAATAGAAAAATCTCAAAATTTTAATCAGACAGTACCATGCCCATAAGAACAATAAGTTTGTCTTCCTGGCATAATTTGATTGTCTGGGTATTTCATATTTCGATTCTGCAATATGCTTATCTTACAGGCCTTTATGAATTGAAGTCTAGGCTCATATACCAAGTTGGAATTTGGGTGTGGTATAATGGCTGCATATGGGTGTATATCTGCGGTGAACATGAATTGGCGGAGTAATATAATTGGCACAAGAATAGGACCTACCCCAGGATATGGTTCTCTGAATACATCAAGTCAAACAATTTCATTAGCATTTGGAGGAAGCGAGTCCATCGGTCTTAGGTTGAGACTTCCTTACACACATTCCGTTAAAAGCAGGTCGAGGAAGAATGGCTTTCCCTTGCAGGTTAGTATGTTTCAGTGGGTATTATATAATTTGTTCGTCAATGAGTTCTCTAATTCAGAAAATATCAATGGTTGGGTTGCAACGCAGGTAGTTTGCATTGACTATCCAAGGCCAGACCTGGAAAATACAGTTAATTTCTTAGAAGCTGCTTACTTGTCTTCAACCTTTTGCACTTCAGCACGTCCAACTAAACCATTAGAGGTTATAATTGCGGGTGCAGGTAAAGGAGGCTATGCCAACTGACAGTGATATTTATACCCCTTTAATATATCAAACTAGTAAATTTTTGTGGCAAATTTATTGCTTCCTTGCTGAACTGATTGATTTACCTGATTCTTTTTATGACGGAACTTCTTATGCTGGGTTTCATCATCCGGGTGTTTTCAGATTATCTGTTACTGAATTATCACTTTGGGTTGAGCACTGTCTTCTAATCTTAAGATTTCCTTTTCCTTTTCCTTTTTCATTTTTGGCCCTGCGGTTGTGATGACATTGTCAATGAAGGCTTTTCCTTCCTTCTATTAATTATAAAGGTGGTTTGCATTTTCTTTAGTGAGATGGATAGAGGGAGTCATTTACTTACAGAGATGTCATTTCGAGTGTGGAATAGTCTGCTATTTATTTCTTGTTTGTATGTGTTAACAGTCAAAACTCCAATGGTAGTCAGATTGTTTCCTTAGCAAAGGTTAATGTCTTGCGTCAAATCTCTAATACCTATGAATTATACTGTTTTCTGTTTGTCACAGGGTTAGCTGGTTTGTCAACGGCAAAATATTTGGCAGATGCTGGTCATAAACCTATACTACTGGAGGCAAGAGATGTTCTAGGTGGAAAGGTTTTCCTGCTAATTTCATCCTACTAACTTGTCATTAAGCTAGACAACATATATTCATTTTTGCCTGCTACTTGATAATGTAAGAAATTTCTCTAATCAGCAAAAGGGTGTTTTGTAGGTTATAGTGTTATTGAGCTATCTTAAATTTTCATATTTTAAATTATGCTAAACAAATATTTATTATGCTTGATATCTAGCTGAGTTTTCTGTTATTTTTTATATCAAGAAGTACTTTGTAATTTTGAAACTTCCTTCTGATGCAGAAATGATGCCTGAAATTTTAAAATGAAAACAGGAATGAGCTTAACTTCCCATGTCCTGAAATTTTCGTTTTGTAAATTGTTTTCTAAGAGTAAGGATTGGAAGGCACATTTATCACAATGCATGAAACTTATTTATTATGTTTCAATTTTAAATGCATTGTGGATTTACTTTTGTCTTATTTCTTAAGGTTGCTGCTTGGAAAGATGAAGATGGAGACTGGTATGAGACTGGCCTACATATATTCTGTAAGTTCCTTAAACTTGCAGCCTTCACTTTTCTATTATAATAAAAATTTGTTGATATAGATGTTTACTAAGAAACTATTAATATATCTATTTTAGCTATTCCCTTAAATTTCTTCTGTAAGTTCTTCTGCAATTTTTTGCCTTAGTAGCATCATTCTTAGGGAAATATTAACCATTATGTATGCTACTTGCTTTTTTCAGTGTTGCATATAGGCCATGATCTCTGTTTCTTTGTTGCTTTTTATTGTATAATTTTCTGTTGTTCAATAGTATTCTTCTTTCAATTGAATCAATCACCATTGAAAAGGGTTACCTATAACGCCAGCATACTTAGGGAAATGGATTGGGCATTTTTTCACTGTAAAATTATTCCTTTATGTTTTGGTCATTGCTAAAGTTTTTTAGGATACATCAAAGAGTGTGGCTCTTAGAAGTTACAACCAATTAGTTCCAAATCCTAATTGCAGTAAATGTCAATAGTTGACCTGATGAGTTATTCCCATGTCAATTTTTATAAAATGTTGGAGCAGCTGGAGCTAACATTTGGGTCTGCTTTCCTTATGTGATTGGTTTGGTCGTGATCACAATGCGTATGCGCAACAAATTACACTGTTAAGGATTGTGCTTAATTGCTCAGTGTTTATTTAATTGTACCTTTGAAGGGTTACCATATATCTTAATCTTTATTGGGCCTTTTGGAGTATCATTGTATTTTGTTAACATCTTGGAGGAAATGGTTTACATGCTATAAGCAACTGTTATGTCTCTCTCCATGTTTTCTTTCTAAATGTATCTGTTTTCAAAAGATCAAGTCTAAAATTTAATAAATCTTGGATCTGTTCTTACTTTATGATTTCTTCATGTTGCCAAAGTTGGGGCTTATCCGAATGTTCAGAACCTATTTGGAGAACTTGGTATTAATGATCGGTTACAGTGGAAGGAGCATTCTATGATTTTTGCACTGCCAAATAAGCCTGGACAGTTCAGTAGATTTGATTTTCCTGAAGTCCTGCCTGCTCCATTAAATGGTTAGATGTTTACATCCACCATTGTAAGACTTGTAGCATGTGAATATCTCTTATATACCTGCTTGAAGTTGGATGTCTCCATATAGGGTGAAGAATCAATTTCTAGATTTTATATGGTCAGTTATCTGTGTTCTTCTAGTACTAGAAATCCTACAATACTGCAATTTTCATTTTCTGCTGCAAAGTGCTATCTGGATTATCCAGTCTATCTGCAAACTTTGCTTCTATTTGATGAATTTTTTTTCCCAATAAATTAAACGAAAATCTCCTGATGCAGATTTTTTCAAATTTGGTTTAATTTTTCAGTTGTCTGAAAACTGAAAACAGAATACAAACATTTTGGTATTTTTTGAATCCAAGCTAGTTTCCTGTGTTGTATTCACATTCCCCCTTATTTTATCTTTTGGACAGAACTGACCCATGGTTAAGTTCTCCATTCTTTATGTTGATGTTTGTTGCATTCCTCTGCTGGAATTCTGCTACATTTTGCTCTAATTTTTCTTTTCCTAATTGTTGTTTACTGTTTACTAGTGTCATTCTGTGATTGTGATTAATAGGAATATGGGCTATATTGAGGAACAATGAGATGCTGACTTGGCCAGAGAAAGTCAAGTTTGCTATTGGACTGCTGCCAGCTATTCTTGGTGGGCAGGCTTATGTTGAGGCTCAAGATGGTTTATCAGTTAAAGAGTGGATGAGAAAGCAGGTATAGCATCTGTCTTAATTGTTGGTTAGAAAACCATTCATGGATCTTAGTACCTGGGCTACTTCACCAGTCAAGATCATGAGAAAGCAGTTAGAACATGTTTTTCCCTCATTGCAGGGCGTACCTGATCGAGTAACTGAAGAGGTGTTCATAGCAATGTCAAAAGCACTAAACTTCATCAATCCTGATGAACTTTCAATGCAGTGTATCTTGATTGCTTTAAACCGATTTCTGCAGGTGCAGTCATTTCCTTTTCTCAAGTAAAATTGTGTTTGACAAGATCTGTTCATGCCCTTCATCATATTGTAATGAATGCAGATAAATAATCAGAGTCCAAGTCTGCTGTACTTGACATGATTTGGTTTAGAACAATGGTAGAAGATTCTTGAGAAAATTTTTATTATGCATACAGGACCATTAGCTGAACACCACGAACAGGTTGATAAAACCACTGTCCCAAAAAAGATGATGTAGAAAAGCTTTATCTTGGAAAAATAGGGCATTTTTTTCCAACAGTAAAGCTTAAACAAATGTAGACATCACACATCATCCAAGAGCATCATCTTCTTTGCTCCTCCCAACATTCACCAAAAGCATCAACTGTCCTATTCCATAGAAATCAAACAACCAGACAATATAGTAGAAACAATTACTACTATCAAAATTTCAAAGGCACATCACATATGCATCAGGAGAGTGATATGCGTGATCTAGGAACCTGGTCAGATGATAGCCCACTTCTAAAAGCCAGGCTGAGAAGAAAGAGTTTTTACTCTGGAAAATGAGAGTTCCATGTCTCACACCCAGCCAATGTGGGGCTCAGACTCATGCTCCTGTTTCAACTTCCAATTTCCAGTGTCACATGAGTTTTAGTGATCACTGGGATGGCATCCCAACAATTATTTCCGTACCATACTTTGTTTTACCTGGTGCCATGATGAATTAATCTCTATTGCCACCTGCTTACCTCATTCCATGCACATTCCCTCTTCTTTGATTTGGCTTTAAAGAATGAATGGAAAGAATGGATGATAGTTATTTCTGTAATACTTTAATTCTGCAACATGAAGCTAAATGTTCTGTGTATTATTAAATTTCTAATAGGAGAAGCATGGTTCAAAGATGGCCTTTTTGGATGGCAATCCCCCGGAAAGACTCTGTATGCCAATTGTTGATCATATTCGATCCTTGGGTGGTGAAGTTCATCTCAATTCTTGCATTCAAAAAATTGAGCTAAATGATGATGGGACAGTAAAGAGCTTGTTATTAAACAATGGGAAGGTGATTAAAGGTGATGCTTACGTGTTTGCGACTCCAGGTATTAATTTTTTTTATCATCTCCTAATAAATTACTTGCTTTTTGGCATTCTCAATTTCTGCTTCTTTACATTTTAAATGGATTTTCTTTTATTCAATTAGTTGATATCCTGAAGCTTCTTCTGCCTAACGACTGGAAAGAAATTCCATATTTCAAGAAACTGGAGAAACTGGTTGGAGTTCCAGTCATAAATGTTCACATATGGTCAGTGATGGCTTTAGTTGTGGAGAACTGTCTGTGTGTTTCTTCTCTCCAAATTTATTTTCATTTAATTATCACAGTTACAGTCATTATTTTTTGTTGTTGTCAAACATACTGTGAATTTAAGACACCCAATTTAGTCACTGAGAAAGTGTGAACTGCATATCTGCATCCTCAGAGTAAGAGTAATGTTATTGACAATATTTGTAGCTTACTTCATTCTTGCTATTAAGGAAAAGCATAAGATGATAGCATGCTCGGAAATCCCTTGCAATGTGTAAACTATTTTTTTTCTTTTTCTTTTTTAATATATTAATATTTCTTTTCAGAACAACAAAAAAAGTATTTGTGATCTTAGTAAATGGTAATATTCCCAATGGTTTTGTAACATACATTATGTGTCTCATTTGCAGGTTTGATAGAAAACTGAAGAACATATATGATCACTTGCTCTTTAGCAGGTCTTTCTCTCACTTTGGATAAATTGCGATGTTGAGAAGGGATAGAAATGCTGTACACTCAATGTCTTGTTTAATTCATGGCATATAATTATGTGTGTTGATAGACTAGTTGGTTCAATGGGAAAACCTTTGAACCTTTTCCATTGAACTGGATGGCTTTCTGGTTTGGTCAACCCCTGTGAACTAGGGTGTGAGAGAGCTGCTCAACTGAATCAGCCTGTTCAGTCACTGAATTGGTTCAGTTTCTCTGTAGTGTGGGAAGCTTCCCCTCTACTGTGCATTTTGCACACAGGGTGAAAAAGTGTCATTTCTGGTGATCAGAACCGGCAATTGGTATCCAAAAAGGAAGGCTTACCAATTAGCCATGTAATGTGTTTGTTATATGTGCAAACTTTATCTATATTATACATCCACCATTATAAAATATCAATTTTATGTGGAAACAATAATCTCTTATTGTACTTGTAAAGCATAACTCAGTACCATGATGACAATCATACTCTTTCTAGATCACTCTTTAGCACTCCCCTTCTATTTGGAGCATAAATTTCGTTTGCTCTTTGCTTGCTATAACTTACAATAAAACTCATGGAGATCTTTTTGCCCCCCTTGTTTGTTAACTTGGTTGTTGAGGTTTCTCTGAGGACTTTATTCAGGGGATGAGAGGGGTTTATAGAGCAGGTAATTGATTTTGGGTTATGAAATTATGATAGGGTGTTATTTGCAATTTGCAGACAATACCATCTGGTTAATTGCTAAAAGTTTCTGGGTTGAGAATTTCTTCATCATTGTTACTTGAAAAAGATCCTTTTGCTTCCGAGCATTTGTTAATTCTAAAAAAATTAGTCACAGATTTCTGGACCTCAACCTTGTGTTTTCCTGTATGCAGAAGTCCCCTTCTGAGCGTATATGCTGACATGTCAGTAAGTTGTAAGGTAAAAGCCACTTTTCATGTTTCGTAGATTTGTATTGATGTATTTCCTCAAGCCACCAAGACGCATTTGTTCCTTTGTGATCTTTTCTCTCTTTGCACTATTCATGTTAGTGTTAGCTATTTAAGTATGCTTTTATTATTTATGATTCAATTTCATCTGCATATAGCCACGTGTTTGAGTACAAGTGCCCTTTAGAATGGTGTTGGGGTTAAGGGAATGAATTTCATTGTCACTGATTTATATATGACTAGTAACCTTTTGTGTTCCATTATCTTACGCAGGAATATTATAGCCCCAACCAGTCTATGCTGGAGTTGGTTTTTGCACCGGCTAAAGAATGGATTTCACGCAGTGATGAAGATATTATTGATGCCACAATGAATGAACTTGCCAAACTCTTTCCAGATGAAATTTCTGCAGACCAAAGCAAAGCAAAGATCGTCAAGTACCATGTTGTTAAAACACCAAGGTTTGATTGAATAGCCATGGATATGGATTATTCCTTGTAAATCTTTTAAAACATTGACTGGTAAGAGTTAACTAAATAATGGAAAATGTATAACTTGTTATAATAATTGGGTTTTGCAGGAATTTTGTTTACCCCCCCTTAGGATTCTTTTTTCCATATGCATAGATATATCACTCAACTAGTCAACTACTGACCTGAAGCTATTACATTTGATTGCCTTCTGAATTTTTACAGCTTTTTTTTTTTTTTTTTTGCCAGGTCAGTTTACAAAACTGTTCCAAATTGTGAGCCTTGTCGTCCCATACAAAGATCCCCCATAGAGGGTTTCTATTTAGCTGGTGACTACACCAAGCAAAAGTATTTAGCTTCCATGGAAGGTGCTGTTCTTTCTGGAAAGCTTTGTGCACAGGCTATTGTACAGGTAAAATCTGGCACTAAAATGTCTATATAGCTAGCATAAAAAATATAATATAATCATTACCCAGAAATTATTTTATCTGGTACATGCTTTTGTTGTAATTCTGGCAAAGAATGAGTTGAATCTTTTATCAATCCACTTCGCTGCCATTTTGGCTCAGGAAAAATCCTACATTCTCCAGTGATATTATTTTACGAGGCCATTGATGAATAAGACTTTGTAGCAATGGAATTAACATTCCTTGAAATACTCCTCCCCTTCTCCCGTTTGGTACCAACGGGAAAAATGAAAATAAGGCACTTCAATTATAAATTTTAAGACACATGGATAGAAGGAAAGACTTCCAACCTAATATCATGAACTCATGTTTTGAAATGTGCAGGATTCTGAGCTGCTTGTTTCTCGGGGGCAAAGAAGGATGGCTCAAGCAAGTGTTATATGACAAAATCTGGAATTAAAGATGGATTTTGCATTTGCGGATGAGCATCATTTTAAACTTCCCACCAAGTTACCATTAATCCTTTCATACCATTGAAGGTTCAACTTCTGACACTATGGAGCTTTTTCATTGGGAGATTCACCAGATTCTATTGGCAAATATCTAGCTTGTAGACGATGTGTGCATTAATATATAATGAAAAGCCATTGTTAGAAGATACACGATCATGACTTATTATTTGGTCTCCCTTTGAGCTTTCTGTCGACGCCTGAAAAATGGGCATTCTGTAATCTTTCCTGTAACTAATACCCTCTTTGCAATGGTGGAGAGATATCCTCACATATAGTAGCAAAAATATTCAGAGGAAGTTCTGCTTTGAGCCGTCATTTAATTTGTAAGGTTATCACGAAGGAATCTGGTCTTCTTGCTGATATTACCGCTTAAATCTCTAACAGATTGTTTCATACATGTAAGGAAAAAGATTTAGGGATGAAGTAACTAGTATGGTATCAAATCAAAGAATATTTATTTAGTTTTATCATATTCCCCCAAAAATCTGTAATAGTTAGTTTTTTTTATTTTTTTTATTTTTGCCACTATTACTTACGTTTCTTTCCATTTACATTGCAGCAAAGCATACCATGTTCTTTTTGCATAAAAGTTGTTTGTATGCTTTCATTATGAATTTGACGTTGCTATACTTTCATACCTTGAAGGATATTTTTGAAATCAAGGGTTCAGTTTTCTTTTTGAAGTATGTATTTCTTATTCAGAGAGAATAAAATATTTTCAATGATTTTTTTAACATTCTTTGGAAGTTGAAACTAAATTTGGTGTTACTTGTTTGTTTTGTGGTGTAACACAGAAGACTTAATGGCAATGTGGGGCTTGTTGAGTTGAATAAGCTTTGCTTCCATTTGTGAAAGCAACAAGAAATAGGGTTCCAATAATGGCAATAACATGCACTCTGAAGCACTACCCTGGTAATTATGGTATCACCCCACCAAACCGATGTAGTATGAGCTTTTCCTTTCATGGTGGATAAATACGAGCAAGCACCCTACGCCGGCCACACGCGTGTGAAGAATCATCATTATTGTTTTGTGTCTCAAGATGATGCTCATATCGAAACAATAATATTAATACGTAACAACACACTTATGTGATTGATAGTGTGCTACATTATTTGATTGGCTAATATTACTTGCTGTCATGATATAATTTGATAACATACCTCATTATATTGACTAATATTTTCTTACTAAAATCTCTTGAAGCAATTTGGATTATCTTCTCTTCACGTAAAATAAGAGAATCCTACTGGAGAAAGATAGAAGTTTTTAGCTTTTAGTGTTCGAAGCTTTCAGATTCTCTCTTTAGCTTCTCATAATTCTCACATTATGAGTGGATTCAATTTGCTTTTGAGTAAGATACTATTTTTAATTCCTTATTTATCACAAAATTATTATTTTAATTTTTTACTAATTAAAATGTCCAAAATAATTATCAACTCATTGAAAAATGTTTCACTTAGTTTTTCACTTTTAAAAAATTATCTGCTTTAATCACTTGAATTTAAGATTTAGAATTTGATAGAATAATTAAATTTGATAATTTTTTTAAGAATGAAGGACTAAATATAATAATTTTCAATAAATAAAGGATTATTTTGTACATATTGTGATAAATAATAGACCAAAAGAGTATTTTAGTTAATTTTCTTTCTCGACGTAGAATTTGAAATGCAAAATTGATAAGTAGTTTAATTGTGGTTATTAAAATCACAAGAGAAAGCAAAATCTCCACCGTAATTT
Source organism: Delonix regia (assembly GCA_037074485.1). Classification (NCBI taxonomy): domain Eukaryota; kingdom Viridiplantae; phylum Streptophyta; class Magnoliopsida; order Fabales; family Fabaceae; genus Delonix; species Delonix regia. The sequence goes on from CM073451.1 coordinate 30,461,973, forward strand.
TTTAATTATGAGTGCCTTTCCTCTTAGTACAATACCAGTACTCTAGGCGTGATTTCTCTTAGAAGTGGAGAAGAAAAAAATAATTGCATAGAATATTAAATTTAAGGATAAAATCGTAGAAGCAGAAGTGATGGCCCTATTGAATTCTATTTTTTGATTTTATGCTCTTAAAATTGTTTTCAAAATCAAATTTTGGAAATACGATAATAATGAGAATTGTTCTCTCAATATGATTTCTGTGTTTTCACCAAATACCGATTTCATTTTCTCTTGCTTCTAGATAATAAGAAACCAGAACGATGTTATCTACTTTTGGTACACTATATTGTTTTTTCCTTTTTCAGTTTTTAGAACCATGAATAAAATTGACAATATTAAACAGGTGTTTTATTTTCAAAAACCAAAGATACTTTTTTAGAACAGTATTCAAATAGGCTGGACATGAAAATTAAATTCTATGCATATTAAAATTGGCGCATTTGGTGGATTTGTATCGTTTTATTTTTCTTTCACAAAATAAATATTAATTTTTTTCAAGACAACTAAATGGGAATTTTGAACAAGATATAGCAAAAAATAATTTTTTTGAGTTAAATCCATACTAACCATAAGTATACACCAAAATACTTAAACATCATTTAAGGGAAAAAAATTTAATGTTGAGTGATTTGCCCGAATCATTTTATATTAAAATATTAAAATAATATATATATATATATATATATGAAAAAAATTAAAATATTAAAACATAGTATAAAAATAATATATATATGATTATTGATATAATATATTTTTTAAAATAATATTAAAAAAGATAAAAGTTAATTTAACAATATTTTATATCATATATATAAAATAAATATATAATAATTTTAATTAAATACATTAGCATTTTTTACATTTTAAAATTACATATAACTCATTGATTAATGTAATATATCAAAATTACAACGTGACTTATTAAAATTGCATATTTAAAAGTATGATTATTGCAACCTAATCATAAAAAGATATGAAAAGAAATATATTGTATTTGCTACTCTAAGATATTTTGAAAACAATGTTATTGTGCCATTTAAATCTGTTAACACTAAAAAATATTCTATCTTTTTGTCTTTATTTAAAAGAAATATTTCAACCACAGCCAATAATCCTCTTTCTAAATTTCGAATGAGACAACTCACACATAAATTTTTAAATTAAAATTTTTTACCATCCCACATATTATAATAATAATAATAAATATTGCTATTATTATTATTATTAAATAATTAAATAAATATTAATAAAATAAAAAAATAATATAAATTTTTTATTTAATTAAATAATATTATATATTAATGTATAATTATATACATAAATATTATATATATACACACAAACATAGAGGTGTCATCATAGAGGTGTCCATGACACCTCTATGTTTGTGTGTCGACTTGTAGGGCGAATCACTATAAAAATTATATATATATATATATATATATATATATATCTATCTATCTAAGTACACTTTTAAGTATATAGATATAATACTTTTGTCATAATAATATTCAGATAAAAAATATTTTATAAAGTCATATTTAGTTCAAAAAATGCACTAAATGTATTATATTTCAAATGTCATTGTCTAAATCACCCCATATATTATTAGAAACCTAATTTGGCCGTACGACTTTCTTTTGGTGAGGAAAAAGTGAAACAAGAAAAAAAAAAAAAAAGATTATAAAATTGCATAATGCATGCTTTGGGAAATTATAGTTTCTCAATCATAAAGAAGTAGAGTATTACAAATTAAAAGGTCCAATAAAAACACAAACTGAATGAATAACTTCCATCTAAGTAAACTATTTCCAAAGGAACAGAGTGTTCAAGTTGATTTACATTTTGTCTTAATGAACATCATGGCTTCAATGGGTTCTTCTTCATCTTCTTCATCTTCATTAACATCTCAAATTCTTCTTCCACTTCTCCCACATAACACAGTCCCACTGACAAGCAATTGTATCTTCGAACTGTGGGTTTGCTTCCATTTTTGTTCATTGCGTTAAATATTTTTATAGCCCTCTTCATTCTTCCCTTCATGACAATCCTCATTGTTTGGGCGAAACCCACTTGCCAACATTGTTTAGAGCTCGTTCAGCTTCATCCACATCATGATCTCACTACAAGGTACTTAAGAGCAAATAATATTTAATTTTAAACATTTTAAAATGCAAATCTATCATAAAAAATATATTAAATTTACAGTACTATAGATTTTTCATATAATTTTTTTTAGTTGGATTTTTTTGAGTCAAATAAACTTTTTAAATAATGATCAAATTTATTTATTATTTAAAATTTGAGATAAATAATAGAAATGATGGTTATTATTATTAGTAATATTATATATAAAAAATTTATAAATAAAAATAAATTATTGTATTAGTATAAATCATTTAGATAAAATATATTAATTTTTATTTATTTATTAAAATATCTCGTTATATTAAATTTTTTATAAATAAAATTTTTTTCATTAAAAAAATATTAATTTATACTTTTTGAGTTTAAGTTGAATTTTAAAAAAAGACTGAACATAGCCCATTTTATAAAATGAATTGTTCTAATTGATTTTTTTTTTTGTTTAGATTTTATTTTTTTAAGTCAAAAAAGCATTTTAATGTATAATATAAGTAAGGTGAATTTATTTTTTCTTTTTATCTTTTACATGTGTTTGGTTCTCCAGAATGGGTGGAATTTCCTTTCCTGAAATAGCAAGGCAAACAGTGTCCTTCATGTTATACATTTAATTTATAGAAACTGTGTTTTAAACTTTTAACCCTTGTTTGATTATAAAACTATACCACCTGAACTTTATTAAAATTTAACGAGATACTTGGACACCCTCGTAGTAGCTTATCATTTTCAGAAGGTAGAAGCAGTTTTTAGGATAGACTAGAGTCATAAGTGCCTTAACCCAGCACATGATACAATTAAGGACTGATATATAAGGTGCACAAGTCTAGATACAAGTCAAATTGATATAATAACAAATAGGTCCAAAGACTATTTGATTTATAGTGTGTTTGATAGTCTATACATGAAGGGATAATTTGTTAAGTATCTTTTGCAATTGGTATGGAAGAGATTTTGCGGTTGGGATACCTTAATAAATGTGTACAATGGTGTGGGATGGTGCATACCGATATGCAGGACTGTATCAGATGCTGCATATGTTCTTGAAGCCATTGCAGGCGAATAAGGCAACAATTGAAACATCCAAGTATGTCCCAAAAGGTGGGTATGCTCAGTTTCTGTAAAAAGATGGGCTAAGAGGAAAGAGACTGGGAATAGTGAGAATTTTCTACGATTTTGGCAATGATACTTCTCTGCAGAAAATTTTTTAGCAACAGGTGAAGACACTAAGGTAATGTAAACTAAACTCGCGTGGCTCAAATCAGTGCCGGTGAACTGCTGCAATGTGTTACTCTTGCAGTTGTGGTTGACAATGTGGAGATAGATAACTTTGCTGCAATATGGTTAACATGAAGTTCGATTACAGTTTCGATATACAAACTTTTAAACATAATATTTTATCACGAGGTGAAGTGTTTCTAATTCAAAGTGGTTGCATAAAGTCGAAGTAAAGCATTTGACAGTGTCAGGAAAATTGCAGGAGAAACTTACAGAGTATGGCCAAGACTTGATGTTGAAAGCTCAAAAGACGAATCGGATTGGAAAAACTGAAAAAAGTCGCAATTGCGAGTATAGTTGTCAAACTCATAAGTTTATTATTTGAGTTTACGAGTTTACGATTATACGTAAAGAAAACGAATCAATTAGTTGTAAACTTAGATTTAGTACAAATTTAGGTAAACTCGCGAGTTGACTTACCAAGACATAATAATTTCAACTCAACACTAAATAAGATATAGATAAGTTTATTTTCCATGAAACCTTTACAATTTATTTTATTACAAGTTTGAATATACATAAAAAATAATAAAATTACATTTAATATGTACTTATTAAATAAAATACAATAAATATTATTTAATTAATTATATTGAATAATTATTTATGTATGACTATCTTAAAATATTCATGTTGAGTATTACAAATTATAAATTATAAATAGATTTTTTTTTTATTAAGTATAATTTGAATTATATTTGAACAATTTTTTAATGTATATAGTATTTAAATTATAAAATTATATACTTTGATAACTATTTATTAATCGAGGCAAACTCTTATAAGTTTATGTTACGAGTTTACCTAAATTTATGAGTTTAACAACCTTGATCGCGATGATTAGAGCATCTTTTGCTATGATTCAACTGTGGAATGAAGACCATAAACTATGGCCGTGAGACTCTCGAGATCCTTAGTAAAAGTAGCCTGAGTTTCTTCCACATACAGAGATGGATAGTCAATGAAAGCACCAAATGGCAATAATTCTGCTAAAGACAGGAGATAGTTAGCAGACAATTACAACACAAGCAAGGAGAAGTATAATGAAGTCTGTCTTAATCAACTAAATGCATTACAGAATAACTAGAAGAAGCATTACAGAAACAGAATGCAAAGGCAAGAGCAACACAAATTCCAGCTTGACCCCTTACTCAGAATTTCCTTACTTATTCAATAAGTTTTTGTCATTTTGAACATCATCCTTAACCAGCACTTACTGGATTGACATTATAGAATAATAACGTCCAAAATGTGAGATTACATGTTAATGAACATTGATTTGGATTCGAAAATGCGTTGGCCATAGCTTATTGATAAGTAGTTATGAACAACTTATTTAGCCCAAAGAAAACACAGAGCAGAGTAAAGATAGAGAGAGAGAGAGCTTTGCACACACTTCACATAAGAGAAATGTTGCCACTTCCCTTTTATAGTAACCTTAAAATGGTAATAAAAATTAGATTTTATTAAATAAAATATAAGCTCTCTAATTAGCTCAGCAAAATAATTTTAATCTCTTTCCAACTACTCTTTATTAGTGATTTGATGGAATAATCACTAATCAATAAAAAATTGTAGGTTGGGATCTCTATCCAAATAGGTCTATGGTTAATCTAACTTATCATGGGTTATCCACAGTATTAATAAGGACCCTATCCATTCATAATTTAGTTTAATTTTGATTGCACAACTAATAATTACAAAATTGTTCTAATAATTAGATTAATGTTAATCCATAAAATTTCAAATTATTCCTACAATTTTCCACTTGGATAGTATTAATCAATTATTTGAACAATCCATTAAACAATATATCTAAGCAATCAATGTTTACAAGGACATACAGATGTATATATACATTAAACTATACCAAGTTTGGAAATAAAACTACACAATATCACTGAATCCTATAGGAAAACAAGTGATATTAACAATATCATAGGTTTAGTTCCTATATCTAAACAGAATTGATTACAAAACAATATTTTGGAGTTATATTACACCACAAAGCCCCTTAAGGACCAACTCAAACTCCCACTAAACTAAGGCCATATAAAAAATTCTCAACAACACTTATATGAGTCACATGATTCTTGAAAACTTATACGAGCAAACATTTAGTCAACTGATCTACCAACATACGTTTATCAGGAATGTGAACCAAACGAGTCTGAGATTCAACAATCTTTTCTCTCACAAACAGGAACTTTACATCAAAATGTTTAGTGCAACTAGAGTTCCTATGATTCTAAAAAAAGCTAATAGCACAAGAACTATCATAATATATGGTTAAACGACGTGATATAGAATTGACAAGATGCATGCCAGATATTAGATTCCTTAACCATATGGCCTGTCAAGTGGCTTGATAACAAGCGATATACTTTGCTTCCATAGTTGAGGTAGCTATTATTGGTTGCTTGCATATTTTCCACGAAACAACTCCTTCAGACATCATAAATATGTAACCAAGAGTAGATTTACGATCATCAACAGATGATGCATATTCTTATCTGAATAATCCATTATTTCAAAAGATTTAGACTTCTTAAAAGTCAACATATAATGCATTGTACTTTGAAGGTACCTTATAACTTTCTTTGCAGCGTTCTAGTGTTCATACCCAGAATTATTCAAATATCTACCAAGCACACTAACAGCATAAGCAATGTCTGGATGTGTGTATACCTAGACATACATCAGGCTGCCAACAACAGATGCACATAGAACTTTGTCCATCATGGTCTTCTCATCATCATTTTTAGGACATAATTCTTTTGATAACCCATCATTTTCTACACAAGCACAGTACAAGGAGTGTAAGAATGCATATTAAATTCTTTAGCACTCGATTAATATAAGTTGCTTAAGATCTATCATGGTGAATCTATATTCCAAGAACAAATAAAGCTTTATATAGATGTTTCATGTCAAAGTGACAGGACAAGATGTGTTTTGTCTCATTTAGTAAGCTCACTAAGTTACTAGCGAATAAGCCATCATCCACATACAACACAAGGAAAATTGTTTTCTTGAAACTTCTAATAGATGCACTAATCGAAACATTCTCCATGAAACCAAGTGAGGTGATTACCTCATCAAAATTCATATGCCTTTACCTTAAGCTTATTTTAGCCTATGGATGGATCATTTTAGCTCACACACTAAGTGTTCTTTCCCAATTCAACTAATCCATTCGACTATTTCATGTACGCATCTTCATGCAAAACTCCCCTAAAAAATGTCATTTTGACATCTATCTAGTGAAGTTCAAGGTTTAAATGTGCAACAAGATTTCTACATGTCTTTTTTACTTGCCATAGTATTCTCCTCCATTATCCAATCTGACATATTTGATTGCCCTTCCAGATTTCAATTTAACAGCATCTTTAAATGCCTTAAAGACATATAGAGATTTAGACTTCTCATGCAGCCGATCCACCTATCCATATATGGAATAATCATAAATAAACAGGATGAAGTTTACATAAACCACCTATGGAAAGGTGTTTTAAGTCAGCTAATATCTGTGTGGATCATATTCAAAATGTTCTTAGATCTATTTGCCTCTTTATTTCTAGCTTTAACGGGAAGTTTTTCCTTTATACAATTAACACAGTACTTGAAATCTGAGAAATCTAAGTCATTTAATATTTCTTGTCTGACCATAATCTCCAATCTTCCTTTGGAGATATAACCCAAATACTAATGCCATAACATGGAATAATTCTCATTAATTTTTATGCGTTTGTGTCCTATTATTGCATTAACAAACGCATTGAGTGAAGGATCTGGAATAGCATTCATATTTAAATGATATAACCCATTCATCAAGAAAGGAGACCCAATAATAACATAATCAAGGTAAATGTCAATTCTTCCATTTCCTTGTCAAAATTAATAACCTTTTTTGTCTAATACTGAATTGGAAATTAAATTTCTCCAAGATGAAAGTATATATACAACATTGTGTAAAGTCAAACAATGTTCAAAATTTAAGTATAAGATTACAGTTCCTATACTATTAACTGCAATCAAACTTCCTTTCACTCCAAGGATGGTCTTTGTCCTTTCATTTAAGCTCCTCCTATCTCTGAGCCTTGCAAGGAATTAGTTTCATGAACAACTACTCCAGAATCTAACCACTAAGAATCTAAAGATATTTTAAACTTATTGGATTCAAAATAAGCTAGAGCTAGAGGGGTAACACAGAAGGAAATACCTTCTTTCTCTTGCTTGTTCTTTAGCTAAAAGCAATTAGAGATCATATGGCCAAGCCTTTTACAGTAATAGCATTCACCCTTGAATGATTTCTTCCTTTGACCCTTGCTGTTCTTAGTGCTCTTCTTGGGTCCAAATGGTTTCTTACCATAGACCTTACCTTCACTTTTCTTTCTTTTCAGCTTTTCATTCCTAGCCTTAAAGGATGAACCCTGTGAAATGTAGTTCACCGATTGCGCTCTTAGGAATTATAAGTGGTTTTCAGGACACTATACTTAGCAAGAAGCAATTGAAGGACAGAATAAACCAAGTTGCTTTTACCTAAGTCCACACCATAAGATTTTAGCTTGTTTTAGTAACCAATGAGCTTCATCATATGCTCATGCACTTTCAACACTTCGTCATATTAAGTGTTATTTAGTAAAGAGAGGTGATAGTCCTTTTAAGTCTTATCATACTTCTTCAATTTCTCACTAAACGCTTTCAGATACTTAACTATGGTGTCTTTCTCATGAATGCTTTGTTTGATTATCTTTTCAATTGTGTACTTTATGATAGTCAGACAAACCCTATTAGTCTCATACAACTATTTATGGTAAGCTTTGTTAGCAGCACCATACTCAGCAGTGAATTCCACTGGCTTAGGTTTTCTTAAAGCGAAGTCATCTTTGGTGATCATTAAATACATATCAAGGGATTTAATCCAATCATTATAATTTGTCATGTTCAGAGTTTTCACCACAAATAGTTACTAGAATAAAGAAGCTGTGGGAAAAATAAGTAAGAAACATTTTGAGGAGCATTAGCAACATATATTGTCCCTCATTTTATATAATTGTCACAAATTTTGTCTAGGTCAAAATAATGTCATTATTATATTTTGAGGTTATAAATCTCCAAGAAATTTCAAAACTCATACTTCCAAGCCTTAAAAAATTCTATAAAAATCTCAAAAAAATAGGAAGTGGGACATGAAGTAGAACTATGAAGGTTTAGTGGCCAAATGATGAGTGAATTAGCAACACGTGCCCCTACGCACATAGGGTGTGAGTGTGCTTTGCCTTTCTACATTGTTCATCTTTCTTCAACCTCTAAATGGTCAACTTGTCCCATTTTGCCACCCAAAAGCATGACTCAACATTTTACAATGTTTCAAGGCTTGATTTTGGTGTCAAAATGATCGTTGTAGAACAATTTACAAATTCCCTATGACTATTTTTGCCAAACACATAGCAAAAGTGATTATTTTTGTTTATAAAGTTCAAGGGTTTTGATCAACAATGGCAACTTGTGATCACAAAGGCTTTTGGGGTTATATCAGTGTTTTTCAACTTGAAATCACCTCACTAACAAAACACCTAATTTCATTATGGAAAAATTGATCTATACATCAAGTCATTTGCTTCAAAAAATTTTGGGTTTTGAATGTTAACAGGTCGAACATGTTTTGCTCATTTCACACCATATAATGGGCTCCATCTTGCTCAAAATTCTTAGATCTACAAAAACCTTACGTTTGTTTCTAGAAAATTCCTAAGATTTGTTAGGAATTTTGTTAAAAAAACCTAAGTTCATACTTTGTTTAGGCAATTTTCAATATTGTACCCCCATAACAACTAACAAAATTTTCATACCTAAGGCTCATATACAATGTTGAATTAACATTATACAATAATAATGTTCAAAATGGGAGATTGCATATTAATAAACATTGACATAGATTTGAAGATGCATTGGCCATAGCTCATTGATCAGCAGTGACAAACAACCTACTTAGCCCAATGTATAGAGAGAATAGAGAGCAAAGTAAAGAGAGATAGAGAGAGTTCTTAAGAAAGAGAGCTTCTCATGCACTTTACAAAAGAGAAATGTTGCCACTTTTCTTTTGTAATAACCTTAAAATAGTAATAAAATTGGATTTTATTTAACAAAATATAAACTCTCTAATCAGCTCAGCAAAATAAGCTTAATGTCTCTCCATCTGCTTGCTATCAATGATCTGCATAGAATAATTATTAATCAATAGAGGACAGTTTGTTGGAGTCTCTATCCAAATAGGTCTATGGTTAATTCAACATATTACAAATTACTTACAGTGTCAACAAGAACCTGATCCATGTATGGTTTAGTCTAATTTTGTTGCCCAATTAATAATTACAAAATTATTCTAATAATTAGGTTATTGCTAATCAATAAAATCTCAAATTATTCCAAGTGCTATAATGATCCAGATCCCACAGGTAGTCTACAAGCTTATTGGGTGGGTGTTTTTTATGAGCGCTTCTCCTTTGGCCTTCATTCTCTTCTTTCTCAGCTTCATCCACAAATTAGGTTAGGCTTGCATTTGCTTTCCTTGGTAACAATTTTGCCCATCTAATCCCATGCTCCTCCCTTGCTCTATCCTATTCTCATTGTTTATGTGCTTTCTTCTTCTTTTGGGCACAAATTATGAAATATATATATATATATATATATATTAAAAAGCTCAAACTCCTAGCATGTTGTCCAAATTTGTTAAAACATTAAAAAAGTTCTTCTTAATGGAATCTTGACTTTTCCAGTCTTTCCCCTCGCTCAACTCAAAACCAACCTCTTATGAGGCTGCTTTGTTCAAAGGACTAAAAGAGAGTTGATAAAGATGGAAAATAGAGAAAGAATGTAAGAGGAGGGGGAGGATGGACGATGACTTGGAAGAAAAGAAATTAAGAAAAAAAATAATAATTGACGTCACCTTTGCTACACCATCTAAAATTAAACAGCATTAAGAATGGATTTAAGGTTTTAGAGATAGAAGAAGAATGCAAGAGGAGAGAGAGAATGAACGATGAGTTGGTGGAAAAGAAATTAAAAAAAAAAAATAGTAATTGACTCACCTTTACTATATCATCTAAAATTTAACCGTGAATGAATGAATAGTACAGATTAAAATTGAAATAGATTCTCCAGGTCGACGTTCAGTCTCTAATGGCTTCCTATTCATTACTTAGCCTCTCTTTGCTATTCCCATTCCTTCTTCTCCTTCTTCTCTTTAAAACTACAATTGGCAAGCTTCTCCCATTCTCAATAAGAGAAGCCACAGTGAGCGATCTCCAACATGCTTTCGACAGAAACCAACTGACCTCGAGACAGCTCGTTGAGTTCTACATCCAAGAAATCAACAGGCTAAACCCTATTCTCAAGGGGGTCTTGGAGCTGAACCCAGATGCGCTGGCCCAAGCAGATAGGGCTGACAGGGAACGACGTCGCATGAAGGCTAAGTATCCAGCAGGACGTTCATTGCCTGGCTTGCATGGAATCCCTATTCTGGTGAAGGATAATATTGCGACTAAGGATAAGATGAACACTACGGCTGGGTCGTTTGCGCTTCTGGGCTCTGTGGTGCCAAGAGATGCAGGAGTAGTGGCAAGGTTGAGGAAAGCTGGGGCTATCATATTGGGGAAGGCTAGCTTGAGCGAGTGGTCTTATTACAGGGACAGTAGAGTACCCTGTGGTTGGAGTGCTAGAGGTGGACAAGGCAAGGTGATTAATTTACTTTTCTTTTCCTAATTTCATGCGTGTTTGATTCTCTAGAATGTATGGGACTTTCCTTTCCTGAAGGCAGCCTGCTAATAAAGAGTATGCTAGAAATGAGTCTATGATGAGTGTCATAAATCAAGCTTGATACTGGTAATCATTTTTTGATCTGTGTTTGGTCTTAGTTCCCTAGTCAACTACTCTATCTCGGCTTCTCTAGCTTATCATTTTCAGAAAGTTAGAAGACAGTTGTCCGTATAGACTAGAGTCAGTAAGTGCCTTAACACAACACATTATACAAATATAAGGTGCAGAAGTCTATATACATGTGAAAACGATAATTTATAGTGTGTTTGATAGATATTATTTATAGAAGGAACTTAAGGTATATATATATATATATATATATAATTCAAAAATCGTAAAATGAAAGTAATTTTGTACAGTTGACAGCTTTTTCTGATATTTTGGATGTGTATATGAAGAGATACATACTTTTCAGTTAATTATAACTTACAAGTTGTGTGTTAAACTGCAGAATCCATACACAATGAGTGATCCTCGTGGGTCAAGTAGTGGATCTGCAATATCGGTGGCAGCAAATTTGGTAGCAGTGTCTCTTGGTACTGAAACTGATGGCTCCATTTTAAGCCCTTGCCATTCTAACTCTGTAGTGGGCATCAAACCAACGGTTGGTCTCACTAGTAGAGATGGCGTAGTTCCAATCACCCCAAGACAAGACACAGTAGGGTAAAGTTCCAATTGATCTGATCTTCCTAAACATGTCTCTTTGTTCTTCGCACAAGTTACAATTTTTCTGTTATAGTTCTAAAAAGTATGCCTCTAGTGGCTTAAAACATGTCTTCTAATCTTGTCATTTATTCTGTCATTGAAGAGATTTTGGGTAGGGATACCTTAATAAATGTGTACAATGGTGTGGGATTGTGCAGACCGATTTGCAGGACTGTTTCAGATGCTGCTTATGTTCTTGAAGCCATTGCAGGCGTTGACACTAGGGATAAGGCAACCATTGAAGCATCAAAGTATATCCCAAAAGGTGGATATGCTCAGTTTCTGAAAATAGATGGGCTAAGAGGAAAGAGACTAGGGATAGTGAGACTTTTCTACGATTTTGGCAATGATACTTTCCTGCAGAAAACTTTTGAGCAACACCTGAAGACACTAAGGTAATGAAAACATTTATGCATGGCTCAAATCAGTGCCATATTGAATTGCTGCAACATGTTACTTATACTTGGATTCAAATTTAGGCAACGTGGTGCTGTTTTGGTTGACAATTTGGTGATAGATAAAATTGCTGAAATCTTTACTGACCCGAGTGAAGGCATTGCAATGTCAGCTGAATTCAAACTATCATTGAACTCATACCTTAAAGACTTGGTTGCTTCCCCGGTGAGAAGCTTGGCAGATGTGATTGCCTTCAACAAGAAACACGCCAAACAGGTCAGCATGGTGTGCAGAACGCCGCGTTGTGTATCTATTCGTGGTTAATATGTGTGGAGACTACAAATAACCCTTTTGAAGTATGGTTTAAATACAATTTTGATAAACAAAACTATTAACCATAATATTTTATCAGGAGGTAGTAAATTGTTGATGTTTTAAGGTTTGTTTAAAGTTGTACAGAAGGCATAATTGAGAAAGAAAATTATTATGTTTAAAAACCATGTAGCTAGCAAATTGTAATTAGATTGATTCAAGAGAGTTATTGTGTCGCTTAATATATATAATACTTGAGGAGAAAATGAAAATAATATCATTTTGGTTCCTGACTAATTAATGAATAATTATTTTGGTCCCTCACTTATTTTATTTCCTAAAATGATTTTCTATTGATTAAAAATTATTACTTTTACTCCCCAACTTTTAAGATTATTACGTTATGTAGTCTTTTGAACTAAATCGTATTAACTCACAGTGAAAAATTAAAAGTGATAATTTCTAATTAATTGGAGACTATTTTAAGAAATAAAATAAATAATAGAAAAAAATAATAATTTAATAGTAAGTTAAGGACCAAAATGATACTTCTGTCCAGAGAAAGTAGATGTTGAAGTAAAGCATTTAACAGTGTGAAGAAAACTGCAGGAGAAACTAGAGGAGTATGGCCAAGACTTGATGTTGGAAACTCAGAAGACGAATGGCATTGGAAAAACTGAAAAAGCAGCCTTATCCAATATGACGAGGTTGTCCCAGAATGGATTCGAGAAACTCATGAAGAGGAATAAACTAGATGCAGTGGTGATCCCTGGTTCAAGTTTTAGTTCTGTTCTTGCCATTGGAGGTTATCCAGGAATCATTGTGCCTGCAGGCTACCAGAAGGGCGCTCCCTTTGGGATTTGCTTTGGTGGTTTGAGAGGTTCGGAGCCAAAGCTTATTGAAATTGCTTATTCCTTTGAGCAAGCAACTAAGATTAGGAAGCCACCTCCACTTCGTAAGCTAAAAGCTTCAATTATAATGAACTAATGATTTTGATAATTGACAACTAATAAGTTTATTGGAACGATGTGGCTTTCTTAGAATTGTTTGTTGCAGTAATCACTTACCCCGAATGTGAACCCAACAGGATTGATTCTATGAAAAGTTAATGAGCAGAAGAACAGTTAAACACATCAAAGGATGGCTAATACACAGAACCAAAGTGCATAGATTGTTGGTGTTTGAAAATAAGAAGCGTCGCGGATATCTCTGCTAACAATGGCTTACATCAAGGCTCTGTTTAGTATACAGAGGGAAAGTGAATGGGTAAGGAGAAGGTAACCAGAATGAGAATGTGTTGGAATGGAAGGAAAACTTTTATAAGATAAACATGTTTGGTATGTTAGAAATAAAAAAAAAAAAAAAAGAATTTAATTGTTTGATTGGTATGTTAAAAATATAAATGGAAAGGAAAAGGTATCAGCCTAGAAAGACGAGAATACCCCTAGGGTAAATAAAAATTTGACCCTTGCTAGGCTCTGTTGGGTATATAAAAGAAAGTGAATGAGTAAGAGGAAGGGTGAGAATGTGTTGGAATAGAAGAAAAATTTTTATAAGATAAACATGATTGGTATGTTGAAAATAAACCAAAAAAAAAAAAAAAAAGAATTTCATTGTTTGATTGGTATGTTAAAAATATAAATGGAAAGAAAAAGGTTTTAGCCTAAAAAGATGAGAATACCCCTAGGGTAAATAAAAATTTGGCCCGTGCTAGGCTCTGTTTGGTATATAGAGGAAAAGTGAATAGGTAAGAAGATGGGAACGGAAATAAAATTGTGTTGGAATGGAAGAAAAATTTATATAAGATAAACATGTTTGATACGTCGGAAATAAAAAACCATTTTTAATTGTTTGATTGGTATGATGAAATTATAAATGGAAAGAAAAATGTATTGGTCTAAAAAGACAACAATATCCTTAGGGTAAATGAAAATTTGGCCCCTGCTGGGCTAAAATGAGAATTTCGCAGCCAAGGTTATTTGTGTAATTGTCCAATTTTTTTTTGGAGGAAGGCCATATATTTCCACAGCTCCTTTGATAGAATCCTCTCTCTTGGTACGAATGGGAGAGGAATTGACTGTGCATCTGATGTACCGAATATTGCAGCATGGGATTCCCTTCAACTTTCTTGTCGCCTTTTTTCTCTCCCTCACAGAAATTTTTAGATTTTATTAACGAACTTGTTTTTTTCCTTTTTGAATGGCTAAGATTATGCCAACATCAAAGTGCCAATTTCCTAATCCGCGTCTCTTCTTGTTGCAATGATATTGTAGTCAAACGGTTTACATTAAATAAATAACACTATCTGATGTGTTTAAAAATTAGAAATTAAAATTGATAATTTTGTAAAACCAAAATAATACTTTTTTAAAATTTAATATGATGATTGCATGCAATTCAAAAGCATAATCCAAATATCATTATGAACACATCATTCCTAATTATCTAATTATTTAATTAATTGATACACCAATTAATTAATAATTAAGCAAATAAAAAAAAATGACAAAGCTTCAAGTGATATTCTCAATTGGAGACAATTAGAAATTGAAAATAAATAATGGGAGACAATTAAATAAACTCAAAGCCCAAAAATAAAAGTAGTTAGTTAAAATAATTATAATAAACCAAAGCAAAATTATAATATATATATATATAAGAAAAAAATAGAAAATTAAAAACTCAAAAAATATTAATTAATAATAATGGTAATAGTAATAAATAATAAAAAAAACAGTAATAAAGCTATAAACACGAAATGAAGGTAGCAGTATACTGCATTGTGTAGAGTTGCAGGAAAAGTTAAAAAAAAGGCACTCTACTATCTCTGAGTTCTAGGTTTTTCTTTCTTCTACTTCTCTTTCATGTTTGATTCTCTCACAAACACTCACACTCTCACATACCACTCTCACACACACTCACAGGAGACAACAGGACACAAGGAGGCTGAAGACACGACAAAAGTGGAGGGATATGCTACTGAAAAGTAGGAGATGGTGACAGGTCCCAAAGAGGGAGAGAAAGGTGGCTAGTGGAGTTAAAAAGAGGAGGTAGAGATTCGAGAAGAGAGAGAGGGGATTCTAGAGAGAAGAAGCCGAAGTGAGAGAAAGAGAGGAGGAGGCCACGGGTAGAGAGAAAGGGAGACAAAACTGAGAAGAGAGAGCTGGAGACGTGAACCAAGAGGAGGTCAACGTGAACCGAGAGACCATGGTTGGAGGAGGAGAGAGAAGCTGAGATCGAAGAGTGCGAGAGGGAGCCAAGAAATCTGACAGGTGAGACAAACCGAGAATAAAAGAGAAGAAGAAGGAGAAAAGGAGAAAAAGAGAGGAAGGAGAGGAGAATCACCTCAATTTTGAGCTCTAAAAACAGAGCTAAACAAAGGAAGAGAGAGAGAGAGAGAGAGAGACAAGCTGAGAGGAAGCTATACTGTAGAGGAAGAGAAGGGAGGAGAGTGTCGTGTAAACTCTGAGAAGGCTTAGGGGAGGAGGAACAGAAGAAGGGAAGAGGAAGGAGAAGAGAAGAAGAAGAGAGGCAAGCTGAGAGGAAGCCACACCGGGGAGGAAAAGAGAAAGAAATCACGGGTTGAGCAAGAAAAGGAGAGAGAGAGTTGATGGAGGGCCACCAAGCATCGAAGGAGGACTGAAGAGAAGCGAGGAGGACTGACGATGAGGAGGGCCAGCCAAGATGAAGCTCAGTCTCATGCATGCATCTTCAACTTCGTTTTAGCTTTCTGTCTTCGTTTCGTTCTATATGCTTTTTTTTTTAATTATTATTATTTTTATGTCAATATGAGACTAATTTTGGCCTTACAAGCAAGGTTCTAAGAAAATCATTGGGAAGGAATATTATTCTCCTCGAGTGTTTAAGGTTGTATGAGATTTTAATCACCTTAGTCCCTGAAATTTAGTACATACTTGTTTTCAAAATAATAATAATAATGCAAAAATAAATACTTTAATTAAATATTTTCCATTATTTACAAATTCATCGAGTGAGAATATTGTTCTTTTCGAATGCTTGGGGTCGCATGAGATTTTAATCTCCTTAGACTTCAAAAATTAGTACATACTTGTTTTGAAAATAATAATAACGCAAAAATAAATCCTTTAATTAAATATTCTCCATTATTTACAAAATGATTAAGTTTGTGCTTTATAAAAAATTAATTAATTAAAAATGTCATGTGGGACCTAGGGTCTCCGTAGACTTTAAGGAATTGATCCTATTAACATGACTAAAAGAATTCTAATTTTAAAATCCTTAAAAATGTGAAAATAAAATCCCAAGAATTCCCAAATATTTTATTCCATATTTTGAGTTCTCACGTGAGATCACTTGTCTCCTTAGGCACCCAAAGGTTAATTAGTAGAGACCGCGTGAAACCTTGAGTCTCCTCAGGTTTCAAAAATTAACATTTAAAATATTGAGATGAATTAATAAAAAAAAAAAAAAGGGATATTTGTCCTACTTATTATGTAACTAAGAATCCTAAGAAGATTTTTCATTTTAGTTTTACTTTAAGTTTCAAATAAATTCTAATTTTAAAATATATATATATATATATATATATATATATATACAAAAATCATAGAAATATTTTTTTTTCATTATAGTTTAAAGTTCAAAATAAATTCAAATAAAAAAAAATATATAGATATATATATATATATATATATATAAAGAAATTAATTAAAAGTCCTATTAATCATAATCTCACTTTCAAAACTAAAAAAATCCAAAAACCCAAAAAACATGTAAATTCAAAAATTCTGAAAAATGACTTTATGTTATAATTTCCTTCTAATTTCAACAATAAATTCTAATTTTAAAAATCCAAAAATGCATAAAGTCGAAAATATGAAAAAATGGTTTTATTTTCATCATAATTTCAACGATAAATTTCAATTTTGAAAATCCAAAAAATAAATAAATTCAAAAATGTTCCTTTCATTATAATTACATTTCAATTCCAAAAAACATAAACTCCCAAAAATCCTAAAAATTTCATCCTATAATCATTTCATTTAAATTTCAAAATAAAGATTTAAAATACAAAACTAAAGAAAAAAAATTAAAAAGAGAGAAAATGAAGATATCAGGAGAGCTAGATTAATTAGGTCGTTGTAAATTAAAACACACAAACTAAATTTCAATCCCATTTTGTTTACAAAAATCTATTTAATTTAAACTTTTCTGTTTTCATCACAAAAATTAAAAATCACCAACAAACAGATACGTCATTTTGGTATAACTATGTAGACTTTGATCCCTATCATGGGGTATGTGGCCCTAGGCTTTCATCCTAAGTCAAGTCCACCCTTTGTAAATATCTATTTATTTGCTTTCGTTATTGTTATTTCTGTCTCCTTTATATAATGAGCATGCATGTCAATACTTGGTGTTAAAAACATCAATCAATGTCCATTTTACAACTTTCCTAAAGGTATGAGGACTGTGATCAAAAGCCACATCTTTAATCCATGTATATATATATATATATATATATATATTAAGGTTGGCCATATATAATATGTGCATTATAAACACTCCTTTACGTTAAAGTATTTTAAACTTTAAAGTATCTTACTCCTAATCTTTGTTGGCAAATTGGCTTAGTATTCCAATTAACCACCCCTGTGGTGGCCTACATAGTCTTATGGAGACTCTAATTATTCAAGAGTTTCTAATCTCCTCTTGCTTAACTCAAAATCATAGAACATGCAGCTACTACCCACCTTATAGTCCTAGGACATTTGCCAACAAATTTCATCTATAGACATCTCACTTATAGAATCTCCTGATTTCATATTTGGAAAAGGAAATAATGTTAGAGTCTATAAGGCTAAGGATGGATATAGGCTGGCTTATAATGAGAATTTGACCAACATTAGCTCTAGGTTCACTGCCTGGGGTGAACTATAGAAACTAAAAATTCCTTTAAGGGTTACCATTTTCTTGTGGAAATTGGTTACAGAAGCTTTACCTTTGGGTGAAAATCTCATTAAACATCATGTGCCCTTCTCAAAACCTTGTCCACCTTGCTTGAATCATTTTGAAACCACTAAGCCTCTATTTATGACTTGTCCCCTTGCTTGTTCTCTTTGGTTTGCGTCTTCCTTTGGTTTATGGATAGATTTCTTTTAGGAGGATGACATTATAAGTTGGATACAAAAGTGGCTTCTCAAGGTTCCTTCCTATTCTCACTTTATAAGCAATTACACAAACTGGCTATTGTTCATACCTTATGTATTTGGTAGGTTAGGAATTCTGTAGTCCATGAATGCATAAAACCAGTTCAAACTGAAGTTCTTTACAGAATAAGGAGAATGACTAGGGAAAATTCTTGCTACAATATCAACCAAGTTCATCATAATATCAATCAAGACTATTTTCTCCTTAATGCCCATCCTAAATTAAATATTACCTCTAACAGCTGGACTATCCTAGTTTGGTACCAAAGAAAGCGACTGAACTTCAAATTCATATCTAGAATCCTCCTCGAAGGTAATCTCATACGAATTTGGGGATGGGAAGAATGCAAGATAGGAACTAAAAGCTAGCACTTACTACATGCTCTCAAAAAAATCCTCCATTGGATTTTATGCTAGAACACTTGGAGCCATCCTGATCATAAATCTATACAAGTCTTACTTAATGATAAGTGTTATTAGTCTGTTGCCCATCATAGATATAAGCAAGAATTCAAGTTTCATACTATTGGCTTAGATATCCAAAACTTCCTATCCAAATTTGTGAACTTTTAAATTGGTCTCATCCAAACACTCTCTAGTAGCTCAGTTTTATGAAGACTCCCAATCCTTAAGTAGGTACAGTTATAACTGTATTTTCTAAGTTTATTGTTTGTCTTTTTGTCTTGTATAAAAAAAACTTTAAGCATTATGTTGTAATACTTTTGTTAAAATGCAAATTTTAAGCTATGTTTCTTATAATATTAAACTCAAAAGGCATCCACATTATAACCAAGGCGATTGGGAAATATAAGATGGTGCACCACATGCAACGCCTCGTAATCCATCCATATAGTTGTCGTCACTTTCTTTGAGCCACGTTGTCATATTCCTTCAGCTTTTTCATCAGATTACCACGTTGAATTACAAAAAAAAATAGGTTACTTTTTGATTAATATATAAATTATCAATAAAAAACCTATTTTAGTCCCCAACTCATTATCCTTTTTCCATTTTAGTCCCTTACTCTTTTGAAACTTTAAACAAGTCCCTCACTTAGCCAATGTTTATAAATTTAACCCCTTTGTAAAACTTTCGTTAAAAATTGCTAACATGACACATTTATTGCTAACATGTCACATGAGTTGGATTAAAATTATCACTCTCTTTGCCACATCAAAATGCTCTCCGTGCCAAATCAAATATCTGTTACCTTAAAATCATGACCCGACCCAAGATTGAAGACTCTAGCTTTTCCCATTGCACATACTAGCCTTTCCCCTAGGTTTTCATCGTACACAGCAGCCTTGTCCTACCATTGACTCTGTTGTCGTTGTTGTCATCTCTCTCAACGATGAAAAACGTTATTGCCTATCATATCTATTACAGAAGGAGGCCAATGAAGGATAAATGTAGTTTAAGTCAAAGGGAACTAAAGGGAAAAGAGGAAGCATCGAATGACTCACATGGTTCACTCAAGAAAAAAATTGATTTCCTGATTCTTGTTTAAATATCAACTAATTAATTTGGAACCCTTTCTCAGTAATTGTTAAATCAGAGGGCATATTCCTACTTAACATAGTCTACTTCTGTTCTTTTCACTATTGTTAGATTCAAATGGTGGTTAAAATATTAGAGTTATGACAACTCACACAACCTAAAGGAAGCATTTTACAGTTCTTGTGTCCACTCCTTATCTTGCTCTTTTATTTTTTCGGAACCATATATTAATGAAGTTGACATTGCCAACCCTTTTTTTTTTCTTTTTATAAAAATCATATCTCTCTTTTTCTTTCACGTTCAGCAATACATTGATAATCACAGTTCTTTTAAGTGAAAGTAAATGTGGTATTAGAGGGCTTTAACCATATCTTGATTTGATTGCCTTACATATAATCAATCCTGTGTGCTTCATTTCTTTAGTGCTAAATTGACTACATATGAGTTAGTTTCATTTTACTAAAACAAAGGAAATTAGTTTCTTTTTTAAGAAAAAGAAAACTCAGTCTACATCTAAGTTAGTTTATTCTGGGGGTAGTTTGTTTATTTCAAGTATTCATTTCACCTCTAATATGAGAATAGGTAGTGTTGCACTTATTGAAATGGGAATAGCTTGTTATTTGCATTGTGAAAATCTATGTGAATGAATTTAGGCAACTTAAGAAATGAAGCATATAGCTTGTTATTTCACTAACCATATAGGTTATTATTTGTAGTGCAAACTTCTTATATGTGATATCTTGATTAGTAATGGTTCATTTGTCTCTTTATATTTAGTAGGTCAATATATATATATATATATATATATATAGAGAGAGAGAGAGAGAGAGAGAGAGAGAGAGAGAGAGAAAATGATAGCCACATTGTGTTTTAAGCCTTTGTTATTTATTACAATTTAGACATGTTCCACTAAGTTTTTAGTTGATTTTAAGGGCATATGGTGACTTCGAATGGAGAAAGTTGTTTTAAGCATGGTTTAACATAAACAAGAATTAAAAAGTGGAGATATGTATTAGTACTATGTTGTTTTATAAGTGTTTGTTAGAATTAAGTGAGTCATTTTTAATAGAGTAATCCATAGAGTGGAGGACTTATGCCAAAAAACAAGACACTTGAGTATTGAAGTCAACATAAGTGACTGTATGTGGGTTCTTTGCCTTCCATGTCATGATTTGGTTATTGGTTTGGATTTTTTGCCTTTTATTTTACAAATCTACCTAATTTTACCTTTTTCCTCATATGGCTTTAAATGAAAGCCAGCATCAATTGATGAAATGAATTACATTGCATAAGAATTGAATTACTTTACTGGTGTTGATGAAATGCAAGTTCTTATTTGAGAAATTATTAATTAATTTATTTTATTGATTTATTTTTTGTTATTGTCATTACAATAATCCCCCAGGAATGCATATAGCATATAAACCTATTTACTTCTAGATAATGAATTATCCATTTAAAATGAAGGTTTGCTGCCAAGCTGAGCAACCCGATATCCAAAAGTGCCCAAGTTGCCTTGAGTTATACAAATCTTATCCCAATTGAGAAAGACGACCTAGTGCAATCGCCTCTGAGCATGGTACCTTTTGAAATAGATGAAGAATATAACTCTAAAGAGCTGTACTCCACTTAATGAGGACCCAGGAATCAATAACCGACAATTAACCAAGGGCATGAACATAATGTTTTTTGTTCTAGTCCTACTATGCTACAATTGTAATTATTATAAATATTGTATAGGTACTTATAGTTATTTTAATAAAGCAAAAGTGATTATATGTACTAATGAAGCAAAAGTTAAAGATTAAATTTTCTGGTTCTATGCTCAGTTGGTTTTATTCTCTGAAATTAATGAGTAAGCTTTTACCAATGGATTGGAAAAAATGCTAACTATCCAAATCCCTTCATTTTTGTTTAAGCTGTCACCATGAATTAGCTTCTTGTCTACTTTAAGTCATTCAATTTTAATAGTTCAAAGAGTATGTTGATATATTTGACCAAAGGTTTAATTATTTCTTTATTATATTGTCCTTTTGGCATTTGACATGCTTACTTTATGTTGGGTAAATCACATACTTACCTTAAATGAACAATATGCCATTAATGGTTTATAAAGAAACATTTGAAGCCATATAATCACTTAATACAACATTGCACAACTTAAATGTAGAAATACAAGCTCTTGTTTTTAGATAAAAGATAGATACTAGACATTAGACACTAAACATTACTACCACATTATACTTTCCAAGATGAAAATTACACTACTCCTTAGACATCTTACTTCATTTTGCCTAACCATAATACAATTAACATTAAACCTATCATAGCTAACTTAAGAGTGTGAACTCTAAAATTTCCAACATGACAACATTGCACAACTAAAATTCAAGCAACTTCTTTAATCCACCCACACCTTCATCTTACATTTGTCATATAATCAAAAAACATTTCAGTTTATCTATTAAATTCATATTTACTTCAGTTCATTTATTAAATTCATGAATTCTGCATCCCAATATAAGTGTGAACATCTCAAATTTTAAGTTCCATTTTCATAGTTGTTCCATTTCAGTCAATGAAAAATTTGCATATTTTAAATCCATTTTTAGAGTTGTTCGTATTTATGTACAATCAGAACAAGTCCTTTCTACATGACCAAATATAACTACAGATCAAAGAATCTGTATAGTTTAACTACACAGAGGAACTGACCAAATGTGACAACATAAATAAATTATATAAACCATTTCTAAAATTATTTATAAAAGGTGTGTATTTCCTTCTTACTGTGAATACAAATCATCATCCTTTTCTTAGCAAGTGGAGACACGCCTTCCCGAACTCTTCTGCAGAATGCCTCAACCTTACTCATGGTTTGTGTTTGTTTTGTTTTACTTCCCCTCAACTTTTAGAGGCTAACACAATGGTGAAGATGAAGACATGCCTTCCTAAACTGTTCTATAGGTGAAAGTCGATGGAGATATGTCGTGGAGATGGATGATCAAAGCTTAATAGAGATAGCTGACAAAACTCAATGAAAATGGTCAAATAACCCTCTGTTAGATGTGTTTGGGTAAGTTTGGGTGTTTTTGGGGCTAACTAGCATATGATTTAATAAGGGAGTGTCCAAATTATTTTACACTTTAGCACATAACGTGGCATGTCAACACTAAACGTGCCACATAAGCTATTTCATCACAATAGCATCACAAAGGGACGAATTTAGAGGACAATTGGGTGAGTGAAGGACCAATTTGAATTTTTGAAGGAGTAAGGGGCCAAAATGGATATAAGAGGATGAGTGGGAATCAAAATAGGGTTTTTGTCATAAATTATTATATATTATCTTTATAAAGTATAAAATAATTATGCAAACACATAGTGTAACCATTAACACAATAACTTAATGTGTCTATGTGCGCCTTCTTGTCACATTATGCATTGGTTTCCACTACCAAAAGGTTATAATGAAGTCTTAAATATAAGTGTAAACTTTAAAAGCCATATTTACTTCCCTTTAAAGTATTATAAGTTTGGCTCAATTATGTTTCAGAGTTTTTAAAAAAGTTTTAAAGAATTATATTCAATAATTATATAATTTAATCAACTAATACACTACTATTTTCAATAATTTAAAAGCATACTACTTGAGATTTTTTTTGGAACTACATTCAACTTTAAAGACATATATATCACACTGTATTTGCCAATGTTTACACCGAAATGAATATATGTAATTGACTAGCAAAGTCTTCTACTACTGCTAACTCATTCACTTACTTTCTAAAGTGAACCCTCTCTAGGGCAGGTCTACTTTCCACTCTCCAATGGCTTACCATTCAGTACTTAGCTTCTCTTTAATCTTCCCATTCCTTCTTCTTCTTCTTTTTAAAACCGCATTATGCTATAATAACATATCATGATATGTTCAAAAAATGAAATTTGCAAAAATAAAATATTATTATATGTTCAAAATTAGATGATAATAAATATAATACACTAACCTCAGAATGAAGAAATATTGGCCATTTGATGTAGATTGATAAAAAATTACAACCCACTAACACCCAATATCTAAAAAAGAGAGAGACAGAGATAGAGATAATGCTATATGAAGCTTTTGCTATGGATATATTTCACATGAAGAATGAAACACTTACATGAGGATGCGAAATGAGAAGGAATTATTTTATAGACAATGGAGAGTGGTTGATAATGATTTGTGGAGATAATAGAGAGTGGATGATAATGATTAAAAGGATAATCATGGTGTGAATTACTTAAATTATTAGTGGAATCAAATGATAATGTTTATATCATTATACAAAAAATTAATCTCTCTTTACTGCTTTCGTATAAGCAATTTAACAGGATAATTACTTATTAATACTAGGCTGTGGGTTGGGATTTCTAACCAATGGGCTTGTGAGTAATCCAACCCATCATGGATTACTCACAATGTTAACAAGGACCTGATCCATTCTTGGTTTAGATTAGTATTAGTTGCCTAATTAATAATTGCAAAATTTTTTTTAATAATTAGGTGAATGCTTACCAATCTCCCACTTGGATGGAATTACTCAATTATTAGGACAATCAAATTAAACTAAATTAAACAATCAATATTCATCATGACACACAAATGTGTATATATACTAAACCATGCCAAGTTTAGAAAAAAAACTGTACAAGATTACTATATCCGATAGGGAAACTAATGATATTAACATTATTATATATTTAGTTCTAATATCTGAATAGAATGGATTACAAAATAATATTTTGGTGTCACTTTTACACCACAAAAGTCCCTTAAGGACTCAACTCAAACTCTCACTAAACCAAGGCTATATTAAAATTTTCAACAACACCTATATGAGTCACATGATTTTTGAAGATCCTTATAGGTAAGTCTTTGGTCAATGGATCTGCTAACATGTGTTCACCAGATATGTGAACCAAACGAGTCTGAGTTCAACAATATTTTCTTTAACAAACAGAAACTTCACATCAAAGTGTTTAATACGACTAGAGTTCCTAGGCTTCTAAGAAAAACTAACAGCAAATGAACTATCGCAATATATGGTTAGAGGTCGTGATATAGAATCAACAAAATGCATGCTAAATATTAAATTCCTTAACCATATGGCTTGGCTGATGGCTTTACAACAAGTGATATCCTCTGCTTCCATATTTGAGGTAGCTATTATTTATTGCTTACAACTTTTCTATGAAACAGTTCCTTCAGACATCATGAAGATGTAACTAGAAATAAACTTACGATCATCAACACATGATGCATAGTCTAAATTAGAATATCTCACCAATTCAAATGGGTCAGACTTTCTAAAAGTCAACATGTAATGCATTGTACCTTAAAGGTACCTCATAACGTTCTTCACAATCTTCCAATGATCATGCCCAAGATTACCTAAATATCTTCCAAGCACTCCAACAATAAAAGTAATGTCTGGATGTGTGCATACTTGGGCATACATCAAGCTACCAACAGCAGATGCATATGAAATTTTATCCATTGTAATTTTCTCATCATCATTTTTAGGACATAATGATTTAGATAACGTTTCACCCATCTGCGTAAATGTTACATAAGGAAAGCAAGAATACATGTTAAATTTATTCAACACTTGATCAATATAGGTTGCCTGAAATAAATTAAGAATGTCATAAGATCTATCATGATGAATCTAAATTCCCAGAACCAATGAAGCCTCACCTAGTTCTTTCATGTTGAAGTGGCAAAACAAGATATGTTTTGTCTTATTTAGTAAATTTACTGAGTTACTGGTTAACAGGATGTCATCCACATATAGCACAAGAATTATAAAATTGTCTTATTCAAATTTCTGATAAATGCATTGATCAGAAACTTTCTCTATGAAACCAAGTGAGGTGATTACCTTATCGAATTTTAGATACCATTGCCTTGAGGCTTGTTTTAGCCCATAAATGGATCTTTTTAGCTTACATGCCAAGTGTTCTTTCCTAGATTCAATAAATCCATTTGATTATTTCATGTATACATCCTCGTGCAAAAATCCATTTAGAAATGTTGTTTTGACATCCATCTAATGAAGTTCAAGTTTCAAGTGTGCAACAAAAGCCATTTTAACTCTGAAGGCAATTTTAGTAGATACCAACGAGGTTTTTGTATAATTATTTCCTTCTCTTTTATTGTAGCCTTTAGCTACAAGCCTGGCTTTATACCTTTCAACTTCACCATCGGCCTCTCTTTTGGTCTTAAAGACCCATTTGCAACTAACAACCTTGCATTCATTCAATAACTCAGTAAGTTCCTACACATTGTTACGATTCATAGAGGCAATCTCATCATTCATAGCCTCTAACCACTTAAATGAATGAGGACCTGATACAGCTTCATCAAATGAGGTAGGATCATACAATGTCTAACTCAAATTCTTGCAAATATATGATATAGTTGTTTGGAATTATAAGTCTATGTATCTTTTGTGATCATCTTAACTCATCAATTGTTCCTCTATAATAATTGTAGGAGGTTCCAAGACAAGATTAGCTAGATTGTTAACAGAAATATCATCTCTTCCAGTATAAACAATAGCTGAGGGAGATGACGAAATCGGTAAAGGTAACACTACATCCTCATTATGCAAACTAATAGCCCTAGAAACATAACTCCTACTATCTGATTCATTTTCTAGATAGAATGCTCAATCAAAATCAATGACTTTGGTAGTGTCAATGGGGCAAAAGAATCTGCATTATCTAGATATAGAATAATACCCAATAAAAAAATCCAGTAATGGTCCTTGAATCTAGTTTCTTGAGCTGCAGATTATAAAGTCTCACCTCTGCCTTATAGCCACAGACATGAAAATGCCTTAAACTAGGCTTATTTCCAATGAAAAGTTTATACAAAGTTTGTTCAACTGATTTACTAGAACTTGATTCAAGATATAAGCCACTATTTTAAGGGCATCACCCAATAGAAACTTTGGTAAGGAAGAGTAACTAATCATGCTTTTGACCATGTCTATCAAAGTTTGATTCTTTCTCTCTATAACTCTATTCTGTTAAGGATTGTCAAGCATGTTATATTGGGCTTCAATCTTGTGTTCTTGCAAGAACAAGGCAAACGGTTCAAGATTTCTACTTGTCTCTGTATACCTGCTATAGTATTTACCATTTCTATCCAACCTGACACATTTCATTACCCTTCTAGATTTCAACTTAAAAGTAGCTTTAAATGTATTAAAGGCATCTAGAGATTCAAACTTTTCATGTAACAAATCCACCCATCGATATCTGGATTAATCATCAATGAAGGTGATGAAATATTTATAATCACCCATGGCAACATGTGTTATAGGTCTATTGATATCTGTGTGGATCAAATCCAGAATGTTCTCATATCTACTCACTCCTTTATTCCTAGCTCTAGTGGGAAGTTTTCCCTTTATACAAGCAACACATGACTTGAAATATAAGAAATTTAAGTTATGTAATATTCCGTGTCTGATCATCCTTTCCAATCTCCTTCTGAAGATATGACCTAAATTCTAATGCCATAACATGTAAGAGTTCTCATCAATTCTTCTGCGTTTGTGTCTTACTACTGCATGAATAGTCACATTGAGTGAAGAATTTGGATCAACATTTACATTTAATCGATATAATCCATTTATCAAAGAAGCAAACACAACAATGACATAATTAAGCTAAATATCAATTCTTATATTTCCTTGCTAAAAGGAATAACCTTATTTATCTAATACAGAACTGGAAATCAAATTCCTCCTTGATGAAGCTATATAAACCACATTAGTTAAAGTTAAACAATGTCCAGAATGTAAGGTTAAGATTATAGGTCCTATACAGCTAATTGCAATCGAACTTCCTTCCATTCTAAGGATAGTTTTTTCCCTTTCATTTGGGCTTTTCCTGCCTTTGAGCCCTTGTAAAAAACTAGTTACATTAGTAGTTGCTCCAGAATCCAACCACTAAGAATCTAAAGAGATTTCAAAACTATTGCATTCAAAACAAACTAGAGTTAGAGGAGTAATACAAAAGGAAATACCTTTTTTCTCACACTTGTTCTTCAGCTTAAAGCAATCATAGATTTTATGGTCAAGATTTTTACAGTAATGACATTCTCCTTTGAATGATTTCTTCTTCTGACTTTTATTGTTCTTATTGCTTTTCTTAAGTTCGAATGGTTTCTTATCATAGGCATCGCCCTCACTTTTCTTTCTTTTTAGCTTTTCATTCCCAGCCTTAAGGGATGAATCCTATGAAATGTAATTCACTAATTGTGCATGAGAATTTGATTTCTTTATTAATTCCTCCTCTTGAGTCATA
Organism: Delonix regia; assembly: GCA_037074485.1. Classification (NCBI taxonomy): domain Eukaryota; kingdom Viridiplantae; phylum Streptophyta; class Magnoliopsida; order Fabales; family Fabaceae; genus Delonix; species Delonix regia. The sequence continues at coordinate 30,490,712 of CM073451.1, forward strand.
ATAGAGATCGTCTGATCAACAGTCCACTCTACCTCCTAAGAATTATAGGTGGTTTTAAGATTTCATACTCAGCAAAAAGCTATTAGAGCACTCGATAAACCAAGTAACTTTCACCCAAATCCATACCATAGGATTTCAGCTTGTTGTAGTTGTTAACAAGCTTTATCACGTGTTCACGCACTTCAGACACTCCATCGTAATCAGTGTTATCCAACAGAGAAAGGTAATATGCCTTTGAAGTCTTATCATACTTTTTGAATTCCTTACTAATCACTTTCAGATACTCAACTGTAGTGTCCTTTTTATGAATACTTTGTCTAATGGTATTCTCAATTGTGTATTTTATAATAGTTAGACAAATCCTATTAGATTCATACCATTGTTTATGGTATGCCTTATCAACAGGACTAGACCTAGCAGTAAGATCTGCCAACTTAGGCTCTCTCATATCCAAATCTTCCTGGGTTATCATCAAATACATATCAAGGGATTCAATCCAATCATCATAATTTATCTTGTTTAGAGTCTTCACCACAGACAGTTGCTGGAACAAAGAATCTAAGGAAAAAAAAAACATTAATTATGTCTCGAACACATAATTATAAAACAAAGTTTCCATAATAGAACTCAACTTTGCAATTGTATAACAAAATGTTTATTATGATCCTACTTAATGGCTCATATTATAATAAACCTTGAAAACTCATTCATACCAAGGAAGTATATTATAGAGAGAAATAACAAAAAATGCACTCACAATTTCCATATCAATAGAATATGAGAAACCATTAACACATCAATCAATGAATTGCTACTGACAGGTCCCCAACAAGCCTTTTTTCATAGATTACATTAACAATGTCACACCAATAGAGCATGTCCATTGACAATATAATCATACTCTTTTCTACTAATTGTTTCAACAATAACATCTCCTTAATGACTATTTAGTATGTATTTTAAGAATAAACAAATGATAACCACAGTAATGGTGGTTCACAAACAAGACATCATTATGATTGGGTTTATGATTGGTGGACACATAACCACAAGGTGTAAATGATCCAATATGGTCCAAGACACATTTTGTTTACTCATTCTTTTTTTTTTTAATGCAAAATGAGGAATAAAATATTCACTTATTACACAAATAAATTTATTTTAATTCATCTAAGCATTTTTAGGGAGAGTGAATAATATATATTGCTTCTTATCTTTTATATTTGCCTCACAATTTTTTTTTTTCAGATCAACACAGTGTCATTTCACAGTATTTTGAGGCTTTAAATCTCTAAAATATTTTAAAACTCATATTCTAGGCTTAAAAAAATTTTGAAAAAATTACCCAAAAAAATTTGAATGGCACATGGAGTCGAACTGTGAAAGTTTGGAGTTCAAAAGGTCAACACATATACCTCATGTGCCAACACACACTTCCCCTACGCATGGGTCTCATCATGCGCCAACAGTATCATCTTCCTCCTCGAGTTGGGTCTACAACTCAGGTTATTTGATTGGTTTCAACCCCGTTATGAAACCTGACTCTAAAACACAACTTCAAGGAGTGAAATAGGCATCAATCTAATTGTCTTCAAAGATCTATAATTCCCTTTAGTCAATTTGTCTATAAAAAAATCATGATAAAGCAATTTAGTTCGAAAAATTGGGTGTTTGTTTGAGTTTTTCATTAATGGAGGCCATGTGTATTTTTATTGATTTTAACAAGGGAAATTATTGTCATTTTGTTCGAAGTCTAGCAATAAGAGATACACCTAAAATTATTCAGAGAGATCATATCAATTATTCGATTAATTTGAATAAAAATTTCCTTTTAGTTATGACCCAATCAAACTCAAGAATTTTCATCTCTTTTCAAGGCATGTATTGTGTATCATCATACCTGGAATTTCTTGTTTTATAAGATCTTTAAATTTATTTTGAAAGAATCTCAAAATTCTTTGTCAAATTTATCTTCAGCGTATCAGTAATTTGATCTAAAACTTTTAGCTCTAAAACCATTTGCTATAATCACACATCATAATATGTTTAAAAAATGAAATTTGCAAAAATAACATATTATTATATGTTCAAAATTAAGAGACAATAAATATAATACACTGACATGAGAATGAATAAATACTAGTCATTTGATATAGATTGATAGAGAATTGCAACTTACTAACACCCAATATTTGTAAAAGAGAGAGACAGAGAAAGAATTATATGAAGCTTTTGTTACAGATATCTTTCATAAGAAGAATGAAGCACTTATATAAGGGTGCCAAATAAGAAGGAATTATTTTGTAGACAATGGAAAGTGGATGATAATGATTAAAAGGATATTCATGGTATGATAGTTTTAAATTATTAGTGAAATCAAATGATAATGATTCTATCATCATACAAAAATCAATCTTTCTCTATTGATTTTATATCAGCAATTTAATGGATAACGACTTATTAATACTGGGTTGTAGGTTGAGAATTTTACCCAGTGGACTTGTGAGTAATCCAATCCATTACAAATTACCCACAATGTCAACAAAGACTCAATTCATTCGTAGTTTAGATTAATATTGGTTGTCTAATTAATAATTGTTATAATAATTGGGTCAATGCTAGTCCACAATTAATTTAAAATATTCCAACACATTAGGCAAGCCTATCCCATTCTCAATAAGAGAAGCCACAGTGAGCGAACATAAATGCACACTATTGAAATATGTTGGTAGTGATTAATTATTGGTTGGTCCTGATACACTTATGTGACAATTAATTTGATGTACTAAATTTAATAAAATTATTTAGAAAGAAGAGTAATGACTATTAAAAGAATAATTTTCTTAAGATTAATACACTAAATTAATTACTACATAAATATATCAAGATCGATGAACTATTTAATGAAATGATGACAATGTATGATTACCCACGCTTTCAAACACACAAGCTGTTTAAAGTGTTCATAACAGCTACTTAAAAAGTGTTAGTAACTATACATCACTAATTACCACAAACTTTTACTAGCACTTTTGGGTAAGTACATGAAATGTTGTCATTTTTACTTCTTCACAAAGTTTATGGTTTCCAAAAATTTAGTACACATATGTTACTTTAATGACATGTTTTGAATTCCTTATATTTCATATTTATACATGTCCAATATCATGTTACATGACATACTTAAATGTGAACCATATAAATGACTACTATAAAATTATAATACATTTATCTAAGAGTTTATGTGACATGTTAGCCTAATTAAATTACAATAAAATTGTCTGCCATTATATATTGAACTCTCACTTTTCTTCTCCCTGAAATTATGGAGCTTTTTCATTGGGAGATTCACCAGATTCTTTTGGCAAAGATCTAGCTTGTAGACAATGTGGATGGACATTCTGTAATCTTTCCTATAACTAATACCCTCTTTGCAATGGCGGAGAGGTATCCTCACATATAGTAGCAAAAATATTCGGAGGAAGTTCTGCTTTGAGCCATCGTTTAATTTGAAAGGTTATCACGAAGGAATCTGGTCTTGTTGCTGATATTTCCCTCTTGAATTTCTAACGATGTGTTTCATACATAAAAGGAAACAAGGTTTAGGGATGCAGTAATTAGTATGGGATCATATTAAAGAATATATATTTACTTTTATCATATTCTCCTCATAATTTTCTGTAAATGTTTTTTATTTTTTTTATATTTTAATTTTTTGCTACTACTACTTACGTTTCTTTCCTTTTATATTGCAGCAAAGCATACCGTGTTCTTTTTGCAGTAAAGTTGTTTCTACGCTATCGTTATGAATTTGATGCTGCTATACTTTCGTAGGATAATATACCCTGGAAGATAATTTGAGATCGCGGGTTCAGTTTTATTTTAATGATGTTTTCTTATTTAAAAAAAAAGTGGAGAGAATAAAATACTTTGAATTAATTTTTATAAAATTCTTTGAAGCTAAATTTGGTCCTACTCGGTTTGTGTTGTGTGGGTTGACTTAAATATCCGGCAGTTCTTTTTTAATTAGATTGTGCAGTTACTTAAATCTAAAGTGATTCTTGGATCACACGTAATCAAATTTTAAAATTTTTAATTGGATATTTCTAATTTTAATATAAATTTTAGATCACATATTTTTTTTAATATTAACTATTAAATCTATATATTTTTTAATACATGTAAGGAATTTAAATTAGTGGTGGGTTGACTGTGCAAGCAAAATTAGTAACACAGTGGACTTAAATGATTATGGGAAGAAACAGGTTTATGACTTAATTTTAAAAAGAGTAAAAATTTTTAGATAAAATATTTGAATTAAAAAAATTTTACAATTTAAGAGAAATGAACTCTTATATATTAAAAAATAAAATAAAATTATATATAAAAATTAAAAATTTTAAAATTCAAATAAGGCTACTCGTGTTAGTAACAGAGTAAAAGAGTATGCTTTGCCTCCATTTGTGAATGCCATAAGAGATAAGGTTCCAATAATGTCAATGTAATGTACTCTGGGGCACTACCCTACTAATTATGGTATTACCCCACAAAACCAACAAAGCATACGCCTTTTCTTTCATGGTGGATTAATAATACAAGAAAGCAGCCCATGCTAGCCACACTAAAGTGTGAAGAATCATTGTTATTGTCTAGTGTTTCATGATGATGCAAATATATCTTGGAGCAATTTGAATTCTCTTCTTTTCACATAAAGTAACATAGGATTCTAGGTTGTAAGTTATACAACTTATACCCAAAAAAATAAAAGACAGTGTAAAAAGTCCTTTAAAATTTTTATAATAATGAAAAAAATTTTATAATAAAAAGTAAAGACTAAACAATGACCATCCAAATCAATCCCAGAATATAAAGTGGAATGATTAACTTTTTAGTTTATGAGATAATACATTATGTTTAATTGATAAGTTATGTATAAAAGGGATTGATGTTGAGACAATAACTCACAAGCAACACCAGTTCATTATTATTAAACTAATGGATCAACTGTACTGCAATCAGAAAAATAAGTTTGAAAAGGAAAAAGAAAAAGAAAAAGAAGGTTCACTAATAATTGATTCTCTAATGGTTTCTTAGGTGAAAGAAGAGGTTGATTGGCTGAAGCCAAAGTCTTTGTTAGTAGTGGATGAGTTCAGAGCTTGACAATGGATACTCATCAAACCCCAAATGAAACCTTGCTTTTTTTTTTCATTGGATTCTTTTATTTCCTCTAGTGGAGAGTAAAGAAGAATCTTTGGATGAGTTCAGCTCACAAAAGAATTAATTTTATTTAATTATGCAACTGAATTAATATTTTTAAAAATTTTATTTTTCAAATATTCATATATATAGTACTCATAATTAATTTATATTAAATTTTATATGAACTGAATCAATTTATAAAATTTTTATAAGAGTAGCAAGAATAGTTATTTATTCATTAAAATAAAATTAAGCTAATTTAAGGAATGTTAAGCATATCGTTAATTCATAGTTAATAGTATTTGAATGCATATGGTATAAAAGATACTACAATATATAAATTGCCTATATTTAATATAATACTTGAAAATTACCGTATAAAATATACAATTGATAATTTATTAAAGTTAGAAAAACTAAAGGGGGTGTGTGATGTAAGCTTTTATTATTATTATTGAATGATATAGGATGCTAATTTAAATAGTGCCATTTTATAATGTTTTGATATCTTTTATGACACCTGTCAGTTTAAATACAATAACATGTTGAACATAAATATTTTATATATTAACTAATATTCAAAAAATTAAAAATATAAAGGAGATATATCAAACGCGTCCTGAAAAAGGTGGTTGAAGGAAAAAAGGGTCTTTAGCACTTGAAAAGTGTGGGGGGATGAAAAGAAGCTTTTTGATGGTTAGAGTTGAATGTTTTGATAAATATTTTATCAACTTGGTTTATTTAACTTGTGAGTTAAACGAGTTAGTTCACGAGTTAAATGAATTGTCTATTTTTTTTTTAATTTTTTACTCACTCAATCTAGCGCTCTAGCCCACTACACTTTTCTATTTAAAAATATTAACTATAATGTATGTGTTGTGTTATCTTTATTATTTTGTAATTAGCCAAATTTAAATATTCTGTTCATAATCATATTCTTATTATTAATGAATTATTGAATTATTAGATTATTTTACTTATTTTAATTCGTTTAAACTTATTTTTTATCTAGTTATTTTTTTGGTTTATTTATATTGATATAAAAATTTATTGATTAAATAAGACATATGTTTAAAAAAAGTCACATTTAAATTTTTATAATTTTTTATTTTTTTTAATTTTTTGGTGAACAGTCAGCTCATTTAACTCACCAGGTAGGATGGGTTAAGATTTTCAACTCACTACTTTATGATAAGTTAAACGGATTGATTTGTTTAACTCACCAATTTAAATAGATCAATTCAAATGAATTGGGTTAGTCCGTTTTAAAGGCTATAGGTTAGAGGCCTAATGTTTTTTGGTTGTTCCAAGGAAGAAAGAAAGGGGATATTAGTGGTTCAATGATGGGGTAGAAGGCCTTGTCAAGTTCAAGGCCCCAATACCGTGAAATATGTTTGCTAAGATAAGATTTTAGAATTACATTCAACTTTAGACACATATATACCATACTGCATTTGAAAAGTTCTCCAGGTCTGCACTCCAGTCTCTAATGGCTTCCCATTCAGTACTTAGCTTCTCTTTAATCTTCCCAACCCTTCTTCTTCTTCTTCTTCTTTCTGAGACCACACTAGGCAAGCCTCTCCCATTCTCAATAAGAGAAGCCACAGTGAGCGATCTCCTACATGCTTTCAGCAGAAACCAACTGACCTCGAGGCAGCTCGTTGAGTTTTATATCCAAGAAATCCACAGGCTAAACCCTATTCTCAAGGGGGTCTTGGAGCTGAACCCAGATGCGCTAGCCCAAGCAGATAGGGCAGACAGGGAACGACGTCGCATGAAGGCTAAGTCTCCAGCAGGAAGTTCATTGCCTGGCTTGCATGGAATCCCTATTCTGGTGAAGGATAATATTGCGACTAAGGATAAGATGAACACTACGGCTGGGTCGTTTGCGCTTCTGGGCTCTGTGGTGCCAAGAGATGCAGGAGTAGTGGCAAGGTTGAGGAAAGCTGGGGCTATCATATTGGGGAAGGCTAGCTTGAGCGAGTGGTCCCATTACAGGGATAATGGAATACCCTCTGGTTGGAGTGCTAGAGGTGGACAAGGCAAGGTGATTAATTTACTTTTCTTTCCTACTTTATTGCGTGTTTAGTTCTCTGGAATGTGTGGGATTTTCGTTTTCTGTAGGCAGTCTGCTAATAACAGTGTCTTTCATATTAGATATTTTATCATTATGAAAACTACATTTTTATCGCTTGTTTAATTATAGAAACTAGTACCTGAACTTTATTTTAAAAGAAAAAAAATTGTGAACAGACACCTTCGTTGCAGCAAACACTTTTTTTACTATGTTTTGTTACATGTTAAGGTTTAATATTTGTTTGGTTTTGAAATTTGTATTAATCTCCTGTTATAGTATTAGTTCAAAATTACAACTTAAATGAATTATCGTGTTAATAAAAAAAAAAATCTTTTTTAGCTATCCCTGATCAGAGAAAGAGACAAGTATGTTAGAGATGAGTCTATCAAAAGTGTGTTTGTCATCTTTAGATGCTTTTACATCTCTCCATCGTACTGAAATTTTCTATTGTCTTGTTTGCTCTAGAGGAATGTTATAGAACCAGTTTGATATTGGTTATTATATATTGATCTGAGTTTGGTCTTGGTTCCCTAGTCAACTCTATCTCGGCTTCTCTAGCTTGTCATCTTCAGAAAATTATAAGAGTGTTTGGGATAAACTAGTGTCAATAAGTGCCTCAACACAGCACATGATACAATTAAGGAATGATTTAAGGTGCACAAGTCTATATACATCTCAAAATGATATAATAATTATTAGATTGGAAGACTGATTGATTTATAATGTGCTTGATTAAAACAATTATAGAATGAACATAAGGGCAAGGGGTTGAAGCACCTATATTAAATCCGGTATTGTAAAAACAATGCAATTTTGTACCATAGACAACAGTTTGGGTACTTTTGGATGTCTAAAGGAAGAGATACATACTTTTGCAATCAATTATATCCAACATTTTTCTTGTTTACTGCAGAATCCATACACAATGGATGATCCTTGTGGGTCTAGTAGCGGATCTGCAATATCAATAGCTGCAAATTTGGTAGCGGTCTCTCTTGGTACTGAGACTGATGGCTCCATTTTATGTCCTTCCGATTCTAACTCTGTAGTGGGCATCAAACCTACAGTTGGTCTCACTAGTAGAGATGGGGTAGTTCCAATCACCCCCAGACAAGACACAGTAGGGTAAAATGCCAAATGAGCTGATCTTCCTAAAAATATCTCATTGTTCTTTATACAAATTACAATTTTTCTGTCATTGTTCAAAATGAATCTGTCGCCTATGGTTTAAACTGGTCATCTAATCACGTGATATGGTGTGTCATCATGAAGGGACAATTTGTTAATTATCTTCTGCAATTGAGCTGGATTTTCTGATATAGAAGAGATTTTTTGGTAGGGACACCTTAATAAACGCGTAGAATGGTGTGGGATGGTGCAGACCAATTTGCAGGACTGTATCAGATGCTGCATATGTCCTTGAAGCCGTTGCAGGCGCTGACAATAGGGATAAAGCAACAGTTGAAGCATCAAAGTATGTCCCAAAAGGTGGATATGCTCAGTTTCTGAAAATAGATGGGCTAAGAGGAAAGAGACTAGGGATAGTGAGACTTTTCTACGATTTTGGCAATGATACTTTCCTGCAGAAAACTTTTGAGCAACACCTGAAGACACTAAGGTAATGAAAACATTTATGCATGGCTCAAATCAGTGCCATTGAATTGCTGCAACATGTTACTTATACTCGGATTGAAATTTAGGCAACGTGGTGCTGTTTTGGTTGACAATTTGGTGATAGATAAAATTGCTGAAATCTTTACTGACCCGAGTGAAGGCATTGCAATGTCAGCTGAATTCAAACTATCATTGAACTCATACCTTAAAGACTTGGTTGCTTCCCCGGTGAGAAGCTTGGCAGATGTGATTGCTTTCAACAAGAAACATGCCAAACAGGTCAGCATGGTGTGAGGAACGCCGCTTTGTGTATCTATTCATGGTTGATGTGTATGGAAACTGTATATGACTCTTCTAAACTATGGTCTTTGGAAGGTGTATATAACCGTGGTCTAATTACAATATTAGGACAAAAACTTTTAAACATTATGTTTTATCAGTCTAGAAGTGAAAACATTATATATCAGTTAAAACCAGCATCTAAGAACTACATGATACCATATGTCTCCAATAAGGTTTCCTATTCCTCAGCTGCATGATTTCTAACTAGTGTCTTTGTGACAATCACATTATTAATGTTTTAAGGAGGTGAAGTGTTATGTTTTGAAGTACGTTGAAGTTATAATTAGAATGTAAAGTGTAACGCTGTAGCAAAATTGTAATTAGACTAGTTCAGGAGAGTAGTGGTTCCCCTTATATATATATATGTCTAATTTAAAGTGGTTGCATAGTGAAAATTGAAGTTAACGTAAAGCATTTAACAGTGTAAAGAAATTTGCAGGAGAAACTTAAGGAGTATGGCCAAGACTTGATGTTGGAAGCTCAAAGGACAAATGGAATTGGAAAAACAGAAAATGCAGCATTATCAAATATGACAAGGCTGTCCCAAGATGGATTCGAGAAACTAATGAAGAGGAATAAACTAGATGCAGTGGTGATTCCTGGTCCAAGTTTTAGTCCTATTCTTGCCATTGGAGGTTATCCAGGAATCATTGTGCCTGCAGGTTACAAGAAGGGCGCTCCATTTGGGGTTTGCTTTGGAGGTTTGAGAGGTTCAGAGCCAAAGCTTATTGAAATTGCTTATTCATTTGAGCAAGCAACCAAGATTAGGAGGCCACCTCCACTTCGTAAGCTAAAAGCTTAAATTAACAGGAGTTTGTAATTCTGGTAATTGACTGGTAATGAATAAGTTCATTCGAACAATGAGGTTTTCTCAGAATTGTATGTTGCAGTTATCACTCAACAGAAATCTGAACCCGAAAGTTAGGGGGTTCATTCTATATAAGTTAATGGACAATAACCATCTAAATGCATCAAGAATGGATAAAACACAGAAACAATCCTATTCTGATACTAAGACTTCTTATGTCTACTAATTTTAAGAATCAAATAGAATAGTGACTTTACCCATAATGGACATCAAAGGCTGATGTATATGAATTCTTTATCCAAGGCAATATATGTATATACAATATAGCTTTAGACACAAACAAACAACAATCTATCTTTCGTCACATTAAAATATCAGTAGAGAGAGCAGAGCAGAGACATCTAATAAAATTGACATCACCATCCACAAGCCTCATATCATATTATATAGGAGAATAAGTCATCGACAGATTCAAACAGAGATCTCGGTGGCAGCAGAGGGAATAGGATCAGGATAGCATTCGACCTCCCTCAACACAGTCTTAAGGCCCTTCCCTCCTGCATTTGCCAATGGATGGATTCCATGAGCAGGTCCTGACATATACTCTCTGTTCTTTCTCTCTTTCTCAACGTTAATCCCAAGACGCTGCTCAACACCTACACACATGTCAACTATGAATTATGAATAACCACATAGCAGAATCTATATGTACATATGGTACCAGATAGTGTTTAAACACACCTTGAACGAGATCTTCATAAACCTGGCCATCTCTAGTGAGAGCCATCATGACCTGAGGCACCCCAAGTGGAAGAGAGTAACCCTTGTCCACTTGCCAGAAATGGTAGACTTTACCGTAAGTCTTGCACACCAGATCCATGTCTTGGCGCTCAATGGGGCCTGGCACTCCCGGCATGAACAGCATCCCACTCTTCACCTCGTAGAGGTGGGAATGCCATAGCCGCTTCTCCTCGTCCGGCAGCGTCAAGAACAGGTTCTCCGATATGATATACTCGAGGCCGATCAGCCGGGCATCGGCGTTCGGGCTGTCGTAGATCAGGCACTGCCTCATCTCCTCGTTCAGATGACCGCAGAAGTGGTGCGCCTCCACTTGCCGGGTCATATCATGCGAGTAAAAATGGAACCTATAGGTACCACAGATACAAATACTGGTATTGATCCCTGACAGTCTGACACACAAAATATGGACACTCGACAACACAGGATGAACATGGCCATTGATATACAAGAAAATGGAACCCACAAGAAATACGACGAACTAAACTCTACAGTTCGTGTTGAGAACACAGGTATACACAAATAGTGGTTGACACTGACACAAGCACAAAACCACAGCATGAACATTAGCATTGACATGCAAGAACATCTAAGGAGCAAACAGATTGCTGTGATTTCAATTAATCAAAGAGAAGAAAGGGAGGATGCGTACGCGCAAAGGTGTTGGTGGATTTTGTTGATGGGGCCAAAGCCTTGGATGGCAGAAGTTGCAGTCTCAATGAGGGAAGTGCCGGTGCTGGTAGGACCACCGGGAACTTCTGGGGTGGTAGCGGACGTCGCCATGTTGAAACTTCTCTGCAAACACGAGAGAAATGAGATGAAGAGTGAGTCCAAGTCGGATTTTATGGGTGGGATTGGGAAGCTGGCAATGCATGCCGATGCTGTGATGGCACTAGCATGGCATGCAGTTCTACGCGTGGCAGAGGGTACTGCTGTACGTGGCTTTTGTACAGTGAAAGTTGGACTTCGGAATAGCAAGATGGAACCACAAAGTCCTAATTGACCTAGTTTTTAGATTATATTAATGACAATAATTATGTTATTTTAAATAAAATTTAAAATTTACCCTTCCTCGGATGATGGTCCCGTGATATTACAGACAATACTGATGATTTTTTGTTGTGATGGGTTACTGGGAAGCTAGGGCAATTAGAAACCGTAATGCAGGGATCAACTTTCGTACAGGTGTTGGTCTTTGGGTTTGATAGTCAAATTTTATTATTTGTTAATGGCTTCTATTACATGAAATAAAAAGATGGTTTTTTGCAAGTTCGCTGTTAGTGATTCTGGTTTTTATGATTTATTTTTGTTGGTTAATTCTGATTTTGAATGGTTATTGCTGTGAATAATTCTGCGTTTTTTGGCCGGTTTCCTGTTGCTTCATGGAATTTCTGGTTTTAATGCATATATAAGAAAAAACATTACGTAAAAATTGGCTTTTCTGGCATTGGAATGGTGCATATCAATAGTCACACCTGTAAGCGACAGGAAAACTAGAGGAGGTTGAATAGTTTTTCTTTAAAATTGCTTTTTAAATTAATAAAGTTTTTTTTCACAGTAACAAGTTGATTGTATATTAAAATTAATTAACTAATTATGATTGTGCAGTTAATTGTATTTTTTAAACTAGTTGACCATTTATAAATGAAAACTAAATATTTGGATTGTGAAAATAATTAGTTAACTTTACAAAGAATGCAATTAACTAAATTACAATAGAAGTAAATAAAAGAGTAAAGAAAATAGAGAAACAATACTGAATTTATCTTGATGGGCACAACTTGCCAAATGCTTAGTCCCTTTGACAACCATAGGTTTTTTTTTTTTTTAACTATTTCAACATACTTAACAACACTTGTTCATAAATTTTTTATACTCGCCCCTAACATGAGATTTTTCTTACTCACCCTTAACACGGGATTTTTATGATCCTCTCTAATACATAGTTTTTAAGCTCATCCCAAATTAATCTCAAAGTTCTCACAATTGGACTCAATTTTCATTACACTCAACAATGGATGATGTTCACAAATAAAAATAATAATATTTGGAAACCCTTACGAAAGGAATGAATAATGTTTGGGAATCCTTACGAAAAGAATACAATAATAGACACACTATATAGAAACTTTTGAAAGCAAGATAAACCAAATACAAGTCCATAATTCATTTATTTTTTACAAATAAACTTTCATATATGTATTTCTTTGAAGGTGTAGCTTCTATATATATATACAGGTATTCATGGGAGATGAACATTGGACATTGAAGGCATCATATTTTTTAGCTTCAACCGGCAGAATAAGTTTTTTCTATCTTTCTCTATGATTTTTGCATATTACAGAAAATAAAGAAATAAGAAGTGTTGGAGATTGAGAAAGAAAGAAGATTAAATCCTCTTTAAAAACCTTCCTTTTACAGATCTAATTGATGTCTCCAAGGAAAGGAAAAGAGTGGTTGAGAAGAGATGAATGAGATTGTGTGTCCTCTTTAAAAATCGTCTTTTTGCATATCTAATTGATGTTTTCAAATAAGGAAAATAATTGTTGGAAAGAAATGAAAAAGACTGAATCCTCTTTGATAACTTTTCTTTTGCATATTTGATTAATGTCCCAAAAAAAAAAAAAGCATTCATGTGTTCCAATGTTTTAAATGCTTTCAAGTTTTGTTTTTTTTTTTCACTTAAGCTAAACAATAATTGAACTTTCGATTGCATTGGGATTTTTTAAACAGGTTTTATTAATCAGTGTCCTAATAGTACTAATTAAAGATTATTTATTATACATAATAAATAATTTTTAATTAATTAAATTAGTCAATAATTATTTATTATACACATTATCAATAATAATAAATATTTGTACATTAATTTTATTGATTAAAGCTAATTATTATAAGCAATAAATATCTTTTACCCAGTGTCCGCTGGTTAGAAAAACCCTTTTTAAAAGATTAAACCTATTATTAGACAACAGTAAGTACTCTGAAAAATAAACACAATTAATAGGACCCGATTTTGTCTTCTTTGATCATCTTTTGACATATGACACTCCTTAATCTATGACGGCCTTCGATAAACCTTCAAGTCGAATTGTCAAATTCTTAATCGAATTTACAGTCTTTTAAACTATAATTTGAATCTGTAACATTATATGTGTGTGTGTGTATATATATCAAATTCAATTAGCGGCCACAAAATAAAAATTTGAACCTGTTCGATCTAAATTGAGCACATGTTCTGCCATTTTGACGTCTGTAGTCTATGAAGTGTGGCTGAATATTTACGAATTATGGAGTAAGAATGAAACTATAGGCAAAAAGGAATTTTTTTTGTTTTTTCTCTTTTGAAGTGAAAACAATGCATTCTTTTTACGTTATCTTCATGTAGTACTTTCTTTCTTTTAGACCTAATTTACCGTCACCAATCCTGATGTTATAAGGGGCAAGTTAAGTATATGGGTGAATTTTTTGCAAGATATTATAAAGATTTTTAAATATAAATTATACTTTTAATACCCAAGTTAAAACAATAACTTTTATCATATAATAATTTAATTTTATTTCTACATGCATTTAAAGATAAAGATAATAAGTTTAAAGTTGTCACATACTTGTATTTGATATATTTTGAATAAAGTTACCGTAAAAAATTTATATAGACTATAAAATAATGTCTTAAAAAATTAGTTTTTAGAATAATATCTCTTTAATTAAAAATCAATCATATATTAATTTATAAATCAATATAACTTAAATAAATTTTTATATGAAAACTTATACATTTTTAATACATAAAGTTTTATTAAAGCATCATATTCTTTCATTTTACCGTAGTTACTATTTACCACACTTTTCTTTGTATCGATAGAAATAAAAAATATATAACTTTATTATCTTTTATTATTATTATAACTTTTTATACAATTTCTCGTATAAATTTATTAAATAATGACTTTTTAAAATACATATTTTTATTTTAAAAATATTCCAAACATATTCTTCATTAATATAAAAAACATTGGGGAAGAATTGAAAAAACCCGTACTTTCGGATTTCCCTTCCTTCACTGTTCATAGTTCGTACTACATCCCGCTCTGTCTCTCGCTGCGTATAACTGGAGGCAAATCCAGCAAAAGGTAAATCCTTTTTTGCAAATGGAAAGTACAAAATTTGTTTCTATCTCTATGTTTCTGATTCATTGAAATTTTTCCTAGTGACTCAGAAGAATTTTGGAGAAGCAGCTGAGGGATCGAGTCCGATTGAGACATGGTAAATTTCTTTGCTTTCGTTCACATTTTGATGAGCAACTCATGCGAGGAAAGAAAATCTGAAGAAATTTGGTGGCAAGAGTAGAAAATCATATTTCAAATTAATCTTGGTCTTGATTAATTTAAGTTGCACTTAATTTCCCGATTCATCCAAAAGAGAACAGAAGACATTGCATTCTGTTTTGGTTTAATTGCTCTTTTTTTTCCCCTCTTCGACTTTGTCATGTAAACAGTCTGGCAGAAAAGAAACAGTTCTGGACCTGGCAAAGTTTGTAGACAAAGGCGTTCAAGTGAAGCTTACTGGGGGCAGACAAGGTTACCCAAATTTCTTGATTCTTTCAATTTGGAAGCATTGTATGCGAATGGAGTGGACAATGAAGTTTTAATTGAATTACGGGGAGCCATGGGAGCAAAATTTAGATGCCCTGTGAAGCCTGGATGCTCATAAATTTCAGTTAGGTTAAGGTTTAACAAATATGATTATGGATTTTAGATATAACCTCTGCAAGAAAAATATATTATGGTTCTCAAATCCAGGCTTCAACCAGGCCCTATCCTTTGCACGGAAGTTTTTGTGATGGGCTTGAATAATTTTTGTTCTTGACAACTCAAAAGGGACAATATCCATCTGCGTTGACTATAAACTTACCTCGTTGTTCTATCAAAGAAAAACTTACCTTTTTAACTTCTTTCAGTTTCGATTTATATACGTGTATCTGTTTTTATCACCTTAAATGCTTTAAAATCAACACTGGCCACCAGTGAACAGAAAATTATAATGATAAGTTCAGTAACAATGAACAATCTATATTTAGGTTTTTTGTTGATTGAAAATGCAGGGTCTTAAATTTACTGATTTCATCATTATTACCTTTGCATCTGTCATTTTCTCAATCGATATAGATGTCAGGAGTGACAACTGAAAGATGACTCACTTGAATTTTAATTGTAGTATACAACCAATGATTTTAAACACTCAGACTCAGTTAAGACTTAGTGCATATTTCATGCACCAAAATGTTAGCAAGCTCCCCTATATATTTTCATTAATATTTCCTTTTTGGATTACAGTGACCGGTACTCTGAAAGGGTATGATCAATTACTTAACCTTGTCCTAGATGAAGCTGTAGAGTTTCTAAGAGGTAAATAATAGTATCAATTCCTTATTCTGTTCTTTGGTGATCAAAGTATATATACATATTGCAGTGGTTATGACTCTTTTATAATGTAAATGACCTTATAAGTGAAACTCTTACATATCTGTCTCGCTACAGTTTGCTACAACCTACAATTAAAAAAGATATTTCAACTTTTGGTGGCAAGGGCAGAATTTGAACATCCATCTGTATTTTGTTGATTCATCAGAGCTATTGTCTCATTATGGGTAGAAATCTCTGTATTTATGACTTAGCTGAAGCTAGCTAATTTCCCTCTAAATAATTTTTTTAATTGCTTTAATCTAATAAGTAGAGGGACAACTCTAATAGAAGTTAAAAGAGCAGAGGATAACACTGTAAAATTCAAAACATAGGGAGAGAGACTAAATTGTTACGATGAGCAAACTTAAATAAATCAAATGTGCACTTAAAGCATAAATGTAATAAACTTCAGCAGTTTTCTTATTTGGTGTCATACTATATATTATCTGGTGAAGGAGTCCAAAAATTGCCAAAATATGTCTAAAAAGCTGTCAATATTAAGAGTATATTATATTTTCATTTGATTTTACTAAGTTGCTCTACTTCCAATAATGAACTGCATCTGTGATCAGATATGGCAGTGCCACAAAAGTCTTCACCTATTTCAACGAAAAATCAGCTTGGTTAAATCTAACACTGATGAAATAAAATCTTTGCATATTAGTGAAAAATGTCTGCCATTTCATTGATTATAAAGGCATTTGTCTCTTACTTTGCAGATCCTGATGATCCGCTCAAAACCACCGATCAGACCAGACGTCTTGGCTTAATAGTAGGTTTCTCTCTGCATCATCTATATTGTTGTAGAGTCCAACATAAAGTATCATCACTTAGCTTCAAACTTAGACCTTCTGGCACATGGTTATTTGCTTATCTATGCTGAAAAAGCACATGCTTCATGTGTGGACGTATGACCAGTTTTTTGAAACCTGCTGGATCTTTTTCTACCTGTGTCTAGTTAAAGTCATAAGCTAGCTCATCAAGAAGGTAATGGAGATAAACCTATGACAAGAGAAATATAAAACAGATGGAGAGCTTATTTGTATACTAAGCATTGTTGTACAGGCGGTGGGGAAATTAACTTAGATACGGATTTGTAATTTGATTGACCAAACTGTAGTAGAACTGTAGAACTGTGTTTATGATCAAATAATTGATCATAGAGTGGGTAAGCTATCTCATCATACTTATATTCTCGAACCTCAGTTTTTAGTTTTCACAACACCGCTTGGAATCTATCAATGCCAGAACTCTAATTCTCAATTCCTGATAAAACCCTGAGCCTAGATACTTGAAGACTCTGAACGCCTTGTTTCATAGTAACCCTGCATATTAACTCCTCCCTGGATTTTTTATTTAGGTTAGATCATAGAAATTGAAATCGCACGATACGCGACATGTCATCTCTGTTAGAAATATACCAAGTTATCTTGATTTAGATCTGCACTGTGCAAGCATAGGATAGCTCAATTGCTTGGTAAATAAGCACAGCATGTTTGTTTCTGAACTATCTTTTTCTTTCCACTTTATGATATGAATCTTTTTGGCCTTCGCCTATGGAACTCAAGTGAATATTATATACCACAGGTTTGTAGAGGAACTGCTGTTATGCTTGTGTCTCCAACTGATGGCACAGATGAGATTGCCAACCCCTTCACCCAGCCAGATGGAGCCTAAATAAGAAATATATGTATCTTTTATTTCAGTTTGGATTTCTCATATTGTGGCGAGAATATAAGGTCACGTTCAATTACGATGAAACGTTGGATTTCCAACAGTCCAAATTTATATTAAATTAATATAAATGCTTATAATTATATTTTCAATCTATAAATTTGGATCATTGAATTTTCATCCAATGATCTGTTATAATTGAATATGACCTCATATTTTCACCATACGATGAGAGGATTTGAATTACTTTTATTTCAATGTTCATCAAGCCAACTGTCATTTTTTAGCTTTGAGATGGAGATTTTGATAAGCATTATTTTAGTCCACTTTGTAAACTTGGAGCATTCTTCAATGCATTAAATGGATAGTGTTACACATTGTGTTCCTGTTATTACATTCATCTGGAATTTTGATGCAATTATTTGATTCATTGTGGTTTACATGTTTGACATGCATAATGTGTTTTAGCTGCATGGGAATAAATTATTTCTCACTGCAACCATATAATTTACTTTAAACAGAAAAAATACTTGCAATGATATGTGACACCTTTTTAGATAATTTATGTCTAAAATTAAATTATTATATGAATGACACAGCGTATCCTTTCCTCTATTTTATTTTATAAAAATAATTTATTGTGTTAATATAATATTATTTAAATAATACCATGTGATTAAAATAGGTTAAAACATATATGTGTAATAATTTTTCGTAATTAATCAAATATTTTAATAGCAGTTTCTTTTAATACATATAATCATCTAATCTGAAATTCAAAAAATTATTAAAAAATAATTTTTCATCTTCCTTTAAATTAATATTTTGTGATGTTCATAATTGATTATAGAACAGTAGCTTTGCTAAACCAATAGTGGAGTGACCACTTGTCTTTAGAGTGAAATAAATGACCCGCTGGTACTGATTCATCAGTGTGCTAGTACTTAACTATTAATGATGCTGTGTGTGGTTCCCAACACTTTCAAACAGACAAGCTGCTTGAAGTGTTCATAACAGGGTTTTTAAAATTGAATTTAAATTTAGGTTTAAAAAAGTCTAAACTATTTTAATCAAATTTTTTTGTGAGTTTTTATTTATATTTTTTATTTAGATTTATTGAGCTAATCAAGTTTTTTTTAAAATCATGATTAAATTAATTTGTTATTTAAAATTTAAGATAAATAATATAATTAACTATTATTATTATTACTTATAAGATTATATATAAAGAAATAGTAAATACAAATAAGTTATTGTATTGATATAAATTTTTTATGTAAAATGTATTAATTTTTATTTATTTATCAAAATTTCACAATATACTAATTTTTTTAAATAATAAGTTTTTTATTAAAAATATTTATTCAAACTTTTTTAATTTGGACTAGACTTTAAATAAGCTTGAGTTTAACATATTTTATAAATTGAATTTTTTTTTTGTTTAAACTTTATTTTTTCGAGTTGGACGTATCAGGTTAAATAAACATTTACCAGCACATTTTAATAAGTATATGACATGTTGTCATTTTTTTTAATCTTCACGAAGTTTATGGCTTCAAAAAATTTAGCACACATATGTTACTTTAATGACATGTTTTGAATTCCTTATATCTCATACCTATACATGTCAATATCACGTTACATGACATATTTAAAGATTAAGCTTTAGATCTCTCAAAAAAATAAATCAACACAAGCTCCTAAATTAAGAAAATTTAAGTGTGAACCACAAATGACTACTATAAAATTATAGTACATTTATTTAAGAGTTACATGTTGTAGAATAAAATTTTTTTGATAAATATTTTTTATGAGTTGCAAGATTCTCTTTCGTCATAATTTAATTGAGTTAGTACGTTATTATTAACTGTTACAAAAATATATTATTATCAACCACTATTTTTTTTTATATAATTCCCTTTTCATTGTCGAGCCAACTTGAGATTTGACAATTATTTAAATTCTCATTTTAAATAAATCCATAAAAAATATGCAAACAAAGTTGACTCATTCATTAGTTTCTTTTTCATGGAGTCCAAGTACCCATAAAATTTCCCATGTCTTACTTTGTGGTCTATACTTTATACCAACCTCCATGACATTTTTATTAATCATAAATTATTTATGCTCCCAAAGCTTTATTGACAATATTGACTTCATATTACGGAATAAAATCTTTTCTTTTTGTCAAAAAAGTGTGCCTGGTTTGTGACTAGTAGCCTCGTGCACTAAAAGATTTAGAAAACAATCTCACATAATTTAAAAAAATATGCATAGAAATACACCTAATATAGACTTTTAATCTAATGTATCTCACCTAACTTTTTAACTTGAACTGTTAAGGAAATATAGTTCACCTATCTTAAACTTTGACCAATACTTATTTCAACTTCAATCACATGCATGATTTAACTTTTTACAATTTATTCATTATAACACATGATCAAATTGCCTCGCTTCAACTTGGGTTCTATATAGAAGTTAGGCTTAGACTCTAAATGATCTGATTATATTTTAAGTTGCTGGACAACCATAGTTCAAATCTTTTTGGCTATAGAACATGTAATCGGCCCAGATGAAGCTCCTTGGCCCAAGTCAGCCTCTTGTTCAACTTGAGGCTCACCATTCTCCCTGGGTTCAAATCCAAGTCTTCATTATCATCTAAGTATGACGTCAAATTTATTACATTGAATATGACAAAAATATTGCAATCTCCTGGTAAATCAACCTTGTAAGCATTGTCATTTATTTTCTCCAAAATTTTGAATGAACTTTTTGCCCTGAGCATTAGTTTTGACTTCTATTTGTTAAGAAACCTTTCCTTCCGAAGATGAATCTAGATAAGATCACTTAGCATGAACTGAACTTGCTTCCTTCCCTTGTTTGTTGCTTTTTCATAAGCGACATTCTTTTTTTCAATCTGTCGCTTCACATTTTCTTGTAAAGTTTTAATCATTTCATCCATGCACAATCTGTCACTTAAAGGTAGCGATACTAGATCAATCGGTGTGATAGAATTAAACTCATAAACTACTTCAAAAGGAGAATATTTAGTAATACCATGAACACTTCTATTATATGAAAGCTTAACAAATGGCAAGCATTCATCCCAATTCTTCATATGCTTACCAATAATCGTTCTAAGTAAGGAAGAAAATGTTTTATTGACTACTTCAATTTGCCCATTAGTTTGAGGATGACAAATTGTGCTGAAAAGTAATCTTGTCCCAAGCTTTTTCTATTACATTTTCTCACTGCAACCATATTAACTCCTCCCTGGATTTTTTATTTAGGTTAGATCATAGAAATTGAAATCGCACGATACGCAACATGTCATCTCTGTTAGAAATATATCAATTTATCTTGATTTAGATCTGCACTGTGCAAGCATAGGATAGCTCAATCGCTTGGTAAATAAGCACAACATGTTTGTTTCTGAACTATCTTTTTCTTTCCACTTTATGATATGAATCTTTTTGGCCTTTGCCTATGGAACTCAAGTGAATATTATATACCACAGGTTTGTAGAGAAACTGCTGTTATGCAAGTGTCTCCAACTGATGGCACAGATGAGATTGCCAACCCCTTTACCCAATCGGATAGAGCCTAAATAAGAACTATATGTATCTTTTATTTTAGTTTGGATTTCCTCATGTTGTAGTGGGAATATGAAGTCATGTTCAATCATGATGAACCGTTGGATGGAGATCCAACGGTTCAGATTTATATTAAATTAATATAACTGCTTGTAGTATTATTTTCAATTTATAAATTTGGAGCATTGAATCTCTATCCAATGATCCACTATAACTGAACATAACTTCATGTTTTCATCACAACATGAAGGTATTTGAATTGCTTTTATTTCAATGCTCATCAAGCCAACTATCATTTTTTTGCTTTGAGATCTTAATGTGGAGATTTTGATAAGCATTATTTTAGTCCACTTTGTAAACTTGAGCATTCTTCAATGCATTAAATGGATAGAGTTACACATTGTGTTCATGTTATTACATTCATCTGGAATTTTGATGACATTATTTGATTCACTGTGGTTTACATGTTTGACATGCATAATGTGTTTTAACTGCATGGGAACAAATTATTTCTCACTGCAACCATATAATTTACCTTAAAAAAAAACCACTAGCAATGATATGTGACACCTTTTTGGTTAATTTATTTCTAAAATTAAATTATTATATGAATGATACAGAGTGTATTCTTTCCTCTATTATATTTTATAAAAGTAATTTATTGTGTTAAGATAATATTATATAAATAATACCATGTAATTAAAACTGGTTAAAACGTAAATGTGTAATAATTTTTTGTAATTAATCAAACGTTTTAATAGCAGTTTCTTTTAATACATATAATCATGCAATGTGAAATACAAAAAAATTATTTCATCTTACTTTAAATTAATATTTTGTGATGTTCATAATTGATTATAGAACACTAGCTTTGCTAAACCCTATCTTTGAATAGTGCAGCGAGCACTTGTCTTTTAGAGTGGAAATAAATGACCTGCTGGTAATGATTCATCAATGTGCTAGTAATTAACTATTAATGATGACAGTGTGTGGTTACCAACACTTCCAAACAGACAAGCGGCTTGAAGTGTTCATAACTACTTAAAAAGTGTTAGTAATTACACATTACTAATAGTAGGCTTGATTATTGGGTGGGTTTTTAAAATTGAATTTGAATTTAGATTTTAAAAAGTCTAATCTATTTTAATCAAGTTTTTTTTTATGAGTTTTTATTTATATTTTTTTATATGGGTTTATCGAACTAATCAATTTTTTTTAAAATTATAATTAAATTAATTTATTATTTAAGACTTAATATAATTAATTATTATTATTATTACTTATAAGATTTATATAGAAAAGTAGTAAATACAAATGAATTATTGTATTGGTATAAATTTTTTACATAAAATATATTAATTTTTATTTATTTATCAAAATTTTATGTTATATTATTTTTTTTAATAATAAAATTTTTTATTAAAAAATTAATTGTATTTTTCTAATTCAAACTAAACTTTAAAAAAATTTGAGTCTGACATGTTTTATAAATCAGACTTTTTTTATTTAAACTTTATTTTTTCAAGTTGAATGTATCAAGTTGAATGAGCTAATTAAAAACAGGTCTAATCACTAATTACCACAAACTTTTACCAGCACATTTTAACAAGTATATGACATGTTGTCATTTTTAAATCTTCACGAAGTTTATGGCTTCAAAAAATTTAGTACACATATGTTACTTTAATGACATGTTTTGAATTCCTTATATCTCATACATATAATGTCAATATGGCGTTACATAACATATTTAAAGATTAAGCCTTAGATCTCTTACAAAAAAAAAAAGATCAACACAAGCTCCTGAATTAAGAAAATTTAAGTGTGAACCACATAAATGACTACTATAAAATTATAGTACATTTATTTAAGAGTTACATGTTGTAGAATAAAAATTTTTTGATAAATATTTTTTGTGAGTTGCTGGATTTTCTTTCGCCATAATTTAATTGAGTTAACGCGTCATTATTAATTACTACAAAAATATGCTATTATCAACTTTTTTTTTTATGTAATTTCCCTTTTATTGTCGAACCAAGATTTGACAATTATTTAAATTCTTACTTTAAATAAATCCATAAAAAATATGCAAACCTAAAGTTGACTCATTCATTAGTTTCTTTTTCTTGGAGTCCGAATCCCCATAAACTTTCCCATGTCTTACTTTGTGGTCTGTACTTTATACTAACCTCCATGGTATTTTTATTAATCATCAATTATTTATGCCCACAAAGCTTTATTGACAATATTAACTTCACTTCACTGAATAAAATCCTTTCTTTTTGTCAAAAAGTGTGCCTGGTTTGTGACCAGTAGCCTCCTGGTTTGTGACTAGTAGCGTCGTGCACCAAAAGATTTGGAAAACAATCTCAAGGTGTTCTTAGAAAGGAGGGCCTGATACTATATAATATTAACTAATGAAATCCACAAAAATTTAAAGCACATATATGCACTTTAAAAAATTGAACAATTCAAAAACATAAACAAATAACCAAAAAAATAATAATAATAATTAACAATCTTGAATAATAAATTTACACACCATACCTAAAAATATTATGTTTAATTTGTCACACTCTTAAATAAAAGAGGAAGAGTGATAAGAATTAGAAATAATTTTGCCACTAAGTTTATAAAACTTAAATAAGAAATTCACATATAAGATGCTAAGCTAATTTTTAGAGTATTTAAGGTAACATTTCTCATTGATAGGTTTTTTATTTATAGTTAAGAACAACCCTCATGGCGTAAGTGTAAAATTCATCTAATTTGAAAAAACATGGATATAAATACACCAAATATAGACTTTTAATTTAATGTAGGTCACTTAACTTATTTAACTCAGACTTTTAAGGAAATATAACTCACCTAATTTATACTTTAACCAATATTTATTTCAACTTTCATCACATGCATAATTTGACTTTTCACAATTTATTCATTATAGCACATGATCAAATTGTTTCACTTCAACTTGGGTTCCATATAGAAGTTAGATTTGAACCCTAAATGGTCTGATTCAATTTTGAGTTGTTAGACAACCATGACTTGAATCTTCTTAAGCTTAGAACATGTAATTGACTTATATAAAACTCCTCGACCCAAGTTAACCTGTTGTTCAACTTAAGGGTTATCATACAGTTTCGAATAAAAATAAAACATAAACCTCATAAGTGTCCAACTTTTGAAGTTGCTAGATACTTTATACTGTTCAAACTTTTCTTAACACAACTTTTTTAAAAAAACACTAATCATTTGAAAGAATGAAAATAAAAAATTGAAATTGAAAAAATATACACATAAAAAATTCAAAAATCTTGCAAATAAAAAGTTGTTATTTGATTCTTAATTTCAAATAAGCTATAGGGTTTTGTAGAAAGTGATAATTATATTTCAATTTGGCATAAAGAAATGGTAAGTGATAAATTTTGGTACTAAAGTTATCATATCAATGTCAATTTCAATTAGTTATCATTTAATATAATTATTAAAATGAATTAATCTATTAACAAAATTCCAAAACTAAGAACCATGCCATTTAAACAGCATTCCTTCCCATTTCCAAGCCATGGATAATTTTTTTCACATAATAAAATTCGCATGCAGTTTTAAGCATTTATTGTTAGTTTTTTTTTAAAGTTATATTATGACCTGTGAACTTTTTTTTTTTTCTAAAAAATGATGATATAATATTAAGTTCAAAAAAAATATTCACACATTTAATTTATCCATGTAATTTTTTCTAATCTCACCTAGCCATTGCCATTTATTTATATATTTATTTTTGGACCCAATCAACTAAAGCCACTTGTGCTACCATGAAATGTTGTAGATCCATCTACTCAATTACACATCACTTTCAACACACTTAATATACAAATTGTGGAGGTGGCAGATTTTTATTTTTTCCATTTATGTAGGCTAACTACCCCTAAATCAAATTATGTACAAGTGTCAAAGAAATGACCTGAATTGATGGGCACTGACACATAACCTACAAAACAATTCACTCACAAATCACAATTATACTAACATTTGTCTGTACCTGCAGGACCAGTTGGTTTGGGTTTGGGGACAATTAATCTTTGATTTTGATGATGATAGCTAATGTGTCATTAACGCTGGATTTATTATAATTTTTAAAAGAAATTATTTGTTGTTGCATAGGTTAATTTTTTAAATTTATATTGTTGAATTAAAATTTTTGATTGCCCATATTTATTAAGTTTAATTTAAATCGATAGATCATGCATTTTTTTAATACTAATTGTTAGATTCATATATTTTTTAACAAAAGTGAAAAATTCAAACTTGCCATTAACATTCTTGATTGGTTGAAATTCATTGTTTAATTTTTCATATTTTTGGATAAATTAATTAGACATGCTCAATAAGTAAATAGTACTTAGTTCATGCTCAAAAGAAGGTGACTCATTTTATATATGCATATGAAATCACTATATGATTGAATTAATTGATATTTCTTTTTTGTCAAAATTAATTGGCACGTATAAGAAATTGTCTCTTAAGCTAATTTGTTAAAATAAACCTCCAACTAAGATATTTGGTTTGAAAATTACATGATATTGCAGCTAATTAATTTAAGAGTAAATTATGTTAGCTTTAAAAAAAAAATGATCAAATTATATATGATATTTCTCTTATTTCAAAAGTTATACATAACTTTCTTAATATTTATATTATATATATATATATTAAAAAAAATCTCCTTAATTTACTTTTTTTGTCAAAGAGTTAATTCTCTATAACATAAGACTGTAATCTTAGTTTTAATACGACAATGAAGACAGATAAATTAATGTCAAAACTCTAACATTAAATTGGGAGTCTATAATTTTATTCATAATATGATAATTAAGACCATTATGTAATTGTATTGTTTAAAATAACAAATATTATGTAGAAAGTTAATTTTATTGATAAAAATTAAATTTAAAAATAATAAATATAAAATTTGAAATCTAAGAAATATTAAGTATAATTTAGATAAATTTAAATAAGAATTAGTACAGTTTACCATTAATTTAAAAAGTTGAGAAAGGTTCTACATCAATATCTTAGACAAGATTCTTAAGAAATAATAATAATAATAATAATAAAGGTGCATAGAATATGGAAAGTTATAAATAAATTGCAAAAAATGAGTAGACAACAAATTTGATTAGACAATCTTCAAGCCTCCTGAAAAAGAAGGAATAAGTCAAAGTAAACGGACCGATTGTTCAACCTTACAAATTTAGACCTGTAAACAAAGTTTCCTGCTTTGACTTTTTGTTGCATTTAGATAAGTTTTAAAATATAAAAATAAAAATAAATCTTTCCCGTTAATTAAATCCCATATTCAAAAGATATGGTGGCAAAAAAAACAAGTACAATAATAAATTAAGCTACTCATGTGCTTCCAACTTTCTTATTATAAACAAAAAACTTAAAAACAAAAGAGCTAGAGGGGCGCCAACTACCCAAAAGCCATCTTAACTTTTTTCTTCAATAGCCGTTATCAAATATTATTAATTTAGACACTTTATATTAAATTAATTTTTTACAATTTTTTATAAATAACGGTAAAAAAAATTTATTTAAAATTTTATTTTATATAAAATTAATTTTTTATTAATTTAAACAGAAGGATTAATTTTATATAAATTTAAATTTGTAAGAAATTAATTTTATATAAATTTAATTCCTAACAAATTAATTCATTAGTTTTGTTTGTTTACTTGAAGGTGCTGGTCTTTGTTTATAGAAAATTACTCAACCATTTAATTCATATATTTGAACTCAAACATCATCCCTATAATGCAAATCAGGAAAAAAAAATTGATTAAAAATTTGTAAGAAGTTTCAACTGGAAACAAATATAATATATTCAGTTCCTAACTGTAATTTTAATAGATTACTTCTAAAATATAACAAATTATGTTTAAAAAAAAAAAACAAAGGGTGTACCCATATATCACCTAGATGTTTAGAAGAATAAATTAATTTATTAAGATATTAACTTTAACATTTAAATTCAAACATTCAATATTAAATATTATATTTAATTAAATATGTTAATAAATGACATAAATAAAAAATTTCATAACTCTTCTCGGCCATACATAATTTAAATTCTTTTTTTACTATCAAAATTAAAGTGTTTTGAATGGAATAATTAAGTGATACAATTATAAATATATTGTCTTTAATTTTAAACCTGTTAAAATTACATTTAAATTATAAGATAATATTAAAAAATATTTTATAAGTTATTTCATTTCATTAATAACTTATTTTCTTCTCTATTTAAATTTTTAAATAATAAAATAACATTTAGTCTGTCAATCACTTCTTGCTATAACATAATATATATATATATATATATATATATATATATATAAAAGCTTCCAAACACAGGCTAAAGTTGAGACACAATGAAAGAATCTTTGGCGTTCAAATTCTTTTAAAATAAATAAAATTTAATCTAAATTCTTTAAAATGATTTTAAAATTTAAAACTTTTTCGTAGCAAATGTGTTAAACTCATTGCTCTGAAAAGTAAATTTTCTTTTTGGGCTGTACTACCGTGACTGGTTGAGACACGGATAGCATGTTACCCTCTTCCCCAAAAATATATTTGACAATTGGGTAGCTTTCGCAGCTTCTAAAAAAGTTGCAAAGGAGAGTAGGTAAGCAAGGTTGACTGTAATTGTTTCAGGGTGATATTATTCCGTTCCCACGCGGATCCAGTCAACACCATGCGGCGGTTCCTCTTTTTCTTTTGCTTCCTCAATCTTCGTCTCCTACCTTGAACCTTCATTAGATTCGCCCCCTTCCCTTTCACTCTATTCGGATAGAAGTTATACAGCCAACGCTAGAACTCTTTGTCTTCTTCCGTTATCCTCTTCTTTGAGTAAAAGCTAACCAACCCACAACCAAAGCCGCTGATGTTGCTTCATAATTCCGGTCATTGATGCCAACCCATTTGGTCAGAAGATTGGGTACACGCTGAAACCGTCATTTTCGGCCCTAAAAATTGTAGCTTGGGCTTATATCCCACTCTTCCCGTCTCTTCTCTCATTTTTTTTTGTTGTTTTTGTTCGTGGGTGTGTTGTTGTGATGGAGGAGAGTGCGCAGTTGCCTATCGGGATGAGAGCATTGGAGTGTCTCGGTAAAGGGTTTGATCTGACCAGTGATTTTCGATTGAAATTTGCTAAGGGAATCGGAGGTAAGAGGTTGGTGGAGCTGGACGAAGTGAACAAAAGGGACATTTTGATTCCTGGGGGACTTACCATTCAAGGAGTTTCAGAGGATATCCGGTGTGATAAAGGGGATCGAATCCGCTTCAAATCTGATGTGCTTGAATTGAACCAGGTGGGCTTCTCTCTCTTCTGTATCTTTCTGTTCCGAGTAAATCATGTTTTTGTTCTTCGATTTCGAATAGGAGCAGCACATATAACGTCTACACTTTGATGCTAAATATCATAAGACGACAATTCTATTACGCTGGATGATAGAATATGTTAGAAAGTAGATTGTAAGGTATTATATTTATGAGGATTTGAAGTTACACTCAAGTTCCGCATTCTTCACTTTAGGCGTTTGCATCCTGTACTTTTTTGGACAAGATTAGTTTAGAGGGCAGCTTGAACAAGTTTACTTCTTTTATTTTTACTTACTAACGTCTTCTTGAGGATAATCAAATTTACAAGTTGACGAAGGCTTATTCCTCCTTATATGTTGGTGAAAGTTTGCAATGTTGTCTTTTGTGGCTCTTTCGGATTCTGTTGGCACCGCCACAGTGAGTTCTTTCCTTAGCTGTAAGGATCCAATTGTATGTCTCATTATCAAATGGTTTAGGTTTTCATTTGATGAAATCTTGACTCTCACGATGATGCTTTACTGGTCGAGCCTATATTTCTGGAAAGCATTATGTTTTAATTGCCGACCAGCATGTATAGTTTTAAGTGCCATATATAAGAAACGTATCTACACCAAATTGCTTAAATTGCTATCTGGGTTCTGGAAGTAATGGTCACAACTCACAACATAGGCCAGCCAAGTCCTGTGGGTGAAGTAGATACCTAGTTCAAATTAAAAAGTAATTTGTATTATACAAAGAGATTGAAAATTAGATGAGTCGGATCCTGAGTAGACAGCAAAAGAACAGTGGACTTAAATTTCTGGATAGATTGACGACGTTAAAAAATCCTTAATTTTCTGCAAAATGCATTTGATAAAAGTGAACTCCCATAAAACAATAATGTGCATAGCTCCAGAAATCAAATAAATTTCAATTTTAAATGTCTCTTATTTTCCTCCCTTTTTGTAAATCTCTATTCTCTATCAGAAAAATTTTCTTCTTTTTCTAAGAAAGTTACATCTTGTTTTTTTTTTTTCACAGATGTCAGAGTTACTTAATCAAAAATCAGCAATACAAGGAAAAATTCCCTCGGGTTATTTCAATGCTCTCTTTGATTTAAGTGGTGATTGGTTTCGTGATGCTGCTGACACCAGATATCTCGCTTTTGATGGTTATTTCATTTCACTGTACTATTTACACTTAATAGCTTCTCCACTTACTCTGCAAGAGGAAGTAAAAAAGTCTGTTCCGTCTCAATGGGATCCGGCTTCACTGTCTAGGTAAGCCTGACACAATTTCAATCTTTAACCAATAGACAAATGAAGGGTTCTTTGAATAGATTGCGTAAGTTAACTTGCTTTCAATAGCTTCTCATGAAATAGATTTTCATTTTTTGGTTTCAACTTCTCACCGTTATAATTTTTATGAGAGCTTAAAACTGAACAGTGAATTGGTAATGAGGAATTAAGTGATAATAAAAACACTTTAAGCGTAATGCTTGGAAGTATATGTTAGACAGAGTCCTTGCTTGTATCCAGTTGTAAAATGGTGACTTTATGATTGAACCTTGAATATTTTAAGAGTGTAACAGTATAGTTAGATATAGTAACTGATGTTGGTAGCAGTTGGGGATTATGATTTTCATATGAAAAGTATGATGGTGCTGATGAATTTTGTTAGGCAGGTTCATCCAGACGTATGGCACTCACATTATAGTAGGTATGGCTGTTGGAGGTCAAGATGTAATCTGTGTTAAACAAAAACACTCTTCAAAGTTTCCTCCTGGTGATCTCAGAAGATGTCTAGAGGATCTTGGAGATTATATGTTTTCAGATACAAGAAGCCCTTCTCTACTACAGAGGAAGACAGCAGATGGAAAACAGAAGGTATGATGCTTTATCTTCTTTAATTCTAATATTCATGCGACTTGCCTAACAATGTGAGTTCTATATTTATGTAGGTTCCTGAAGTCTTCAATCGTGTGATGCAATCAAACACAATGCAGTTCACCAGTATTTCTGAAACATCAAGCAAAGATGTAAGCCCAAATGTGGAAATTCTTACATTTTGTAATGAATAAAATTCTAGGCTGTGCATATTTTGATTTATTTTGGAACAGGGCCTCACTATTATCTGCTCAAAAAGAGGAGGAGAAATTTTCAGGCACAGTCACTCAAATTGGCTCCAGACAGTGCCGTCTAATCCCGACGCAATTCTGTTCAAGTTTGTTCCTATTTCCTCACTTCTGGCAGGGATTCCTGGAAGTGGCTATCTTAGCCATGCAATCAATTTGTATTTACGATGTACGTCTTGTTCACAGATCCAACAGTAATTCTAATATATACAACTTTCCTCTATATATTTTTTTCAGCATTGACTGTTTAACTCTTTTCTATGAATATTCCTGGAAGTGGCTATCTTAGCCATGCAAGCAACTTGTATTTGTGATGTACGTCTTGTTCACAGATCCAACAGTAACTCTAATATATACTACTTTCCTCTATATATTTTTTTTAGCATTGACTATCTAACTCTTTTCTATGAATACCAAAAGTAAGAATTCTTTAGAATGTAGTAAGGTCTGGGATCTAAAATTATCATTGGCATGCTTTACTTTTCTATGAATGTGGTTTCTAATGCCATCATTCCTTGCATAGTATCATGTAAAAATTTTCTGTGTCACTCAACATTTGAATCAAAGTTTTAGCAGACAAGCCTTCAGGAGACATACTTTATATTTCTACAAATGAAGTTTCTAATGTTATCCTTGATTGCAGTGTATTATTTCTTCAAATATTCCTTGATTAAGGCACAACACAACACTTCATTGATTCATTTATTTCTTGCAGATAAGCCGACTCCTGAAGATTTACAGTACTTCTTAGAGTTTCAAATTCCGAGGCAATGGGCACCAATGTTTTGTGAGTTGCCTCTCAGGCATCAGTGGAGAAAGAGCTCTTCTCCTTCCCTGCAATTTAGTTTCATGGGTCCAAAACTTCATATCAGCTCTACACAGGTAGAACATAAGCCAAACCCTTCGAATGAATAGGCAGGCATTGCATGTGTTTGGATTCACTTTTATATTGGATGTTTATATTTCAGTTTTCTGTAATTCTCTTTTGAATAGTTAAGGACTATCTGGACCTTTTTTCTGGCTTGTCTTAGATTTTGTTAAATGAGGTTATTAATTAGGAGGTTTTTCACAGCAGTTATTGTAGACAAACTACCTGATTCTTTTTATTGGCCTAAGTGACTCACTTCATGAGGAGTTGCATAGCTCTCTGGGGATTCATGCCTTCTGTTTTATGTTGCTTCATTTATTCTTAACGTTGATGCTATATTTCTTAGTTAACTTTGATATATTTCACTAAATACCAGGTATTAAGTGAAGAAAAACCTATTGTTGGCCTCCGCTTGTACTTGGAGGGTAGGAAATGTGATAGACTGGCATTACATGTACAGCATCTTTCAAGCCTTCCTAATACTATGGTCCTCTCCTCAAGTAACCCAACCATGAACAGGCCTTCTATGTGGCGAGGTTCTGATGACCATGAATCCAGTGACCAATTTCTGGAGCCAGTCAGATGGAAGAGATTCTCAAATGTGTGCACATCTGTGGTGAAGCATGATCCTAACTGGTTGCATGGTTCTAGTGGTGTTTATATTGTAACCGGTGCGCAACTCCTTAGCAAGGGGAGTTGGCCAAGGAATGTGCTTCACCTGCGACTTCTCTTTACTCATATACCAAATTGCAGTATCCGGAAGTCAGACTGGACTACGGCACCAGAGGCTTCAAGGAAATCATCTTTCCTCACAAATCTCAGCACAACTTTCACATTCACACAGCAGAGTATTACAGGTCCCCGAAAGCAGGCTCCGACTGTACTTAACTCTGGTGTTTATCCAGATGGTCCACCTGTGCCGGTTCGCTCTGGTAAACTGCTTAAATATGTGGAAACATCCGAGGTTGTGAGAGGTCCGCATGATGCTCCTGGACATTGGATGGTAACAGCTGCTAAGCTAGTGGTTGAGGGTGGTAAGATCGGATTGCTGGTAAAGTTTGCATTGTTAGACTACTGGTGATTCCATGCTGCATACTGTATATACAGAGAAATGTTGATAATTGTCCCTTGTCCTTGGTTGATTTTGTAGTCGAAATTTTTCCTTTTATAAAAATACAGAACACATGTACATATGCTTTAAGTCTCTGTATAGGACAATACACAGGAGTGGCTGTTGAGATAGGGCAATAGAAAAATTAAATATGGCTATTCTTCCAATTCTGCCTTCAGTTGGGGTTGCTAGGGTCTTGGTTTTTTAATTTCATTCATGAGAAATTATATTTAACCAAGGTCCAAGCGGGCCTTTTTTCTTCAAGAGAAGAAAATTATCCAAAGAGAGTTAGATTCCTTGCATGGCTTGACCAGGAATGCGATCACAGCATGTTTAAAATCATATTAGCATAACTTTATATTTACTTCCTGAAAATTGATGTTAGTAAATGAAAGAGCTAGATTATTTATAAAGGTACGATGGGAGCAGTTCAACCAAAGTATAAACCCATTAAGGGTTATTCCTTGTTTTATTCTTACATACATATATTTTGAGGTATTTTTGAATTGGCTATGTTTATCATATTACTTTTAATCGTGTTATTTATAGAGTTATCATATATTTAATATTGTATTATTGATTGTTTCTGGTGGCTAGTTGTCATTCATGCGTGGCTTCTTTCTTCCGTTGCTGGTGGTCATGATTGTCATAATTATACAACTTTACTTGGAAAGAAAGGAAGCTTAACGGGATGTTCTTTTATTGTCATGGGTCAAATTCTTTGATGCTTGACAAGAAATTATACAGGGAATGAGCCAAGAAAGATTGCCAGGAAACATATCTGTTCCCTTTTTTGGACTTGATGGCACCACTCAATTGACAACGAAACTTTAAAACTTCATCATTCTATTAAACCACTGCTATAATTATCATTTGAAAAACCAAAAAAGGTTCTTGCTGAGAATCGGTTATTTCTACCATATCAATGACCCAATTGGTGTTATACGGAAAACAATGAAAAAAGAGAAAGTGATATAAATAAATAAATAAATAAATAAAAGATAAAGTGACTGTCTGCATATTACAGGATTGAAAACAAAAAGAGAGAGAGAGAGAGAGAGAGAGAGAGAGAGAGAAGGCATACACGGCTTGGCATAAAGGTAGTGCGATGCATGCAGGGTAACATATATTTTTCAATACATGTTAATTTTATCTATTTGTCTTGCCTGGTTTAGGAGAATATAAGAGTAGTTTTATGAACATTCCCGTTTAGGTGGGTGAACTTCTATAATTAATTTATTTTGAAAATTTCACTTTATGCCTTTTTAATTGAAGTTAAATTAACATTTTGATTCATTAACTTTTTTCAAAGTTTTACATTAGCCCATTAAATTTGAAATGGAACAAAATAATCTTTTTACTTTTATTTTATCAACCAAGTTAAAATGATTCTATTTGTAGTAAATATAGCGTCCCAAAGAATCATTTTCTCACATTGCAAATTAAAGAGACTAATTTATGATTTTTAATCAAGTTAAAAGACTAAAATATTTATTTAACTTTTAAGGAATAAATGAAGATGTTAAAAGTCAAACCTCTTAGGTAAGAAAGTTGAAACATGCATAGTCTTTAGTGTAGCAGATCAAAACCTAATAGCAGGTCAATTTGCACCTTAGCCTCCAGACGTTTCCTCATACCAGAAATATATAATGATGCTCTTAACAACCACCATGATTGATTCAGTATGAATTGACCAACTACTTAATAGAGCACTAACAGTAGTGTGTTAGATTGGCAAATGGTTATGTTGAGTTCACCAGATGACTGATATCATCTTCATTATTATCTGATCTTTCGGGTTATCAGTTTCAAAGAGCAATTATGAGGGCACGATGAACTAACTTATTATCTGCTTAACTGAACCATCTAGATGTAATGCATGTGCACAGCAATTGATTGCATTTCAAGCCAGAGGCACTTATCTTTTCTGGAGATACATTTTTGAAATAATATATAGAAAAATACTGTTTAACACAAGCGATTCAAATTATAAGAAAGTAGCATTAGAAGAGAGGTTTTAGATTCAATTTCATAATTAAGGAAGAATCACAGATTACTCAAGGATTGAAATGATAAGTGGATACAAACCCCTGATCACTCAAAATTTCATAGATGAACATTCTCCACAATGTTAAAATTTTGAATCATGATGAGGATGGGATCAAAGATTGGTTTACCTTGAAGTTTTGCTCTCTCTCTCTTTCTCTCTCTCTCTTGATTACTTCTGTAGCAAAAGGCATGTGGTCATCATATGATAAAAGCATTTGGACCACCAAAGGATTGATAGACCTTTTGGCCATTTGCTTCAGAAAGCCGAGGCAGTAGTTGGAGATACTTGTTGATTTTTATTTCTTTATCCACATGAAGTCCCTTTTGTATCCTCTAAGAGATTTTATATTATCAATTAAATCGAGGCATCTTAGTTGGAATGATGTTAGTATCAAAGTAAAGAGGGGACATCTCTTTTTCTGAGTACTAAACAAAAAAGGAAAAGAAACCATAGAAGGAGAAGAAAAATGAGTACAAGCATGCATGTGCACAAAGGCATGACCGAATATAATGAACAAATTGTCGGATTTCAATCTGTTTCAAATGGATACAAGATGCCAGAGGAAGCAGATCCACCAATAACATAAATTATTGAATCTCAGCGCTGTGCTGGCCAATTCTTCTGAATTTCAAAGTGGTAATTGACATCCAAGTAGCATTTTCCATCGTCATCTACAAACTGAAGCAACAAAACTGAGTCTTTTCTTTTCTTTTTTAATTCTCACTACATAAAATAATAATAAAGATAGGTCACTAGAGGAATGAATGCAAAGATTTTCCTATAGAGGATTCACTACTGGTACATTATTCTGGCATTAGAAGAATTTGAACTCTGTGTACAACATGGTTGGCTACGAAAATTTTACCGAAATATTCTATTGCAAGTGAGCCAATACTATTACTATGAATCAAACAAAAAGTGAAGGCTATTTTCTATAGATGATAAGACTTATCTAGATTAGTTCTCTTACCTTAGTTGTCGCTGAATAGCTTCCCCTAGCAAACAAACCAGAAGGGGTAGTTTCTTCTTCCAGTACATATGTATATGGCTCCTGCTGTGGGCTAAAAGTTCCCAACATTCTTTTTGAATTATCCACTGGATAAATCAAATCATGAAAGCCAGGTAACAAGGACAATCAATATATGACTATTACAGTGTTATCTCAATCAATCTGGGAAAGCAAAAGGAGGCTTTCGTCTCACCTCTAAGACCAGTCTTCCAGACGACATTGGCGTATTTGAGACCAGAAACGATGTTGTTGGAGACAATGAAGGTGAATTTCAAGCGGTATTGGCTTCCTTCCTTGAGTGTGAAGAGACACTTCTTGGAAGAAGTAGTAAATGGAATTGGCAGGATAAGGTCTGGCCTTCCGGGACATATTATGGTGAGGCTCACTATTTTCACTTCTGGCTCTTTGCTCTCTGGTTTTCAACAAATGGTATTTTAGCCTTTCATGGCTTGCAAAAACCAAATAGGAGCAGCAATGAAACTTGATGACACAGAATGCAAGAGTCATGCTATATTTCATGTATGCAATTGGGATTTTCTCAAGTTTCTCTCAAAAGTAAATTTTCTTTGAGTAATTTTAATGACAAGATTTTATCAAATTCACTTGGTGATTTTACTCCTTAAGCTTTTTGCCGAAGAAACCTACTATTAATATGCTAATTACTTGAATGGCAATTCTCATACTCAAACCAAACTAATTCAACAGGGTTAGTTTACCTTAAAATGGCATATATATTTCTTGAAAGAATAACGGGTTTTGTTGAAAATACAAAGCAGTTAAGAAGATTCAAGAAACTGAAACGGACAAACTTCGAAAGTACCTCCAATGGCAGAGATATCAACACTTCCAAGAAGTTGCTCCTTCCACTTTCTCAAACTTTCGTCATCCTTTGAAACAAAAGTGGAAAATACTTGAGTAGTTTTGTTTCATCAGAAGAAGAAAATGCAAAATCAGGGCACTAAAGAAACATCCAGAAAGAAAGAAAGAAAGAAGAAGGAACGCTACTTTATCTTTCTCAAGCTGTTCCTTGAGTGATAATTGAGGCCCAACATCCAATTCTCTGTCAGATTCCAACTTGGAGTCATCTTCTTCCTCTACTTCAGTCTCAGTCTCAGTCTCAGTGTCATGAACTTCATTCTTGTTAAGCTCTTCCTCCAAATGAGGATTAAAGGAAACGTCCTTGGTTGCAGAGACTGCTCCCACAGCTGCAGACATCTTCCTGCCACAATCAGAAACTAAAACAGAATGTGTGATTTCTAAAGGAAAACAGATAAAAGGTGACGCCTTTCTCTCTTAGTTTCAACTGGGTTTCAGATTAGAGCTCTTGCTTGCTGAAAGTGGAAGATGGGTCTTCCTT
Organism: Delonix regia; assembly: GCA_037074485.1. Classification (NCBI taxonomy): domain Eukaryota; kingdom Viridiplantae; phylum Streptophyta; class Magnoliopsida; order Fabales; family Fabaceae; genus Delonix; species Delonix regia. The sequence goes on from CM073451.1 coordinate 30,528,182, forward strand.
AGTGAGAGGTTTTTTTATGTATGCAAACCAGTTAAAGTCTGGAATTGAGAGAATGGTGGGCCTGCAAGAGAAAATGAAATGGGAAGGCAGAAACAGTTGGAATAAAAGTGATGGATGCAAAGTTGGTAGGAAGAAACCGCTAATGGTGGAGAAGGTGATTTGGACAAGAAACAAGAATCTTATGTGCCCTGCATTTATTATTATTACGGATTTACCTATTCCTATCTTTGCCCATACGAGACGTTACAACTCACAAAACCTTTTCTTTTCCTCCTTTTTTTTGTTTTGGTTTTCAGTAAACATAGATCACGAGACGTGAGTGAATGTTACAACCACAAGCAAATTTCCCATTTCAAAAAGCGACATAGATAACTGTCATCCCTAGAATTTAATTTGAAGGAGAGAATTTATTATACTAATTAGGGATAAACATTGGGCTGGTTGTATCGAGTTCGGATTCTCTCAAGTTCTGAATACCATTTAATTTTTTATCAAGTATTTTTTTAGAGATTTAGAACCCAATTCAATTCAATTTTAACTTGATAAGTGACTAATAGTTGTATATGTGAACGTGGAAATTCTTTCCCTCTACTTTTCATTGTGTTGCCGACATCCAACATCTATAACACGCGATTATGAAATGCACTTATGAAGTATTGTCTGGAAAATTGGATCACATTGACTGGTTGGATAATAAAAGTTAATAATTTTGTCATGGTTTTAGTCCATTCCAACCTCAAAATTAATCAAAGGAAAAATTAGTCAAGAATCAACAAGATCAATGTTTATTACCCAGGTTTGACACTGAACTTATTCTGTACTGATTTTTACTTTTCATTTTGGTTTGAATCAAAGTTTTGACATTCTGCAATAAAAATGTATGTTTATTTTACACACACACACACACACACACACACATATATATATATATATATATATAATTATTTATGTATGTCTATTTTTAATATTATTGTAAAATATATATTAATTTAAATATACAATATTATATATATACACACAAAAGTTGACTGAATATTCCTATCCTTTGGAAGATTTGTCAATACTCAATAATAGTTATCGTATCGTTAGTAATTAAGCTGTCTTAAGCCTCCACTGAAATATTTAAAAAAATATAATTAAATATGATTATATTAATTTAATATAAATAGAAATTATTGAATTTTTATTTCACAATCCACAATAATTAAACATAATTTTATATTCCCACCAAAAATAAAAAGAATCAAATTGTCTTTTTTGGTGTCAATAATAAATTTCTCCTTATTATTTTAGTACAATAAGGATTTCAGTTTTTTATAACATTATTTGTAAGAGATAAATGTCATTTAATAATTATAATAAAAATATTGAATAAATTAAAACAAAACAGAAACTGACTTTTATAATGGTTCAAAGTAATTTTTCGATGAAATTTAGATGTTATTGTTGGGTGTTCAGCTCATGAGGTTCATGAATTAAACTCACCAGACCTACTATTGATTACTTATATTTAACGTTCAATTTTCCGTAACATCTGTCTTAATTCTTATATAATTAAAGTGATTTTCACTTTTCGAATTATAAACCACCACCTATATAATCAAAAGATAAATTAAGCAAAACAACAAATTAGGGATTCTCTTGAAAATTCTAATATAATACATTTGAGGAAATTTGGATCATTAAATTTTAGTTCAAATTTTAATAAATATTAAAAAATTTCAAATATTTTTCAATAATTTTTTAAAATCTAAATTGCAGAAAAACCATTTTCAAAATTAAGTTAACAGAGCTCATCATATTATTTTAAAAATATATATTTTTGGTACTTTATATCTATTTTCAAATCAGTTTTTATAATTTATGTTTTTGCAAATCACTCTCGATTCTTTTCCATCATTTGCAAGTTGTTCTCTGCCGTCCAATTATGTGTTTGCACTGTAAGCTTCATGATTACATGGTAGATGGAGCTTATGTGGAAAATCTCATGGCTAAATGTTCACTAAGTGGATGCCATGCAAGATGCAATGCTGACACATAAATGTTGTATTGCAGAAAAAACCTTAGTGAAATCATTCCCTTCTTTTTCTTCTTTTTTAAATTCTTTCTCTTTCTCTCATTCATTCCCTTTCTTGAGTTCCTTCTTCTTCTTCCTCTTCTCTGGCATTGATAGCAACATTCTTTAAGGCCCAATAACCAGAGACCCTATGACAGGATGGCCCAAGAGAGATAAAAAGGAAGCCCAGCATGGATGAAAGATTATGTAATAGAATTGAGCTTTGAAAGGAAGGTGGTCCTAGAGTGCAGAAACAGGGCAGAAGAATGATTGAAGATTGTTGTAGTTGGTTTGGCCTTGGGATTGGTGTGACAGCTGCATTGTGAGTCCATAAATAAGGAGTGCATGGTGAGGCTAGGCAAGCAGAGTGAATATCGTTGTAGGAATGCCCCTTAGCTTGAAGAAGGTCTTGTTATTTGCATCTTTAATTCCATAACCTTTAACTTTTCATAATCTTCCTTTGTTATTTCCTTTTTGGCTTCTGCAAATCCTCTATTTATTGCAATAAGCTAACATTTTTTTGTGCTATTGTTGACCTCTATTGGCAGACGGAACTCATCTTGCTAGATTAGAAGACTCTATGAAAACAAACAGAGATGAATTGCTGGAGTTTCAGAATACAACTGACCAGCATTTAGCTCACTTGGAATCAACCATGTCAAACATTGAAGTTATGCAGCAAAAGTTGTTGGGTCTTTCTCAAGGTTCAACTTCATCTTCGACAGGTGTTGTTCCTCCTCCGGAATTCAAAAACAATCTTGACAAATCACTTATTAAAGGTGTGAAAATCGAGATCCCTTCTTTTGATGGTACTGATGTTGAGGATTGGATTTTTAAAATCCAGGAGTTCTTTGCCATGCATTAGACACCACTGAAACAACGTATTCCACTATCCTTACTGAATATGACTGGACCAACCTACAGTTGGTGCAAATGGATGCAGTGAAATGGCTTCATTCATTCTTAGCAAGCTTTTTTAGATGTTGTACTACTGCGTTTTGGATGATCCCTCTATGATGACCCTAAGGCCACATTAAAAGAAGTTAAACAGATCACTACAGTAAATGAATATCAAGATCGATTCAAGGAAATCTCTACTCATATCACAAGACTGACCAATGCATGATTAATAAGTTTTTTCACTGCTGGGTTAAAAGAACACATATGCCATGAACTCATTGTTGCCCAACCAACCACATATTTCCATGTTACCTCTCTTGTTAAGCTCATAAAAAAGAAGCACCTCTACCTTACTCAAGCTATATTGCCTCCAAAACCCAACACTAATAAACCATATTTCACCTAAACATCACCATTTGTTTTTGCACCTCATCCATTTAATTCATTTCCACCCTTACCACCACTTTCATCTAAACCTTCAACCACTACCTTAGCACCTTAGACTCAACTACAATATGGTAGACTAAGCTCGACTAAGATAAAAGTCAAACAAGAGAAAGACCTTTATTATTATTGTGATGACATGTTTTCAATCAGCTATAAGTGCAAATCCAAAATGTTTCTCTTGTTAAGGCAACAAGATTTGGAGGAAATTTTGTAAAGGTTATTGCCATAGAAAATATTGCTGAACAAGAACCATTTCAGAAGGCACTTGCACCAACAATTACTCTACACGCCTTGGCAGGTCATTGGGTAACCAATACAATTAAACTCACTAATACCTGTAATAATGTGTTGGCGGCCATACTGGTAGATGAGGGAAGTACTCAAAATTTCATTAAGCATTCTATACTACATAAGTTAAAATTGCAACTAATACTCGTTCAGTAGTTCTCTATCAAAGTGGGCAACAAAGCCTACCTTATATATAACACTCAGTGTCAAAATGTTATATTACACATCTAGAGGTACTCTTTCTTGCTTAACCTTTATGTCTTGGATTTGGAGGGTGTAGACATTATGTTGGCAGGTGAATGGCTACGTACATTAGGCCCTATAACAATGAATTATGAGACACTCATTATGGATTTCACACTTGAAGGAGACCCAATTCATTTACAAGGGGAGTCGCTTTTTAATTTAGATATCTTATCACCACGACAACTTAAGAAAATGAGCAGTCATATTACTTGTTTATTTTAGTTGCAGGTATTTGTGCCAAACATGACTCACTTGAATTCTTTCCTACTGCCTCAGGATTTTCAACAACTATTATTGTAGTATATATTTCTTTTCAAAGAACTAACTACACTGCCCTCTTTTTATTCTCAGAATCACATAATTCATCTGTAGCTAGACTTAGCATTGATTAACGTGCAACCATACTAGTATCCTCACTATCAAAAAACGAAAATAAAAATTTTTGTCGCTAAAATGTTAAAATCTAGCATTATACATCCTAGTCAGAGTCCATTCTCCTAACTAATCCTCTTCGTAAAAAAGAAAGATAGCACCTAGAGGTTTTGTGTTGACTGCAGGGCCTTAAACAGAAACACTGTGAAAGACAAATTTCCCATTGCCTTCATAGATGAGCTGCATGGTTCCACCATTTTTTTCAAACTGGACTTGAGAGCTGGGTATTACCAAATTTGAATGCATTAGGAAGACATCCATATGACTGCCTTTTGAACTCATCAAGGACACTACAAGTTCCTTGTAATGTTATTCGGGTTAATGAACAACCCAGCTACATTCCAAGCTAACATGAACGCCATCTTACTGCTATTTCTTAGAAAGTTTATCACAGTATTTTGCGATGACATTTTGATATACAACCTGAATGCTACTACTAACAGAAAACATCTGGAGATGTTGTTTCATACTTTAGCCTCTCATTCCTTTTTTCTCAAGCAGCATAAATGCCACTTTTGCCAATCGTCCATCAAACATTTGGGACATGTGGTCTCAGCAGCTGGTGTTTCCATAGATCCATCCAAAATTAAAGTCATGATTGAATGGCCAACACCCCAAGAAGCTAGTCTATTACGTGGCTTTCTTAGCTTAACCAGTTATTATCGATGTTCTATACGCAACTATACAATCATTGCTTGTTTGCTCACTCAATTGTTGAAGAATGAAGGATTTAAATGGACTACATATGTAGAGGATGCCTTCCAATGTCTCAAGACTAAAATGATAGAAGCACCTGTTTTGTCATTACCCAACATTGACATTTAGTTTGAAATACAAATAGATGTGTCCAATAGTGGGGTGGGAGCAATCCTGACTCAACAGAGGCATCCAATCGCATATTTTAATATAAAACTTAACACTAGATTACAACAAGCTTTAACTTATGTCAAATAACTTTATTCAATCTCCCAGGCAATAAAAAAGTGGCAACATTTCCTTGTAGGCAGGCATTTCGTGATTCACAAAAACCATCAAACTCTCAAAGAGTTGATGAATCAAAATTTATAAACACTCAAGCAGTTTTATTATTTATCAAAACTAATGGGCTTCAATTATACCATAATCTATAAGCCAGGTAAACTTAATCGTGCAATTGATGCTTTGTCACGTCAAGGGGAAGACACCATTTATCCCAATATCTCAGTATTTCTTTAGTCTAGTGCTCTTTTTGGGAGGAATTACTAAATGAAATCATAATAACGTTGAACTGCAGCGTTTACATACTCTATTATTAGAAGGGAAATCACTATAAGGCTTTGAAAGACGAAATGGGTTGCTGATATTTAAAGGGAAATACTATTTGCCTACGGGTTCCATACTGATCAAAACACTTCTCTATGAGGCTCACAATTCAAGTATGGGGGCACACTGGATTTTCTAAAACTTACAAGAGAATATCTCAAATTTTCTTCTGGCCATTGATGAAGAAAGAGATTCAGACTTATATTGCTTATTGTATCACATTTCAGTAAATCAAACTACCCACAACAAAAATTGGAGACTTGTTACAACCACTACCAATTCCATTGAAACCATGGGAAGATCTTAGTCTTGATTTCATCACCTAATTACTTACATCACAGGGATTCACCACAATTCTAATAGTGGTGGATAGACTCTCCAAAATGGCTCATTTTGGATATCTCAAGCCAGGATACACTACTGCTAAAGTGGGTGAACTATTCATTAACATGGTCATGAAACTTCATGGTTTTCCCATATCCCTAGTTTCAAATCGAGCCCCAATATTCATGAACATCTTTTGGAAGTAGCTGTTTAAACACAGTAGCACATAGTTAAACTTTAACTCATCTTACCACCCACAGATTGATGTCCAAACAAAGGTAGTAAATCGTTATGTGGAGCAATACCTCAGATCATTTGTTCATTCTTAGCTAAACCAATAGAGTTGGTATCTTCCATAGGCAGAGTATTCATATAATACAAGCTTCCATTCTGCCATAAGGAGAACTCCTTATGAAGTAGTTTATGGATTCCCTCCAAATCTTATTCCCCTTTATCACTCTGGTGACTATTCAGTGTTTATCATTGATAATTCCTTGTAGGGTCGACAAGAGATCTTGGACAATCTTAAAACCCACCTTGAGCGAGCACAGGATTAAATAAAGAAACAAGCAGATAAGAAAATGCAAGAGAAGAGTTTTAATTAAGGAGACCACGTATGGATCAAGCTTTATAACTATAAGCAACACTCAATAACAGAGAGGTAGAATTTCAAACTCACAAAGAAGTATTATGGCCTTTTTCCAATCATGAAGAAAATAGGTGCAGTAGCTTAAAAATCCAAAACGTTTTCCACGTGTCACTTTTGAAGGCTCATCAGGGTCCTCTGTCTCAGCCCATTGACTCTCACTTGCCTAAAGGAGTGAGTTCTTATGTAATACCAGCTCAAGTCCTTGGCACCAGAATGTTTTTAGTCCAAGGACAACTCAGAGCATGGGTACTGATCCAATGGGCCAACTTACAACCTGAGAATGCTACATGGGAGGATATAGCTACAATCCATGTCGTCGTCTTCTTCTTCTTCTTGTAGCTCTGCAACATACTAGAAAAATAAAAAGCTAATCACTGCAACATATTAGGAAGAAAAAATTGATAGTTAAATCATGGCTCAATGTAAAAAGGAAAAAAAAAAAAAACTGTTGTCATCATCTTGTTTTAGCTCTGTAACATATCAGATAAAAAACAATAAATCTCTACAACATACTAGAAAAAAAAAAAAAAACCATAAGTTAAATCATAGCTTATAACGTAATGAACATATTATATGTGGCAAGAGATGAAAAGTGACCTTTGGACGATAGGGAAGTTGCAGAATTTAAGGAGGAGAAGATGAAGTGAAAGAGGAGGTGGAGAGAGCTGGAGGCATGTAACGAGGGCTTTTTCTTCGGAACAATATCCAGCTTGCAAATATTTGGCCACGTAGATTTTTTACATATGCTCAATCAGCCATATCATCGTAAAGTTAGAGTTTAGGGTTAAAGTTAGCGGTGTTAACACAGGATTGGATGACAGAAAACAACTTACAAATGATGGAAGAATATAAAGAGTAATTTGTAAAAAAATATAAACTATAGGAATCGATTTGAAAATATGTATAAAGCTTAGGGACCAAGAAGATGAATTTTCCCTATTATTGCAATCCATCTACTACTCTCTTCCCCAACCTAAATCACATGAATTATACATGAATACTTTACATACCGCGACGCAAAAAATGCCACGTTAAGATCTTTCTCAAATAACTAAACCACTCAACCTACACAACATGTTCATGCATTTCCCATGTAAATTATTTTACTTCTTTCAAGTTTCGGTTAAATTACATGTAATATTATTTTTCATTTAAAAAATATTTAATTTTCTTAATCTTGAATATATTTATAAAAATTTTTCTTGAACTTATTTTATGTCAATACAGTTATCCTGTTGCATAATATATGTTCTCTCTAAAAATTAAAATACTTAATTGTTTTCACTGTTATATTACGAATAAGTTTGCGGTCCCATATTATATTTCAATATTTACTTAGTGTCTTTATTATCATATGAACAATAAAATTACAGTCTTATATTATACAAAAAATTATAACAAAAAATAAATTGAAAGAGTAGTTTTTTGTTTGCAATATATATATCGACTTTAGAGCTAATAAAGCATTTTATAAAACAAGAGACAACCAGACTTAAATAACCCAAACTTTAATGAAAGCATGTGTAAAAATGCAAAAGGGCTTTTGAACAATCTCATGAATTTTTAAGACCAGAAATTACATACTTGAAAATTTACATTTTATGTATAAGTATTTTTATTTATTTTACTCCTAAGAATGACTTATTTGTCACGTTGAACATCAAAATTTGATAAGTTTTCATTTATCTCAAATAATGTTTAGCATATAGTATTATGTGAAAATCTAAAGTGGATATGGATTAGTGTCATTAAAAAAATATTGAATAGCCTATTTTCAAAATTCTAAAGATTAAAAGACCTCATTTTTAATTTTAAAAGTTCATAAAATTGGAGAATTTTTTTTATATTTTCTCAACTTTGAATTCACTACAATTCTAAAAAAAAATTGTTCGAATTTGAATTATTAAATCAAAATTGTAAATTGTACATAATTAAAATTTAAAATTTTTTATTGCGTATAATTATTAAATTTATATAAACCATCAAATTATATCATTTTTTAATATTAATCAATAAGTTTGTAAATTCGACTTAGTATTTTTTTCATTAAAAAAATCTGCAAAATAAAGTTCACCTTGTTGGCCAAATCAGCAATTTCCACTCTCCACCTTTTGCATTATGGACCTTACTCAGTTATTTGCTCAAGTCCATTCAAGCGTCAGATGCAGTTAGCTGAGCTCCCCACCACTTCGCTAAATTCCAAATGGCACAGCACCGAGCATAACCCTCTGAAGATGCCCTTCTTCCCAAAATATTTCAAAAAGTACATATAATTCCTGGACTCACTCTGCTTTCAATTTATCTGACCATGGCTGCTCCTCTTGTGCTTTCGAGCCACTTCTCTTCTGTACCCCACAAAACCCATCTCCGATCACTTTCTCAGCCCTCTTCTTTACTCTCCACCGCCGTTCTCCTAAACCCCATATCAAAACCAAACCAAAATTCTCTGTTTTTCTTCAGACACTATTCGAAAGCAGTGCTAAGTTCTCGGAAATTCGTTGTTCTTACTTCTATTAGAGACACTGACACGAAAGATTCCGGCTTGGTGGGTGAGGACTCTGCAGCGTTTGATTTTGGGGAGCAGAAAATATCTTCGTGGGTTTATTTCACTGCGATTTTGGGAGTAGTTCTGTTTGTTCTTAATGTAGTTTGGATTGATAATTCCACTGGGTATGGTAAAGCTTTTATTGAGACGGTTTCAGGACTTTCAGACAGTCATGAGGTGATTTCTTTTTTCTTTTATTAGTTGAAGAAGTTTAGGGAAGCTACTGATTGAATTATTTTTTGATGGTTTTAATTATATAAGTCTTTGCCCATTAATCAATTTCTCTTGTATGCTTTCATTTGTTGAGGGTTAGAAAATTTTATCAGATTGAAACTGCGGTTTCTAAAACTTCTCATTTAACGGACATTTAAAAAATTGATGAAAAGATAATGCAGTAAGTTCTTAGGTTGGGAACTTTTAGTTAATACTTTCCACGATAGGAATTATATCTGTATTTGGAGAATGATTTTGGCTTGTAAGAATGAATGTGCTTAAAATATAGATAAATGAATATGGTATATTGATGTTTCTTGTTATTTATATGTGGAGATTTTGGCACGGATGAATCTGCAGAAGTATTAACTACGGTCTGTTATAGGCATATGGAGAAGGTAGTAAATATTTTTCCATAAATTATGCTCTCAATAGTCTGAAATAGTTTATATAATGTTTTTGACGGGGAAAAAGAAAAGAAAAGAATAGAGTTTGAGAGAAAATTGCCAATATCTTACAAACAAAATTTATAATTAAAAATTGTAGTTCTTTCTGCTTTCCTAAATTTAAATTGAACTTGAATTTCGATTGGAAGGATGAAGTATGTCAGTAATTACATTGTTGGACTTGGATGCTTTAGATTTGGAAATCCAGGAAATATCGTCAGCTAATATTCTGTTCATTCTAAACAAATGCGGAAATTTAGTGTCTGAGAGGAATTGACTGCCGTGTCAATTACTTCCTAGAAAATCTAGAACAATTTTGGAATGGAAATAGTAAGTCAACGAGAAACTTTGTAATACAAGCTTGATCTTACTCATGTGCATGAGACTCTAGTTTTGCTGAACCAATTTTTGTAGATCATCATAAAGGTGTTTAACATGTGAGCTCACAATGCCCGTAACAGAAATTGTTGGTGGTGAAGACTATCTTCTTTTTCAGCAATATGTATTTTTTGTCTCTGTATCATTCAGGATCATGACTATTATTATTCTTGTTGTTCTTTAATTTGATAATTATGTGCTGCCTGACTATGATAATTAAACAGTTTTTCAATCAGAACTGACCCCTTGACATATTACTTTGCAGGTGGTAATGTTGATCCTGATACTCGTATTTGCCACTGTCCATAGTGGCATGGCTAGCTTTCGAGATACTGCCGAGAAGCTCATTGGAGAAAGAGCTTATCGTGTTCTTTTTGCAGGGTTATCACTGCCCTTGGCTGTCAGTACAGTTGTAAGTTCCTTCATGTTTTTCTTCTAAGCTGCACAAGTGTTTTTTGTCCAAGATAACTTAAGTCCATATCTTCCTTTTTTAACCCCTATACAAGCAATTGCTTTATTTGTAATGGATAGATAGCCTCTCATTGAATAAACAGAAGTTAATTCAAACTTACTTCCTTGCGATGCAGGTGTATTTTATTAACCACAGATATGATGGAGTTCAACTCTGGCAGGTTCAGAATGTTCCTGGGGTTCATCAACTTGTGTGGCTAGCTAATTTCATCTCTTTCTTTTTCCTCTATCCTTCGACTTTTAATCTTCTAGAGGTTGCAGCAGTTGACAAGCCTAAATTACATCTCTGGGAAACTGGTATCATGAGAATAACCAGGCATCCACAGGTATAAATCTCCATTTACATCACATTGGAAACTGTCTGCAGAGCATAAAATTGATGCATGACATTGTGATGAATTTGGGTATTATGATTTTGGAGGCTTTGGATACCATCAAATCTGTTTATAATACTCATGCTTTTGTCGATTCACATGCTAACGTAGCTCAAACAATATTCTAATACTGTCAATATTATAATTTTTGAATCAAAAGTTTAGACAACCATCAAGATGTAATTTCTGAGAAATGCCATTTCTGACATAATGACATGTAGCTATGAAGTAACTGCAACAATATCATCTCATTTGATGCCCAGAGAAATCCTTATTTTGAGCATTCTTAAGTCTAAACTACTGAAATCTGTGTACTTTAGGTATAACACCCTCCCCCCTCCCTTCTCTTCACTCGATGAAACTATTTCTCGCACTTGGCCTGCTATGAATGAAGGTTTTGTTTTGTCTTAAGATGATTGGGCAGGTTATATGGTGTCTTGCTCACACAGTTTGGATTGGAAATTCCGTGGCTGTTGCTGCTTCTGTTGGCTTAATTGCACATCATCTATTTGGTGTTTGGAATGGAGATAGGCGATTGGCTAAAAGATATGGGGAGGATTTTGAGATTGTTAAAGATCGTACAAGCATAATCCCATTTGCAGCGATCCTTGATGGCCGGCAAAGATTACCTAAAGATTTCTACAAGGAGTTTATCAGGTTACCATACTTGACAATCACAGCAATAACATTAGGAGCTTACTTTGCTCATCCCCTTATGCAGGCTGCTAGTTTCAATCTTCATTGGTAGGCATCACATTCTATCTGCTTCAGTGAAATATGATTATTAGAAGCAAAATCATAGTGTAAACTCTATACCTAAGCAACTAGCGGTGTATACATATCAACAAAGAAAGGAATAGTGAATGAATTTGATTGATTGATCTTGATTCTGTACATTTAAAACATCACTTTTTTTCCCCAATTTCTGTGACCTGAAAGGCTGAAACAGCGAATGAGTTACATTTGCAAATAATGCTGTGACACCGAACAACCTGGTGGAGGGAGTATAAAAGAGAAAAAGAGAATATAAATTGATTTCCAAAATAAATTTTGAAAATTAATTTACTGAAATTGCCATTAAAATTTTTAAAGGAAAATATTGAAATTTTTTTTTTCCATAAAAAAATAATGAAAAGATGGTCTGCGAAAATAGAGATAGGTTCAAGAATCAATTTAAGTGTCGAGAAAGTATTAAATACTTCACCACACCCGTTTATAAGGATGGTTACTTTAAATTAATTAAGCAAAATTAATGGCTTTAGTTTTATTTTCATTACCCTCGTCAAAATAAAATAAATCAATAAAAGAAATTTGAAAAATTAAAAAAAAAATTATTTATAAAGGGTACATTTGACTTAGGATTACAGCCTAGAGTTTATTTACCTTATGATAGATATCAAAATCTACGTAATTCAAATACAAAGATGCATAAGTTGGTTGGTAATTTATATTTATTTATTTATTTATGTTAAAGAATAAATCTAATTCTTGGGTTTGTATGTTATATTTGTGAAATCACTTTAATCTCATTATCTTGTTATTTATATTTTCTTTTATATTTTTTATCCTTTTGTTTTTTTATTTTAATTTATTAGTGTTCTTTGAAAAAAGATATGATGTTGATTGTAAATAAAATTTATTTGAGACACAAGAAATCGATATTAGGTAAAATCTAAAGAGACATAGATCTCACATGAAAACCATTAAATTTTGGATACAAAACTCAATTAACTGATATTAGATAAAATATGAGGAGACGCAAGATTTCACACAGTCTCATTGGTCACCACCTTAAATGCCTGAAGAAACAATGGCATAACAATAATTATACATTTTTATGATGGCGTGTGAATATGTTAAATAAACAAGTGTACTGCCTTACAATTACAATGGTAATAAGGGTATATGCCAAAAAAAAGAGCAGAATTACCATAAAGTTACTTGAAATACCATGCATGATCTTCTAGATGAGCAAGATCATATATGGGTTTATTTGAATCCTGCAAGCATGTTGAGAGATAATTTGTTATTTAGTTATTATAAAATACACTTTTGATTCTCATTTATCATAAAATTGTCATTTTGATCTTTTATTTATTAAAATGTTTAAAACAACTCACAACTTATTGAATAATGTTACAATTAGTCTTTCATTATTTAAAAAATTATTAAATTTAGTTCTTTATAATTAAGATTTAGGGTTTAGTAGATGGAGTAAATTTAGTAATTTTTTAAAAAGTGAGGAATTAAGTGTAATATTTTTCAATAAATAGGTGACTATTTTGCTATTTCAATTAGCGAGAAATAAAATGATAATTTTGTAATAAGTGAGAGACTAAAATTGTATTTTTCTCTTTAGTCATTAGAGATAAACTTATGGATATTATTTGTAATTTAGTTATTTAGAATAAATTTAAGAATTAGAATTATTTGAATTTAAGTATTTTATTAGGTTTTAGTATTAAGTATTTCAATTTTTTATTTAAGCATTTCAATTTTCCCGTTCTATTTTATTTCAATTTCCTATTTCGTAATATGTCTCTTATTGGAACTCTAAATTTATTATTATATGTCAAATTATTTATAAATAGCTTTAGAGTGTGTATTATACAACAGGTTATTTTTTATTTGAATAATAAGAATTTTCAATATTAACCTAAATTTTTTTCTCCTCTCTCCCTACTACTCCCCCCGTGTTCTACATCTAGTCTAAAAAGAAGTGACAGAAAATACAGAAGAAAGCAAGAAAATGTCTAGTTTCAAATATAAATTTCCATTCGTTCAAATTGGAAGTTTGGACTTGTGACCATTCAGATAGCAGAGAGTTGTCCCTTCTTATTCTCACTTTGAAAGGAGTGAAGAATGTGGTTGGAGAAGAAAGCGAACGAGAAATTTTAAACCATCTAGAGTTTTGGGAGGTTCATATGTTCTTTCAAATTGGACGTTTGGACTTGCTACCATTCAGATACCACAGAGTTGTCCCTTCTTATTCTCATAATGAAGGGAGTAGAGAATGTGATTGGAGAAGAAGGTGACTGAGAAATTCTAATAAATCGCTTATAACATTGATAACCATATACAGTTTTGTGAGGTTCATATATGCATGCCAACATCAAAACATTCCTCATCCACCCAGAAAGAATGCCTTACATGATGTATACATACAACACGAGCAAATTATGAAGATGCAAGATTATTATGTATCTTAGAGGAATATTTGTAGTTGGGTACATATCATAGTCTATGAGAACAGCAAAAGCTATATATAACCTATCGTCGATGGCCGTGGTATCTTCTGAAATTTGTACATATGCAGAGTGCAGAATCTGAGAATCGCATCTATAAGACGAGACGTCCCTACGTGTTCATTTCACATGTTCATATATTCCTCTGCATCAAAAGGGCAAGTCACGTATCTCTTTATATATATATATATATATATATATATATAACTTCTATATTTATCAGAATGTTTACAAAGAGGAATTTCAGCTTGCCAGAATATATGACAGGTAGTAGATGAATGGACTCGTTAGTTTTATAACTTGAATTCAAAGTGGTTAAAGAATCACATCTATAAGGGGAAACAGAAATGTGTATCTCTTATTCTCTTCAAGTTAAAATAAAAAATAAAAAATTGACTTTTAAAATCATAGGCATAGCAATATCTTTACTTTTTTCCGTTGGAAGGAAAATTTAAAAATGAAACAATAGTAGAATCAATGAAGAATGAGAACTAAAATGTTCTCTATTTCATAAAGTAACCAATAAAATAGACAAAGAAAAGAACACTTCTCTATACTACTATGCTCTAAGTTTGGCAGAGTCTGGAACCCATACCCAAAGTTATAGGCACATATATAGGTTCCTTCTGCGTTTGCAGAATATTGGCGAATAACAAATTTGATTTAGAAATTTCATAACCAAAAGTTCCATCCACTGATCTTTCCATCACTTTTTAGATAAGTGGGAATCAAAGCATAAGCAGCTGCTGCTGAGTGCTGAGTAAGCAATATCGAACTCCAAATCCACAGGCATGAATAAAAAATTAACCTGTTTTCCGAATACAAAAGTTGGATTACTTTTATTCATCACAAGGAAAAATACACCCAAGAAAAATTACAATTTAACAAATTAAGAATCAAACTTCATCACTGAAACTCCAATATTATGTTGTATTATATAATGGTATATTACTATAGGAATCAGTCTGGAACATGTATTGTCATGTCCCATTTTCAACTATAAAGCTTTTGCAGCCAGTATCTTTGTAATGGATAAATTAAAGTAAGGTCGTTGCTGTGGTGCGTTTGGCATCAATAAAATTCATTTTCTAACACTGTACTTTAGTGGAACTTTCCCCCACAAAGAATATCATACATCATGGTCGAATAAGGATAAATGGCATTTCTTTTCTCTCAGCAGCCATAAACATGATGCCATATCTCCCAAACAGAACCTTGTATTCTAATTTTACCTCGTGCTTTGATTAGATCTATCCTGCACACCAATCCGACACGTCTTATAAACTAGCCTTTCTTATTCAAACTTTACTTTCTAAAGTGCAGGATGTACATTAAAAGAGTGCAATTCATCTTTCAACATGTTCTTCTGATAGTCCAACGCCATGCAACTACTTCAGATTTTTCAAAATATGAAGTTCTTATATACAGAAATAATTAGTAGAACTTCTAGCACCAAAATCTTATTAATCCCTCATCCTCATACTGACACCTGACTCTTGGAATATTTTTCCTGTAACTAAAGGAAGCATCTACGTTTAGCAATGTGATTCTTTCACAACAAATTGCTTCACAAGATTCTCGCCCATATGGCTGACGCCATCCAGTTAATCTCGAATAGATATATCTAATTCAACTATAAATACTCATCCTGCATGTCACTTGCTTATCAAAGCATAATCTACTTAGCTAGCTAGCTGGCTAGCTTGTGCTTCCCTTCGTTCTCTGTTGTTCAGTTTCATCCCAAATTATGTATATGATGTTGAAATCTATCAGAGAAAGCCTCATGAGCCTTCAATCTGTGTGTGTGAAGCAGAAGAATCAATCAGATAGTGAGTCAGTGAATGGTGTGCAGGGGGCAAATTGCCACGTTTGCATAGAGGAAAGCAACCAACATTGTGACTGTGACCATACCACTATTCAGGATGCTAAACCCAATAGTTCTTTTGCTCATGTTGTCATCAATATGGTTGGGATGCTCATAGGTTAATAACACACACACACACACATCTTCCTAGTAGACATATATATGTTTTGTGTTTTTATCATTTTGAGTAATTATTTTTGGCTCTTTAATGGCTTTTCATTTTACCAAGGTGGTATTTTGGTATGTCCCTGTTTTAATTTCTTATATGTTTAAACACTTATTTATAAAATATTTAGATGTGAAGTGTATGAAAATTTCAAATTTTGTATTTGTATATGTCTTAAATAATATGAGAGTGTAAATGTATTTATATATCTTAAACCAAATTATTTATAAATTTTTCTTAAAATAGTTAAAAATTATAATGTTCACTTATCAAACTTTTTTGGAAAAAGAAAAATTTGACTGCTAATTCCAAATGGAATCATCCTAGTAATCATGATAAACAACATATGTAACTCCCAAAAGAATCTAAAACATAACAGATTTCTCTCTGCAACCATCAGAAATTTGTTTGCAAATGGAAAGTACCCAATTTTATAGTAAAAGATAACAAAGTAGCAGTTACATATAAGGTTATAGTTATAATTAGAAGCACACAATTAAATAGCAGAACTCATAGTGTACCTTGAGAACTTATTCTTGTATTATTCTCATGCTAAAGTATTTTGTGTATGACTCTGATAATAATTACATGTTTTACATGTAGGTTTGGGGCAATTATCAACTCCATATGCTGTAGAAAAGGGAGGGTGGGCCTTTGCATTAATATTCCTGATAGGGCTTGCAATAATGTGTGCTTACAGTTGCCACCTTCTTGGGAAATGCCTGCACAGGAACCCTAAGCTTAGAAGCTACGTAGACATTGGAGAGCATGCATTTGGAAGAAAAGGAAGAATGATAGCATCAACCTTCATCTACACAGAAATCTTCATGGCCCTTGTCTCCTACACCATCTCACTACACGACAACTTGTTCACAGTCTTCATGGGAACCCATTATCTGAGGAATCTGCAGTTGGGTAGTTTATTATCATCTTCTCAGATTCTGACTGTGCTGGCTGTGTTGATTGCTATGCCCAGCTTGTGGCTCAGAGACCTTTCCTCCATTTCTTTCCTTTCAACTGCTGGTGTTCTCATGTCTTTGATTATTTTCCTGTCTGTAGCTGTCACTGCCTTTTTTGGAGGTGTTAAGGTTAATCACTGCATTCCAGTTCTTCAGATACACAATGTTCCTTCTGTTTCTGGCCTCTACATCTACAGCTATGGTGGACACATAGTGTTCCCTGATCTCTATAAGTCCATGAAGGACCCCTCCAAGTTTACCAAGGTATATATACACTATATATATATATATATATATGATATGCATACATAGAGTCTGATACATATATACACATATTAATGATAGAAGTTACTATTCTATTGGCTTGTATGTGTGCTTAGTGAAGGCAAAAAGTGCCTTTAAATGATAATAAACTAGTATCCAAGGAATATTAGGTTTTTAGGGAAAAAAAGAAGAAGTTAAAACACAAAAGAAAAAGAGTTTCAGTAGAAAAACGAAAGTAAAACAGTAAAGAATAGTAAAACTAGCTTATAACTATTTCTTGCTGTGAAAAATTAAACATGAATTAAAGTTTTTCCTTTGAAAATAGTTTCAGGCCAATGTAATAGCCTACCTTTCAGCATGCCCATTCTTGTAGACTTGGTACTTTTTGAACCAGTTCAGAAGGTCAGGAACGTGTTGGTTCGTTGACCATTGACCAGTTTTAAACATAGTAGTTACAAGATGAAGAGTCAAACCAGTTCACTAGTTCTTCTGGTGGAACTAGTTAGTAGTTTGGTCTGGCTCTGAAAACTCCGACAAAAATTCTTTCTTTTAAATGATTGACCAAAACACTAATAACTACTGAACAAATTCACATATATAAGATGATTTGGCCAAAGCACTATTTGCCTAACTCTTTTGTGTTTTGAATGGGAGTTTATTTCAGGTCGTTATACTGAGCTTCTCAATAGTGACAGTACTATATACAACACTGGGATTCATGGGTGCAAAGATGTTTGGGCCACAAGTAAACTCTCAGATCACTCTAAGCATGCCACAGAATTTCACAGTGACTAAAATTGCTGTGTGGGCAACGGTACTAACTCCAATGACCAAATATGCTCTTGAGTTTGCACCATTAGCTAGTCAGCTCCAGCGCAGGCTTCCCTCTTCAATGAGAAGCAGAACCAAGATGATAGCAAGAGGCACAGTGGGTTCTGTGCTGCTCTTAGTCATTCTAGCCCTTGCTCTTTCTGTGCCTTATTTTGAGTATGTACTTAGTCTCACTGGTTCACTAGTCAGTGTTTTCATATGCTTGATCTTCCCTTGTTCTTTCTACACCAAGATCTTTTGGGGTCAAATTCCAAAGCCTCTCTTAGTGTTGAACTTTTCTCTCATCACTTTTGGGCTTATCATTGGGGTTATGGGCACCATTTCTTCCTCCAGGTCACTGTTCAATAATCTTCAAGCAGCTCACTGATCTGCTCTATGTACCTATCTTTATATGTGTCTGAATTTATCTAATGGTGATGAAGAAATCAACTTTTGGTTGTTTTAGTTATAGTAGATTTTATGAAGCAGATTTTTTCATACCCTCTGGCTTTTATCATTTTGCAGATTTACTGATGCTGCAATATTCATTTTCCATAACATCCTAACTTGACACATGGATATTTTTGAAAACTTATCACTATGTAAATAAATCTTTTTCAAAAAAGTCTTCACATATATCATACTTTCATTCGAGAATCTAGTTACAAATATCTATAAAATTTTACTTGTGTTTTCTCCTTTTTGAACTTAATATAGAACTTAATATATAATATAGAACTCACATATAAAATTTTTATAAAATGTTTTAGGGAGGTTTTGAATTCCATTGAGTTTTACGATAACAATTATTTCAATTTTTATTTGACGAAGAAATTCAAGTTAAAATAAAGTAACATAACGAAGATTCTCATTAGAAGGAAGTACACTTACCATATGTAAATATTTCTTTTTTAAAATCATTTTCAAGCTTGATGTTCTGAGTCTTAAATTCTAATCTCCGGAAATAAATGTGTATATTTTTGGATGAAGGAAAATAAAAGAGGAAAATTTTCAATTTAATCCCTTTTGTTAGTTTTAAATTTTAAATCAAACTTTCTATTTATTTATTTCTCCTCTTTTTCTTTCTGATCTAAATATATATCAAACAACTTTTTAAAAAGAGGAAAATATTGCATTGAATTTTTGAAAGGCTTAATAATATTGATTTTAGTCCCAACTCGATAATTTGTTACCTAGTAATGATTCTCATACATTAACCTAGTTTTAAAACTCAACGATGTTGATAAATTTTTAATAATTTAATTGACCGCGATAGTAATGATAATATATTCTTTTAAGAAATATCTCGATTTTTGTTCTCGAGCTTTTAAATTGATTTGAAATTTAAACAATTTTTTTCTTCTTCAAAAAAAATATTTAAAAATATCTGTTTGGGCATGCATGGCCTAGCCCTTGAATATTGAGATATTCTGATTATGAAGCCCTACTTTATCCAAAGGAGGCATCATGGCCACAAACCCTATCTCTCTTTTTAATCATATTCTTACTATTAAATCATCCTTAGCCCGCTTATAATAATTAATTATGTACCAGTGAAGTTTTATATTTTTGTTATCATTTTTTTAATTAATATAAGATGATATATAATTAATTAATAATAATATAAAAATATATAATTTAACTGAAAATTATATATTTATTATATTTTAATTAAAGAACAATATAATAAATATATATAGATAATTGTATATAATTTTTTCTTTGGTTATTACATAAAGGTATTTATGTGGTGTACTCTTCAAATTTTGGTATCTCTGGCATTTTGTTATGAGTCTGCAAAAATTTAACCCTAATTTTTTTAACATAAATTTGTTTAAGATGAGTACAATGTTATTTTATTAATAAATTTTGTTTTAGGTAAATGTCAATTACTTCTTAAAAATTGAATTGAATTTTTTGCATTTTTCTTGCAAGCAATTAGATGGTGTATTGTTAAATTAAAATCTTGAACCATGTGTAATGAAAATTTATAATATTTATCGTGCACAGTTATCAAAATTGATTTAAATCATTAAATTAAACATTTTTTTTTTAAATTATATGTTATTTTTTTTAATATTTATATATAATTTTTTAATTAATTAATAACATTTGAATAATTTTTTATACCTCATTCACTTTTTTGTTAACATAATTAATCCCTACTTTTTAAATCATATTTTTTTTAAAAAAAAAAAAATTTCCAATTCCAATTTTGTGAGTAATTAGAAAGAGAAATAAAAAAAATCAGAGAAAAAATGTGATTAGTAAATAAGAATTGAAAATTGTGTTTTTAAAATTTAAAAATATAATTTAAAAAGTGAAAATTATCATGATTAATAAGAAAGTTAAAAAATATATAAAATTATTCTCATGTCATTTATTAATAGAAGAACCTGATATAAATATATAATTTATAACATATAAGTTTTTAATATTAATTGTTGGGCTAAAAATGGAGATTCTTTAAAAATAGAGTTATGATTCTAGCTATTGAGTTGTCGTATTGGGCAGTTTTATTACATTTGGTGCCCTGTTTTGTACAAAATATAAACCTATTTATTATAGAAATTTTAGAAACAAATGGATGCTATATATCATTATTAATACAGATTTTTTTTTTGGTCAATGGTTATTATTATTATTATTATTATTATTTGGATACACACTTGAAATGTAATTTACAAACAAGAAATATGGCCCACTTGCACCCAATCGTCAGTCACCACTTAAATAATTGCGCAGAATTATTTATACTTTTTTTCCTCCTTGATATTAACCCCTTTATTTATTTATTTTTTGGTCAAATTGGAGTGAAGAAATTATTTAAAGCTGCATGAATTATTCTGGAATTTGTCCATATGTACTTTTTTATGTGCCAAGCTAATTGGTTAATTAAATGACAAGACAAACAAAAACAAAAAAATTCACTAGAATAGGATGTATTTGCAAATTTAAATGCAGATTAATTTAATATAGTTTAAATTATTTGATAAAAATTTAGTATTTTAAATTTTAGAAGTTATTAAAAATTATGTAATATTTATTAAAATATAAATAATTAAATAAAAAAAATTTAATGATTCAAATTTTTTCAAATACAAAAAACGCAGATATAATAGGAATTGCAAGAAAGAATTTTTTGTTTAATTAGTTTACTTTTTTAAACCTAACTTGATTTGATATACTTAATGGTTAGAGTCGTGACAAGATAGTTGTTGCTACTAGTCTATCTTATCTTCGTATTTATTCTTTCTTTAGTTTAATCAAGTCACATGTTGAGTTTTAATATGAACTCAGTTTTCATTAATGTTTGATAACTTAAATGGTCACGTAACCGAAGATAATTTATATAAATAAAATCAGTCAACATATTCAAAAATCAATTCAACCAGCTATATATATATATATTAATTTTTACAAAAATAAAATGTTTTTCTCTTTTCTTTTATGTAAAAAAATTCAACTAGAAAAATATAAAATATTATATTCCTATTATATATGTATATATAATTCTTTACGCTGTTATTTTTATATAATTGAAAATCCATAAGTAAATATGATATATTAATTAATTATATAAAATTATACTTGATTTAATAATTCGAACCACATATTCATAAACTAGTTCAACCAGCTATGTATTAATTTTTACAAAGAAGAAATGTTTTTCTCTTTCCTTTTATTTAGAAAAGTAAACTCAGAACAGAAAAAAATATTATATTCCTACTACATATATAATTATATATGCTGTTATCTTTTTTATGATTGAAAATCTGAAAGTAAATACGATCTATTAATTAATTAAGTTAATTATATAAAATTATAATTGATTATATATATATATTTTATAAAATTCATCACAGTTTGATGTTAAACATGAAAATATATAACAGCATATAAAAAAATTGGTGTGACCCACAAAATTTTTTGTACACCTAATCTAACATATGGTTACTTACTTGTCTTTGATGAAATTAACAAGCAATTGGCCATTGGAAGGAAGCACATAGATTGTAACTTTCTTTCCTACTTCAATTGGTTATGTGAAAGAGAAGAATACTAAAAGGAAGAAAGAAAAGAAAGGAGACATTGAAAATGCATGATGGTGAGGGGAAGAGGGAGAGTGGGGTCCACATCTAGAAGTGTGAGTAGTGGGCCCACAGAGTAGTGGGACTATGTCATCATCCCTGGCCGTGTGTGGCGCACACAGAAAGAGAAAGAGAAAGAGAAAGAGATAGGGAGAGAGAGAGTGAGGAAGCATTCATCAATTTGCGCTTATTTTCGCCATCGCAATTCGCAAAGCTATAATAGTTATTGCGTGCCTTACCAAATAGTAGTCTCTCTTGCTTTTGCCTTTACCCAATTCACACTAAAGTCGGTTTCTATTTTACCCGCAAAATAATCTCGATTTAGCTCTCTCACACAATCAATACTGCAAGCCGAAACCCCACTCATTCTCATTATTTGAGAGAGATAAAGAGACACACACAGTGCCCTTCCTCAAGGCTCAGACTCTATATTCCCCTGCTTATGCCAACAGATTTTTCTTCATTTTCCACACAACTCGCCTTTCTGCTGTAGCCTGTTGGTAAGTGACGATAAACTCATGCTTTTTATTCCACGCTTTCTTCAGATAAGTACGCCGCAAAAGAGAATTTTAGGGGCTTGACTTGAGAACGCTATGGCTTTTTTGGTTGCCTTCCATGCCACTTTTTTTTTTCTCCTCCTGTAGATGTATCTCTTGTGCTTTTGGAATATGTCCCACTTCTTCGGTTTTACTCGATTGATTTTATATCTGATAAGCGAAATAAGTGACAAATAGAATTTTTATTTTGGTGGTTCTGAAGAATTGCCTTCTCCTCCAGTTTTATATCATGAATGCTGATTAGGGGTATATTTTAAACTGCTAAAATGGTTTTTTTTTGTTTCCATGTGATTTTTATTTTTTTAATTCTGGGTTTTGTGTTTATCGTGGATTTTTATATTTTTATGAAAAAGTAGGCATAATGTTTATGCCATGAAGGGGATGTTGGCCTTTACCCATAATATACTATCTTTTTCTCTGTGCTTCCAGCAATTATTTTACAGTAATAGTTTTGTAAGTTCAGTGTAATTCTTCCCTTGCACAATCTTTCGCTTTAATTTTTTGTTTTTTTCCCTGCCGAGGGCTATTTTAATTCTCGTAAAGCACTCAGATAATTTAAATTTCTATTTATGAAGCATACAAAAATTAACTTTTTCCTGGATGCAGGTAGAGCATGTCCTATCATAACCTGTACGAATTTGATTATATGGCTGTAGCTGGTGAAGTGGAAGATTTCATTGACGAGATAGAAGATGAAAACTATGATGGAGGTGGTGAAGATATTGGTGTTGATGAATATGAAATGGTTTGTTTTCTATTCTTTAGTTAGGACTATGATTCATGCACTATTTCATTCATTTCTTTGAATAAGAGAATCTTGATTTTTTTTCGTTGGCTTTTAACTTGAGCAGCTCACGAAGGTAACTGATACATCAGCTGCACAAGCCAGGAAGGGGAAGGACATTCAGGGTATTCAGTGGGAGAGATTGAATATAACGAGAGAGAGGTACAGATTGACAAGGCTTGAACAGTACCGAAATTATGAGAATATACCTTCATCTGGGGAAGCTGTAGACAAGGTCTTACGTCCCTAAACTTCTTTTTCTTTTTGCTTTTATTGGGAGTGTAGTGTATTTTTAAAGGTTGAGAAGAGGAGGGGTTTAAACAGCATCAGAAGAAGAACAATATTATAATTTTCAAGTTCTTTTGTCTCAGGAGTGCAAGCAAATGGAGAAGGGTGGAAAATTCTATGAATTCTTCCATAATACAAGATTGGTTAAGCCTACCATTCTTCATTTTCAGGTTTGTTGATTTTTATGTGTTGCACCTGGTTATTATGCTATCCCTCTATATTTTTTGAATGACTTGTAAGCATTGCAATATTGCCTCATGAAAGTTTATGATTAAAAGCACGCACATTTTGTCATTCAAAATTGGTTGTTGCTACCTTCTAGTCTTCTACATCAATTATTGAAGGCATAGACATCTGTGAGCTCAGTGCATGCAGCGTTGATGATAATATTTGTTATTTTAGTATTTGTCTGCCTATTGATGTGATTGACGACAATGTTAGGGCTTGTGAGGCTGTCTTGAGCTTCAACTAGTGTATAAATATTGCCAGCAGATATTCTTTAAGTTTATTTTGAGCTATCTTTATTCCTTTCCAATTTCCACTTCTTGGGTTTATTGTACAATGCTGTGGATGTTGAGTTCAAGTTGTTTTGCTTAATATAAATTAAAATCTTGTCAGTTTGACGTTTTCTCTTGACAGACCACTGTTTCTACTTCCTAGCATATGGTTTTAGAAAATGTTGGTTCGTGTAGTTTATTAATTAATATATTTATTCCTAATGACTTTGCAGTTGAGGAACTTAGTTTGGGCTACTTCGAAACACGATGTCTACCTTATTTCAAACTACTCTGTTATGCACTGGTCATCATTAACTGGCAATTTGTCTGAGATCATCAATTTTGCAGGACATGTAGCACCTACGGAGGTATCTAAACAATCCTGTTCATCTGTTGATCCCAAGAAAAAAGAAAAAAAAAGGAATTTGTGTTTCTTCATGCCTTATTAATGTAAGACTAACTGGAAATTTGCATTTGTTGTGCGTTGGGCCCCCCAGGCGGGGGGTGTTTGATACTGTTTTCAGCCCTTGGCTGGGCTAGCCCATCTGATTGTTATATGGTTCAATTTAGGAGTTTGAAAATGCTAGGTTTAGTGGTGAGAACTGAGAGGCATTGGACAATGGACCCAGAAATTATATTAGTGGTACTAAAATGAGCTTTTCTTATTTTCTGTTAGGAAGGATTAATTGGGTGCTGAGTGGGGTAAGCTTCAGTAATTTTATACAGTTTGCTATATAGGAAAGAGGTTGGCACTGAAAGATTCATTCAGTTGGATGCTGTAAGATGTGAAGCCTGAACAGTTAACAGGGAACCCAGTTCTAAACGAAGGGGAATTTGTAGTTTTATACTGGAAAAGTTTTTCTCAGAAATATTCTAGTCTAGTGAAGTTCATAATCCTGATGTGACTGATGACAATTAGATATGTTTGGAAGTCCATATATTCTCAGGTTGTGGTATCACTTTGACTAGGACATTTATATGTGAAACTTACATTTCAACCCTTGATTTAAAGAAAAAGGTGTGATTACTAATGATGCTTTGGCCTTGGAACTCATTAGAGAACTTATTTGGTGATGAAATTTTATTCTGACAATTTTTTTTGAAAAATTTATGTTGACTGACATCCATGTGATATTAATAATACAATAATAGTTAACATGATGTATTTATTTCTTACTAGAACCCTATAAAATATAATATAGTTGGTATTTGGTGCCTTATCCTGTGAGGAAGAAAATAATTTCTGCAACGAAAATTTTTTAAGCATTTGTGGTTTATTGTATAATAAACAATAATACATTTGTAATTTGTCTGCTTAACCTATTACTTTATCTGGTAGAGATATGCAGGAAGTTTGTTGGAAGGCTTTTCACAGACCCAGATTAGTACATTGGCTGTGAAGGGAAATTTCCTTGTTGCTGGTGGCTTCCAAGGAGAACTTACTTGTAAGGTGAGTCCACATGATTGCAGCTTATACATAGATATATTTTATTTTTTTTGGGGCTATTGATAGTGCATTTAATGATGGGGCTCATATGTATTGGTGGAAGATTACCTTTATTTTGTGTTTTCTTTTCTTGATGTGGATGGTGGACAGTGTATTTGGTTTTGGAAAAATGTCATTTTTTGTATATTGACTTGTAATCAGCTACATTGTCCTTACTGGTTGTTAAGAATGACAGCTTTCTGTTAGATTATAGGTTCTGGTAGACTTTCCTTTGAGTATAGATATGTTTAAATCTGGGAAGTTCACATATCTTCCAGTTTCTGGAAGCATCCAGCTAAGTGATGTGCTCTGTTCGACATTCAGTCATATTGGATTAGTGTCTCTACTCTTATGAGTTGTTTAAAAGAAAAAACTTACAATGCTTATCTTTAGGTTGCTAGTTAGTTTGGTTAACTTCTTCGCTAAGTTTGCAAAACTTTAACAAAAAGAAGTTTATTTTGGTTTTAAAGTTTAGCCTTAGGATCTCTAGAGCATTATTTGTACCTGATTATTGTATGCAGAGAAGTTTCTTCATGGGAAAAAGAGGTGGCTTCCGTTGTATAAAGGGTCCACACTGTGAGCATTCTTGCATCTGGTTGAAGTATTTTGCGTTGGATTATATGTTGATTCATATTTCTTCTCTGCCCTGAATCTATTGTTTTCCTTTTCTTCTCTTCTTTCATTTAGGGCATCCTCTGCAATAATGTATTGCTGGCTCCCCATTGCCTTCATTATTGTGGTTGTAGTTGTAAATACTATTATTATTATTTTCCTGGCTGACAGTATATGTTCTGCAAATAAACCAATTTATTCTACTGGAAATGAATCAGGGAGTCTTACATATGCATAAGGCTGGCTACTCATTCCCATGTTTGAATAGGCTCCGGCAATTTATCTGTGCTTTGAGCATCTTTATTTGTGTTTTGAGGATTTTTTTTTATTATGTGCTTTGATATAACTTGTAATGTCTCTTCATTCATTCAATGCAGCGTTTGGATAAGAAAGGAGTAAACTTTTGTACAAGGACCACCTATGATGATAATGCAATCACAAATGCAATTGAAATATATGACAGCTTGAGGTATTTCTCATGCAAAATTTTAAAGTATTTGTTTATATTTTAAGAAGGAAGGAGGAGAGGGAATCTTTCTTAGGTAAAGGACCAAAACAAGGTATTTATTGAAAATAGTTGGCGTTTATTTGTCTTTCATTCTGGAACATTTTTTGACATGGAAATTCTCACAGGGGTGGAACACATTTTATGGCATCCAATAATGATTGTGGCGTACGAGAATATGACATGGAAAAGTTTCAGCTTCTAAATCACTTCCAGTTCCCTTGGCCAGTGAATGTGAGTTCTTACTTCTTATTAGGCCTTCCGGTGATGTGGTTAATTTTCTTCTTCTTGCCTTTCTTTCTTATCTATACATGGAATTCGTGCAGGTTAAGTTCTGTTTTCCTTTTCTTCTTATATTTTTCTTGACACAATTTTTTCTCTCACTTTACTTACTAAGCACATGCATTGCACATTATATGCATTTCAATTATTTTACATAGATCTTCTCCATTTCTTTTTCAGCAAAATGCAGATCCTCTGTTTAATCAGATCATTTGATGTCTTCTAGAATTACAATAAATTCACTTTAACATTCTCAAATCCTTGTCATAATTGTGCTAGAATGAATATTGAAGTCATATTTAAGACTTTTTAAAATTATATTTAAGATGCATTTATTTCAGGTTTCAAGATTAAATTTCATTTTTGAGCAATTTTTTAATTTTTACAAGCTTAAACATGAATTAGGTAATAAATAAATTCTTATGCCCACTGTCAAACTTAAGAGTTTGACTCTTCAAATGAATGCATGAAGAAAATATCTTGTTTAACAATATATTAGCCTGTATTTTTGGGTGAAAAATGAATAGATAAGTTAGTTAAGCAAGTTTTCTGCATAAGATTCCTTTTACTGCGACCAAAAGTTAGGTGGGTTATCCAACAGTCTTAGCAATTTATTAGCCAAATAATATTAAACAAGGTAAAATTTTGCAATTTAATGTTGCTTATTTGTTTTTGTCCTCCAATTTTCTCAGACATTACTAATGTTAACATTTTCCTGGAAAGTATATTGTATTTCAACAAAGCTTCTAGAGATTATTGTTTAATTTTCCTCCAAGGTTGGCCAAGCAAAACAAGAAGTTGAATCAATCTGGAGCTACTGTTAAGCTCAAAATTGGTGTGACCAAGTTTCTGATAAGTTCACCTGAGTGTTGGAACAACTCAAACTACACTTACATGGACTTAGTAATGAATACTTTAAGCAGAATGAGAATTGAAGTAATTCATGCTGCTGATGCTGATGCATTGCACAGCCTTTGGAGATCAAATTAGCTCTAGACTTCTACATCGATTTTGTCATTCCTGAGAGCTTGACATTCTAAAATTGATATAGCTTTTTCTTCTTCCTCAACCTCTCATTGCCCTACATGGAGTTTGCATTGGAGTTTTCTGCTGCTTCTTTACCTCAAAACCTCAAGCATAATTTTCCTTGAACCAAGGAAGAAAAATGATTAATGAGGAATAGAATACAAACATTGAGATATGGATTGGGAATATTAGGAGTATTGAATAGTTTATATTCATGGATTTCTAATTCATTGTGATTTGGGTGTTTGTAATATTTGGTGCTTATTGGGGATTCTTTGTAACTTGTAATTACTTGGTCATCCTGTTGGCTTGCCTGTTTAAGGATTGCCATCAATGCCATGTGCTTTAGTTAGCAGACTTGAATTTAGAATTGAGATCAGTATTAAACTTCTGCTTT
Source organism: Delonix regia (assembly GCA_037074485.1). NCBI lineage: Eukaryota > Viridiplantae > Streptophyta > Magnoliopsida > Fabales > Fabaceae > Delonix > Delonix regia. The sequence continues at coordinate 30,557,086 of CM073451.1, forward strand.
TTCCTCCAATTTTTCTTTCTTGATTGTCCTTCGTCTACTTTTTCTCTCCCTCAATTATCTTTCCCTTCCTTCTACTGTTCTGTTTGTTCTACATCAATTTGTTTTTTGTTATGAATATGATTAAGAATTTGACAGGAAGATGAGTTCTTGGTTGATCTGCTTGATTTCTATTTAGAAAGGGACTGTTAACAAGTTTGATGTTCCTTTACAAGAAAAAGTGTTATGTCGTGAATATATGATATCTTTAAGTTTTGTACTATATATGTTTGATTTTTTTTTTGAAAAAATTATTCTTTCTCCTGGTAATGTACTTCTGGATCTGTCCCTGTTCAAGGTGCCAAAAAAAAAAAGGTCTTTCTAATAATTGCTATACTACACACATTATGATGTCAGTCTATGCACTTGAGCATTTTAAAACATCATGTATAATTAATTGTATTTAGAAGGTACTTCAAGTGATTTAGTATGCTCAAGTTACAGTTAATCAATATTACATTTTATATATATGTATATATATAGCACGCAGTTATATGAACCCATATCATTATATGCTTCAGAGCAAATATATGTGAGTGTGTGGGTTCAAGTTGAATTCAAAATAGTGATAAAATCAACCATAATGCTCAACATCCATTCTAGTTTGTTAAGATGAAATTTGATTTTAGAATGATCTAATTTGAGCTTAATATTATCAAATTCTCAACCAGCTTTGTATGAACTCCTATTACATGCCATATTGTAGAAGCTGCTGTGTTGTGACTGGTTGATGTATTAAGAATTTTAATATATCTGTAAATTGAATTCCAGCTTTGATGCTTTACTTGTTGCTCTCGTTGCAGCACACCTCAATCAGCCCAGATTGTAAGCTTATGACTGTTGTTGGAGATAACCTAGATGGACTGCTAGTGGATCCACAAAATGGCAAGGTAAATAGTTCTTCTCATTGTGTATCGTATTAGAATTTGCAGTTGAGGATTTTTAATTTTTCAATGTGTTTGCTATAGATTAAATTCTTCAATCTGCGTTTAGTATGTCCTAAATTTATGCTTGCGGCTTCTATGGTGCACAGTCACAGATACGAGTGTTGTGCTGTCTCACTTTATTCTTCAAATTGTGGTTCATAGCAATTCTAAGAAGTGAAAAACTGGATTCTGAAAAAGGGATTTTTCACAAAGAATTTCTAATTGAATAACAATTCTTATTATAGTAATTTACAATATTCATTGAGGGGTTAGAGTGTCATTTATATAATGACTTCATAAACTACTACTTTTTTGTTCATACGTGAGAATTTTATTTTTGTTTGCCATGAAGTCCTTTTGGGAATTCCCCCAGAAAAATAACTGTTCTGCATCGCATTATCTTGGAATTTGAATTTTATATCGTAGTATTGATAGAGTTCAGCCCCAATACATAATGTTTCAACCATTAAAATTAGCTAGTGTCACTAGCTCTAGGTTATTGCAAGAGTTAGTGCCCTTTAATTCAGGAGTATCAATTGTTTTGGATGTTTGATATTTCTCTGGTCATTGCCTTTTTGGAATTATTCTGTTTGTTATTAAATTAATGCCTTAAACCAATTCATAATCAGTGTATTCACATATTGCTGATATATCCATCTTTAGTTAAAAGTACAAAGGTCAACTCTCACCACCTGAGAGATGTCCAAATTACACGGCCCTGCACTCTATTATGAACATACAGACATCCCTTGGAGCCAAATGATAACCAAAATACAGTTAAGGATAATAATTTTTTTCATTATATAAGTTAACTTATTAGAAAATGTATATCTTGAACTTCTATGTCATTAATTTTGTATTAAAAGCTATAAATTTAATTTACTCTAAATTTTAAAAAATAACTATTTTATGTTGGTCATATATATATATATATATATTATAATATTTATTATATTAGATAACTAATAAATATAAGGGTATCTTTGTCAAAATATGTATAATTGTAATTTTTTTTTTTGTTGCAAAGGAGATTAATGTAGTGCACTGTAATGTATCAAAACAATGGAGAGAATAATGTAATTTGGGCTTAGCTCTTCTACAGAGCTAGTGTAATTAGTACATGACTACATGTGTAGCTTTCATGTGGCAATTACGCTATGACATGGACCTTGAAAAAGTCAAAAGGTAGTGAATGGGGGAATTGGATAACAAAAAGAGATGGCGGAATGAGACAGAATTGAGCTTTAGTATAGGTGCGGGGAAAGTGAACACCACCACATTTTCTCTTCAAACGTTGAGGTGCTTTGTCTTAACAAAATGCACACTGCTGAGGGTAGAGAAGGAAAACTTCCACTAACGTCTTTTGGACTTGTTTGAATATTTAGACCGTTGCCACTGTGGTTGGTCATCGAGATTACTCTTTTGCTTCCGCGTGGCATCCCGATGGACATACCTTCGCCACAGGAAATCAGGATAAGACTTGCAGGGTATGGGATGTTAGGCAGTTGTCATCTCCAATTGCCATTCTCAAGGGTAACCTTGGGGCTGCCCGGTCTATTCGCTTTTCTTCAGATGGTCAATTCATGGTGGTTGCTGAACCTGCAGACTTTGTGCATGTGTATAGTACGAAGGCAAATTACAAAAAGCGTCAGGAGATTGATTTCTTTGGGGAGATTTCTGGGGTTTCCTTGAGTCCTGATGATGAGTGTATGTATATTGGAATCTGGGACCGGACTTATGCCAGCTTGCTACAGTATAATAGGAGGCATTCATATGGATACCTTGATTCGTACTTGTGATCAAGATTCATCTTTTACGGATTATCAACATCGTTATTGTTAATTTATAGAGCACTTTTAAGATCCTGCCCGCTTTTTTTTTTCTGTTTTTTCTTTTTTCCTTTTTTCCCTTTATGATGTTTGTCTGTCTTGTTAATGGAGACGACAACATAAGATATTTTTGGTTTATAGCAGTCCACATTTGTATAGTTCGCTAGTGATAGTTCCAGAGATCGAACCTCTATTTCCTTCCATTGATGTGAATGCCATCATCTGGAATCAGAAATTGCTGTTTAACATTATGATCACAGTCTCTCCTTAATAACTGCTTTCTTTCTTCTTTTCTTTTTAAATGATTGTAACTGCTTCCTTTCCTTTACTGCAAAGAGTTTAGTTATCATGTTTCGACAGCCACGTCCATAGATTTTTATATGTGCTTTGATATTGACCATGGTATTTTTCCTTGGTCTATACATAGTGAATTTGATAAATTCATGCAAACTGTATATCAGGTGTCGTTTATTTTTAGTAGGATTAATCTCCTTTGAAATTTGTTTTGGAAGAAAAAGTTTCCCATAAAAGGAGTTCGTGTATTAATGGGTTCGAGTGTTGGTACCAGTATTGGTCCAAAAAAAGAAAGTTGGTACCAGTAACAAGGTGAATGTGTATTGAGCTTGGTTATTTTCTTACAATGAGGTCTAAAATATCGATTGTTGGTAAGTCAAAAAGTAAATGATTTATATTTGATTTACTACTTATATAGTCCTAATTAAGGTGATTTGCTAAATCTTTGTAATAAACATTTAGTGTAAGAAATTATAAGAGGAATACACCCTTATTTAATTAAGGAGGCTATGCCCTTCTTTCCCTACCCCTTACCTTTCATCGCAACTTCCATATTTTATTTTAAAATATTTTAAAGATCAATAATAAAAAATTATAAAATTTATATTAAAATTGATATTATCAATTTAAAATTTTTAAGGATTCCAAATTATGACAGAGGATAAAAAAAGAAATTTGAGGGTTCTGAAAAAAAAAAAGTCTATAAAATTAATTAATTAATATTTTATTTTAAATTATAATTAAATATTAAATAATAATTAATTTACTTATATTTTTACTTTAATTTAGAACTATATGATATTTATTAAATTTAAATATTTATTAAAAATTACATAATTAATACTTAATTTTACAACTAAAATTGCAAAATTAAATTAATTATCACATTTAACATAATAAATTATTTTATAATTTATTTTATTGAACGATGATGAATATATACTTAAATTTGAAATTTAATATTTAACTATTAATTAGATTTTAACAAAATGTCTTTTTTTACTGTTTTACTAAAATTTTCTATAAAGAATGTATGACAACAATTTTGAGAACTGCAATCCTAAGAAGCAAAAATACGAATATAAAAAAAGTGGAACAAGATCGAGGGAAAATTCTATTTTTAGTCCTCTAATTTCACTCATTTTTAATTTGATCATTGCACTTTAAAAACTTTAAAAATTCATAACACTGTCTCCATAATTTTAATGAATTACAATTTGGTCCTTATTATTATATTTTTGTCAACATTTTAACTTATATTAGTTAATTTTATTTAAATATTCATTTTTAATTTTTTTTATTAATAAAACCCACATATTTTGAGATAACTGAGTTAATATATAATTAATTTCATTAACAAAATTTGAAAAATTCAATACATAATTATAATTTTGTGAACTAAATTGAAATATTTAAAATTATAAAGACTTAATTATAAACTTATAAATTATAGGAACTAAACTGAATTAAATATAATTGTGAGGACCAAAAGATGAAATTTCCCTAAATCTATTTTGTGGACACCACTACATATATGGCTCATGCAGGCCGTTATGTAATTAAAAAGAAAAAAAAAACCTGGAAATGAAGGTCACAGCCTCACAGGCCAAAACAGCCCGCCGACATTCAGAACTCGAAAGAAAAAAAAAACACACATGGCATTTTGGGTTATACATGTTAAAAAGTCCACGCATGCTACTGTAATATTTTACCATACAATATATATATATATATTCTTTCATATAAAAATAATCATAAGGGGATGAGTAAAATGTGAATTCACTAGTAGCCTTTTTTCTCACTTAACCGTTCACTATCGTGTATTCACTACAACCAGTACATGAAACGACATTGTTGGCCAAAAGAATAAGAGAATGGCAAAGATATAAAAAAGTATATATATATATATATGCCACCAAATTGTAATAGATCCTCACTCAGATATCTGCAGGTTCTATTCAAATATAGAGAATTTTTTTTTTAGAGTAAGTATTAAATATTATGCACGTGAAAAAACCAGATACTAGTGATATTCAAATATTCACCGCACCCCAAAAAACATATATTGAAAAAGCTAAGTCGTAGCTACAGCTCTGATAAAGATGTATAATTTCGATTATACATTTCATGCGTCAAATAAGTTTACTCAGGAATATTACATCGTTTTAAGAGCAAAATTTTCTAATATTCTACGAAAGCCACAAAAATCTCCATCGTATAAATGAAAAGCAATTGGAATGCATCAGAATAATTATACAATAGGTTTATCAATCTTCAAGCAAAGCCTTCATCAGATAGAGTCTGTTAAAGCTCTGCCCTGATACCCTGCAAAACATGTAACCGGAAACAATGAAACCTTACTTGTAGTTTTCATAGAAACAGACCATGCATGCAAGAGTAAACTTGAGATCCAGACATCTTGTAAGTTCCCTGCTTCTCAGATGGGAAAATGGAAAAGCCAGGTTAGCTCCGAAAATCTCATCACATACCCATTAATTTGGTTGCAGTAGTTGGCAATTTGATTTGTTATCAGGAAGCTGTCCAAACGTGATGGCTCAGGGAGTGGCTTGAAAATGGGGTTTGATGGATCTTCCTCGGGTAAGGGGTCCTCGCCAGCAGCTTTACGTGCCATGTTCTCCGCCCTATAATCACAAACCAAAACAAGTGCCATAGTGGGACATATTTGCCTGAGAAGAAACCGAGTCCGCTAAACAAAATTTTTTAATATTCCATCAAAGCCACAAAATTCATCCTAAAAGGTTGAACTGATGAGCCTGATGCATTTATCCAGCCCATTAGGAAGAATTGGGGCCACAGTGTAACGTACGGAAGGAAATGCCCAGTAGCAGCCAGGAAATTAAAAAAGATTCAAAAACAATTGAAACACCCACACGCAGGAAAATAATTGTCAAAATATGAAATCTGAAAACCAGAATGTGATTATTAGTTAGCATAAGCACTTAGTCTAATACAATAAATCATACTGAAGTTAGCTGCCAAAGTGCAAATCTATATAGAATCCCAATACAACAAAGCAGAAAGCGTCAACCAATTGGTTTAAGTACAGATTCAAATACATGCTAAAAATACCTTCTCTTCTGAAGCCATGCTTGCTGTTGGGCCTGCTGGCGGGACAAGCTCCGGTAGTAAAATTGGAACTAATATTTAAGAAACTTCAGTCAAATATATTTCTAATAGAAAAATGAAAGAGTCAATTACCAAACTAAAACTATATGGAAATTTATCTCAAAACCTTCTGCTGTTCCATTGACAAATCATCCATGCATTCAATCAAAAACTCCATATTCCTCTCCATCAATGAACTAGTTGAGAGTTGGAGACGATCATAATCACACTACAATCACATAATAGCAGATTGAGAATACCAATTAAGTTTCAACGAACTAAAATAATCCATGTTACAGATCTTAGTTCACCTGGGTTACTGGTGTATCAGGTTCCAGCTCAGTCATAAAGGCACTGATAAGGGCAGAATTTGAAACTTTGATCTGACAGATTTATGAGTAATGTGATCAGAATGAAAGACCAACCAACAAACTCAGTCAATAAAAAACTAAATCATGCACTTTCATAACTGTAAAAGACATATTGAAAACAATATATCCTAACAACAGTCAAATAAAAAGATCATTCAAGGTTGCTACATTAGCAAAATACTAATAAGCTGTTCAATTGGTTCAATCTGAACCTAATTTCCAATTGAATAAACCACAGTTGGACTAATAACTGTGAAAGATGAGCATTTTTGGTTCAATTATGGGTCTAGTATTCAGAACATTGATATTTTGCTTATATTCATAGCCTGCAAGCAGCTTGCACAGTTGTACCTTAAGGTATAGGACTTGTCATCTTGAGGACACTGTCTCCTATATGACTAACTTGTATTCACTAAAAATGAAACGCAGCAAATTTAACAGGCAAATGAAAAAAAAAGGTGGTGGTGGAGCACTAAGGTTAGAAGAAACCAATTTTATAGGACAAATTTAGTTTTTATAATGCAAGATATACAAAATACCATTCATTCAAAGGTAGAACAATAGACTTCAGGAAAGCTTACAGGTATCTCCTCGAAGATATCCACCCAGGACAAGTTTTTCTCCCTCAGTCTATTCCACAAAAAAACAAGAAATAAGAAATCAGAATTTTCAAATTTAGGTGAGCATGATCTCTACAAGAAAATTCATACTTCTCTCCTGTAATGTTGTTGCTGCGATAGAGTTCCATGAAAGAGTCAGAGAGCTTCAAGGCCTTCAGAGCTAGGACACCTTGATCAGACCTTGATGGATCATATATTATGCAAACACATCGTCTAATGTTCTCCTGAAAAGCATAAGAAAATTTGAAAGAAATAATCATCTACCTTATAAGAGACTGTTCAAAAACTATCCTTGCAATCAATCAATAGGGTGTTCAAAATTGAACCAAACCAATTAAACCAATTCAAAACAAAACAAGCTGACCAAAAGCCCAATGGAACCAAAATAAATAAGGTCCAAATTGGTTTTCAACACGCCAAAACCAACTACTTTGGTATAGTTGTCTCTTTCGATGGTTTTGTTCGGTTTTAACCAAATCAAATCGAACCAAAGTCCTATATAGAATCCTTTTCTTATTAACCCCAATAATAACATTAATATTGTTGAATTCTTGAGTCTTTACAAGGAATTTATGATTGATTATTTAGTATAAAATTATAGTTTCAAACCTTTTAAAATTGTTTCGTATAATTTTGGGCCTTACAAATGTAAAGAAAATACATATAGAGTTAGAAATTTTGAAACCATAGGCTTAACTGAATAAGTTCAATGTGGCATGATAAATGCAGCATGAACCAAACCAAATCAAATCCGAACAGAACTGAATATACACAAAACTGTATAGGCCCCCTTTTTCAGAAAACCAACTTATTAAAATTTGGTTTGGCTTTGGTTTAAAACTGAACTGAAAACATGAACAACCTTATCAACCATGACATAGAGGACTACATCTAGATTTCCAAATTAAAAAAATTAGAAATCATCTACAAGATTTGGAACTTGATTATGCAAACGTACTAAGCTAATTCCATGAGCAATCAAGGGTGCAAAAAATTGGCACTTGTTGGAAGAAATACTTCCTTCCCTAGAATGTTAACATGCTAAATTCGTATTACCCAATCTACCTACCATGTTGCCTTGAAGTGGCCAAAAGTGCTAGAAAATGGAAGAAAAAAAAAGGGGGGGTGGGGGGAACCTTGAGGATGCTATTCATTAAGGTGGAAGAAAATTGAGTTTGTGCATAGCCAGATAAAGAGGTTTTTATGCAGCAGCCAGGATGTTAGTTTTCATCCTCTTCTATGATGTACATTATAGGGCATGTCCCAAGTTGCAGTTAAGCAAATTTTTATCTACTTACCATAAGCAACACCCATTAATTAACCACATTAGACAATGAGTTCCGTTGTTTGGAGGGGCAATAAAAAGGATTTCTTCACAACATTTACATTCAATAGCAATATTATGAAAGCATGTGGTTTGTAAAATAACATATATAAAGTCACAGCTTAATGAAAAGTATCAAGATAACATTATTTTTGAGTCATTACCTGGTAATTCATGAAAGTTTCAATCAGCTCCACAGTCTGAAAGGAACCAAGCAATGTAGACTGGTACCTAGAAATTTTCCGAGAGTAATCCCATGCACACGACAAGATATTAAATTTAGCACAGGTCAAACCTTAATTCCAAAATTCTAACACATTTAACAACTCAATGAAGCACGAAGTACTGGTAAGTGGTAACTTATGCCCCAATAACATGCATGCATGTGTTCTAATAACACAGGTTCACTTATTATGACCAAGTAATTATGAGCAAGAACAGAATAAAAACTATACAATGAGATGGCAACAAAAGAGAGCCTGCTGAATAGAAGAAGGCATATTCTCTTTTTTCCATTTCTAAGATGAAAAAGACCATTGGCTGCATAAAACCTATTGGGATGAGTAATTTACTTTTTGGTCTCAAGACTGAGAAGGTAACTGGTCAGAGATTTTGTATCAACAACGCTTATACAATTATAGTACTTCTGTTACACTGTTCCCACATAAAATATCAACCAAAATCTTGATATTATAAACTCATTTATTTATAGATATATCAAAATCCTAGTAAGTTACCAACTATACATCATTTAGCAGACCAATATTCCAAAGTTTAGTGCATCCAAACATACCCTTACAGATAAAGAAAATGATAGCAGGAAGACAGACTGTTTTTCAGTAAGCTTTATATTTGACTGTCCATGCAAATGTTTTCCCATTAAGTATTGAGTGATCCTATCAGTTCAGTCCTATAACCCTCCTACCACCATCATGCCACTGACAAATTATATTCACTAGGAGATGTAGGACTATATTAAGTTACAATCAAATTTCACATTGCCCACAATTTTTTCTGACGGCATTGCCCACAAAACTTTTATTTTTTTGCAAAAAAAAGAGTTCACACTTTGAATTCTATAATTTTCACAACATTCTTAATCTAATAGAAATTAAAAACAAAAAGACTCAAAAGGAGATGATCCTCTTCTTCCCTTGTTATGTTACTCATGTATAAGCTATAGAGTGATAACATCATCAAACATACCATCCAACGGTATTATTGTCAACATTAACCTCCCTCAAGCATCTCATCATTTCGAGCTGGTAATTAGCACCATCAGCCTCAATTTCCTCATCCTCCTCTCTTATCTGTTAAGTTTAAGCAACAGAGAAGGTTATAACAGCAGCAGGGAAAAGATAATGATATATAAGTAGGGAGTAAAGGAAGCCATATCATACCGGAAAGGGGAAACAGTTAGTAACTTCGAGAACACTGCCAACATCCAGCCCAAGAAGTTGTCCGGTGACTAAAGTAGGTGAATGGTCCTTACAATGTTTAATTATCTTTAAGATAACCTGTTCCACAGAAATTCATTATGAGAAAAATATGTTCCTTCAAGCCAAGCATATTGCTGAAGGAACAGCCTTTTGCATCGTCCTCAGCCATTGGACTGCAGCGAAAAATTCAATTCAGATGAAAAAGTAATCATTTAAAAAGTACCAGTCCCTCCATCTGGATCACTCTTAGAGGGGGTGCAGCCTCCTCCGTTGCCGCCACTTGCAGGAAGGACCTAGCCGTAGCTGCACAACACGAAGCAGCAATGAGCACGAGTTAATGACTGTATTAGTCTGCGTGTGTGTGAAAAAGGGAAAGAGAATCGTTCGGAGCTTACGGTTCGCCATGCTTTGCAGTGTCGCAGGATGCGAGCTGTCAAAGCAGAAGAATCTGCTGTATGTGCCCTGCAGAAGAAACCCTAGACCAGGTAGATGGAGCTAAGAGAGAGAGCAAAACTTTAGACAGGTTTTGCTGAAAAATTCAACTGAAACAGAAGCCCAGCCCAAGTATGACATGTCTGCGAGGTCCAAGCCCATATGGCCCAAGCATAATGAGCCCAATATTAAATTAATTTTATATTTTAATTTTGTTAGAAATATATCCTGACTCCGATTTGAAATTTTCTAAACAATGCAACTAGAGAAAGCTAATTCCCAAACTCTTAAATCATTAGAAATGTGTTAAATCATAAAATTGGTATGCAAGAAATTCTTGAGAAGAATGGAAAAGGAAATGTAATAAAAAAAAAAAGATAGAAAGAAATCATAAAACTCTAAATTACACTTGATATGTAAAGGAAATGAATAAAAATACCCGCATAAAAAAGGATATGAGTAAAATAGCATAAAATAATGAAAAATGCATTGTAAACTAATTAATAACATTATGTGCTGAATAGATTTAGATCATAATTTTAAAAACATGCTCATATGTATGACCCCAAAAAAATATATGAAACCAAAAATGTTTTGATTAGAAAAACAGGTGAAACTTGAACTTTTTTATAAAACTTAACTCAAATCTAAAAAGTATGAATTAATTTTTTTTAATAAGAAAAAAGACTTAATATATAAAGAAAAATTTAATGTGATAAAAAAAATAAAAAATAACAACCCTTATCTAAAATATTTATGCCAATACAACAACTCGTTTTTATTTACAACTTGTTTATATATAATCTTACAAGTAATAACAATAATTAACTATGTAATTTATCTCAAGTCTTAAGTAACAAATAATCTTAATCATGATTTTAAAAAAATTATTTAGCTTGATAAACTTAGCTTGAAAAAAATAAATAAAAATTCAAATAAAAAAGTCTAACTAAAAAATAGAATACTTTTTTTAAAATTTGAATTTAGGCTCAATTTTTTTAAAATTTGTGCTTAAGTGAGGGCAATATCTTAGAAGCGTGTTTCATTCCACCAAGCCATGAAGCCCGTTTGGTTGCTAAAATCAAGATAAAAGAATAAGAATAGAAATGGAAATGTCTCCCATTCTCATATTTGATTGATAAATTTGGTACTCATTTCCATTTCTTAAGGAGCTTGCTCTTTCTCATATAAGAGAAAGTTCTCTCCCTAACTGAAACTATAGAATAAAATTAGTCTCTTAAGAATGAAAAATATGCTTGATAAAAGTGTCCTTACTTATAATAATTTTTGAACAAAAATACTCTTGTGATACATTAAAATCCTAATATATTATTATTTACTATTAAATTATTATTTTTAATTTTTTATTATTATTAGTTATTTTATCTATTATTATTTAGTATTAAATTATTATTTTATTATTAATATTATTTATTATAATTATTTTTAAATATATATTATCATATTATTAATTAATAATTTGAAGAGATGTTTGCTTTTTTTTTTTTTCTAAATTTTATGATAAAGGATAATATTATAAAATATCCATACTACCTAATTGATTTCTATGTATAATCTATTAACTAAACGAAATAAATAAAAACATACTCATTCTAATTCATTAGGAAAAAAAACATTTTAATATTCTCACTCGCACTCATTCTCTCATTTTCATTTTCATTATATCAATTCTAACAACCATATGGGTCCATAATTCTTCCCATCAACAAGTTGAAAGAAAACAGACCATATAAGCTCATTCTCTCATTCATTCGTACTATTTTCTATCATACCAAACGCAGTTTTAGATAGTTTTCAATGGAGACGTTTTTCTGGCTGTGGATATGGTGGGCAATAATTTTTTTTTTTTTCCTTTTTACAAATTTTGAATGCAAACACATTAATTAATTGCAAATATATATCCTATTTACATTTTGGTGTAGAGCTATAGATTGATTGAGGATGTAAGAATTAACAGCTTTTTCTCCCTGACTTTTAACATAAAAAATCGTTAGACCATACATTCTTTAATTTTTTTCACTTCAATGAGGTGTTGTCCTTACCATAACTATATAGATCATGGTAATTAATTAATTAATTAATGTATGTACCTCTGCAGTTAGAATTTTAAAATAATAATAATAATAATTGCGTTTTATTACACAGCACGTTTTACTGCGCACAGCAAATTTGTAGGTCTTAATTTCAACATCAATCTCCTTATTTTTGCTGTTTGAAATCCCATTGGAGCTATAATTAAGTTGTTAATAGCAAATTTCTTACTTATGTTGTAGATGAAACCGCATAATTGTATTTCAATTTATATTAAAATTAACACCTAATTTTAAATAACTAAGAACTTTACAAAAAATGTTTAGAAAAATCATCCTTAAATATATTTTTCATAATATTATGCTCACAATTATTTCTTCATATATCAGCATTTTAAAAAATTAACATACAAATCATAATAAAATTAAATTTAAGTACATTTCTTTATATTTTTATTATTATATTATTCTATTAAACTATAACAAGTGTATAATTTCATACAAGAGCGATATATTTATCTGCAAAAATCATACCTTTGTCATATTTCTATTTAAAAATTAGAGATATATCATGTTTTTATTTAAAAAACTTGATAACAAGAATATAAGAAATTTTATGTTAATTTTTTAGGAAAAATTAATCAATTAGTCCTTATATTTTGTATCAATTTTCAATTTGGTCTTTGTACTTTATTTGTTTTCAAACCACTCCCTGTACTTCCAAAGGTTTCAAGAATGGTCCACGCTGTTCAAATCAGTTAAATGGCCTCCCGCTGAAGTGGCTGGTCAAGCTGACATGTCATGCCTACATGAAAACTCATGTGGCGCTTGACATAAGGAATATAGATCCAAACACAACAACAAACAAGGCTTTGGAAATAAACCCACACAAATAAACTTCGGTGCAAACTTGTAGAGCCCAGCCATCACTCGATTCTAATGGAAACGTGAAAAGATGTATTCACCCCCTTGCAACTTGTAATCACCCTCATCACTTGATGTTTATTTGGTTCAGCATTATAGAATGGTTCCTAATAGTTTATAGGCTCTCTACTACGTTTAATGGGAAAAAAAATAGAGTAATAGAATTAAAAAAAAGATGGGAATATGTTCATTGTGCATGCATGTATGATAAAAAAAAAAAAAAGAAGTAAGAAGGTGGTGAATATATATATATATATATATGTAAAAGATATATACTATTCCAAGTTATAAGCTAAGGGAGCAATGGCAAACTGTGGCAAAATTTTGGCTATATGCAACAAACATAACAAGATTCATGCTAGATTAGTTATACACCCAGCACCATAATAGGGAGCAATGGCTTTAATTCACCCACACAAACATCCCTTTATTTTTGGACATTTCACAAACACCCATTTAATCAAGTTTTTAGAAAGCCAATTAATACTGTTTTCTTTTAAAGGAGAGTATACACAAGTATAAAAGATACATGTTGACCAATCAAACATTAACACCTAGCCTAACTAACAAATACAAATGGCAATAAAAGAATAAATGAATATACGAAATCTTTTAGCAAACTAATGCTACAATACACTTCAGCTGCATAGCATAACCAATGAACACATTTTGGAAAGCGTGGCTGAGTGAGACAAGTTGGGTCCTGGACTCAAAGAATTAAGCTACGAACTTGGGCTATTATCCCTTCGTCCTAACATTCCCCATTAAACAAGTGGATTTGCTTAAAACATCGAGTTTGTCTTTGAGATACCAAAAACGAGTATGGGCAAATGGCTTTGTAAGGCAATCGGCTAGTTGTTCTTTTGAAAAAATATAACTCATAGTCAACTATCAAGAAATAACCTTATTCCTGACAAAAGGGATGTTTATCTTGATGTGTTTGGTTCTGGCATGTTGAACAAGGTTCAATGCCAAACTTGCAACACTCACACAATCACACCACATTAATGGCATGGAAGGTGCAAAGACATTTAACTCATTTAGCAGTGATTGTATCCAACTTGTCTCTATTGCCAAATTTGTTAACGCCTTGTACTCTAACTTGGTGTATAATCTGACAATGACTAACTACTTCCTTGATAACCAAGAGATCAAGTTTTAGCCAAAGAAGACGGAGTACCTAGTGACTAACTTCCTGTCATCTAGGCAAGATGCCCAGTCAACATAAAAAAGCCAAATATGGTCAACTTAATAGCTAGTTTCGCATGCAAGGCATAGTCACACTTGCCCTATTAAACTAGTGTTTCTCTTAGTCTATCATACCATGCCCGTGGTGCTTAGCAAAGACCATACAGGGCCTTTGATAGTTTGCAAACGTAGTAAGGATTCCTGTGATTCACAAGGCTTTCTGATTGCCTCGTATGCACAAGTTGCTACAAAATTTCGTTTAGCAATGTGTTGTTTATATCAACTTGTCTTATTTGCCACTCGAACATTACTACAATACTGTGCCAATCCTCTTTTATTGTTAGATACATATAAGAGATGTTGTGCTTTTATTTGTGACTATCATTGGTCTTTTGTTGCATTACTTTGTACAAACTATCTCTAAGTCTTCCTTAGAGTATTATTGACCTTGTCGCTTTGTCCTTAATAAAGTATGCATTAAAATGAAACTCAATAAATATGTTATTATATGATGTCAACTTAGAAACACAGATTAAGGTTTTAGAAATTTTGGGCACATGTAGGATATTTTTAAAAGTAAGAAAAGGTGTAGTGGAAACTATAATAGAACCATTTGTAGAAATAGGTAATTTAGCACCATTGTCAACAGTTAACTACTTCTTACCTACTGTTTCATTGTTCTGCTTAATGTTTTCAACACTATGAGTAATATGATTTGTGGCTCCATTTGCACCAATTGAGATCAGACAAGGTGGAGGGAGACACAAGATAAGCAAAATAGCCATATTATTTCCCCCTTTATTTTCATATGAATGAGTATCTATGTAAACATAATTGTATCTGTAGAAGCAATTGGTAGGTGAATTTGCTACCTCATTGAAAATGCCCTTGTCTTTTGGAACCTCTATTAGCTCTACCAAAGCCTCCCTAATTACCACAACCTGAAGATGTGCGAGACTCAACGTTAGTAGTTGCCATATTGGCAATAAGTTAACCAAGAGAGGGAGAAAACATTGAGGTTGTTCTACTACTCTAAACAACTTTCATACGTGAGCAGAATGGAATGGACATCAATCTAAGAAATTATTCTTTATCGAAGAGCTGAACGACAATGGGATTGTAATAACCATCGACTTCTACCAAAGTTTGTGCAATTAAGTCAATCATGGGAATGGGGCTTTAAGTAAGAGCTAGATTATTAAAAGTTATTTTCATTTTTGCTAGATATTCTTCCATTTTTAATTTTCCCTTTCATGTTTGTTGTAATTCATTTTTTAATAATGCAATATGTGATCTAGTGGTGGCACTAATTAGATCTTTTGCAACCTTCCACATTTCAAAGGAAATTGAGCAACCAAGAATTTAGGATGCACTGCTTAGTGTCATAGTGTTATAGAGCCATCTTAAAAGGAGTTGATCAATGTTGATGCAATCCTTATAGACTGGGTTCATTTTTCCTACTTCATCAAGAAGGAACTTGGGCAGACGTGCTTTAGTGCCATAATGTAGGCATTAAGTTTGTGCCCTCTTATAGAAAAGAGCACCATTGAGTGCCAAACCAGAATTATTGACTCAAGAGTAATAGTTGTTGAGCAAGGCTAGAATTCAAAAGGGGGGTGAATTGGGTTATATAAAAATTTTAACTAAAAAACTCATTTGAAAAACAAAAACACCAGAATTAAATAAGTGCAGAATGTAAAGGAGTAAGGAGAGAAATATTGACACAGATTTACCCTAGTCCATCTTCTACCCAAGCCTATATCCAGTCCCTAAGCAACTTTTTGAGATTTTTCACTATCTCAAAATATCAATACAAAACTCAGGAGAATCGCTCCCCAATTCCTAAGCTCTCATAGCTTGACACCTTCAAGGAACCTCCTTAAATTCTCACTCTCAGAGATATACTCCCCCTGAACTTAAGCTCTATATAGTTTGACTCTCTCAAGGAACCTCCTTGAAACTTTTTTTCAAAAGAAAGAATATTTACAATGAAATAGCTTTCTGAAACAGAGTAGATAATACAATGAAACACTAATATGATAATGAGCTGATGAGAATATGAAAGCAACTAATATAAACACTTTTGAATGTTTTTCATGATATTTCATAAGTCTTAAGTCGAGTTTATATAGATTGAGGTCCAATAGATCTGTTAGGATTAAGATATTAAAGAATTCAAAATATAGCTATTATAGATCCATTATAGTTTTTTGGTCACTAACCAGTCGACTGTTTACCACTAACCAGTCAATGGCTCATTCATTCCCTCTCACAATTTTCAAATTCTTAACCCTAACAGTCAACTAATGACTCTTGACCAGTCGATTGGTCACTCACAGTCGATGGTCCTAGGGCTGGCAGTTGACTAATGCTTAATTTAGGGGTAACAAATCGACTGTTTATATGTGACCAGTCGACTGTATGCTTCCAAAGAGCTCCCAGTTGATCAGGCTTAAACTGACAACTAACTGGTCTCATATAAGAAAGTAACCAGTCGACTGCTGGCTTATGACCATTCAAATGTTCACTCATAAAGAGTGCCCAAAATTAGTTTCCAAGCTAGCAACAGACTGGGGGCTTCTCAGAAGGTGACCAGTCGACTGCTGGCTAATGGCTAGTTGACTGTTCACTAAAAAAAAAAAAACTACCAAATCAACTTTTCTCAGCATTTAAGACTTAAGATTAATTTTCTATTTATTTTAATTTATTCCTATCAGCTCAATATCATTTACAAAAATTGCTAAGACATGATTAAACATTGAAAACACATAGAACCTAAGTAATACATATAAAAACTTTTCTTCTTGTGTTATTATCATAAAAAAATTGATCTCTCAACAAATGTGCTCAACAATAATGCATGAGCTAACAAAAGAAGTGGATTCATAAGCCATGGAAGACAATAGTCTGAGGGCTCCAATACCATATCAAGTTCTTGGAGAGTCAATTTGTTTTGCTTTCTTTTAAAGGTGAATATACAAGGGTATAAATATTACATGTTGATGAATCAAACATTGAAACCTAGCTTAACTAACAAATACTGATGGCAATGAAAGAATGAATGAATATGGGAAGTCTTTCAACAAACTAATGCTATAATACACCTCAAGCTGCATAATGTAACTAGTGGACACCTTTTGGAAAGTGTGGTTGAGTGAGATGAGCTAGATCTTGGACTTATAGAATTACAAGTTAGATCCTTGACTCAGAGAATTAGGCTGAGAACTTGGGCTGCTACCGGTTTGTCCTAACACATTTATTACAAAATAAAGATGTAAAAATAAGTAAAGGAAGAAGTGAGGGGAAGGGGAGCGGGCAGCTGGGAGGATGACTTGAGGGAAGCTAGTGGTAGCAGAAATGTTCCACCATTAGCATGTAAGGATGCCTAGTCTGGAAGTTAGAGGAGTAGAGTTGACGAGTTGGGCAACCTTATCGTCCATTGTGAGAAGAAGCACTAGATCTTTGGCTCTTTGGCCTAAGCTAGCTTGGGATTGTAAAATGGGTAGAATTTGAGGTAGGGTTGGACTAACTAGCAATGAGCAAAAGCAAAG
Organism: Delonix regia; assembly: GCA_037074485.1. Classification (NCBI taxonomy): domain Eukaryota; kingdom Viridiplantae; phylum Streptophyta; class Magnoliopsida; order Fabales; family Fabaceae; genus Delonix; species Delonix regia. Next base: position 30,575,197 of record CM073451.1, read on the forward strand.
GCCTTTTCATTGTTATCTTGCAAATGCATAAATGAGCTTACGTGGCTGAAGGGTCCAAGTATTACCACAACCGCTTGAATGCAAGCATGACATGTCATCTTCGTCAGCCACTTCAAGCGTTATAACAAATCTAAATGGGGAGGACCACTTTTGGAACCTTTGAAAAGTATAAGGAGTGATTTGATAAAATAAAATAAAATGCAAGGACCAAAGTGAAAATTGATACAACTTGTAAAGGCCAAGTGATTAATTTTTCCTTTTTTTAAGAAAAATATATTTTTCCAATAATTTGTAAATCACGTCCTTACCCTTTGCGTCCTGGGTCAAGTATGAATTGAAGAACATAGTTCGTAAACAGTGAGACGTTTTGTTTCAGGATGCTCCTATGAATTTTCTTAATGCTTTTGCTTTAACGGGAGCATAGGCTGGATTCTTAAGCTTCAGACTGCCATGTACCAACAAATATTTCAACATTAGCAGAACATGTCAGCTTCTTGAGCGTCAAAGCAACTTTACGTTGTTCCAACAACAAGACCATTGATCCAAAAAAAATAAAGGACTAGAACATTTTGAATGGAGAAAATTTAAATGCAATTTTCATGTATTTATTATTAAGTTATTCAAAAAAAAAATTATATACGTGGATTATTTCTTTTTTCTAAAAAAAATATCAATAATATAGTGCTGCATGGATAACCAGAGTTTGTTATTCTATACATTTGACTGCTTAAAGGGTTATCCCCTCGTTCCCTGGTTGTTCGTCCACCACCCAAAAAACATGATCACAACAACTAGAATGTACATTTGAAAACATTACAACAAATATCATAAGGAAGCTTCAACATGTACAAAGGCCTCCAGTCAGAATCCTTTTAAGCTGTGTTTACTCAAGTTTTGAAACATACCCATGTGTTGATTCTTTGAATATTGTTCAAAGTACCATAGTCAACAATCAAACAGCAAGCTGTATTACCAATCAAATTTGGTAGACAGGCAGCATCTCGTACCCTCTAGTTTTAAACCGTCTCAAAATTTTTGAAGCCAAGTCAGCTATATATCAATGTGGAAGCAGACACTTCCGGTTCCACCCCTCCACCACAAGCATAGTTGTTTATGGAGAAAGGCATTTCCCAAATTCAGTACTACCAAGGTTGCACTTGCTGGGCTTCGTCCAAACCACTTTGAATCGAAGGAGATCCGGCAGTCCAAAACTCTTCTTTCCTGTTTTGGGCAAACAACTTGCTTTGGTGATCATCATCGTCAAAATCCAAATCCTCAAATAAATCCTCAAAGCCATCATCATAACCATTTTTGAAGTTATCAATATCAAAATCATCATCATCATCATCTTCAATATTATCATCATCATTAGTAATACCGAGGCCACCAACATCCTTGTCAATCCTAGACTTTCTTCTCTCCCGTCTCATTCTTTTGGATTCCCTAGCCAACTCCATCCATTGATCTTGTAAGACCAGAAGCTTATCCTTCTCCAACAAGTCACCCTTCTCATCAAACTTCTCAACCAAGAAAACAGAGTCCCTTTGCCCTTTTAAACTAACATAAAATAACTCTGGGTGCCTTAGGATCATTCCTCTCAACTTGTTTGGGAGCCCAAACTCCTTTCTGAAATGGGTCAAGTGGTCTATCAAAGTCGTCTTTCCAACCATCATTCCTAGAACCTCTCTTACTACAGCACAAGATCTCTTCTCTGCCTTAATTGATTCTTTTTCCAAACTTCCAATGGGGGTGCTATAAGGACACATTTCAGGCATTTCTTCAAATTTTATCAAGAAATCCTGGTGACGTCTCTTTAAATTAAGCCCCTTTCGAAGTCTCAGTTGCTTAAACTTCAGAGGTCGGTCAACTATTAAATCATGAGAATGGAAAGTAGGAGAGGGCAAAGGCTGCGCCAAGCTGGAGTCCCAGGATACAAGCTCAATTGCACGACCATAGGAAGTATCAACAGTTTTAAATCTATCTGGATGGTCATTGCACAGCCGGGAACGAAAATTAGGAGGAAGACCAAGATCTGGAGCAAGGTGAACCAACTTTGACAAAAGGAGCCGATGGTGAGAAGACAGCATAAGAAGTTTCTGGAGTTTGGTTGCCAAGCTGGTGGAAATAGAATTTTTGAGACTCAATTCCTCAGCAGCAAGAGCTGCAGCAGCTGGAGTTAAACGAACACAGAGTTGAGGATATGGCTTTGTTGCATTGTGTGGCATGGGTGGATATGGGATAGTGAAGAGTTCAAAAATGGATGGATAGCGATGGATCATAGAGAGAAGTGAGCGAGGCTTATTAAGATTAAGATAAGAACGACATTTTGAGAGAATGTGAAGTGGAAGATAATGTTTTGGCTTAGAAAGAAGTAGAGTCATCAGCTTTTGAACAAATCGAATTTTATTCTTATAAACAACATGCCTGTCAAGTGACCGGTCACGTACAAGTTTGAGAGAGGAACAAGAAACTGAAACAGAAACATTGCCAAGGCAGTTACTATTTCTTCGGTTTCTGCTAATATGGAAGGACATTGGAATTGTACCCGAAAGAAAGTTGGAATTTAGGGAAGTAACAAGCCTGTCATTGCCAAATGAGGAATGAAGGCACAATGCCATCTTTAAGACTTCAAGCAATCACATACTCATAACCTGAGAAAAAATTTAGTAAAAGAAAAAAAAAACAGTGAATATTTTGAAACCTTATGTTTTGATAGAATTCCAAGGTCAGACCGAAAGATTTCATATGACATAGTCTGAATTCTGAAATCCTCACACAGAACAGATAAGGATATGGGTGAAGACGTTACTCAATTTATCAGCAACATATGCGCTGGTTTCTCATTGTGTTGAATCTCTCATTCCCATGGCAATTAATTTGACATAATTTTACAAGAAAAGTTAATTAGGAAGAAATTCTCTTGTATTTTGTAAGAATTTCACCAACAGGATAAACCAAAGCTCACAAGTATCATGCTGGAAAGAACAACCTGACTATCAGAAACTTCGTTCCAAGAGTTGAGTTCACAGGTTATACATACGCATAGGATTCTAGACGTACCAGATAAATGTGAAGGATCAGAAGTTCAAAGCAGTTAAAAATTGAAATGATAAGGCTGCATAATCTTAGACTGCAAAATCATGAAATTCCAAGAACCATAAAATATAAGTCATATAGCAGACATCATCGCCTAAAGAAATATATATAGAGAATAGCCGGCAGCAATAGAGCAACAAGAAGCTGCATATAGAAAGAGGCACACTTCTTCCTCTTCTTATAAATTTCAATTTGGCCTTATCTCATGTGACCAGGGTTCAAGAAATGATAAAGTGCACTAAACCGAAAACCCAAATGAACATAATAACTGATTATGAATTATGATCCCAGGTTTGGTGCAAAGACTTCGATTTCACCACAAAATTCTGAACCCAGAACCATGTTTGTTAAAATCATTCCATGACTAAACCATTAGTTAAATAGGATGAAATAGACAATTATAGAACATACCCACCTGAACAGCAATGGGTCTCTGAGTTTCCCAAGCCAAAAGCTACGCGCAGAGAGAGAGAGAGAGAGAAGATTTCCTCTTCTAGTCCTACGGCTTCGGTGTTCGCAAGTGAAGGTGTGGGTTCCGGCGATGGGGAGCTACGATATTGGCAACATTAGTCGGTAATAAAAATCAAATAAAAAGTTAAACTGAAATAAAAAAAAAAAAAAAAGGTTAAAACATGTGAAGGATAAAATATAATAACACATAAAAATATTAGAGTACAATTTGTTTACTTTCTGTATTTTAAATAGCAAAAACATAGTTTCGGCGCTATTATTTTTTCTTAATTTTTATAAATTGTATTCTACTTTCTATGTTTCACAACAAAGAACTTTTGAGTTGTTGTCATTTTCAGGAAAATAAATAAATAAAATAAGAAAAAATTCATTAAGAATCATGAGGCTATCTTAGGTAGTTGCATTTATTTTTATTGATAATTTGTTGGTCACAAGTTTAACGTTGTAATGATTTTGAGAATGAATTATCATATTATATTTATTATTTTAAAATTATAATTGAAAGAATGTAAGTCAATGTTCACATTGAGTTTTCAAAATTCATGAATTTTTTCATGTCATTTTTTTATTATCATACAATGTAAAATTAAATATTGGTAATTTTATAATATAACCAATTAAAAATTCACTAGATAATGTAATTTAACCATGGGGATATATAAGATTTAGTTACATATGATGTAATTGGCCGCATTATGTAAAATTGAATGATCTAAGTTGTAATTTAAATAATCATTTGTGACAGGTGATTTTTCTATCCGTGACTAATTACAAAAACAAAGTTAAGGGCTATAAAGATTTTTCTGTCATGAAATAAATGAGATAATAATTCTTTTTTAAACTCATTGAATAATTAACTCACATAATCAAATGTTTATAGGTCTAAATATATTTAAAAATGGATAACACAAGTCCACTAAACTAATTGAAATATCTTAGCTAAAACTTCGCGTATACAATGATTTTAATCTCTCTTAGTTCTCAAAAACATTAAAAGAAAAAAAGAAAAGAAAACAAAAGATCCCTTATAAGCATACTTTAACCACCATTTTATGTTCTAAAATGGCACAATTGAGTTGTGCTTAGTATGAGTTATATTGAATAATATCATATATATCATAAACTATATATATATATATATTAATATGCATCTACATATGCATATATAATTAGTCTCATTAATATATAGAGTTCATTCTTACAAGAATTAGACAATTGAAAATCTTTAAGGAAAAGAGACAAAATATAAAATATTGCAAGAAGCTTTCAGGGACTGAAACTAGCATGAGAATATTATAATATGCATATATATGCAGATCTCCTCCAATTATTTTGAATACGATTACACATTCAGATACATACATATATATAATTAATACATATATTATATCATACAACTTTGCTAGCTGTGCTGCCTGTGCATATATTTACCGTTGCAGAAAATTTTATATATATATATATAAAATTGTGATTACTAATTATAGTTTCATCTCAAATTATTCACGAGTAAACTCTGACATGCCTGTTTATTCTCAAATTATAAAAACATGGGTAAATATATAAGTATTTTTTCTTAATTACCTATGTTATTGATAATGAGGGGGAAAAAAAGTGATATTATTAGCCTCGAAATCATAGAGCTTGAATATGAAACTTGTGGATTTAACAGACAGCATTTGGCAAGTCGAAAACTTCTGTCCTGCAGCAGATATAATAAAAACTTGGAAGGTGAAAATTAAAGAACCAAGAAGAAATGAATGATAATTCTTACTGTTCCTCCCTGAAAGCAAAGGATTTCGTATGAAATAGTATTGTTAATTAGTTTGCTAACATATCAACAAACCCAGAATCAGCTTAAAATGCTTCATGCAGATATATAATATACAGCACATTGCATCTATAAAACAAACACTGATAATCTGAAGGCTCAATGTATTGATATTTCTCATACAAGATACAGAAGAAATGTGCTGAAAAACTAGATATATTATATTATAGCTTGTACATTGTTGAAAGGAATCAGATTATCTTAGACAAGTCACATTAAAATCAACCTTGGCTACCTCACGATCATCTCTTTCAGCCATTTTAGAATCATTTTCATGAGGTGGCATTTGAAGATGACAATACCCTTCAATAATATTTCCAGTTGCAGCGTAAGAGAACTGGTTTATCCTATAGATTTCCTCTAAAGTACAATGCTTTGCTACGGCTAAGATATCCACCATTGACCTTTTCTTGCATCTTCCTTTTCTTCTTCTTCTTTTATCTAGTTTGCTTGTCTTTGATGAACAACTCACTATATGGCCGCCCTTGTTGACACAAACTGAAGGAGACATTATCATACCCTCTTCCTGCAGGCTGGTCATTATGGCTTTTGATCTTTCTTCATTAGAGAACAAACCAGAATCACCATGTTTGATAATATTCTGCTTCTTCTGTTCAAGAGGATGATCTGGTGCTTCGGATTTGAAAACTTTAACATTCTTATCATCATCATAATCTTGAGCAGAAGTAATATTCAAGTTTGATAAACCATTATGTGATGATTCAGAAACTGAGGTATTGTGCAGCGCAAAGGGCGGCAACACATTTCTGAGACCACGATCAAGACACATGTGCAAGTATTTCTCTGGAAATGGCCAGCTTTGAAGGATACTTTCCTGACGGGAAGCAAGAACATACTGTCTGCAACAAATTTATATATATACAGTAACACCTCTCAGTAAAATAACGCTGAATCTTTCTTCTTTCTTCTTTTATTATTAACAAACTCAACAAGATTCTAGGTAAGTTCGTAAGCAAATAAGCAGCAATGAGCTAAAATCATCCAACTGGTAAGGGTTTGAAAGGTTATAAACAAATTATACCCAAAAGATACTGGAGTGCCAAGAAAATGAACATAAAATTGGAACAAAAACGTGTCAAAGAAGCGAAGAGAATGAACTGAGAAAGTCATCAAAGTTGTAAGGGTTTGAAAGATTATGACGAAGTTATACACAAAAGGCGCTTCGATTCACTGAAGTCAGAAGTATATGATGTTCACGAGATCAAATTAGGGAAAATAGAGCATGCAATAATGATTCACAATCAACCAACAAGCATAGATATATTTGTTTAAACTACAAATTTGCAGGCGTAGGTACCTTATTGAGAAGGTTTTAACATCTGCTTCACCTTCACTATTTATTTCTTTCGAGCCCGTTTGCTGCTGTTGCAGAGAGTACGAAACCGCATGAGGGTTTTGTTGCTGGGACAACATTCTTCCACTAAGATTGAAATCCAATTTCGATATTACCAGTAAAGGTTAAATTTTTAACCAAGCCTACAACAAACCCAGATTTAATTGAAGCTCTTGGAACACTAGGTATGAAGTAGAGACCAGAAGGTTCATAAAATTACGAACTCATGACAGCAAAATTGATACCCTAGAAGACTAAAAAGCAGATTCAGAGACATGTAAGCACAAAATCTCGAAGTGAGTATCCAAAACAAGAAAAACCCATCCAAATAATATAAAGAAAAGGAGCGAAAGTGAAACAGCTGATGAGTTTTCCAACGAAACAAAACTAGGTTCTTCACACACCCAGAGAGAGCCAAAAAAAGCCTTGAAATTGCAGAGGAAGGGAAGAGTCAAGGAAAATGGGTTACGGGTAGGTTTTGGAGGAAATGGGTGACGAAGCCATTGAAGAAAAAAAGGAGAAGAAGAAGAAGAAGAAGAAGAGAGAGAGAGAGAGAGTGAGATCCTAATAAGGTAGAATGAACTGAACGAGTGACGAGTTAAAGAAGTACTTGGAAGGCGCTCAATTTTCTCTTTCGTTGTCTTTTTCTCTCGTTTCTGTGGTTTTGTTGACTTACTTTAACCATTTCTAACGTTGCAATTAACTGATTAAGTGCCCATGTTATTGTTGTTAACATTATTAACTTTTACTGGGCTAGTCTTGCTTTTATGTAGTCTTTGGTTACCTTAAAAAAACAGGGCATTTCACAAAGGTTCATGCCTTTTCCAAATTTGAAAACGGACACTCTCATCATTTTTTTATTGAGCCTAAACCAAATTAGCGAATTGAAACAACGGGGAGAAAAAGTAAAGATTTTGCAGAACTCGAAGTGGGTAATAATAAATGGCAGACTCAAATCAATCAGCAATCTGAGCTAACCTAATTTCTCTTCTGGATTTCTCCTTTTCACTTTCCCTGAGCCTCTTCTTTGTGGTATTGATATAATGCAGGGCAAATCCAAACGGTAAGATGATTCTGTGCAGGAAAAGAAGTACAATAAGGTGATGCTGAAGAGATGGGTGTGTCAGATTCCAGTATTCCATTCGATAATAAAACACGAGTAACAACTGCTTGTACCATCCGGCAGAATCTGCAGCAAACTTCTTTTATATTTTCGCTTTTTACCACTGAGTTTAATTTTTGGCAGGCTTACCTAAGCAGATGTAGCAGAAGGAAGCTTATCAGAATCGATTAAATCTGAAGTAAAACTGAAAATCATTTTGACTTTTCCAGTTCTGAGAATAATACCCATTTAGCAGCATCCATAGATGGCTAAGGCATTTTATCAAAGTTACCCACAAAATAATCATGGGTTATCACCGTGATTATGAAGGTTATTATATCTTCACAGTTTTTACAGAAAAGTTTAAGCGGATAATGGATGGAACGTAGACAAAGTTCTGATATGAAAGGGCCAAGACAAAGTATTATTGCCATGATTATTGATTACCCAAAACCTATGGTGGTTTTTATATGGAAGAGGTACTTATTACATAAGCTAGATTTATTGTCAAATCACTTGACTGCAATTGAAGAGTTCGATCAAGATCAAACATCTGTACCGTTTAAACGAGATTTAGTGTATTTCAAGCTTTTCAATTCTCAGTTATGGGTTTCTCGAATTCTTACACTGAGAATCTATCGAGATTTGAGATGCTTTTGTTTTATTTCTGCAATATATACGTGTTGGTATATCTACATGCATGCGTTCAGAATTCAGCTGTTTATTCTACAATCAATCTTGCAAAACATTGAAAATTTGCTAAGCATCCATCACTCTGCAATAGAAATTAATGACGAATTAACACTGGTTTCAAACTGTATTTAACATTTTGATCTTTGGGGTAATGGAATTATATGGCATGAAGTAGAATCTAGACAACAATTGAGTAAATTTACCCTGATTTATTTTTTTACCTTATAGTCAACAATTTTAATTTTAAATAATTGTAGCAAATGGCATGATGAAGAAATATGGGTACTTTTTCCACCATATGTTAAAAAGAGCTTACTTCTGAGTCACATTTCTTAGCAATGAATGAAAATTTCTTCCCAATAAAGGAGCTTCTTTTCTTTTGCTTCATATCCTCTGTCATGCTTCTCCTTTTCTTTTAGTCAATATCAAGCATGTCCTTGTTATATATATATATATATATATATATATGAACAAACAAACATACATGCATATTGTGGCTGTCACCAAAACTTTGTATCTAATTGTGAAACTAGAATATGTATTACAATTTACAGATAAATTTTTTCTTGTAAGTACTTCTGAAAGTCTATATTATTGATTTTTCTCTTTTTCTTTTTAAAGTTGTGGAATTTTATCCTCCCTAAATATTTAATATTAAAAATCCAGTTAAAGAAAATGATGAGTCTAAACTCTTCATGATCAATATCAACAAGATTCTCATTTCCAAATGAAACTAGAAAGAATGACATTGAGGCCCCATTGAAATACTACAAATAGTATAGCAAATAAGTATTGCATTTACAACAAATATTAATTGAGGAACATCATATATCTACCTAACTGTCTAAGTTATCCCCTACTATTATTTCCATAGAAATCCCATCCTTAGCTTTCATGTAAAAAAAGAGAGCATGAGCTGTTTTTCCTTCTCAGTCAGAATTACCTGAAAAACGTTGAAATACATACGTACTGTAAATTTTTTCCAGTAGTTAATGACTTTCTGGGTTCACTGGTGTTGAAGTTCAATGTATACGTATCTAGAATGTTACACTGTGAGCCTATATATACATATACACACACACACACACACTCAGGTCCATGTATATTTCCTCATATTAAAAGTAAACTAGAAATAAAGGCAATAATTTATATCACTATGGCTCCTTCGTCATGCCTATTATGAAGATTGCTGTCGTCAAGAAGATGACGAGAACCCAATATGTATATCGAGCTATGTGTGTGTATGTATAATAGCATAAGAAAAAGCATTCAGGAGTATAAGAAAATGCAGAGAAGAGAGGGGAAAGACATGGAAGACTTTGAAAGATATATAAGCAGATAGTTGAGGTTAGTTGACATAGCTATTGGATTTGACTCTATGAGATAACTGGTCCTATATTCAAGTGGGCAATATATACTGCCTGACACGACGTGTTTGATTAAACCACATATTGTACGTTCACAATATTCAATGTTTGGCCAACTTATTACAATTTACATATAGAGCATAGTCAACTAATTTCACCTACAAAAACATTATGAAGATGTCTGCAGAATTAATATCTGGTTGCCTGAGAAATAATATTTGGATTATTTTATTTTATCAGTCAATAAAAGAAGAGTTCAAGTAACGAATTATGCCCCACAAACTTCAACTTATATGTTTAACGAGCCGATATTTTGACTCATTCTTATGTATATCAAAGATGGAGTTTGTAAGCCAGGAACATTATAAAGATATGCAACAAAAATATAATTAAAAAAATATGTATATATTTACTGCACCAACCCTAAGATTTAGCTTGGCTAAATGATTATTTAGGGGATGAAAAATAGTTTTAAAACAACTTTTTACCGGAACTTAAATTCTTGTTTCGAGTTTGAGAATATTTGCCTTGGATTGGCAACAACATTGATCTAGATCCTCCTGGAGCTTTTGAATTGTCTCTAAGAGCCTCCTATTCTCGTCTCTGACTGCCACAAACTGGCAAACTATAGCTTCAATCTGAGCTTCAATGGCTTCATCACTTAACTCGAAAGCACTTTCCACCACTCTAACTACCCTCCACAACATTACTACCACAATCAAACCCCCTCCTATCTTCTCCAAAAATGCTTCCAAAACCAAAGCCCCAATTGCCACAAACCCATCTATCACATACCCACCATGCTTGAAGAAGGACCACCCTAACCCCACCAACAAAGCCAGTGACTTTGCAGAAAGAAAACACAGGATTCCGATTCCAACCCAGTGGAAAAGAAATCCAAGTTCTGCTTTCTCTTCTGTTCTGTTCTGGTACTGTGACTCATCACAAGAAAGCAAAGACGAGGAAAGTTCAAGAATGGTGATGAGGAGGTCCACTATGAGGAGGAAGATTGAGAAAACGTGAACCCATGTTGATTCCAGGAAATTCGCCAAACGGGTTCGCCAATTTGGACTAAAGTTTTGATACTGGGTGGTGATGAAAAGAAGCTGAAGCCATTTTCGTCTTCTGTGCCATGAGTTTATGAGAGTTTCGATTGATGAATCAAGGACTTGGATGGCGAATGAGCTATTGGTGGGAGGTTGAGAGGAGGCATGGATGGACGTGGAGATGTTCATTGATCTGGAAATATTTTGAAAGATGATAGGAGTGAATCTGGAGGTTTGAGAATTTGAATTAATGGAAGAAAAAGTGGATGGTTTGATATAAGAATTACGTAATGGATAGATATAGTGGTGAAGTGAAAGTAAGGCTTGAAGGTTTTGCATGCTTTGGGGTTACGTTGGAAGGCCACACTGCAACCATGGTGTCGTCACTCAGAAAAACTTCAAGCAATAATATGAGCAACTCCATGAGCTTGTTTTGCCCCTCTTCAAGGAAAAAAATAATCATTTGTTAAATGAAAATTAGCCGTTATTAATTTCTTTGAAGTTTTGCTATTACATACCAAACGATATGATCCTCTTCTGGGTATGTCGATTTGCAGGCTGCAGATGAATGCATCAGTTTCTGCAATATTTTATTGGACAAAAATGATAATTTAGATAAATTACTCCAATAATGTTTGATTAAAGTGTAGGGATTTTTGTGTGTTGGAGCCGACCAACAGAGGTTTAAGGGAATTCAAGCTTAAGCAATATGAGTAACTGTAAAAATTCTATCTTTTTTTTTTTTTTTTTTTCTCTTTCTTATATCAGATAAACCAATTCATATTGATAGCAGTAGCTTTATTTGGCTCTCTTTGGATAAGAATTTAGGTTATCTCAAGTTCTTGAAAATGCTACAATGTGTTGCTGTTTTGGATTTGTCTATTTGCATCTTGCAGCCACGAAATGCTATTGCTCCTGGGAAGAGGAACTGCATGAACTTCATATGGTAAGCGATTTTGTTACATATGAATTACCAGCTATTTAGATTAAATGCAAGTAAAATATTTTTTATTATTAATTATAAAATAATTATTTTGGTTCTTTACAATGTAATACTTATAATAGTTACTCAATCAAAATGTCACATTTAATTTTTTTTATTTTTACAAAAAATGTTAAATTTAATCATTTTATCAAAACTTTAAATTTAAAATTGAAGAATTAAATTTGATATTTCTTTTAAAAGTGAACAACTGAATATAACATTTTTTAATGAATGATAGATTATTCTAAACATAATAAGCAAGAAATTAAAATAACCTAATTAAAAGACAAAATAGTAATTATCTAAAATAAATACATGTATAAACCCCACAGGTCTCTTATCATAATTCGAAAAGTTTGTAAAGATGGTTTTGTTGTCACATTCAATATCTCTCAGTGTCAACCATATCGTATTCGTGAAGAAGCCTAAAGTGTTTGGATCACAAATACATGATAGCTACATAATTTTCTTTTATTTAGTTTATCGTGAACAATATGAAAATTAGTTTATCTAATATAATTACTATAGAAAATAAATTTGGCCACATAGAAAATTCATTTACTTATTTATATTGTATAGTTAAATTAAGAAAATAAAATAACTTTGAATAATTTTAGTTAAAGCTAGTTTTTCTTTTTTAAAATCTTAGACATTAGCAAAACAAATAAAGGTTGGGCTTCGTGTAACGAAGAGCACTATTTAAAAAGAACTTTTTGACCAAAAAGGAGCTTCGTCCCTAACATATCAAATTTTAATTTTCACGTAATTACGTAAACGAAAATAAGAACCTCCATAAATGGAAAACTTTCGTCCTTACATTTTTTCCATTTTCTTCCACTAAGATTTTTCTCAAAATTTATTGAGCAAATTATATAGAATAACTCACTTAAGTCCCGTTTAGTAAAAGGAAAAATACTGCTCTACAATCGAAAAGAAAAAGAAAATAAATATTTGAATATTTAGTAATATGGAGCCTAGTTTTCATAAAAATAAAAATTTTATCATTTTGATGGAAATATTTTTTCTGAGGAGTGGATAAAATGAGGCAAATTCCATTAGAATGAAAAGATAATAACAAAAATATCCCCATAATAATAATATAATATTAATAAATAATAATAATAATAATATTATTATTATTATTATTATATTAAATTTAAGAATAGTTTAGTCTTTTTATTCTTCCCTTTTCTCTATTATTCCATTCTTTTCTATTGCATGCTAAATATATTTTTTTATTTTATTCTCATAATCTTTCCTTTTTTTCTTGCATACCAAATAGGACCTTAAAATTGATGCCATACCCAAAATTATCTTTTCTTCATCAATTAGTCTACTTTATAGTTTTCTAATGTGGAAAAATTTGGAGAAGAAACTCTGCACGAAGTTCGTGCATACAACATTATTCCTTCTTGATTAATTATTAAAAGTAGTTTCAATAATTTAATTTCTAAAAAGTATGATTATGTCCTTGCAATTTTTTATAAATGTAATTAGAACCACCACCAATTGGCAGAAACACATTTGCCTCACGGAAAGATTTTTATCTGGTTCCTTACCATTTAATTCAGTTTTTTTTATTGACCAAAAAAATTCGGTTGTTTTTTAATATTGAATTCTAAAAATCCACGATAGTTTAAATGCAAAATATTTGAATTGATACAATTTAAACCTGTCTTTATAAACTTTTTTGATAAGTAATCCCCACAAATAGAATATGCAACTCTTAAATTTATTTTTCATCCAAAGTGCATTTTAAATGTATATTGGACATTTTATTCCGAGATGACTCATTTATGACTAGCCCAATTTAGGATCAAATTGATCGGGCCAACATAGGCCCATCCAGGTGGTTCGGTTGGTCCAATTCAAGCCGGCCTGGGCCAGCTACTCCAATTGGGGCGGTCCATTAGAGATATGAGGTGGTTGGATTGGGCCACTCCAATCCTACACCAATTGATTATAAATTAAAACTGAAATTGATCAAATTCAAATTAGCAAACAAATGTAGACTCCTATTATATAGCCAAAACAGTACTAAAAACTTAGGATATTACAACAGAACAAGGCAGCTACAAGGTGGTACCCCCACCATCAGACATAAGAGATGCAGCAGCTGCTGCAGCAGTAGGAACAACTCCAGTTGAAATGCCTGGTTTTGATAGATGGAGAAGCCTGAAAATTTAATACCAAACAGTTGGATTTGTCAGTAATCAAATGAGAGGAACTATGAATTAAACCTTGATGATGCTATTGCAAACTTAATTTAGTGGCTAGTCCACTCAGATTGAAAAGGACCCAATGACTACTATTGCAAACTTAAATTAGTTGCTAGTCCACTCAGATTGAAAAGGACCCAATGATTGACTCTAAGGGGCAGGGAAGACATAAGACATACAATCATGTCTGATGAAAATATAACATTTTAAGTGTCTAGCGTGCATCTTTTATCAACAATTATGCAAAGAATGAAAGAACATCTTAAAACTGTGACAAGCTAATCATGATTAAATCCACATGAGCCGTCAGAACTAAAGAATAGACACAAGAATGAATGAAATGGCTTGGATCGAACTCTAATAACATCCGCCTGATACTAGCCATCACATGTATATAAAGGTAACAGCTCTAGGTGAGTATAATATGCAATTCAGAAGACAGTGAATGGATTCTTACGGTGCAAGGTATTCACAAAAGGATGACACAGCAGAAACAACTTCGGTATAGTTCTCAGAAGAAGCAGGGGCTGTTACTTCAACCAGCTGTATACCAGGTGTTACTGGCACAGCCTCATCAGTTGCATGCAGCTTCAGCATTTTATTGATTGATGACACAGTTACAGTGATTTGCGCACCCCTATTGAAATGGAAGGCAAAGCCCACCCTCAGCAACTCATGGTCTAACTTGTACCCTAGTGCATAAAACAAACGAAGCACATTCTTGCTTGCTTTGCTTTCCACCATTGTCCTGACCAGAACAGAAATTTGCTCAGCACCAGCACCTCTCATTGCACCCCCTATATGTCTGACAGTCCTGCACAAGTCATCATGCATGTAAGATATGCATACACATGTACGAAACAGAGTTTTAACAAGAGCAACTGGCTATAAGATTCATAATTTACCATGATGGTTCAGCCTGCTCAAGATCACACAAGAGTCGAACCTCTGAAGCTACAGTTCCTGAAAAATGAAAGGCACAAAATCGTGAACATAGTAATCAAATCGTGATACGAATCGCGAATCGAAAAGCATATTTTTGAATCACGAATCGTATAATGTATCGGATCGTAAGATTTAGTAACAAATAAAAAATAACTTGAAATATAAAATATAACATGTAATATGCATAAAATACTCATAATAAATTTCTGAGAACCTTATTAACCATATGATTTGTTAGTAATTAATTATTGAAATAAATTCAAATAATATCTTTTTTGCTTTCTTTATAAAAAGTATAGATTATGCTTACAACAATACAATACCATGATACCAATTTATTGATTTTTCACATTTTTGAATTGCAAAGTCATGTTATTCTACCATATTGACTTAAATCGCATTATTCATATTTGATTTAGCAATTTATTCATATTGCTAACTTTGTGACTTGTTGCGAATTGTAAGATTCAATTTGTAAATCGTACGATTTATATCTACTTCCAATTCAGCTAGCGATTCATATCATTGGCTTTATGACTCGTTTTGAATTATAAGATTCAAATCGTGAATCGTAAGATTCTGATTACTATGATCGTGAATGACTTGACAAATGCCAGAAACTTATATTTCCCATTTCTACATTTTAATGGACAAACATTTCAAAACGATTCCACCTCCAACTCTCATCTAAACACTAGAAGGTCCTGAATCTGCTAATTGTACGATAGGAAAATATGCAATATAGAGGAAGACTACATCTATGACATTGACAACCACAAATTCAACATAATTAAGCAGCAGTAAAAAACCAACAAGAAGGTAAAGATTACCTAATCATAGTAAGGGTAAAATAAGTAACCACTACAATTATGAAAGCAATTACAATAAGTTCCATATGTGTAAAAAAAGCCAAGCACTCCAATCAGATTAGATTGTCCATGGCACGTGATTATGTAAAAATACAGTTACTGTTTCAGAGGCCTCATAAAGCATTTTCTCCATATAAACATTCAGAAATTGTTCCTCGCTTATTCTTACATTGGTTTGCTGCAATCATATCAAGAATAGACATTTCAGAGTTTGCAAATAATCTTGGGCTTGCACGCAATGTCTGAAACAATTTTTTGACAATTTACTGTGGGAGGAGAAAATAGGGCTTTGCTGCTATTTGGTGCATTTGACTGGAGGACGATGCTCATATGTTGAAGAAGAAGTCCTTCAGAGTTGTTTATCTGACATTTCTTTGGTGTGCTATCTCAAGAGTATT
Organism: Delonix regia; assembly: GCA_037074485.1. Classification (NCBI taxonomy): domain Eukaryota; kingdom Viridiplantae; phylum Streptophyta; class Magnoliopsida; order Fabales; family Fabaceae; genus Delonix; species Delonix regia. The sequence goes on from CM073451.1 coordinate 30,591,570, forward strand.
TTCAGGGGCCACTTTGTTAGATGTGCAGAGGGAATGGAGGGCTTTGTTTTAATCATGAATCTTAATTTATTCTATGTTATTATTCATTGTTTTATGAAGATGGTATTCTTTCCTTCCCATTTAGTAATAAAATTTTTTTCATAGGACAAAGAAATGGAAATGTTGTCAGCAACACCTTAGCATCATATTTGCAAAGTACAGATACTCACCAAGGTTAGGACCACTCTTGAGGCATATTTCATGGATCCTCAATCGCTCTCTATGAACACCACAAAGACCTTGTAGAAGAATCTCGAGGGCCTCAACATGCTGCAAAATATAACAATATATCAACTATCAACACTGACTCGAAATGCTGTCTTCCTTTCCCTCATCAGGGATTCCTTTCCAAAGAATGCAAATATAAAGTAAACACATTGATTATCATAACGTAAAATTTACAACAACTGAAAAGAAACATTAATTTTATTCTATAATCTTAATCTAGAGCTTACTCCAACTTTATTTCACAACATAAATACATTCTTAGAATTAATGCAAAATTGCATTAGGTAACATACAAGCAATAGTTGGGGTTAGATTGAAAATATTTTCTTGCATGTTGACAATAGACTTGTTGACCCATGCATGTTCGAACTTTCTGTGTCATGTTGTCTTACAAAAGGGAAAACCTCACTTCGCTCAAGCCAATGCTTGGCCTAGGTGCCAAGAGTATTTGCAGTTCTTGGCAGCTTAAGGTACATTTCATGGGTAAAGTTCAAATAAGAAACACAAGCAATAATTGAGTAATCAAAGATTACATTGCCTGAAAGAATGGCATAAATATGTCAAAACTCAATATTTGTAATGGCACAAAAACAAGATCAAGAAATTACAACAGCAAGAGACAGACAAAAAGTCATCAATTTAATCTAAATCAAATTATTACCAGAACGTCTCCCTAACTATTCAGAGAAAGCAACTGACCAAAAAAGAAGAAAGTAGAACTAGAAACTCACCTGGGTCTCTATAATGCCTTGCACCACGCACTCCATATAACCTTTGTTCCACTACATCAAACACCAAAGGATAAGCAACTATGTATACGTTTTTCACATTTGGAACAACTATGTTCTATACTAATCTAACTAATATAAATCATGGGGTCTTTTAATCAACCTTAGACCTATATGAATGGTTTAAAAAGGAACATGTTCTTTCCTTTCGATCCTAGAGAAAAAATTGGTTTTCTCTTTGATGCTTTTAATTGCAAATTTCTTACTGACTCTGCTAGCTTAATTCACAAACTTTCAGCTTTCCTCGTCTAGATTTAAGAGGAAAAATCCCATTTTGGTCCCCAGCAAATAGGTGGACTATCAATTTAGCCTTTCACATATTGTGTCTCTCACTATAGTCTTTCAATCATTAAAATACTTGCAATATTGCTCTCTTTCCGATCTCTATCCAAAATTTAACGCCAAATCCAACATTGTATCAAAATATGGTTTACCTCTTCAAATGTTAGGTACAATTCTTCCGCATATCATCTATGACCCACCAAAGCATTTAAGAAGTAAAATCCCTCTCAGTCATTCTGCCAAGAGGTGCACTTTACATTCAACCATTTCCATTTAGCACTCTACAATCTTAGAATTAAGTAACCATGCTGTGTGAATATATTGTTTTGTTTTGCATTGTATACAGTTTCTATGATGTGATCCTATCCTCAGACAATCACGAACTTCAATGGAGTTTATCAGTGAATTAATTCGAACAGAAAAAGGGATGAAGAAAATATACTCACAGCGACTATGGGTTTCGGCCGTAGCAAAAAGCAATGAACCAATAGCCCTTGTTCTCGTTTTTGTGGCGACAAAATGCAGAATATAGCTTCTCCAGTAAGAACTAAGTCGCAGAAACTTGAATAGATTCCATAAAGTCAGGATTTGTATTGCTATTGGGGTGAATTAGGAAGAGAACCAGAAACTGCGAAAGCTAGCAGAATCGACGGAGGCAGAGATGCGTGTGCGCATGTCAGCCTAAACCCAGCAAAAACAAATTTTATGACTCTTCATATTTTTAATAAACCCATTTAAATTTGTAGAAAAAAATATAAATTTGGTTGTTCAAAATATTTTTTAAAATTTCTGGATTATTTAAGACTTATTTTTAAATATACAATCTAAACTAAAAAATTTTATTAAAAATTTTTAAATATTAATATAGGTATAAATAATAAAGTGTAAGGATATATTTTTTAAAAAACTTAAAGAGAAAAATATATGAAGCCTTTATTAAAAAATTTAAATCCATTTTTCATTATATATATATATTATTATTTATTTTATATATGTAGAGGATAGTAAGTCAAACAGTTGTTTGATAACTAGGAAATTATTTTTTTATAAAGAGTATTTATACTAAATGATATAAAAGTAAAGAAAAGAATTTGGTTATAATATACCGTGCTTCTCTTGTCTGAGTAAGATATCTTTTTATTTGTTATACATTTTAAAATTATTATTTTAATTTTTTATTTGTTAAAATGTTAAAAATAATTTATTATTTATTAAAAAATATCACATTTAATTTTTATTTTAAAAAAATATCAAATTTAATTATTAAGATTTAAGATTTAAAGTTTAGTAAAGAAATTAAATTTGATATTTTTTTAAATAAAAAAATTAAGTATATTATTTTTAATAAATGAGAGATTATTTTAAATATTTCAATAAATAAAAAATAAAATAAAAATTTTATAATAAATGAAAAACTATAAATATATTTTTTTCCTTTTTGTATATAATCATTTACACAATTTTTAAAATAGAATTCCCACCTATTTTTTTATAATAAAAGAGGCATAAAGGTTTTGAAAATAGAGGTCAGAAAAGAATTAAAAATAAAGATCAAACGCATACCTGAATTTTTTTACGTTTAAGGCTTTTTGGCATATAATATAAATTTTAATAAGATAAAGCATAATAATATAAAATATTATATAAGATAACGCCCAATAAATAAAGATATCATTTTTTATGCACTTACAATTATAAATATATAAAAAATTTTATCATAAATATTTAGTAATATATAATATAATATAAAAAAAATAGTATATAAAATTTTTTCATTACTTTTACAATGTTCCCAAAATTATGACCTACAATGCATATACCATAATATATTTGCATGTAAATATATGTATGTAAAACACTCTAATAGAAAAAAATTAATTAATTGTCTTGAAACTTCTGACTTTTCCCGCATAAAAATTTCACTGCAAACTTGCTCAAAACTATATTTCCTTTTAATTTCTTTTTTTTTAAATGTCCTAAACAAAGTTAATATTGTTTTTAAAACTTTGTACTATTTCTTCATTGATTCCGCCGTTTGATTCAATTAAAACGTGGTGCATGCTATGATTTTCATGTTTGAGGATTGTCAACTTGTTTACCATTAAAACTTCTATATAATTGCAAATTTGAAAATTTGCAAACAAAGAAAAAAATCATTAAAATTTGTTGAAATTAGGAAACTTATCAGTTGAGATTTGTAATTTATTTGACGAAAAAGTAAACTTATTGATTTAGATTCTAGAGAGAATTATACATGCAAGATTGATTTTAATAAATAGGTCAAAAAATGACAAATTTTAAGGGTGGGAATTAAATTAATGTGATCCTCCCTTAATCAAACTTAAATCATATCAAATAATGGATATTTCCATATTTTGCATCAAACAAAATTCAAACAATTAAACGTAAGCTATAATATTAATCTCATAAAAACATGCATTAGTCAATCCAATCTAATATCTAAAATATAAAAATTCACACATCAATTTACTCTATTAGCTATTGAACAAATTTGAAATTAGTTATATATTACATGTACCAAGAAAAAAATGCTCTCCATTTCAAATCGAAAAAACACATTTAAAAACAAAATGAATGATTGCTTAGATATATAGTATTGACGAGTAATATATACTTAAGGAGAAAGGATGCTATAAATTATAAATTAATAAATTGGCCTTTATTGCATCTGTGCTAATTAATTAATGGTTGTCACTTTCCTGTAAATATAAGTAGCCTCGTTATTGAGATTTGGAACCCAGTTATGTGATTAAAACAATATATGGTATATACAATAAATGAAAGATTTTATAAGAATTAAATGCAATAATTTCATATCAGATTTCTCGCAATAAAATGTTAACATTAATGACTAATTAATGACACAACGTAAATTCATTATTATTGATTCACTCACCAGATACGATGAATAGTGCATGTTTAGAACACGCATTATGGTCATTCCTTCTTTGTCTTTAATGGCTTCCTCAATCAGTTGTCATATTTTCCCTTATTTCATTTCGTTCTCCCTTCCAACCAAAACCAAAAAGTCAGTATCTGTTTTCCCAGAACACTGTCTCTCTCTAGCCGCATCAAATAATGCAGAAGATGGACAAGTTCTATGATCAACTGAGGTTTGTTTTTCTCACCTTCTTCGTCTTATGCTTCTCACTGTTCTTCTTGGATTACATTGCTGTTCTTCATGGTCAAAGTGGGGTCACTTTTTTGCTTGTTTCAAAACATGACCAAGAGCCTAAACCCTCTGGTACTTTCGTAAGCAATTCTAAGGAAACCATGAATTGCCCAGAAAAAACCAGTAATTTTTCTGATAAAAAATCTGTCACAACTAGTGGGGTCTCTGATACACAAACAAATACTATCATGGAAAACGAAAATTTCACAGATATTCAGAAACAACATTTGGATCCTTGTTCTGGCAAATATATCTATATGTATGATCTTCCTAGCAGATTCAACAAGGATTTACTCAAAAGATGTCACACCCTGGGAAAATGGATTGATATGTGTCCTTACATGACCAACTTAGGCTTTGGACCGAAGATTACGATAACAGAGAGATCAAAAGCAAAAGTTCTGCTCCTGAAGAATACTTGGTATGCAACTAACCAATTCTCACTAGAAGTCATTTTTCATAACAAGATGAAGCATTACAGATGCTTAACTAAGAATTCCTCATTGGCCTCTGCTATATATGTACCTTACTATGCTGGCCTTGATGTGGGTCAATATCTGTGGGATTTCAATGTTTCAGTGAGAGATGCTTCTCCTGTAGAACTCTCCAAGTGGCTTTCAAAGAGACCTGAATGGAAGAGAATGTCGGGTAGAGACCATTTCTTGGTTGGAGGAAGAATTGGTTGGGATTTCAGAAGAAGAACAGAAGAGGATTCTGATTGGGGAACAAAGCTTATGTTTCTTCCAGAACTTTCCTATATGTCATTTTTGCCTGTAGAATCTGGTTCATATGACAATGACTTTCCCATTCCATACCCAACTTATTTTCACCCTTCAAAGGACAAAGAGGTTGTGAAATGGCAAAAGAGAATGAGGAAGGTGAAAAGACCTTGCTTGTTTTCATTTGTAGGTGCTCCTAGGCCTAACTCAACAGAACCTATCAGAAAAGAGCTCATCAAACACTGTCTCATGTCTTCAAAGACCTGCAAGTTTCTTGGTTGCTATGATGGTCAAAATAACAAGTGTGATGATCCTGTGAGTGTTATAAAGGTGTTTCAGAGTTCAGATTTCTGCTTGCAGCCTCCTGGAGATTCATTCACAAGAAGATCAACTTTTGACTCTATTTTGGCAGGGTGTATTCCAGTGTTCTTTCATCCAGCTTCAGCTTATGACCAATATTTGTGGCATTTGCCTAAGAATGGGTCTTCATACTCTGTATTTATACCAGAAGAAGATGTGACAGAGAAAAGAGTGAAGGTCAGTGAGACTTTGTTGAGTTTTTCTAAAAGTGAAGTGATGGCTTTGAGAGAAGAGGTTATAAGGCTTATTCCAAGAATCATATATGGTGATCCAAGGTCTAGAATAGAGACCACTGAAGATGCATTTGATATAGCAGTGAAGGGAGTTCTTGGGAGAATTGAGAGAATAAGAAGGGAGATTTTAAATGTTGATAGTTGAGTGAGATTTTTAGTTTTCATAATCTCAAACCGATCAAAGTAAGGTCATGCTGGAGATACTATTTTCAATGAATTTGATCTTTTAGCATTAGTAATTATATCAATTTCTATTTAGTGATATGTTATCCTTCACTTTTTAAATATATCCCTAAAGTTTTTATTTATTTATTTATTGGGATATGACAACTTACATGTAGGAAATCTATGCTGTCTAGAATATAATTGATACTCAGAACTAGAAGTTAAAATTATTTTATCTTAAATATGTCTTAATGCAAGTGCATCCATGACCCCCTTTTTTTAGTGTTTTTTAATTTATATTTTTAAAAAATTGTAAACTATATTTAGATAATTTATATGTACTGAAAAAGTTCTTACTTGAAATAAAATTATCAACCGGCATTTAAGGAAAATGTACGTTTAAATTATTAGTGTCTTCTTTTAAATGATTTTCAATTTAGTTTCATTCAATCTTTTTTTCTTCCTTTGTGATGAAAGCAATTATTATTTCATTTTAAACATAACAGAAATAATTCAATGATACAGTTTCTCACACTCATCTGAATAATATCAAGCTCAAATCCCAATAAAAATAGATACTATGAATTAAAATATAATAATAAGTAAAAAAAATCATCATTTCATTTTATTTTTCTTTTTTGCCAACATCTTTAATTGATTAGGAGAATGACGTTCTAAATTTTTAATTGATATAAAATTTAATTTGTGACATATATATAATAGACAGAGAGTACATTCATCTCTACACTGAAAATTTGAGATAATTTTTCTTACCTCCGATTAATGAGTAAATTCAAATAATATTTCTAACATGACTTGTTTTGTTTGGTCTTGAAACACCTTGAATTATCAATTTAAGTCTGCTTCAAATTTGATCAAAGTTGGCTCTGTTTTGATTTCTACGTTTAAACATGACAATATTTCTTCGACGTATATGAATTAATCTATAATTCATACACAATATATTATATATGTTGTGCAGTTCATAAACTGAAAAAGATTTGCTTCAGCTTAAAGTGGATGATTGTTGGTGATCATATAACTATTCCCAGTTTTCTCCAGTGAACCTTTCCCTTAAAGTCTTCATAATTACTTCTCCTGTCAGGACAAAAAACTGATAGTCCCCTCCACGGGTGCCTTGGAGGGGAACAGTTGCTGAGAAACGTTTCTGATTCACCATAATGAGAATAGTTGATGTTTATTGCATCATCTATTGCAGATGCAGAGGGATGATCGTCATCTGTGTTGGAAGCACATACAATCTGCTTCTTTCTATGGGCCTAAGAACTCTGTAACTATCATGTCCCCTGTTGAATGCACATTTCCCATCAAGCCAAGAGAGATTTAGTGAATGAACCGAACTAGTGTTCATATTTGTTCTGCAATATGAATATGGTTCGTTTGAATGTCAATTGTTATGAATTGTAGAAAACGGGCATAACTACATACTGCATATAAACAGAGAGTAAGAGTAGAGCACCCATGAACACACAACCCAAAAAACTAAAAAAAAATATAAAGATAAAAATTGAAAATTTTAAAGTAAAAAATAAAAGATATATATCAAAAATTAAAAAAAAAAATTAGAAGTCAGACAAAGGTGATGTGAATTTAAAAAAGAAAAAGAAGAAAAAAAACAAAAAACAAAAAACAAATCAGAACTTAAAGGAAGCAACAGGAAAGGAACATGCTGATATCCCCATGCTCCTGCAAGCAAGACATAGGAAAGGAAAGGACAGAAGATGCAGCAACAACTTTCTGTTTTCCCTTGGCTGCAGGTTACGCAAAAATAGAGGGAAGCTACATACTAAGATAGCGATGTGTATAGCAGAAGAAATTGGGTAGAGTGAGAAGGGATAGCAGGAGGCTCGAGGAAGAGACAGAGGTGAGGGAGCAAGAGAGAAAAAGTATAAAGGGAATACAGAGAAAGAAAAAGGAGAGGGTTAACTGGGAAATAAAAGAAAGGGAGTAGAGAAAGATATAGGAGAGCTGAGAAAAATAAGAAAGAAAAAATAACGGGGCTGGGAAAAATAAGAGAAAAAGAGGAGATAGCTCGAGAAAAAAAACCAAAGAGAAGGAGAAGAGAACCCAAGAGAAGAGAGGGCTGAGGTACGAGGGAAGGGGTCTGAAAAAATGAGAATGGAGGATGGAGAGCAAGAGAAAGGAAGAAGGGAGCTAAGTGAAGAACGAATAGAAAAAAAACAACATACAGAAGAGAAAAGAAAAAAAGAACCAGAAGAGAGACGTAAAGAGAGGGAGATAAAAGAGAGACTGAGAGAGCTTCGAGAGAACGGAGAGACAACATGCGAGCAACAGATGAGGGTGGAAGAGATGTGTTGAGGATAGGAAAACAAAAGAGAATATGACAGAGAGGTTGGAGCATGCAGTGAAGAAGAAAGAACGAAAGGATGTGGGAGGAGAAGACAAGAAAGGCTGAGAACGAAAGTGAAAAAAGAAGATAAATAGCCCTGTTTCCTGTGTAGAAAATAGAGGAGAATCGAGCTGATTCTTACGTTGTCCTTGGCTGATTACAATGCCAAAAAATAGGGGTTCGTTTGGCAGAGAAAATACCTGAAAGTGCATTCACGTACATGAAGGAAAACAACAATGTGAGGGGCTGCAAGGGATGTCGAATATGGTTAAGAGTAGATTTGAAGAGAAGCAGAACCATAAGGAAAAGGAAAAAAAAAATGAAAAAGTAAGCTATAATCAAGAAGGTTGAAACACAGAGAGCATCTGATTTTGTGTCACCTAGAGTAAGTCACAACAGATCCTTCTTATATTAATTTTGGCTTCTTTAATCATAATGGTGTGCGACTATAAATCTTAGTGGGAGTTTTGATTGGTATTACTGAATATAGTGCTGTAAATTGGTGAGGTTTATGTTTGAGTTGATTGTTTCAAAACTCTTATATGTAGTAGTGAGGTCAAAACATTATTTGATTGAATCCTTAGGCATTGTTGTTGAGGTCCAGCATGTCAAAATAACATGGAATACCTTAAAAGGAGTTTGCATGCTTTTATTGGTTAGACTAGTGGCATGTTTGGTTCTTGGAACGGAGAATGGAAGGGAAGAAATGAGTGTGGAAATGAGAATTGATGCTCATTCCCATGTTTGGTTTAACTTTTGCAAAGGAAATCCTATTTCCTTGGCAATCTTCATTCCCACATATGTGGGAATAAAGAAAACCTCCCCCACCAAGGGAATGAGCTCATTCCTAGGAATCCAAAGAAATTTACGATAATGACCCTAACCCTTTTCTGTCTGGTGAGTGGGGAAAAGATGGGGTAATAGGTGAAGGGGATGAGATGACGTCACTAAAAAAAAAGGCTTTTGTGACGGTTTTGACCATTGTAGAGTGATTATACGACAATTGATGAAAACGTCACAGAAATCATTGTCACAAATGAAATAACGACACTTTTTGTTAACCCTTGTAGAAGTCGTTGTGATAGTATGTTTTTGCGATGATTAAGAAATCTTTATTAAAGTTGTCGTAAAAACACATTATTACGAGAGTCAAGAAAAATGTTCTAGTGTTATGATTTTGCAATGGTCTTTTCGACACTTGCAATAACATATCACTGCGATAGTCAAAAAAAATGTTGCAATGTCATGATTTTGTGACTATTTTTATGACTTTGTATTATTATTATTTAATTATTATTATTATTATTTTGTATTATTATTATTTATAGCAAGTATGTATTAATTTTTATTTTTTTTTCGAGATCTAAGGAGATCAAAATCTCACACGATCCCAAAACACCCGAAGAGAATAATATTCTCACTCAATGACTTTCTTATAACTTTGTTTATAAAGCCAAAAATTAATCTCGTATTGACACAAAGATAATAATAATATATATACACCTATATGGATCTATATGTATACATATATATATATATATATATATATATAGACACATATAATAATACATATGAGCATGATAGAAAAGGAGAGCAAGCTTAAGGAAAACAAGGAAGCATATATCTATATATTTCCATACACACACACACACATATATATATATAAACTCATATTTGATATATATGTGAGTATGGTATGAGAGGTAAAGAGCTTCAGGAAGCATGAACTCATATACCCACACGTATGTATATACATCCACACACACACACACACACATATATATATATAAACACATGTATAATATATATGTAAGAAGAGAGCAAGCTTCAGGAAAACAAGGAAACCTATACCTATATATTCCCGCACACACACACACATATATATATACATCTACATACATACATACATACATATATATATATATATATATATAGATAAACACATATGTGATATATATTTAAGCATGGTAGGAGAGGTAGAGAGCTTCAGAAATACAGGGATCGAGAAGCAAAAGAATCATATGCTCATATACACACATGCATATATATATATATATATATATAAACACACATGTAGTATATATATATAAGTATAAGTATGGCGAGGAGAAAATCATGTATCAGGAAGCTTACTCTTTCTCTCTCACTCTCTTCCACGGCACCAGAGAAAAAAAATCTGCAACAATTTTCTGAAGCCTATATTCTTTCTCTCACTCTCCTCTACGGCACCAGAGAAAAAAATCTGCAGCAGTTTTCTGAAGCCTATATTCTTTCTCTCTCACTCTCCTCCACGGCACCAGAGAAAAAAATCCGCAGTAGTTTTCAATATATATATATATATATATATATATCTTCTTTCTCCCTCTTCCTTCTCTTTCACGGCATTAGAAGAACATCTATAGCAACTCTCTTCCTTCTTGGCTTCAAAACAAAGTGAGTTCCAGCGGTCTTCAACAAGTTGTTCACCTCTGTTCGCCCTCTCTCTCTCTCTCTTTTCTCCCTCACGCTGCCTCAACTCAGACTGTTTGCCTCTGTTCGCCCCTGTTCACGTTGCTCGGAACAGGGGAGGATGTTCTCGGTTTGCTCGTATGTCACTGTAACTCGGCTCAGCTTGTTTTGCTTCTCGGTTCAGCTCGTCACTACTGTAGCTCGATTTCTCCTCCTTTTAGCCACTCTTCAGACTTCCTCTCTCGGTTTCTCTTCCACAGTAGCTCCACTCTTCTCTCTCGGTTTCTGTTTTTACCTCCAGTAGTTCCACTCTTCTCTCTCAGTTTCTCTTCCTCACTGCAACTCTCAGACTCTCCTCCCTTGGTTCTCCCTTACAGCAACTCTCAGACCCCCCTCTCTCTTCTTCTCCTCCTCTCTTTATCTTCTTCACGCTGCTTCCACTACCATCATTAACTTCCCTGTGCTATCCGTCACTTCCTTAGAGCTACAGCAACTTGCAAGAAGAGGCAGCCATAGTGTTGGCAGAGCAGCATCCACTTGCAGCCACCGTCAAAATGAACTTGAATCATCATATTCTGCCAATATGTGTTCTATTATATAGGTTCTGTGATTACTTTTAATTTAACCCCCTTTTATTATTATTTTTATTTATTATTATTATTATTATTATTTTAATTTTTGTCATCATCACCATTAATATTTACTTTTGGATTTTTCTCTATTTTTGTGTCTTTTATGATTTTTTATTTTGATTAGTTATTATTATTATTAATTAATTAATTCTTATTTTCAAATTTTGGCTTTTTCTTTTTTCTTAAATTCTCCCATTATTCATTTTGAATTTTAAATTGCTTTTTCTTAAAAATGTCATTTGAGCTTCTGTCCTTTTTATTTTCCTCATTTGCTTAATTATTAATTAATTAACAAATCCATTAATTAAATGATTAAGTAACTAGAGATGGGGTGTTCACAATAATCAAGAAGGTTGAAACACAGAGAGCATCCGATTTTGCGTCAGCTAGAGGTAAGTCACAACAGATCCTTCTCATATTAACTTTGGCTTCTTTAATCATAACGGTGTGCGACTATAAATCTTAGTGGGAGTTTTGATTGGTATTACTGGATATAGTGCTGTAAATTGGTGAGGTTTATGTTTGAGTTGATTGTGTTAAGACTCTTATATGCAGTAGTAAGGTCAAAACATTATTGATTGAATGCTTGAATGCTTAGGCATTGTTGTTGAGGCCTAGCATGTCAAAATAACATGGAATACCTTAAAAGCAATTTGCATGCTTTTATTGGTTGGACTAGTGGCTTGTTTGGTTCCTAAAATGGAAGGGAGGAAATGACTGTGGAAATGGGAATAGGAAAGGAAATCCTATTTCCTTGGCAATGTTCATTCCCAGGGAATAAAGAAAACCTCCCTCACCAAGGGAATGAGCTCATTCTTGGGAATCCAAAGAAATTTTACCATAATGACCCTAAACCCGCTCTATCTGGTGAGTGGGGAAAAGATGGGATAATCGATGAAGGGGAGGAAATGAAGTCACTAAAGGCTTTTGCCACTGTTTTAGCCATTGCAGAGTAGTTCTATGACAATCGACAAAAACATTGCAAAAATCATCATTACAATTGAAACAATGACACTTTTTGTTAACCAATGTAGAAATAATCGTGATAGCATGTTTTTGCGACGATTAAGAAACCTTCATTAAAGTTGTCGCAAAAACACATTATTACGAAGGCTAAGAAAAGTGTTGCATTGTTATAGTTTTGCAATGGTCTTTTCGACCATCGCAATAACATATTATTGCGACAGTCAGAAAAAATGTTGCAATGTCATGGTTTTGTGACTATTTTTATGACTGTTGTAATAACATGCCACTACGATGGTCAATAAAAATTGTCATAATGTCTCATCTATGTGACAGTTTAAATAAATCATTGTTAGCACTTGTATATTATTTATGGTAGCAGTTAAACTGCAGCTAATAGGTTTTTTTTTAAAAAATATTTTGCTTTAATTTTTTGTGTCATTTTTTCTTTTGAACTAATATCCTGTAAATATGATAAATTTATCTTCAATCGCAACAATATAATCAGATACTCAAAGCCAACAAGGCCTACTAGATAATCAACTATAAACATAGTTAGATACAAAGTCATTATGAAACCATAATGAACTCTAAACATAATAGGATACTAATTACAAAGTCTAACAACAAACAACAATAAATCATCCTAACTAGCTAATTGTTTCTACTAGAAGGACTTGTCAATGGATTTGAATGTGGGTTTTCACTACCTTGCTCACTTGGTACCTAACAATTGAAAAGAAACTTTGATAAGCAATAAATTATATAATAAAAATAAAAGAACATTACAACATAAGACTTATACAAAATAAAAATGTTTGGAGAAATATCTCACGATATAGTATGGAAGCAAACTTTAGGGGCAAATCTCCCTGGACATTTTTGTAGTATGACGCTGATGACTAATGTTAGCCGAGATGAGAGAGATTGACCCTCTATTCACCTGAGATGTCATCAACGACAAAGATAGAGGATGTTGCCAGCAATTGATGTGAGACAGGATGAGAAATAGACTAACCCTCTCTTCGCCTAAGATTTCATCACTAGCAACTGATGTGAGACAAGATGAGAGAAAGACCGATCCTCGCCTAAGATTCCATCACCAGCGACTACAGATTTCTATTTCAAACCACGTCCTTTGCTTGAGATTTTGTCTCCCTCTCTTTCGTTGTGGTTGTCTTTCATTTCTCTCCCATCCATGGCCAGTGAAGGAAGGGATAACTATGAAAGATAGAGAGAGAGAGAGACTGAAGAGCTGGATGTCCACCACCATCTTCGTCACGCACGACCATTGTGTGGAAGGTCGAAGATTGCCATTGATCGCTATTAAAGGGTTGCCGAAACAGGAAAGAGCCTTTCGATGACTAGAGGCTGTGATGGTTAGGGTTTAGGAAAAAATAAAATACTTTTTTATAAAAATTAAAAAATAATAATTAATATTGTAATTTTAAAACAAGGATATTTTGGTAATTTATCTAATTTTCATTCTTATTCCCACTCCTATTTTCAATATCATTCCAAACATGTTACATAGGCCTAAGATTTCATTCATTCAAAGCTCATTCCCATTCTCAAATCCCATTCTCGCCCTTTCCAATAACCAAACGGGCCCTAAATAAACCCTTAGATTTCCATATGTTCTTATTTTACCTTATTATATTATTTCATTCTAATTTGATTCTAATTGTTTTGCCTTCTTTATCCTTTTTTTTTATATATACTTTTTTCTTTCTTTCTTTTTTATTTTTTAATTTATTTTAGTTATCTCTATTTTTAATTTTACTTTTATTTTTATCTTATTTTATTCTATTTATTGGAGGATGGTACACCTCCATACTAATTATGCTATTATAAATGTCTTATGCTTGAATGGGAGTTTCGACACATTGGAATTTGTTGCAATATGATTCATATTGAAGTTTGATCCATTCAAGAATATATGATGTGATTTTGTTGAATTATGATTCATGAATTTGACCAAAATATTTTCCTCTTTAAAATTTTATTTTGAAAGATTTTTAATTTATTCTAACATCAAAAATTTAAAAAAAAAAAAACTTCAAAGGCTATTTTCCTAATCTTGAAATTATTTTTTTTCAATGTCATCATGTGAGAATTTTACTCTCTCTAGGCACTTAGGAATTAACAAATAAATACCGTGTGAACCCTTAGTCTTCTTAAATTTTGAAAGTTAATACACAATTTCTAAAATAAATAAATAAATAAATTTTTAAAATTTGAAATAATTAATTTTTCCTTTCTTTCTATAAGTTGCCATGTGAGATCATTCGTCTCCTAAGTCACCTAAAAATTAACTGGTAAAAGTCATGTAAAACTTTAGTCTCATCAGACTTCAAAAGTTAATATATTTTTTTTTCAAAAATTCAAGAATAAAATAATTGCTAAGTCACCAAAATAATCTGTCTTTCAATTTTTCAATTTAGTAACTACTGTGTGAGATTGTTAGTCTCCTTAGACAGTTAAAAATTAACAAGTAAAGACCGTGTGAGATCTTGGTCTCCTTAAGTTTAAACATTAATATGTGATTTTTAAAAGTAATTAAATAAATAAATAAGAAAACAATAATGAAATCAAATAATTTTTGAATTTTAAAATAATTAATCTTCCCTTTCCTTAAATGTTGTCGTATGAGATTATTAGTCTCCATAGTCATTTAGGAGTTAATCAACAAAGTCTATATGAGACTTTAGTCTCCTTAGGCATTTAGGAATTAATGTTTATTTATATTGCCTATTGGTTGTAAACCAAAAGCCTTTTGGAAATTAAAACAAAATCCTAATTACAAAAAATCCTAAAAATATAAATCTAAAAAGCCTAAGAATATTTCCCCTGTATAATTTCATTTCTTCCAAAAAAAATCTAAGAAAAAATTTTAATAAAAAAAACATAAATTCCAAAAATCTTAAAGAACTCTTTGCCTCAATAATTTCACTGGTTTTTAAATTTAAAATAAAAATTCTAACTTCAAAAATCCTAAAAATACTTCTCCATCATAATTTCATTTCAATTTCAAAGTTAAAATTCAAATTCCCAAAAATCTAGAAAAATAACAAGAGAGAAAATGAAAAGAGCAAGGAAGTGATATTAAATTAATTTCGTAAATTAAAATACACTAACCAAATTTTAATCCCGTTTTGTTTATGATTTTTTTTAATTTTAACTATCTTGTTCTTTTCACAAAAATAAAAATCACTAACCAATTTACACATATTTTTTATGTCAAATTACATGGACTTTGATCTCCATCATTGATACGTAGGCCCTAAGCTCTTATCTTAGGTCAAGTCTGCCCTTTTAAATATATGTTTATTCGTTTTCATTGTTGTTGTTTATGTTTTCTCTATTTAATATATATGCTTATTAACAAGGATGATCAAGATAAATTTAAGGCTATATTACATTAATTTCACTTGACCAGTTTAAGGAAATCATCCCTCTAAATAGATATTGTGGGGTGCCTTATACCTTTCTCACACTCAAATAGACTCTCAAACACATCTCTGTTTTCGTAGACTACCTTGTCTTTTCTTTTTTGTTTTGAAATGGTTTATGAAAATTTTCCTTTAAAAATTTTAGTGGTAACTCTTAAATAAATCAGTTTTTAAATTATTTTTGGAAGCCAATTTGTTTCTATTTTCTTTTTGCACCATTCGCATCGCGCTTGACTTTCTGAAGGGTTATTGTCACACTCGTAAGAGAATTAGAATAAAGGATGACTATAAGATGCTATTTGCATGGAAAGATTCTTGATTGATAGACTCTCTTCAACATTAAAAGATAATGTAATTTCATACATTCAGGAAATGAATGAAGTCTCAGAGATAGAATCAAAGGTCTATTAATCTGTATGACAAATTTTTAGGATATCTGTGAATAAATAATGAGATTGAACAGACACATAGAATATATATAAAAGGAGTAGCAAGACAAAGCAATGGTTTGAACTCAATAATTTTGATGATTCCCTAATAGAAAAGCGAAGCAATCAAATTACAGATATGGGTCTTATCTATTTTAAGTATGTAACAAGTTTCCAGAAAAATGAATACATTAGGAGTGTCTTGACAAGCATACAAGGGAAGAGTCTTCTAAGTGAATCAAATAAAAATAGGCTATTAGGGTTAATGGTGTTGCCTACAATATACCAAAAAAAAGCTTTGACCTTACGAAATTGTCAACTGAGAGCTAAATAATGCCTAAAACCCACCTAACATATATAAAGAACAATTTGCAATTGAAGGAGTTTAAATTGTTCAGTGAATCTCCTTATCCACCGAAACATTTGCTATTTACTTAATTGAATTCAGATATAATATAAGAGGTACAAAAGTTTACTAGTTAAATTGGCCTAATGGATTCTGAACATAACTGTACTCTTATTATTTCACCAAAAGCCATAAACCACTAAGTTTGGAAAACCTAAACAAAATTACAGTGCCTTCAGTTAAAACCCTTTAATTACAAATTAGCCCATTACTTAGCTTTCTAAGGCAAGCATCAACGAGATACAATATCAATGGTTTTTCGAAAAGAGAAACATGAAAAGGAAATAAAAAAAAAAGAAAAGAATCAGTTAGTGTGGCGAGCATCACAAGTCACGTCAATGGTGATGTTAAGGAAGACATTGCCTGCTCAAAAAGAGTGGGAAAGCGATTTGGCGACATGAAGGGTTGGAGAATTGACTAAAAACAGCGTAAGAAATTGTTGAGAGTAGGCTTTTTCTTTTTTAAAAAAATTAATTTTTTTAGTGTCGGATAACATCTCTTGCTACAAAAAATTAAAAATTATAGAAAGGGATCTGCAATCGAAATAATTTGAGGAAATGTACTTTTTTTATAAATGCACATGATTAATTATAGAAATAGGCAAAATTAAGGCAAAGTAAATGTACATGTTTTAATGGTTAATTAATGGAAAATAACAAATTTTAAGAACCAAATGGGGTAACTTTTATATTGAAAGAAAAAAAAGATTTTAATTTTTCACTTTTTGTATTTAGTCTCCACAAATAGTGTCAAAATGGTCTCTAGAAATTGAAAGCAAATCTCCTCCAATAATATTGTGCTATTAAAGAATCTACAGCAAATTCTCTCAATCATAAGATTCATCTGGTGCGTTACCTTTTTGTCATTGGATTCACTTAATGAAATAGTGCATTTTGAGGTTATGATTCAAGTTTCCTAATAGCGTCTCAAACACATGGTTTTGAGCCAAGTTTTTTAAAAGCACCCCTAACTAAGGGAATTTGACCAGCATAGAGAGCGAAGTAAACCCTACCTCTATGAACTGAAATAAGCCAAACAACATAATTAGTTTGATGACACAGCTTTATAAAAAAAATGAAAACTAAATTATATCAAATCACGTCTTAATAAAATCTCTATTAATCATACATAAGCATATATTTCACCATATGACTTTCGTGTGGAAAATTTTGACAGAGTCTCTCTTAACATATGGACTTTCCAAAATTTTTACCACTAAAACCTAAGGATTAAAGGGAAAGAGAGCTCCGCTCTCATAAAGGAATATGGTCAAATAGTCCAAGATTTACAATATAGACTCTAGAACCTACCTGTGACAATTTGAGCTACTAGAGTAGAAAAAATTACAACAATTTACAACATAAAGAAATCCATTTTTGCCCTTACGGACAATGCAAGGCTTACCAGTGGATATTTATTTGGACCTTATGCAACATAGGAGTTCCAAGGTCAATGTTACCCTCTGAGAAAAAAAAAACATACAAAAAAAGAAGTGAGTGATAACACTCAATGAGCAAATATTACTAACTATACTGGGAAGGGAATAGAAGAGATCAATAGAGTTTTTCACAATCATTTTGCATCATAATAAAACCATGTGAAGTTGCATAAATCAAATTACTTAAAATTAGTAAAATATAAATCACCATGTAAAAATTTGGAGTTCAATGGAGATTAAAGATATGTTGCAAAATGAGCAAAACTAATAAATATTCAAACCATAATTTAAGAGATATAAGGGTAAAAAAACATCTCATAAAATCAATAGTGAAACAGTAATCAATCACCAGCTATTGCTAGTAGTAACAGTTCAGTATAGTATTCAGTAGTGAGCAAAATGACTCACAATCAATTAGTGATATGGCACACTGCCTCAGTATAGTGATATAGTTCATGGTGCATTATGGCTAACGCCGACTGTCATTAGCTATAGGGTTCTGCATTAGACATATTTCCAATAAAACATTTTCTTTTACAACCATGCAAATCAATTTCAAATATCCAATCAGCAATTTGCCAAATATCCATAAAGACATGCAATAATTAGAAACAAGAAATTATCCAAAAGTCATGCTGTGAATAATCCATTTAGAAATTTATACAGTAGCTAAATTTCAAGACAAAAATAAATCAAGTATAAGAACTCTTTTATAGCAAAGATTTTTTAGAGATCCCATCATGTACAGTAAAATTCTCAAGGAGAAATCACTATATTTTAATATGTTTGCTCCCAAAGCATTAGAGTGTATAAATTCATTAGTTTGCAAAGAAAATTTTAAATTACAAAAAATAGACATAATTAGTAATATCTACTCACATGTAAAGATCGCGATGTTCATATTCTACCATGTCCTCCATCTAACTTCGAGGTATGGGAATGCGCTTTAAATCTCCTCAGATACAATTCACAAAGCAATGTCATTTTGATGTTCTATTAAATTTCTCATTTACCTAATTGACTAAGTTTTTATTTTGATCAATTTTTTCACAACAATCCCTCCATACATACTTTTAAGATCATTCATCATTTAAGTTCAAAGGAAACTAATTCACATATTTGAATGTCTAGAACATATTTTTCCAAAGTTAACCAAGATATACGTACTTTAAGTAGCCTAATGTACTTCCATTCCAATGCTTTGTTTCACATTATAATTTATGTTAAAATACAATAAATTACATGAGTTTAATCTACTATAAAATCTTTTATAGTAAGTCTAAATCATCTTGAATTTCCTATGATTCCAACTTTGATCTCCTTTAGACACCCTTAGGTGTTCTTCTTCAATGTTTTGACCATATTTATTTCTCCATCTAAAATTCCAACATACATAATAAGTTTCTTATAAGTGCATCTTATTACATTGCTAGGTGCCAATTAGGTCAAGAACCCTAATTGGACAGCTTGGTTCCAATTTGCTTTACCACTTTCTAGCTAAAATTTCACCTAGGTTAAGAAGAGATATTGGTTTCCTAAGTCTCTAGATTACAAATATAGTGAGGAAGAGCTAAAATTTTATGGTCTTGACTATGGAGGATCTATTTCAACTTTGAATTTTTACAAAATTATTTAGGAAAACCATATAAGAAATCTTACCTTTTCTTTTGCCTAAATTTTCTCTCCTTGAATCCTCCAAGTCCTCCACTATGTCCAGGCTGAAATCCACTAAAGGAGAAGATATTTACATCATCAGAAAGCTTTAGATGAGCTTTACAACTTTTTCCTCTACCCTAAGTCCAAGAAGTGAGGAAATTACCATGAAAAATCCACTTTTACATTTCTCTATCTTCTTCCAAATTTTCCACCATTTTTTCATCTCCATTTCCTTTCTTGGCCATGCACTTGGTGTAGAAGATGATGAGGTGTTTGAGTTTTATTATCTTGGCTGAAAGTCTAGGGTAAGTGGGTGAAAAAGCTAAGTGATTTGGTAGAAATTACCATGTTTATCTTTCCTTTAGTCTTTGTTCCATTTGGTATATTTCTAATGGAACATTGGGTAAAACTTGATATGTAATTGTTTTAGATCCTTTTGACAGTTCCAAATTAAAATTTTAACATGCCTTTTGTAACTTTTCAAAATTACACTTTTACTCCTACTTATACTAAAAATTTTCAATTTGATCCTTTTGACTTTTCAATCTGGTCCTCCCCTTTCTAATTGGTTTAATTATGTATGACCATTTAATTCAAGAAAACAAAGGTATTACTAAATTCTCTAAGTTTGAATTGAATACTGATTGTATCTTGTTAAGGTCCAGTTATAAGTTTGACACCTTGATGCATTTGTTTGTGTACTTATGTTGTTAATAAGGGTTGGTGTTTAACATCCTATGCTGCTTTTAATTGATAATTTTTTTTATAGACAATATCATTTCTCTAGTGGAATCTGGTTCTACTTGAAATTGATGAATTAGGTTGTTATTGGTAATATTGATATAGTGTTTAATCATATTGCTTGATAAATATTATGATTAATTGGTTCATTTTTTAATTGGAAAAAATGATGAAAAGAATTTTTCTTCTTCTTTTAAATTGAATTTTGTATGTCTCGTTTAGATGAGAATGATCAATTTAGCCATTTTAGTTTTAGATAGGATTAAAAAATTAACAACCTGCCAAATGTTTTTAGAAATGAAAAGATGTTACAATAAAGGGATTTGTGAATGACCTGATATTTAAGTAGATCATACTATCATGAGAACTAATTTTGTTATGAATACCTATATAGATTAAAGATCAAAACTAAGAAGAATGTTAGTTGTGCCAAATTAAGCTAAGAAAGATGAGGAAGTAGTCATTTTTATTAGGCGTTCTAGTCCTTGTGCTTGCAATATTAGTATGTTCCTTTACTGTATACTACTTGTAATTACACATAATGGAGAAATACTAAGTCTGAGCTATGTGAGATATAATTTGAAACCCTTAAATGCCCATTATATATATACACACACACATACATACATATATATATATATATATATAGATAATTTAAAATGCCCACTATGTATATATATGAAGTTAAATAGTGTGACTGAAATGTTTTCTTTGCATTTATCCTCCTTGTAACTAGCTTCATGCAACTTGTAAGACAAGATAAAATGACAGGTGAAATTCCATATTTGATTTGTAAACCATCTGTCAAGGGTTACAAACACCAATTTTGAGCATATAGATAAGTTTTTATATCAATTACACCTTAAGAAGCATACACTTTTGATGAAATAATATATGGAAACAAGTAGTTTGATTCAAAGTTTCAAGCTTTTCATCTTGTCATGTGTCATAAGTATACTGATTGATAACTTCTGAATGATAACGTTTTCCTTGCAAAGCTTTTAGACTTTTCATGTGGACATATAATATAACTCGAGAAAAATTAAATATTAAACTGAAGTTTCAAGAAAATAGAATCATATGCTAAGTACATATATTACTATAGTGATCAAATTATTCTTTAAAAAAAATTGTGAAAAAGCCCTTAAACAACATAATTATGGTAGCATAAGAATTTAAGGAAGCATATTTGTAGTCATAAATAACCGACATATGAGGTTATGTAAATAGCCATATAAATTAATATTTACTCATTTGCATCTCTAAATTAATTCTAAAGTTTATGCTATTATGAAGGTTTATAAAAGGTTTCTTCCTTGGTGCAATAAGTGATTCACTTTCCCTTTAACATTTGAATTAAAGCATGTCTCAGTTCTAAATATTTTATATACTTCAGCAGTGTCATATTGAACATCTGGGTTTTTTTTTTCTAAAATCTAAAAATGCTCATTGTTCCTATTAGACTTTTTATGGCTATCAGTGATGAATGGGCTATATGTCAATTGTTATTTTACACTCTTTTTCTAAGAATATTGGTCGAAAGAGAATAGTAAAAAAATATGGTTAGTTGGAATGAATTAGTCTACTAAAGACTAGTATGGAAATGTGACACGTAATACCATTCACTTGTATGTAGGTAAAACCAACTTACTGCCAGATGAAGGAAGAAGGGAAAACATGCAGCAAAATAAAGAAACATGCATCAATAATGATAAAAGGCATAAAGCTAAGTGAGGAAACATAAAGACAGAATAATGAGACCCATTCATGTAGGAATAGTCATTTTGCTATGGGATATAGGAGTAGGCAAGTAGCCAATGTACATGAGATATGAATAGCCATGGTTTCATATGTATTGATTCTACTTATGAATACTTTGTAATTGACTATTGCAGAGTAATAAATTGTATTTCACCTTTCATGAATAATACATATGATTTTCTTTGTTTATTGACATATGTGCACACAAAATACAAGTGTTAATCATCCTTTAAAAATGCAAGCAATGAGATACCCTAAAAGAAATGCAAGCAATGAGATACCCTAAAAGAATACAAGTGTTGAGTATTTGAGTATATACAAGGACTAACAAAACATGAACAAATAAGCTTGCAGGTTTTGTATTGAGACTGATTAATTATCAAACTAACATAAATGTTTGGATCTTAAGTGATTGTATGAGATCCTCCAATGACTCTTGTAGAATAAGATAGATAATGCCAAGTGAGAACACCAACATAAGTAACACATGAATGTTTATGTATTTCAATTACCATAAAAATCTACTAAAATTAAATTGACTCTTATGTGTTTGATGGTCCTCATATTATGCTAGTGGTGCAGAATATAACACTTTGCATATCATTGCACTTGATAATTCATTCCTTTGGGAGCAAGAAAATAATTCTTACTTACGAATGGAATCAAATAATGAGAATTACAAATATGTACAGATGGAATTTTATGAACCCTGTATTATGGATTTTGTGACTTTCTAATAGGTCGTACATTTCTTTTCTTATGAGATTGAAGCTTAACCTAACCCCTTGGTCATTTGTGTCTATTGACCTTAAGTCACATCTTGAGAGCCTTTACATAAGCCAAACCTTTACATGTTGGGGCTGCAACTTGGTTGGCATTTCAGCAAGGCTTCATTGTCCCAAACAGATATCCATCACCTACTTGCACACGTAATCAATACTCTTATCAACAAAAGAGTGCAATTCTTCACATATAGCTACACAAATGCTAGTCTAATGATTTTATAGTAAAGCTACCAATATTGTTGCATGCTAGCTAGCTTAAGATCTTCTATGACCTCCTTTCCCCTACTATCATGAACAATACCATTACGCACGTGTTTAGTCCATCTCTTTAAAATATATTAGTCAGACACTTGTTCCACATTCAGCATTATGAATACTTTCAAAGTATGACTACATAAAATTCTAAATGTCTTAAACTTTCTATAGCAACAAGAGATAGACTTCTGAATAGGATTAAATAAGATTCGTCATTCAGATCCTTGACCGACTATGGACACAACATACTCAAATAGCAAGTAAGCTTCATTTCTATGCTTTATGGCGATAACAAAGAGAAATTCAAACTCCTTTTAGAATAAGTCAAAGATTAGAAACATGTATATTGGTGCAAGTTAGTTTAAAATTGAGGAATACTGAGAATTCAACTTCAGAAGCTTACATTGTGCATCAAACTCACTTTTGAACTTGTTACATTGCTTCTCCTCAACTACCTATTTGAATAGTTTGAAGAATTGTGCAATGTTCATGTTCAATTTCATGCAAGTCTTCAAATTTGAATTCATGCTCTTACTTAGTTGTGTGCTTCTCATACTTAACGTGAGAGTGTGCTCCATATAATATGGATCCCATTTTTCTTTTACGACGTATATAGATTCCAAACAAGTGTTATCATGAACATTATACTCAAAAAACATATCTATTCACACTTCCTTAAACTATACTTCTTTATCGTAGCCATACATGCATTTCTTAAAGTCAGTCAAGAAATAAGCCTTGTCTTTCATCAAATTTCCCAAATGTCTAACTCCATTCTATATTAGGTGCCATGTATAAAGACCATGACATGTATTAGGTATCACTTCACCTATAAATGTAATAAAGTATTATATAGAGTACAATTGTATATCTATAACATAGGAAAACAAAATGCTTACCTAGAGTTTTGGAAATTGCATAGTCGTGAATAGTGAAAATAGTTTGTGGTTTCTTCTATTCATGTGCTTCCCAAAAAGCTTCAAACAACCATATTAAGGACTTATACTTCATCATACATTAATGTGGCACTAAAGACTACCATTTGCTTATATTAGTTAAATCCAGAGAATATCGCAAGCGGTCTATATGCACGATTTGTGCGATAAGTTGTATCAATAGATATCACATCACCAAAATATTCATAGTCAATAATGATACATGTGTCAGCCAAAAAAAAAACATTTGGGATTTGTTCCTCAGCATCCATCTGATAAGCATGGAAAATGGCTGAGTTATTCAACAATTGTTGTTGGAAATATTGCAAGAGACAACCTGCTTCTCGTAAACCATGCTACATTGTCTTTTACATCAAGGTAATTCTTGGCATCCCGCTGAGTGAAACCAAGATTGGTTTTCCTTCCAACATGAGTGCTCATATACTAAAATACATATTTTTGTTGAAGTTTAGAATTCTTAGCCAATTGAAGTTCATATGCTTGAACTTTAGATATCTTTCATTAGGAGGCCAACATATGTATTGTCTCTAGAAGTTGGAGAGAATGGTTATGTGCTGCCACGAACTCATTGATGATTAGTTTTCCATTCTTAGTCACAAGCATAATTCTTACTTTACAATCAGTTACAGTATCATGCCTATGGTTGGTAGGCAAATTGTCTCTTATGTCTAGGTTGCAAACACCCTTTTTGCAACAAACAAAATGACCCGATGTCACACAGCCATCTTTCTTTCTATTTAAGTATTGTTTTCTTACTCTAAATCCTAGCTTCCCACCATATTCAGTCCATATTTGTCAAGCAGCATTTGCACTATCAAATTCCATGCCAACTATAGGCATGCCGCTTGCATTCAACCCTAAAGTTGTGATCACTAGTCATTGGAATAATTGATGCACCTAATCCCCCTAAACTTTATAATTGGAATAGTACTTATGAACATCATATAGTATTGGTAAATTCTTGCCTTTAATATCACTATACTTACATTGTATATAAATGATCACACTATCCAAGCCCTCCCCTAACTCTTCAAGCATTATGGTTACTAATGTTAAGATCAACTGAAAAGGAAAATTTTCTTTTAACTTGATCCTCATTTACTAAACAAACAAAATTGCAAAAACAAGTACTTTCATTTATATATATATATATAAACATGAATCAAGCCACCATTTTTTTTCTTGCCAATAAGCTAAACATATTACATAACATAAATTTAAAAATATGATTGATACTGAAAATAACTTCGTTTAGAAAAAAGCAAAAATGAGCTTTAATAATGAAAACCTCATAACTATATATTTTGTTAGCTGAAGTATAAGTCAAGCATTTTATATGGCATCACCAATGGAAGCAATAAATAAGCACTAATATGAATGAAAATTTACATGATAATACTAGAACTCACCAAAACCCTCATTATAAGAGCTAACATATTAGTTTCACCCACCAAAATAAAATATCCATTAAATGGATTTTCAATATAATAACTTTCAAGCAAAAACAAGAAAGAATAAAAAAAGCATCAAAATTCCTATGTGTTTTAAATGAATATACATATGATATAGGCTTAACTAAAGAACTTCGTAAGCATACATTAAAAACTCAAAGAAGTAGGTTTAAACCACTTGCATAGAAACAAACACAATGCTTCATTGTGTATAAATGAACACAGGGAGCTAAGACCGTCAAGCTAATAGCTACCAAGCTTACCATATGCCAAAAGAATCAAGCTAATAACATAAGTAAACAGTCTTCACCAAAATAACATAAACTTCTCATGCTCATTGGTAGAATCCTCATCATCAATGGCAGAAAATTTTCAACCTCCTCTCAGAGAGTTATTCTTCAAAATGGGTGGTGTTCACAAGCTTTAACAAATAACAAAAGATGACCTCAATATGTGCATCAAGGAACACAATCATAAGCTTATGTTTTCATCATCTATCTTCATCTTCTTTTGGCAATGGGTAAGAGAGAGAGGATTTGTAACATTGGCGACAAAACAAGGGAGAGCAAGGTTGAAGATGATTGATAAGGGTGCACATGAGTTAGGCTAAACTGGGTTTTGCATGACCCATGACCTAGCTTAGTTATAGGTTAGGTCCATTTTTTTAAACTAGCCTAGCTAGATTTTAGCGTGGTAAGTGACCAGGTCAGGGTAGGTCACACTAAGTCCAGGTCAGATCAATTCATTTTTTTTATATTTTGTATTTTATTAGAACAAATTTTTTATTAATAAAATAATTTTTTACTAAAAAAAAAGAAAAAATTAAGATTTAAAATGAACAAAAATGAAATAAAAATAAAATTAAGATTAAAAATGAAAAATGATTAAAATTTGAATAGAATTAATATAATAAATATTTGTTATAAATAAAAATTATTAAATATAAAAAATTTAGGAAAATAATAATAATACCCATGCTAGGTCTAGTCGAATTTTGTATGAACTTAGAACCCAACTCGGTAAAATTTTTATTTTTTTAACTTGACCTAACCCGACTCGATATACCGGGCTGAGTAGGATTAACTGAGCCTTCGAGTTAATTGTTCCCCCTATTGATTGATAGACATTGACTTTTGCTGCCTTCAAGGCCCTAAAAATGACATCGTCTTCAACATGTTATTCAAGCCTTCAAAACGACGTCGTTAAGACATTGTTAGGAGTTTTAAAAACTTGGTTCAAAATGGTGCATTTAAGACGCTTATGTGAAACTTAACAAAAGCTCAAAATGCATCATTTTACTTCGTGAAACGATGCGTTTTGAGTTTCAAAATTGGAACAGAAAAATAGGCAATAACATGGCAGAAGGGGTAACACACCAAATGTATGAATGAGAGAATTTGTTGCATATTCTCCAATAGCATAGTGCTACTGGAGGAGTTTTTCTCTCCTAAAATTTATCAGTAAACAAAAGTAATTTTTTATTAAATCAAGAACAAATCACTTCTAACCACTTTAAGGCCTATTTTTAAATTTTTTTTTTTTGAGAAACTTATTTGTTAGTAAAATTACTATATGACTAAACTAATATTGGAACATAAAGTAAAAGACTAAAACAATCATTTTCTCCTTTAATATTTCATAATCAAATAATTGACATTTAGAATAAAAACTATATTACCTCTATGGAATTTTATATTAGTCACTAAAGGGATTCTAAATTCTAGAACTTTGATTTTAATTATAAATTTTAAAATATAAAATTTAGATTAAAATACTTAATTTTAAAAAGTAATTGTAATTTAATGTTTTTATTTAATCTAAAATTTATTAGGATATTTTGTTATATTTAAACATTTATGTATCATAATTTATAATTAGACCTTAATTTAATAATTTTTTTGGGTCACGACCTTAATTTAATAATTAAAATTACCTGTTAGCCTTTTATTATGTTTAGATCACTTGACCTAACACCAAAAAAAAAAAAAGATAAAAGAATCTAAATACCCCTTCAATATTGAGATATTTTTTATTTACAGAATAATTATGCGCAATATCATATTTGTATATGAATCATTTATATCTATTTAGAAAATATCTTGTTATACTTTTCAGAACAAAGGATATTTTTATAGTCGTTGCACTCGGCCATTTGCCATAGCACTACAAGTCCAGATCACCTCCTGTAAGGAAGTTTACTCTGCAGAATCTCATGTCAGACAATTGGAACCGTTCGATCGATCCAACCGCTTCCTTTTAGCCACGTCGCCCATTAATTCAAAATGACGTAGTTATACTTTTTTTTTTGGAAGAACATGAAAGCTGAAATGTTGTCGCTTCGGGAGAGAACTGAGACCTTCTTCCTCCTTTAGATAGACAGCAACTTTGCAGTATGTTTTGGCCCCAAAACTCATAGTTGTTTTCGAGGTCTCAATTACAGTTTGAAGAGGAAGGTTAAGGGTGCAAAGGCTGGGGTACGAGACAATATCTGCATGGGAATTCTGAATTTTTGGTCAATTGGTTCTTGAATGAATACACTATGCTCTTATCTTCAACTACATGAGTATGCTTTGAGTTCTGTAACTAATTGGTGGATAGTTTGCTCATGATATTTGGACTACCAAATCATCAGCCAGGCTTCTACAAGAGTTATTAAAGAACTTCATTAGGCATGTTACATCTTAACATGGAAGAAGTGGTGATATTTGTTGAAGAAAACCTCAGAAGTTCAGCAGACTTGAACACCAGCGTTTGGAAGAAAGAAGGTCTCAGTCTCTCGCTAAGCAACGCCGTTTCTGCCTTGACGTGTTTTCAAAAAAAAAATTCTAATGCCAATGTTTAAAAGTGTGAAAGGATGGAATTAACTAGTTATTAATGGAATTAAATGGAATGAACTAGTTATTAATGGAATTAAATGGAATGAAATAAAATGAAATGTGGTAAAATAGTTTTAGTAAATATATTGTTTGAAAGTTTTAATGAAAAAAATGAAGAAGTCATAAAATTTTTGTTTGAAAGTTACAATTAAATAAATGGAATAAAATAAAATGACATATTAATTATTTTTTTAATATTATCTTATATAACATGAACATATAATTAATAATTTTATTTTTATTTAAGATATAAAATAAGAATGTGACTTATTCTCCTTTTCTTTTACTAATTCTCATATTTCTTTTTTCTTTGGATTTTTCAACTCAAAATGCAACATAATTTTAAAATAAAATTTATATATATATATATATATATTTTATGTAAACAAGTGAAATTATTTATTTTAAAATTGTTTTAAATAAATAAATTTGAGATTTTAATTAATAATTTAATAGAAGAATGGAACAAAAGATTAAAATTGTTATTCGCTGAAGAAAAAAAATTTTTAGAAGAAATACTTTATGATATAAACATTAGATAAACTTATAATTTTAAAAAATTTAAAAAAATATAATATAATTTTTAATTAATGAGTCATTTTTTTTTCATCTTTGATTCCTCAATTTAAAATAATAACAAAAATAATATTTTGAATTATTAAAGAAGAGCTTAAAATTTCTTCCTTACCATTTCAATTATTTATCATGCAAACATTCAAACATGCATCCATTTTAATTTGACAATTTCATATCTTACTACTTATTCTCCAACCCTTCGTCTAAATATAATAAGTGCAACAACATTGTTTTACATTAAGGAAAAACGTGGTTAAAAGGATCAATCGAACGATCAGAATTGCCTTACATGAAATTCTACGATAAACCTCCTTTACAAGTGATCTGGACCCATTGCATTGCCACGTCGACATCGTCGTCTGCTTGATTAAGATCCCATTACGGTATTGCTTACAGCCGTTAACTTCTGATCCACGTGTCTTTAAGATCAGCCTTCCCGTCTTCGTTCCTCAATCGTCATGAAAACCCCCGCCTTCTCCACTCTTCTCTTCCCTTTCACATTTTCGCTCCAACAACATTCGAACCTCTTTTTGTCTGAACAATAATGGATTCTCTCCGTGCCTTCCACTGCTCTTCTTCTCCCCCGATCCACCTTTCCCGGAAGTCATTCAGATTCCTTTATCAATGTTATAAACCTCCACTTCCCAATGCTTCCTCATTCTTCAGGCATCCAATTTTTATTCACTTTCCCGGCTCAAAACCCTTTTCTAGAGCTATTTCTGCTGTTTCCACTGAAACTAGGTACTCTATATTCCTTTCTTTGCTTGCTCTATTTTGTCTTATTGTGGTTGGACTTGCATTCGAGAGTAATCGGGTTTATGGGAATTAGTGGGAGTTGAAGTTTTTGTAAACTTTTCAGAAAAAAGAAATCATTTTCTTGCTTTTGTTACTGGGGGCTGGATTGTGTAACCGACAACCTACGGTGGCAAAGCTTTATTACTTACTGGGAGGATAAAGTGCAAGAAACTGCAAATGATATATTTGGAAACGACCACTGTGCAACAGTTTACTTATAAAACGCCACTCTTTTTTCTCCTTTTTTCAAAAAGTCAAATTTTCTGTAACAGTATTGACTATCCTTGGTATATGATTCTGCTTTTGATGCTGCAATGCTTTTGACAGGGAAGAAGGAACGATAGAAAAGACGGATAAGATGAAAACTAAGTCGGGACGTGGGAAAGTGAAGCTGCATGTCAGATTGGATCACCAAGTTAAATTTGGTGAGAATGTTGTGATTCTAGGATCAACCAAAGAATTGGGATCATGGAAGAAAAGAGTTCCAATGTCCTGGACGGATAGTGGGTGGGTATGTGAATTGGAATTACAAGAAGGTGAACATGAGTTTAAATTTGTGATCACAAGGAAGGACAATAGTTTAGTATGGGAAGATGGAGAAAACAGAGTTTTGAAACTTCCAAGAGGAGGCAAATTTAGTACCGTTGCTAGATGGAACTCAACAAAGGAGAATCTGGAGCTGCTTCCTTTGGTTCACGCTGAGGATGAAGTAGACGAGAAGAATTTGGGGGATGAAAAGTCTGAGGTGACTAATGGTGCTTCTCTTTTAGAAGCCGAGCCAAGTCCTTTTGTAGGGCAGTGGCAAGGTAAATCTGCCTCTTTCATGCAATCCAATGAGCATCGCAACCGAGAAGCAGAAAGGAAATGGGACTTTACAGGTCTTGAAGGCTTGGCTCTGAAGTTGGTTGAAGGTGATCAGAAAGCAAGGAATTGGTGGAGAAAGGTAATGCAATTGATAATTTTCTCTGCTGGTTCTTTTATTTAAGGGTCTTCTTTATTGTAGTATTCTTTTATTGCTAGAGTTGCATTCATGAATCATGATATTGAAAACCTCCAAGAAGTATGGATGCTGACATGGGCACAATGACATGACCAACTCTGAAGTGTTCAGGTGCTATTTGAAATGTTTTGTAGTTTCAATACAAAGTGTTCAACAAGTGCGGACATGGATCCTTTTTAGAAGTATCCATGCATGCTTCATACATAAATCATCTATAACCGAATGTTTTATGTCTTTTGGCTCTAGCTGGGGCTGGGACTTGGTGCAAATAACTTTCAAGAGATATCTCTTTCTTTTTCCTATTTTAAAATAAATCATGGACAGATTAAAATATTCACTTATCTAAAATTTTTATTTTGAAGCTTGATGTTGTACGTGATATTATTGTTGAAAGTCTACAAGGTGAAGATCAATTGGAGGCTCTTATATACTCTGCTATCTATCTGAAGGTCTTCTTTGATCTCTTATCTCTGTTTTTTTTTTTTCTTGGTATTGATTCATACATTTCCTTCTTAGCCCATATTTGATCGTATTCTTATGCAGTGGATAAACACAGGGCAAATTGCTTGTTTTGAAGATGGAGGCCACCATCGGCCGAATAGACATGCTGAGATTTCAAGGCTCATATTTCGTGAATTAGAGCGATATTCTAGTAGGAAAGATGTCTCACCCCAGGTAATCTATTAATCTGTTTAACATGGGTGTAGAAGGTTAATTTTCTTTCTGGTTGCCTCTTCTAAGCATATTCTAATGATAGAAACAGATATTGATAGGATTCATTTGCACCTTATAAACTGAAATCAACATTTTTACAACTAGAAAACTGTTTTGTAAGATGAATATTTCTCAAAATTCATTATGAATTGAAATTTGGCATTGTACATACTATGCTGATAAAAAATTTCATACTAATCTAAGACTATTTGGTACTCTCTTGATATATCTATAAATTAATGTAACATAAGTTTTCCAAAGAAATGGAAATATTAACTATTTGTTCACATACTTGTAGTTCTCTAATTCTCTTAAAACGTTGCCTGCAAAATTAATAATTCTAATTACTAAAAATTCAACGACTTGATATTATGTTTTACAGAATTCTTAGATGGGATGTCTGTATCAATATATATGGGTCAGGTCCAATGTCATCGGTATAAATCAAACATTACATCACATAACTGAATAGCTTTTTATAGGATAAAGTTTTCAGATAAATCACTGTTGGACGATAGTTTTTGTCATGGATGTCATGTTCATAATTTTCACATTATTCTGCGATTGACATGCAGGAAATTCTAGTCATTCGCAAGATTCATCCATGTTTGCCATCTTTCAAGGCGGAATTTACTGCTTCTGTTCCTCTGACTCGAATTAGAGATATTGCGCATCGAAATGATATCCCTCGTGACATCAAGGTTTTTACTTTCTGAAGTACTTGGTGCATTAATTCTTATTATAGTTAGATAACAGTTAACTGTTTTATGATTTGTTTATGTTCCAGCTTCAAATTAAGCATACAATACAAAACAAGCTTCATAGAAATGCTGGTCCTGAAGATTTGGTTGCTACTGAAGCAATGCTTGCTAGAATTACGAGGAACCCCGGAGAGTATAGTGAAGCATTTGTTGAACAGTTCAAGATATTTCATCATGAACTCAAAGATTTCTTTAATGCCGGCAGGTTCGACTTAAAAATCCTAAAATTGAGTCATGAGCATCATTCCATTCCTTTTGTTAATTTAAATATATTTTGTTATGTTGTAGAGGTCTTCACTATTTTAAATTTAAACCTCACTACTGAACTTTTCTAACTTTTGACCGATTATACTATCATCAAGTGATGTGTTTAGATAAAGTAAAATTACTCTACACTAAAAAAATTTGTTCTTTTGTCTGTATTCTTTATATTTATTTGTATCAAGAAATGCCAAGGAAATGCTATCAGCTGTTTTAACATCAGAGGAAATAACATTATTGTCTGATGAAGATTGAGTTGTAATATTCAGTGTAATCAAGTGTTCTTGACCTTTGAGGAAGATAATGGGATTACCTTCTCTGTAGTTTGGATGAGCATAATTTCAGCACGCAAGAAAAACATGAAATTTCCAACATTTTATTTGTGGTGTGAATAAAATTAGAAATGAAATTTTGCTTGTAAAGCAGACATAGGAGCCTGATTTGCTCAAAGTTATTAAATGAAACAAAAGCAAAAGAATATCTCAAGCCTTTCCTGGAATAATTAGCTTTACACGTGTTTAAGTTATAATTGATTTTTTTTTTATTTATTTAAAGTTTGCATTGGGGAAAGGGAATTGGTTCTTTTTACCTGTGGAATACAATAGTTACTTGGGTTTAACCCATTATGATATTGTTGAGCTCAAGTCCATTAGGTCCAATATTACAAAGAGATATAAAAATAAGCCGGAAGGGGATGTGCAGGTAGCTTGAGTTAGTTGGAGGAGAGAGAATGGGATTTTTGGGCAAATGTTTGAGCTCAGGATGGGTGGGCAGTAGGAGGTAGTTTTCAATAGTGGAAATTGGTTGGGAGAGACTCAGACATCTTGAAAGTCTGAGAGCTGCCTGTTATTGTTCTTGTTCTTTTTCTTCCGTTTATCTTTCTGTTTTCCATAGATCAATTCCTAGGCTTCCTACTGGGAATTCGACTCTGTTACAGAGATACCATATATACAGTAATTTGAATTCCTCTAGCTGGGCTACAACAAGTATAATTTCTCTCAGGAATTTTAATAAACTTAGGCTCTTGAGTTGAGGTATCTGCTTACTTACTTAATCCAGTTAATTTTTCTACAGATATGGATGATTGGGGCTGGGCCTTAGATTCCACTTGTTTTTAAAGTCATAAACATCAATTTCAATTCCTCGCCCCTTCTTCAAATCAGGAGGATGACTTGCTTCTTGCTACCTGTTTATGTAAAAGCTTAAGCAACCTCTAAAGTCAAATCTTTCATTTGGCTCATAGTGCTTAAACAGATTAATACTAACAACTTGTTATATTTTTTTCAAAGGCGCTAGAAAACACTATCTACTATTATTTGTGTTGAGTTTTAATAATTTAGAAACTGGCAGCCATTTATATGACTATTTTCCAGAAGTCTGGAGTGTTTGAATAGGTTTTCTGGATTTCTTTATTTACCTTGGTTTTATTTTGGGAATTTGGAGTATTCAGAATACAAACAATCACCAGGAAGTATGAAATTACTAAAATACACCAAGGCTGAAAATATAAAGTTAACTAAAGAAGCAGTTTTCCCACTATAATAACCTTAAACCTAAAATAATCTTTTATAAATTACAGCCATCGTCATAATTATAAATAAAATATGGTGTTGAGGCAACTTGTTCTTTAAACTAATTCAATCATGTAAAGCACAAAAGGTACAATTTTCATTGACCAAAGTGCTCAATAACTCCTATTTACATGTTTGAGTTCTTTTAGCAAGAAACTTATTGGTGGCTGGTAAATCAAAATACGAATAGAGTATCTGCTTATAAATTATAATTTTATCATTTTGCAGCCTTGCAGAACAGCTAGACTCCATCCGGGATTCTATGGGTGAAAATGACATTTTAGCACTCAATTCGTTCTTGGAGTGCAAAAAGGTGAATTTGCTTCATATGATGTTATTGTATTTTTATCTCCAGTTTGATCCTGAAAGAAGCCTATTGTGGGATATTTTGATGGTTTTCATATTAATTTGTACCCAAAAGTGCTGTGATATGTGTATTTTACAATGCACTTCTACTTCAAGATGTGATTTTGGTTTTAAGTATTATCCTTAAAATAACAACTTAATTGATATATTTGTCCTTATTATTGTTTTTCTTCTATGGTTGTTTAAACTACATAAAAACTCGTAATGGGCATATAATTATTACAACATTTTCGTGTAGTTCGGTTTGTGCGACTATTTGTTCTGAATTTAATTATTAATTGTGGTTAGATGTGCCAAAAGAAGTTAATTTGAAGGGAATGACTGAGAAAAAAGAAAGTTGTGATTGTTAACTATGACTTGGTTCTGAAACCTCTTCTCTAAGGTCTTAACCACCACTACTGTTTCTCTTTTGCCTGCCTGCCCAATTTACAGTCATAATATTATATAAGAAGGCAACAAAAACAGTGTGTGAGCAATATGCCTTTGCGAGTTGCATTTTACGTAGGATGCTTATCGCCATCTTGTGTAATATGTGATTCTCTCACCCGTTGTCCTGCTCTCCCTTTCTCTTTTTTATTCTCCCTTATTGAATTGGGGAAATAAGGTGAGATCTTGTCGTTGTTTTTCTTATTGCTTGCATAAGAACTGTCTTTGCTTTCCCTTTTTAGGGAATATAAGTATTGCTGATCCCCTTCAGTTGATATTGGCTTCCAAAATATTTCTTATTGTTGCATCTACTAATGAGCGACCATGTGTTATACATTTCCAGAATATGGATGCTGCAGCAGACTCAAATGATGTCAAGGAAGATCAAGGAATTACTCTGTTATTCAAAACCATGGAATCTTTGAATGCTTTAAGGGGAATAATTGTAAAGGGTCTTGAAAGTGGCCTTAGGAATGATGCTCCTGATACTGCAATAGCTATGCGTCAAAAGGTGACACTGATTGTATCTGATTATTCAGCAAAAGCTTTCCTACAGATAGCTGTTTATTGCATGCTTGAAGTTGTTTTTTCAATACCTTTTGATGTTTCATCTCATTTGTACAGTGGCGCCTCTGTGAGATTGGGCTTGAGGACTACTCATTTGTTCTTTTAAGCAGGTTAGTATGTTCTTGGTGTCTCTTTTCTTAATAGAGTGGTCAAACTATTGGTAGATACTAAAAATGTTTCGCTATATATGTGAAGTACACATTGTTTTGTAAAGTAAAAGTATTCTTATCAGCTATGCTACCAGTAGATAAGTTGTTTGGAGTCTTTAGGAAATGTCAGGTATGTCCTTTCAGTTTGGAGTAGTTTTCATTTATAAATTTTAAGAGTTTCTGCAGCAAGAAGGATGGGAAAATGTTAATTCAGTGTGCAGTTTATGCCATTTTTTGGTGCATCTGGTTGAAGCAATATGTTCCTGTTTTTATTAATGCAACAGAGTCCTTTTCATCTGCTGTGGGATGGAATAGTTTTGGTGCCATGACTGTGGTCTCTATAGGGATCTTCTTGTTCAATATTGATGGATGGAAACTGATGGGAACCCAACAGAAAACGAATCTGAACTGTATTATTTATAAAAGAAACTGATAACAGCAGTTAACACTCCAGAAAACAGCACTGACTCAATAAAACAGAAAGCACAATAATTCACTGCCATTTGAGAGGCCATTGACTCTCCACAGCCAATCCAATTCCCTCTCTGCCTCTAACTAACTCAGCATAATAATATATAGGCTCAGCTAGGCCCACTCTCTCTCTCTCTCTCTACTTCACCCCCTTGCACATGCTCGGGTAATGGTATATCAGTTCAGCTAGGTCCACTCTCTCTCCCCTTGCACATGCATGAGTTATCTATTAGGAATATTCCCTCCATTAACTGACACACTCCTGGACTGTTTCCCCCTTTTTCTTACATAGACCATACTAGCTTGGCCCACTTTCTCATGCCCATCAGAAACATTTATTGCAGATTGTAGAAATGTACTTTTTGTTATTGATGCATTTATCTTTCATGTGCTTCGGTTTAGGAGCAATATGTTGTCATCTGCTATTCTTAGCTCTTTTATAAGAGCTCTTTCAAATTCAGTAATCACATTAGTCTAATATGTAACCCATCTCACGATTAAATTTCTTGAATTTACCATTCTTCCTTTCACATAACCTAGTATGAAAAATCTGAAATGGCAACAATCTTGCTCAAAAGACATTTTGATTTAACTTATAATTGGTTGACCAAATACATTGTAAAACAATTAATTACTAAATATTAATCAAGATTTGATTAATTCACTGCAAACGAGTCTTCGAAATATACTGTTAGCAGCACAGCTCATCACTTTTTGCCAGAAAAGGAACAAGTGAATCAGGATTTAGGATCTATTTCTTTAGCAGGTAGTGTTTTTTGAAAGCTGTGAAAAGAATCTTACTCCATATCTATCAAGCTTTTCCTGTCAAAACTTTAATACGAATGCAGAGATTTTTCAGATACATATTGTTTATGGCATTACTCTTTCCCCCTTTTGGTAATGCATCAACTTTTTGATTCATCTGGTTAGGTTTCTCAATGTGCTTGAAGTTATGGGAGGTGCTCGTTGGCTGGCAGCAAATGTGCAATCAAAAAATGTAAATGCTTGGAATGATCCACTTGGAGCCCTTATTATCGGAGTACACCAGCTGAAATTATCCAGTTGGAAGCCTGAAGAATGTGCTGCTATTGAAAATGAGCTCCTTGCATGGAAGAAAAGAGGCCTTTCTGAAATGGAAGGTAGCTTTCTTATGTCTTTGCTTGAAGCCTTGAACTTGGGTTTGCCTTATTAACTAGATGTCTTTGGCCACTTCTTCATTCTTAGGATGCTTCATGTCTTCCCATTGATTTTTTAAAGGAAATGAAGATGGCAAGACCATTTGGGCATTGAGACTGAAAGCTACTCTTGACAGGACAAGGCGACTAACTAATGAGTATACTGAAGAACTTCTGAAGATATTCCCTGAAAAAGTCGAGGTTAGAATACATTCTTCTCTTAAAGGCTTCGTACCTGTAATTTCCAATGCTAAAATTGAATTTTCTTGTTCCAAGGTAACAAAGTCTATTAAAGATGCTGATAACTTTTGAATTTGATGGTTTTGTGACATCTTTGGAATCCTTGCTCTTTAGATTAATTAGCATTTACACTATCAATATATGTTACACTGTTTTTGAAGGTAAGTGGGTAATGGTTTATCTTTATTGTTTGAATTGTTAGAGCACAATTCTTTATCATCTGATGCGTATATCTTGGAGTAAACTGACTTGTCACTTTAACTGTTCCAGATGTTAGGAAGAGCCCTAGGAATCCCTGAAAACAGTGTAAGAACATATACTGAAGCTGAGATTCGTGCTAGGTACGGTAATTTTTCTTCCTTTACAACTTTGAAAACAGAAGATTCACATAAGCTGTTATGGTTTTCACACTGGTATCTGTTGTTTCTGTTTATTTCTTTTTCTTCCTAAAATTAATTTTTAGTAAAAGTAAGAAACTTAGTATATTGTCTAACTTTTTCCCTGGAAATTTTAGTGTGATTTTTCAGGTTTCGAAATTGTGTACGCTTTTACTAAAAGCTGTTAGAAGTACTCTTGGTTCTCAGGGTTGGGATGTTCTGGTTCCAGGAGATACTTCGGGAACCTTAATTCAGGTACTCTCACTTGTATCAAGTAATGTTGCCTTTAATCTTGTTATATCATTGCTTCTATCTATTCATCAGTAAGTTTTTAATATTTGGATTTCATAGAACGGAATTGCAAGCCTTGATAAATTCCAAGCCCTTGTGCCTCCGTCCAGCCTCTATGGACTGCTTTCTGGAATTCATGTGTTATCTTCTGCAATGTTGTCATATGCTAGCTTGAGAAAATTGTATTTAATTGAATAAAGCGTAGATAAGCTTTTAAAAATACCCAAAAAAAAAAAATCTGAAAACATTGAATATATTATTATATGCTAATATCCATTTGTAAATTTAGGGTATGTTTGGCAGAGAGAATTTTCTGTAAAAAGAATCTGAAAATAGTTAATATCGTGTGATAAACTAACAAAACTTTCATCAAATTTGGAAATTTCCTGAAAATTATATAGGCCTTTGCTCTCTCTCTCTCTCTCTCTTTTTTTTTTTTTTTGTAATTAATTTCAAGAACAAACTACCATATTGGTTCTTAAAAGGTACTGCTACCGTCAATTTAGTCTTTAAAAGTTTATTTTTGCCCTAAGCCTAACTTATTTAGGACTCATAGTGTGTTTTGTTTAGCATTTAAAAGGTTGAAAAGCCTGTTTGTACACCAAAACATGAGTTTGCCTTACAGTTTTGTTTAGTTTCATTTTTGGATTTTCTTTCCAAACCATGTTTGGCCTCCAAATCCCCATTCGCAGGGTAATGAAAAACATGTGCTTCTATTGGATGAACTTCATTGATAGTGAAACTCACTTCTCAGATAAAAGTTTCAAAACATAATTCATAGTCATGTAAATTCACTTTTGACCAAAATTAAGTTTGTAAATTAAGTTGAATCAAAATTTGCCCAACCCTAATTGATGGGAATTTCAAAACCTATGCCAGGCGTTTGAAGTAGTTGATCTTTTACTGGGCTTTTATGTATTTTGGACTATTATTGGGCTTTACTTATTTAGACTTTAGTTTAGGTATTTTGGTTTCCTATTTTATTTCTTTGTAATAGGCCTCTTAATAGAGCCGTAATTTTAGGTATTTTAGTTTCTTATTATGTAATGGGCTTCTTATTGGAGCCCTAGCTTTATTATTGTGTCTCAAGGCTATCTATAAATAGCCTTATGGTTTATGTTATGTGATAAACTATTTTGATTAATTAATAAGAGTATTCAACATTAACCTTAGATTTCCTCCTTTTCTCTCTCAACTTCTTCCCTTGTTTCGCCACCTCTTTCTCCTTCTCTCTCTAGTGTTCTACATCAATTGGTATCAAAACCAAGTTTGTGGGTCAATCAGATTTCCTTACTTATTACACAACAATGCCGTGTACCCCTTAAGCTTGGTGACTGTAAAGAAGTTCTTTGTGATGTCCATCCTGTGGCTGTAGACAGGTTATGGCTTTATGATGATGTCACTAGTTATGGTAAGAAGAACACCTATGTGTTCAAGCATGAGGGAAAGACAATTTTGTTGCGCCCTGCCAAGCTTAAGCTTGAGACCAAGACTGCCACAAAACCTAGGAGTTAGGGGACTAGGAACCAAAACTCTAAGCTCTTAACCCCATAAATAGTTTGAGAAAGAGAGTAAAGAGGTCAATGTGATATTTGCCCTAGTTTCTAAGGTTACCACTAGGATTGCTTCAATTGTTAATGAGGACTTGCCCAATGAATTATCCAAATTTTTAAAGGAATTCCATGACATTGCCCTAGACGAGCTCCCTTTAGAACTCCCACCCATGAGTGATATTCAACATGCTATTTACTTGATCCCTAAGCCTTAACTCTCTAACCTCCCACATTATAGAATGAACCCAAAAAATATGGAAGAGCTAAATAGACAAGTCAAGGGATTACTAGAGAAGGGATATGTCCTGCATAGCCTTAGTTTATGTGTTGTGTCTGCCTTCCTAACTCCCAAAAAGGAAGAGACTTAGAGAATGTGTGGATAGTTGAGCAATAAATAAAATCACTATCAAGTAGAGGTTTCCTATCCCTTGGCTTGAAGACATGCTTGACTTGGTAGTTAGGACTTAGGATGGATTGTATAAGTGGCAAGTGATACCCTTTGGCCTATCCAATGCTCCCAGCACTTTTATGAGACTCATGACCCACACCTTTAGATACTTCTTAGGAAAGTTCTTGGTTGTGTACTTTGATGACATATTGATATACATCAAGTTTATGGAGGAGTATTTAGACCATCTTTGTTAGGTTTTCCTTATCCTTCGATATGAGAAATTTTATGTCAATCTTCCCAAGTGTTCCTTCCTTGGGAACCACGTCATCTTTCTTAGGTTCATCATCTCTAAGCAAGGTTTAGCCGCCGATCCTAAGAGGGTTTAGTCCATAAGAGAGTGGTCTTAGCCTGAGTCCATTCCTGAAATGTATAGCTTTCATGGTTTAGCTTCCTCTTATTGGCACTTCATTAGGAAATTTAGTACTATTATGGCTTTTATAACGGACTACTTGAAAATGGACAGATTTCATTGGACCCCAACAGCCTTTTAGGACTTTGATTCTATTAAGAAGAAACTTTTTAAAGCCTCCAAACTAGCCTTTCCCAACATTCCAAGCCTTTTGGTGTTGCTTGTGATGCTTCTGGAGTAGGAATAGATAGTGTTCTTAGTCACGATAACCATCAAGTAGCCTTTTTCAATGCAGAGCTCAATGAGGCAAAGTAAAAGTACTCCACGTATGATAAGGAGTTTTTGATGAAAAGGTCTGGAGCAAAGGGTTGACAGCAGTCTCTGCCCTTCTAATTTTATTGAATAAAAAACAGATATAAAGAGAGAATATTATTTGCTGCCCTAAAAGACTAAAGCCCAAACTTCCAAAAAATAACCCTCGTATGCAACTAACATCAAATAACCTAATAACTATTAAACTACTGCTAAATAACAATAAAATAGGAACTAATACTAAATTGGCAAGCACCAAACACCAATAGTCAAGTCGACTTGCAACACTCCCCCTCATGCTAGGGAATAGATATTGATCATTCCTAGCTTGGAATTCAACTCTTCAAACTTGACCCTAGCAATAGCTTTAGTTAGTGCATATGCAATTTGTGAATTAGATTGCTCATGGTTTAGTTCAATCAAACCTACATCAATCTTCTCTTTGATGAAATGTCGATCTATTTCCACATGCTTAGTTCTATCATGATGAATAAGGTTCGCTTCAGCACTACTCTTAACAACCACTTCTTGTTTCTTGCTTCTCCAAGTAACTAAGTTGCCCCATGAAAAGGTGCAATATCTAGTTGTGGATCTCCTATTAGTCACAGACGCAACCTAATTTGCATCTGAATACACTTCAACGCTTCTCTGAGGACTTATTTTAAAATATAACCCTTTACCTAGGGACATCTTGAGATATCATAATATCTTGTGCACTGCTTCCAAGTGCTCCTCATTTGGCTTATGCATAAATTGATTGACAACACTCACAAGAAAACTAATGTCCAGACGGGTGTGAGATAAGTATATTAACTTACCTACAAGTCTCTGGTATCTCCCAATATCAACAGGTGGATTGTCTAGCTTTAATCCCAACTTGTAGTTTGTTTCCATAGGTGTGTCTGCTAGCTTGCATCCCAACATTTCAGTCTCCTCTAGAAGATCTAGAGTATATTTCCCTTGAGAGATGGAAATTCCATCTTTGTTTCTTGCAACTTCTATTCCAAGAAAATATCTCAAGTTGCCAAGCTTCTTTACTTCAAACGCCCTTGCTAGGGAATCCATCAACCTGTCAATCGCATTAGTATAATTTCCTATAACAACTATATCATCAAGATAAACAATTAAAATTTCCAATTGCTTGTTAGTTCTAGACTTGACAAACAATGTATAATCAGTCTGACATTGGATGGATCCCAAGTTCTTTACAATAGTGGTAAATTTCTCAAACCTGGCTCTTGATGATTGCTTAAGCCCATATAAAGGACTTATGTAGCCTGAATATTTTGTTAGCATTGTCTTCTGTTTCTAATCTAGGGGGTATCTCTATGTACATTTCCTCCTCTAGATCACCGTTTAAGAATGTATTTTTCACATCAAGCTGGTGAAGCGGTGAATCTAAATTCATAGCAAGTGAAAGCAATACTTTAATAGTGTTGAATTTTGCCACTCGAGCAAATGTCTCCTGGTAATCAATGCCTTGAGTTTGTGTAAAGTCTGTAGCAACCAGCCTTGCTTTATATTGGTTAATACTCCCATCCGAGTTATATTTCATGGTGAATATCCACTTACACCCCATTTTTGTCTTTCTAGGAGGGAGATCAACAATCTCCCAAGTTTGGTTCTTGAGAGCATTTAGCTCTTCTGCAATTGCATCACGCCACTCTTGTTTGTTAGATGCTTCATAGAAATTATTTGGAAATTTCTCATGAGAGACACTATGCACTAAAGCCTGTATCTTGGGAGATAACTTGTTATAAGCAATAAAATTATTGATAGAGTGCCTTGTGCAGCTTTTTATACCTTTTCTCAATGCCATTGGTATGGCCAAATCAGTTGAAGATTTTGGACATGGAATGAGGCAAGTAGATTGACCATGCTCAAAACATGTGGTGGCATCTGTTGTTTCATGTGAGTCCACATGTTGTTTTGTCATTTTATTCTTCTTCCTTCTGTTATAAACAATAAGTTCTTGATGTCGTTTGGCATTATTAGGACTAGTTTTAGGAAGGTTAGAGGAGAAAGGCTCGCAGT
The DNA here is from genome assembly GCA_037074485.1 of Delonix regia. Classification (NCBI taxonomy): domain Eukaryota; kingdom Viridiplantae; phylum Streptophyta; class Magnoliopsida; order Fabales; family Fabaceae; genus Delonix; species Delonix regia. The sequence goes on from CM073451.1 coordinate 30,634,635, forward strand.
CAGGGATTAAGGAATCACTAGTGGAGGAAAAAGGGTCACAGTCAGGCGCTAGTCTTAGGCTGATTATTGGGATAACAAATTTGTGATTCAGGCTCATTCTTAAATAACCATTCTTGTTGATTGTTAGATTTCTCCCCCTGAATGGGTGTTTGAGAATAAAAAGGTTGTTTTTCAAAGAAGGTAACATTAATAGAGGAATAAATCTTCTTGGTGGTTGGGGAATAGCACTTATAACCCCGCTTAGTAGAAGAGTAGCCAATGAAAAGACATTTATGGGATCGAGGTTCAAGTTTCCCCCCATGCTCATTATGGACAAATGCGATGCAACCAAAGACTTTAGGCTCGAGAGAAGTGAGTGAGTGGTGGTTAAGGAAAGATTGAAGAAGAGTTTGGTAACGAGTGGAGAATTTTAGGACTCTTGAGGGCATTCAATTGACTAAGTAAGTGGCTATTATTACAGCTTCACCCCAAAAATAGTGAGGGACATGTGAAGCACACAAAAGGGCTCTAGCAACCTCTAAGAGATGTCTATTTTTTCTCTTCGCAACCCCATTTTGTTGAGGAGTGTTGATACAAGAACTTTGATGGATTATCCCATGATGGGTGAGGTAAGTGTTGAGAGGAATTAAAAAAATCTCTTCCATTATCAGATCTGAAAATCTGAATCTGAGATTGGAATTGAGTTTGTATCAATTTATGAAAGTTTTGAAAAACAGTGGCTACCTCAGATTTATTTTTCAGTAGGTATACCCAAGTTCCCTGAGTGTGGTCGTCAACAAAAGTTACAAACCACCGAGCACCATTTATATTTTTTATATTGGCTGGCCCCCACACATCACTATGAATAACAGAGAAAGGATGAGAGGGAAGATGGGATTTTGAGGGGTAAGATGAGAGAGTGTGTTTAGCTAGTTGACAACATCACATTGAAAGATAGATGGACTTTACTTGAATAAATGAGCGTACAACTTTTGCATATAATGAAAATTTGGATGACCTAGTCTATAATGCCATAATATCACATCTTTTTCAGAATTTGAAGTAACAAAAGTAGACAAAAACACATGTGCTTTATGTGGTCCATCAATCTAGTAGAGGCCTTCACATTCCCTAGCATTGCCAATCCCCTTCGCCGTCTCCAAATCCTAAAAATAACAACCATAGACATCAAAATTAGTAGAGCACTTCATATCCTTCACAAGTTTACTAATAGATAGTAAAGTGCATTTTAAATTGGCACAAAGAGAATATCTTTAAGCACTATGTGTGTTGAAATTCTAATAACACCAGTACTCTTAATCTCAGCTAGCGTTCCATCAGCAATTTTGACAAATAAGTTGTCAGTAGCAGGAATAAAGTGTTCAAGGCAGGAATAATTACCAGTCATATGGTCTGTAGCCTCAGAATCAACTATCCATGTATTGGAATTTTTGGTAAGATTCATGGAGGAATTACCTTTTTGAGCCATAACTGCAGTACTTTCTAAGTGCTTAGGTTGAGAGTTGTTGGTAGTGAGCATTTGCCGTAATAGTCCCAAGAACTCCTCAGAGGTCAGGTTTTTTCCTTCTCCGGTAGCCAAAAGACCACAAGACTCCCTTTGATGTCGTGGTTTCCAATTTGCAAGCTTGCCATGAATTTCCCAGCATTTGTCTTTAGTATGACCACCGTTGTTACAGTGGTCTTATTCTTGACTGCCATGGCCGACGCCTCAGGTACAAGATGGTGAGGAAGAGTACCACCAATCAATTGGTTCCTACTTTCCTCCCATTTGACTTCGGCAAATACTTCAGCTAGAGATGGTAAAAGTCTTTTAGACATTACACTCCTCCTAACCTCCTCAAATATCAGATTGAGGCCAAGGAGAAAAGTATAAATTCTGTCCTCTTCAACAATCTTCTTATATTTTTCATTGCATCTTTAGTGCAATTCCAAGTATAGATTTCATACAAGTCCAGTTGTTGCCAAAATTTGACCAGCAGGTTGTAGTATTGTGTAACATTAGTTTCACCTTGTTTCAAATCTCGAATCTGCCCTTTGATTTGAAAAAGGGCAGCAGTGTTTTCCACAGACGAATATGACTCCTTGACTGCCTCCCATATTTCTTTTGCTGTTTTATACGGTAGAAAATTTTCGCCAATTTCTGTGATCTTGGAATTAATTAACCAAGACATGATCATATTGTTTACTGCCTTACAAATTTTATATTTAGGGTCTGAAACAGTTGGTGTTGTGGCTTCTCCAATGAGATAATCCTCTTTACCTTGGCCAATTATGGACATGAGGGTACTTTGAGACCACTGTAAGTAATTGCTTCCATTAAATCGATGGCCAGTGATCATCAATGGGGAATAATTGTTGACCATAGATTCATGGGAATAAATTATATGGTGAAGGGAATTAGTTTGCTACAACATAGTTAATGACCCAGATGAAGAGTCTGTTCTAGCTGTTTGGTAGGCATGTATTGAGCCGAATTGGACCATCGATGCTTTCGAGGGCTGCCTGAAGATTGCTCTGATACCATGATGAAAAATTCTGGAGCAAAGGGTTGACGCCAGTCTCTGCCCTTCTAATTTTATTATATAAAAAACATATACAAATAAAGAACAATATTTACTGCCCTAAAATACAAAGGCCCTAACTCCCAAAAAATAACCCTAGTATGCAACTAACTTCAGATAACCTAATAACAATTAAACTACTGCTAAAAATAGGAACAAATATTGAATCAGCAAGCACCAAACACCAACAGATCAAGTCGACTTCCAACAGTTTTATGCAATTATTGGGGCTCTTAAGCATTGGAAATTTACCTTCTCCCACAGGAATATGTTTTGTACTCTGACTATCAAACCCTTAAGTTTCTCCAATCTGAAAAACACTCAAATACTAGACATGCAACTTGGGTAGAGTTTCTTCAAGGGTTCACCTTTGTTGTTAAACACTGTTCTGGAGTAGAGAAGAAAACCGTTGATGCCTTAAGTCACATGCTCATTGTCATGACCTCTATGATCGTTAGCATTATAGGATTTGATAGGTTAAGAGATGAGTATGCTTCTTGTCTAGACTTCAACACCATTTTTCAAGAAGTAAGTGATGGTAACCGTTAGAATCATGTTGATTTTATCATTAATGATGCTTACCTTTTTCGTAGGACTAAGTTGTGCATTCCTTGTACATTCGTTAGGGATTTTCTCGTATGGGAATTGCACGTTGCAGGTTTAACTAGTTATTTTAAGAGGGATATGACCATAGCTTTAGTTGGGGATTGATTTTATTAACCCTTTTTAAAGTGTGATGTTGCTAGGATTCTGTCTTAGTGTCATACATGTGAAACTTCCAAGGCAAAAAAATTGAACACGGGGTTGTATACTCATTTGCCTATTCTTGACCTACCTTGCAAAGATCTTACTATGGACTTTCTCCTAGGGTTACCTCGCACGACACAAGGACCTAATTCTATTTTAGTTGTGGATAGATTCTAAAAAATGACCCACTTTATTCCATATAGCAAGACAATCAATGCTTCTTTTTTGGCTAAGTTGTTTTTTCGAGAGATTGTGTGCTTACATGGCTTACCAACTACTTTGTTGTTTATAGAAAACCCTATGGAAGCTCTTTGGTGCCCAGTTGAAATTCTCTTCAGCCTTTCACCCCTAAACCGATGGGCAAACTAATGCTACAAATCGTAGTTTGGGTGAACTGTTTAGAAGTATAGTGGGAGATAAACCTGGGAATTGGGATATAATTATACTGACAGCTGAATTTGCATATGACAATTCGGCCAATAAGTCCACTAGCAAGAGCCCCTTTTAGATTTTTCGATGGCTTTATCCACTGCCAGCCTAGTGATCTTGTACCTATCCCTTTGACATCTTTAACCTCTGAGTCTGCAAAGTCATTTGCCCAACCTTCATGTATTACATGCTGAGATTAAGTGCAAGCTTGCATTAAGTAATGAGCAATATAAATTGCCTGCTAATGTTTACCATAATGAGGGTGACTATGTTACAGCCTATATTTGCCCTAAGCATTATTTTTGGAATTCTTTTATAAAGTTGCATGCTCAAGCCTTTAATCCGTTCTATATCTCCAAGAAACTTGGACCTAATGCATACTTACTAGAGTTGCCTTCATACTCAGTGCCTACTTTTCCTGCAGTTCCACCACCTTTTGAGACCATTGAAGCAATTTTGGATGACCAAACTATTCTTTCATCTAAGGGTCCTCTTTATCGCTACCTTGTTTGTTAGAAAGGTCGCTCAGATTCATACGCTACTTGGATTAATCAAGAGCTCTTGTGCTTGGATCCAACCATATGGGAATCTTACCAGCAGTTTTCCTCTCCTTCTCCCAAGCCAGGGAGAAATGATGGAAAATTCAAAACCTATGTTAGGCGTAAGAAGTAGTTGATATTTTATTAACCTAGGGTTTCCTCCTCCTCTCTCACAACTTCTCCCTTTGTTTCCCCACCTCTTTCTCCTTTTCTCCCTGGTGTTCTCCATCACCAATCCAAACATAAATGACAAAAAATAACTTTTGTGTGAGGATAAATTGAAGGCAATGAAATCTTTTAGGGGCCAATATGATAAATAACCCTTGAGTTTATCTTCTTAGTTTAGATTTTTTGTAATAAGATCTTTTTTCTGTATATTATCCTTATTAGTCTGTTTATATTTTCAAAAACATTTTTTGCAAAATCTAACAATGGCCAAAATAGAAACTATCTGATAATGGAAGTGAATAATAAAAAATTTACTTTATTGACATGGCTGTAGACACAGGTAAGGGAAGAGTGATTTGGGTTTTTGGTTAAGACTCTACTTTTTACTCTATCTTTCCTCTACTTCTCTTGATTAAACCTTGCTCTTCCTCTAGTCAATTAAATTGGTCCCCCTTCAAAAAGAAAATATCCAAGAGACTCCTGGAGTCACTTGCTGCCTAAATGTCTCATGATAAGCCATCCTCTGCTACCTTTTGCAATTCTACTTCATGGAAATAATGAGAAAGTCTAGTACTTGCAATAACTATCAGCTCTTGATTGTTGTGTCTCTCATGTTCATAATTAAAGACATAGCTGAATTACATGAATCTGGGTTTCCTTCAATTAGGTTGAAAGAATTGTGCCTGGGTCATTACAACCATCTACAGAAGGACCTGTTATCCTTGTGGTTGACAAAGCTGATGGAGATGAAGAGGTTTGTTAGAACTTTATTGACTGTACATGGCAGAATTAAAATATTTGTATTTATTGGTTCAAGTATTCTGGTAGGTAACAGCGGCAGGGAGGAATATAGTGGGAGTTATACTTAAGCAAGAGCTGCCCCACTTATCTCATCTTGGTGTTAGGGCCCGGCAGGCAAGTCTTCTTTCTGAGCACTCACTTCTTAATGAGGTTTACCTTATATTTATGTCTTTGACATCCCTAAATTCTTGCTACAGGAAAAGGTTGTTTTTGTCACATGTGAAGATGAAGAAAAAGTTGCTGATTTACAAAAACTACTTGGGACATGTGTGAGGTTATATTACTGCAATGCAAACTTTTCAAAACTCATATCTCTTACTAACTATAATTCATCTGATTCTATGATATTTTTCATGTTTCTTGTTATTGCTTTTATTGAACTTGTCAGGTTGGAAGCATCCGCTGCAGGTGTTAATCTAAAGTTTTCATCATCAGTTGATACTGATGGAAGTTCTTCCATTAAAAGTGCTTCTGATGAATTATTTTCCAGAAGTGAAATTCCTTCGCTGTCTGCTGGTAGGATCTCATATTTGAATCAGGTAGAGAATATATTTGGCTCTCTGCTTCCTCTGATTATATTCTGAGTTGAGTTTATTCTTTCTTCCCATTAAGAAGGTGACGTAATCTAACTGGTTTCTGGGCCTTGTAATGGCCAAATGCTCCAGCTTAATAAAATTGATAAGGACTTCGGAGTTGATAATTGATTTACAATTAACTTATATTAATGGTGGATTTGGTTTCTGCATGGTAGAAATAAAAACCAATTTGATTATTAAATTAAATATTAGAATTAAAACTAGGTAGTGCCTTTGCGCTAGGGAGCATGTTAAAGATACAACCATTCCTAAGCATTCACCTAATTGACTGGTTCCTTAGAAATGCACAATCTTGCAACATTTGGTTATAAACATATTCTCAATCTGCCTGTCTTATTTATTTTTTTAATCTCATTGTTTTGATCTTTCCATCTAGAATATTTATTTATATAACTTGTTTCTTCATAGTTTTCCATTATTTTTATTTATTTTTTTATAGAGCTCTCAGTCCAATAATTGTTGTACACATATCCAGGGTGTTTCTGCTGGAGTTATCTTGCTTCCTGGTGCAGAGACACAGACTTCTGGTGCAAAGGCTGCTGCTTGTGGTCGTTTGTCTTCTTTGTCAGCAGTTTCTAATAAAGGTAAATTAAAAAAATTTGGTCAGGAAGGAATCTGCTTGACATTTTCAAATTTTTTTCCTTTTTTACATAAAAAAGAATATCTTTTAAAGTAGACTTTAAAGGACTTGGAGAACGTGAATGTAAATGTACTTAGCTGATGCTACTGGCTATCCTCCTTTCTTTTGTTTTTCCTTTTTGATAATTATTGAACTTTTGTGGGTGCTAGTCTGGATGATCGAGCTTCTGAAATTGACAAGCATTGAAATAAAGGAATTCATTTTCTAAAACTTCTCTGTTACCATTATTATTTTCTTCTTCTTCATTCCCATAAAATATGAAACTTTTACTCATGGGGAAAAGTGGAATGCAGAGATGGAAGATAAGACACTCTCCTGAAAGGGAAATTAATAAGTGAGAGGAAGAAAAGAACATCAAAGTAATAAAGCCCTTCAATCCCACTAAATGCTAAACCTAAATTCAACCAAGAAAAACCAGATTGTGATCCCTGAAATCCTAACCCTTGCACTGTACTTGTGCATAACTCTTTTAGTCTAAAAAATTCTCAGAACCTATTTGAAAATCTTAATAATTGGTTTAAACTTCAAACGAGTAGAATTGGTGAAGTTGATGGAGGACTTGTGAACATTGGATAATGAGGAAGAACTAGTAAGAATGAATTATCTACCACAAACTACTGAGTTTGTGTACAAAAATGTTAACACCATTGTGGAATATAGAAACGCTTTTTAAATTAAGAACAATGGGGCATCAAGTACATTAAATATCTATACTTGTTAGTGGTGAAAGTTTTGATTGATATGGCAAACAATGTCTATTGGATTTATCTTCCCCTGCTGTACCTTCTCTTATCCTCCTCTTAATTTTTTTTCAATTACAAATTTAATACTGTTTGAAACCTCTATTACTTCCCACTCTCCACCATTGCCATTTCTCAAGCACGATTTGCACTTCCACAACTGCCATCTATTTTAAAGTAGTTGTTGATTTCAGCTATGTATAGTGGAAATTATTGCACTTTTTTTCACTGAAGTCATTTTAGCTACAACTTTTCATAAATTTCTTTTCATAGATAAATCCATATACTTCCTTAACTAATTTTCAAGCATTCATAATTTCTTATATTCAAATTAATTGTATTGTTAAGTGAACCATATTTTGCCTCTTCTGTATGGTCTTAAGCTCAGGAGAACTTGAAAGATGGTAGATGATAATGTTCAATATAGAATTTTTATGACGCACATGCAAAATTGTTTATTAGGCACCTTCATTATCACCAGTGATCAACTATATGTACACTATAATAATTGAAGACCAGTAACGTATTTTCACAAATTATATTATCCATCAACTCCTCCATATTGTGTTTAAATTTCTGAAATTCTGATTTTCGTGTTACAGTTTACAGTGATCAAGGAGTGCCAGCTTCTTTTCGAGTGCCTTCTGGGGCAGTTATACCTTTTGGTGCCATGGAATTGGCACTTGAGCAGAGCAAGTCCATGGAAACATTCAGGTTTATACTGGAAAAGATAGAGACAGCAAAACTGGAAGGTGGTGAACTTGATGCATTATGCCATCAACTCCAGGAATTGATCTCTTCCCTGCAGCCACCAAAAGACACTATTGAAAGCATTGGGAGGATATTTCCCGACAGTGCACGTTTAATTGTTCGTTCTAGTGCCAATGTTGAGGATTTGGCTGGAATGTCAGCTGCTGGACTCTACGAATCTATACCCAATGTTAGTCCTTCCAATCCAACAGTTTTTGGAACTTCAGTTAGCCAAGTTTGGGCTTCATTGTACACAAGAAGGGCAGTTTTAAGCCGTCGAGCTGCTGGTGTACCTCAAAAAGACGCTGCAATGGCAGTTTTGGTCCAAGAAATGCTCTCACCGGATTTATCTTTTGTGTTACACACTTCCAGCCCAACAAATCAGGATCATAATTACGTGGAGGCAGAGATTGCTTCTGGCCTTGGTGAAACTCTGGCTTCTGGGACCCGGGGAACCCCATGGCGTATTCTATCTGGGAAATTTGATGGGCTAGTGCAAACACTAGCATTTGCAAACTTCAGTGAGGAATTGCTGGTACGTGGTGCAGGACCTGCGGATGGAGAGGTTATTCATTTGACAGTAGATTATAGCAAGAAACCATTAACAGTTGATCCAGTGTTCCGCCGACAACTAGGTCAACGCCTTTGTGCAGTTGGGTTTTTCCTTGAAAGGAAGTTTGGCTGCCCACAAGATGTGGAAGGATGTCTTGTTGGAAAAGATATATTTATTGTCCAAACTCGGCCGCAACCCCAGTAGAACATCTCTCTTCAACTCTATCTTTTGATTAGCTGCCTCCAACAGTCCCGATATGTGTAAGCATTTGGTGTTAGTTTGGATATTTGCATCAGTTGCCCAGAAAAAAAAAAAAAAATATATATATATATATATATATATATTTGCATCAGTTGATTGGGTTTATATGGACCAGCTGCTGCACCTTTAGTCCCAGAATTTTGGAGAAGAGACGCGAGAGGAAGTACATACATACATCGCAGCATGTGATGAAATGAAATCATTCTGAAGGAAGTTGGAGAGTTTGTTGGGCAAGCTGATTATACTGATGGTAATAAGATGTGTTATGAATATTCAGGTGAGATCGACCATGGTTGGTCTACTGTACTTGTGATGTATAGTAATATTTGTCTAGTATAGTTCAAAAATAATAATGAACTATGACAAAGGAATTGGAAATTCAACAAAGGGAAGTCAACTATGGGTGCTTGTTAGGAGAGTGAATCAGTGTCACAAGACTTTGGACAAGTTGAGCAAGAGATATAATAACAGCAGCTATGAAGCATTCTGAGCTATCACATATGATCCCTTTAAGTCTCTTGTACCTATTGTTCGCCCATAGTTCTGATTAATTTCCTCGATCTTACAGTATTCCATGTGTTGCTTCTAGCTCTAGGTTCATGCGCTATTTTATTAGTAACCTCTTTTCATATCATTAAGTAATAAAAGTCAGTATGCCCAATAGAAAAATTATACGAAGAGATAAAACTATGGAAATGATTGAAATAGGCATCACTAGTTGATGGACTGCTGCAGGACCTTAAAAGATTGATGCACGTATCTATTTCACTAAATACAAGAATATATATATATAAGGATGGTAATTTGTTCAAAAGCAATACCAAATCTGGTCTCTCTGGTCAAATATCAAGTTGCAAGTAATCAAATAAATGGACCATAACTTAGTTCACGAGGAACATAGATCTTATCCAACTTTCCGATTCACTCTATGATTGGGTTTTCATGATTATCAAGCAACCCTTTAATTCCTCACTTGTAGGGAATTTCTTTATCCACTTTGACGCACTTTGTTTTGTCTTGTTTTTTCGAAATGTTCCCATGGTAGGTAATGCTCGCTTGTCATTTTATTCTTTATGTGAAGAAGTTAGTTTGGAGTATCAGAAATCATGCCATTCACTCTGATAATTTGATGGGCATATAAGGTTAAAAACTTATTTCAGTCTTTTATTGATGGGTTTATATCAGACTTTGTCAAGAATCAGACTTTGCTTGCTATGACCCATGAAAGTAACTTGTGCTACCCAACTTGGATACCAAGAAATACTTGAACCCCTCTTTGAATTCCATTTGCGGAATTCCCTTGTGATTTACTCTATGACGTTGATGGATGCAGTTAAAGTCAGCGTCATCCATTGGCTCAAATTAAATTAAGATGACCTAATCAATGAAGTTCAAAACGGCTAACTTAAACACAAAAATTGAAAGGAAACCGCACCAAAGAAGAAGAAAAAAAAGTCAAATAAATTTTAAATATCGAGCATTTGTTGTCAATTTTTCAGTAAAAAATAATTTTAGTACTTTTTTAATTGAATAGTGTATAATTAATTCTTTTTAAAAAAACTTATACATATTATAATTTAATTTAAAAACTTGAAAACAGATCCTTAAACAAGTGGAAATTTATTTTCCAAGAGAATGAAACATGTGGGGTTTACATCTCTACAAAATGATGCCTTAGTACACAAGTGATGCAAAGTTAGGAGGAGCCCACGTGGGAATATAGTGATGATTGTTTTACGACCCGTTTAGAGGAATGAAAGTAGGTTTAATTAGAGCTAAATCCTAATCGTACATAAAGCAGTTTTGAGTTGCACAGTTTAACCAACTAACAACTCTAACACCCACTTTATTATGTATACTCTCTCTCACATACCAAACTTGGACTCACAATAATTTCTTTTATTCCTCATCTGAATCATTCTAGCTTGCTCATAAAGACAAACAGTGCCCAATATAATAGACCCCTTGTAGCCTCCCCTATTATAGCTAAGCTAGGAGATTACGATGCTTGCTTGATTATATGCTCTGAATAATTAGAAGATACCTGAAATTTGGTTCTGAAGAAAATGAGAGAAAGAATGGAAAGATCTGTGGTTCTGCCATTCTCTTTCGGGTGTACTTCACATTCAAGTGTTGAGTTAGGCACACCTAAAGCAGATTCAAAGGGCTCTATTGTTGCCAGTACTCTCTCTCTCTCTCTCTCTCGCTCTCTCTCTCCCTCTCCCTCTCTGTGTCTGTGTTTCTTTTGGCATCAATTGGGGTATCTATCTATCTGTAATTTGAGGTGTTTGATGTGTAAGGAAGAGCAGCAGGAGGAGAGGAGAGTTCATCAAGATCAGCCAAAATGATGAAGACGAGCAAGCCCTCTTCTTCTGGGTTTCTGCAGGCTCTACCAAAGCCTAACATAGTTGGTCGCATACAGCACTTGATCAAGGGCATCAAGAGTTTATCTCAATTCTTTTGTGAGTTAATACTTGACTACCTCTTCTCAGTTATTAGGCTATACTTTAAGAGCCTTGTCAATTGGAAATTTGGAATTAATTAAATATATCCATCAATTGGTGGTGTATTATGAATTTAAATTTAAATTATATCTTATTATCATCATCTATAATAGTTATATCAGATTGTGAGTACTTTTAGTACAACTATTATTATTGCCCTACTAAATTTCTCACATGGTATTATGGGTTTATGGTATTTTTTCTGGTTTTCAACAATTGTCAACTGTCAAATGTGTTTGCTAAATAATTGATTCTTTGTAAATCAGTATATCAACAGGTAAATTTAAACAGACTTGAGATACAATATGATATCTTTAAAATCTTCGAGACAAAAAGTATATAAAGCATCATATTTTTGGGAGTCAAACATCATGTTCGATAGTTATTGCTGCATAATTACAAGAAATTAATAACATTTAGTAATTTTAGTCTAGTACCACACACACCCGAATATAAGAAGAATATGAAAAAAGTTATATTTTCAATGAAGTGATCAAAATTAATTTCAAAAAAGTGCTTTGTATGCAGAAAAGCCAATCTTCATAATAATTCATATAAACTTTTAGTATTCTACTAACAGGCAATTTTTTATGACTTGGTAGTAATTGTTATTTGCAGAGTTCGTAGAACAATAATGTACATGAACTTATCTATGCTTCTGCTTTCTGGTTCTAGTAGAAAGCGTGCACTGTGCTCATTGTTTTATAGATATTTCATAGAATTTACATTCATATAAAAGGGCTAAAAATTTTGTTAACATTTTGTAATATCTCCACTAAAATAGTTGAGTTCTTCTTTTCATGATATATATACTTCATTGCATTTGGCAACCTATTCACAATTCATGAATTGAGTTTCCTTCTCTTTGATGTCAGTTTACAAAGAAGAAATGGAGGAAATGGAAGCTGAGATGGAAATTGGGTATCCAACAGATGTGAAGCACTTGACACACATAGGGCTTAATGGGTCTACCACCACAACAAATGTTGGCTGGGACAATCTCAAGCCCCCTGAACTGTTGTCATTCTCTTCAATTTCTTTCAAGCAGTTTGAGATTGCCATGGCTGCCCAATCTCAACCACCTCTCACTAATGATTCCTCCCCAAAATTTGGTTAAACTAATTGTTTGTGGGTGTAATGGTAGTCCATGATTTTTTTTTTTTTTCAATTGTAGATTAATGATGATCAAAGTTGGTGTTTTATGGCCGTGTGTCTGGAGACTTCACATACAGGTTACACAAAATGAAATTCTACATTTGTAATCTACTTAAAAGGTGTATTCATCCTATTACGGGAACAAAAAATAAAAAACATAAAAAAAGAGCAGCATCTTCAGATAAAAAAACGTAACACAAACCATGATACTGAGAAACAAAACCATCAAATTCAACACCCAGAGAAAAACTATTGAGATTCTAAAAATAACAAAAGTTGGATAATAAGATTCAAAAAATCAACATTGTTTACCAAAAAAGAAAATCATCACATATCGTAAAACCCTAAAACAAACAACAGAAAGAGCAACAAATCATACCCAGAAGAAGAATCAAATTTGTTATCAAAAGATAATAAAAACATATTGTCATATTTCTATCGAAGAATAGAAGAACAGAAAGGAGCAAACAGATCTAGACTCTAGATTCTACCAAATGAGAAATCCAAAAAGAAAAATGTCAGAAGGAGGAGGAAGGAAAAGGCATGTAAAATGTAGGCATCATAGCGAGCCGAGAGCTGAGTGAAAACAGAGCAATGGCTTTCTGAGATGCCTTCACTATCAGATCCATCAACCATGGAAGACGACGACCTTCCGAGCAACCCGTCGCTCGGCGGTCTAAGCCTTCGAAGGATCCAATTCGGAGAACCGTGAAAGGCCTTCCCCTTGCTATTTATACACCAAGGCTTCATCTATCTTGGGGTATGGAATCGCTATTCATTATCACTATAACACCCCTGCTCCTTTTCCTAATGCCATATGTATCCTCTTCGTACAGATTTGGGCTTCCTAGTCTACCAGGTGGCAAACCAAGGCCCAAATACTCCGAGCCCAATTACAATGTCCTCATCACTTTATAATGAAACTTTTTTTTTTCAAGCTGGATGGGACTTGGATTATCTATTAAAAAAAGTGATCTTGTTAATTTTGTTGAGTTTATATATATTAACTTGGATTTCATCAAAAAAAAAAACTTGGTTTATTCCATGTAACATATATATATTAATGAGACTTTTTGTCACTTTTAATAGATCTTGTTAGAGTTAGATCTTATATGATACAGTAATATGTTGTATAGTAAATTTTTTTGGTTAAATTTTTGTTATTTTTTTAAAATGAGCCACCATGTTGTGCAGCAATTTAGTATATGTTTAAAAGTTGGAAGAAGAATAAAAAAAATATGTAAGAAAAGCATAAGGGAATAGAAGGAAAAGAAAATGATGCTTAAATAGCTGTTTACATTCTCATTGTTTACAAGATATGCCTTCTTTTAAAATTGTTCAAATCAATTTTTTTAAAAAAATATTGATTTGATGATTAGTTGAATTTTTTTTTAATTATCATCTCTTTCTCATTATTCTCCATTCAAGAATATTTTAATCCTATCTATCAAATTTTTCATGCCGAGAAATTTGGTATCTAATTTATATATTTAATTATCTCAAGCCATAATATGAGACAAAAATGATTTATAGGAATCCATGTGGGAACAAGTGAACAACCAACAAAACCAAATGAAGACACTATAAATACCGTAAAGAATATTTGATCTGGGGTTGCTCTTCTGGGTGCAAATTGGAATTAATTGATCAATAAAATAAATAAATACATCATACATAAAATTATAAATCAGAAATTGGCCCACCATAGAAAAACCGATATTACTCGTTCCATGGCCATATCTTTAGCATAATCATAGAGACCCAAAACCCCTTATTAATATTTCATTTCTCACTTAATCAATATGACTATTAAAAATCATGAATTTGAATCTCGTGATGGAAAGGTTTAATATAATAAATTATTGCGTGTGTTAATGTATAGCGTGGCTTTATTATGCAGGAGAACGGAATAGACCAACGAACCGAAGAGGCCCAATTCGTCATGAAGGAAAACAGGAAGGGCAAAATTGTCATTTTGATCCATTCCTTCAGCTGTCGGTGGAGAAGCACGATGGGCCATACCCAACCGGGGGTTCTTTGCCGCAATGCCAGTCTGTTCTCGCTTAACAATCGGATATTTTCTTTTTAGATGACCCTCGCATCTACCGTTCATCGTCAGGAGAAGTGTTCGAGATTTAATCACTAGCATTGCGTTGGTATCTTCCACCTCAGAGAATGACCTTCCATCTAACACTCGCTTTTTCTATTTGATTCTTTTGAAGTAGTTTCCCCATCTCTCTCGCATTCCATTCCATCAACCCTTTCTCGCCTTCAAACGAAAGATCCTCGATTTGTTGAGCTTGAGAGCTGAAATCAAAGACCCACCTAGTTCGCCTGTGGTGTTGGAGCTTGTGAGGTTTCAGAAATGGGGGTAACCAAAAGTGGGGTTATCTTTGTTCTTGCTCTGGTAATGCTGAACCAGCTGGTTGTTAATGGGGATGAGAACACCAAAACTCTGGTGAAGGTTGTGAAGGGGAAGAAGCTCTGCGACAAAGGGTGGGAATGTAAAGGATGGTCCAAATTTTGTTGTAATCTGACTATCACTGATTACTTCCAGACCTACCAGTTTGAGAATCTCTTCGCCAAGCGTAATTCGCCGGTGGCTCACGCAGTGGGTTTCTGGGACTATCATTCTTTCATCACTGCTGCCGCTCTTTATGAGCCATTGGGTTTCGGCACCACCGGCAACAAGACCATGCAGATGAAGGAGATTGCAGCTTTCCTGGGTCATGTTGGCAGTAAAACCTCTTGTGAGTGTGTATCTCATTTTATTATTATTATTTGGATTTCGTTGTGCAATTGAATATCTTTATTGGGTCTTGGTGATGTGATTTAACATAATGTAGTTTGGGATTATGGAAATTTAATCATTTACTGTTTGATTTATAAGAAATCTTATTTTTATTTGGGCGCCGACACTAAGTCTCCACTAAGATGAGCAAGGTTTAGTGGGGACTTGGGGTTGACTGGGAGACTTTTGGCTTTTAGATTGGACCAGCTTGGGCTAGCGGGTTGGAGTGTAAATTGTTGTTTAAAGGAGCATTATGGGTACTGGAGAAGATCCAATCTCTTTATTATTTTTAAATGAATTTGATTATTGGTGTTTGATTTGATTGGTCTGATATAAAACTTAGATTTGTTTTCTTCTTCTCTAGTTGATTTGAATGTATTTAAAGAGATTATGCATTATCTGTTTATGTATAGCTGTATAATTGAATGAACTAAAAGGGGACAAACTCTGGATTTTAATTTTGATCAATGTTTAACATCTCCATCTACATCTCTTGAGACAGAAACCAATTAAGCGAAGTTCGTTCTTCTGAGGCATCTGACTTGAGCTTTATGTTGTGGGGCTGGGATATACTGATAGTTCTGTGGTTGATTGAATTTCCCTTTATGTAATTGTGTTATTAATTATTGTCCTGCTGATGTTAATTCCAGGTGGTTATGGAGTGGCCACTGGAGGACCTTTTGCCTGGGGTCTCTGTTACAATCACGAAATGAGTCCTAGTCAGTCATACTGTGATGACTATTACAAGTTCACCTACCCCTGTGCTCCTGGGGCCCAATACTATGGACGTGGTGCCCTGCCTATTTACTGGTATGTTTATAATTTATCCTGAATGATATTAGAATCTTTGCTTCCTCATTCTTGATTATCCCTTGTTTACCTTTAACTATTTGTCTAAGTTCCATTATTAGGTATAAGGATCCTAAAAGGTAGTCCCTGTACAAAATTTTCTCATTATTGAATTGTCTGGTTATCCTTCCTCCCATATGTGTCCAAAATTCAATTCCCCCTTTCCCCTGAGAAATAAACCCTTTTCTTTCTCTCTGAAAATAATTTACTTAAAAAATGGAATAATCTGTGTTCGTGCCCTTTCCAACAAATCATGCCTACACCTTAGTAAATTTCTACTATTTAATTAAGAACTGCAGAGGTTTGAAAGGGAAACAGAAGAGAGTTTGAAGCCCCAGTGCAAGAAGAGACGGGTTAAAAAAAGGAAGGGGAAAGGAAAATTTATTCAAAAGAAAATGATGGGGGTGGTGAGATTAGAAGATGCAAAGTAAGGAGTAGACCATGATTTGTAATGAAGAAAATCAAGAGGAAAGGGGCTGGAATATGTTGGAATAATTTCAATTCCCCAATAAGAAAGAAGAATAGAGGCTTCAGAGTTTCTGTGAGAAAGAAGAAGAGATGTATATCTATTGCAATAGATTTCAAAGTTCTAGTAGGAAGGAAGAAGAAGGGTATTCAATATTCTATAAATAGGCCCTTTATCTTTTGTTTAGGTACCACTATAAGCCAAACCTTAGGATTTACTAGATGGGTGTAATTGGGTTTTGGAAAATTGTGAATAAGAGAGGATTTGCAAATTTATTCGTTCAAAAATCATAATCGTTTGATTTTAGTGGAGGTTTTTCTTATAGGAACGCGGATGTAGGTCTATTTGAGGGATTGGAATACATTAAATTCTTGAGCTGTTTTTCTTCTGTCTTTGTCTCTGTTATTCGTGTGACTGCTTTCGCTGCCAATCCCTATAGAATACTATATTTTTGCAGAAAATGTTATAACATATATGTAATATATGTATGAAAGTGTAAAATTATTATTTAAGCATTAAGGCATTGAAATACAGCAGTTGAATCTCAAACCTGCCTGAGACTTGCATGAGATCAGGTAAGTCATGTTGGGTTTGAGATGGGTTGAAAATCTGATTCTATCAGCAAAATGGCAATATCTGGTTAGAACATGCAGCTTGGGAAATGGTTTATTCATAGATAGAATTACCTTTATTGATATAATTTTTTTTTTCAAGTATTTTTTATTACTTCAACATTCGCAAGCCATGGCCAGGGTTTTAAGGAAATTAGGTGAAACCATTTTGTCAGCCAATGGGAGCTGCATTTTTAATTGAAGAGAATGATTATTGAATGGATCCCTTCTAACTTGAGGTGTAGAATTGGCAACAAGAGAAACTAATATAAGGTTTCATTATTGCATTGAATTTCAAATTTAAGTATGAATATTTCCTTTTGCTTGTTGAATATGGAAGTTGTACTTCTTTCTGGTATTTTATCATAGGAACTACAATTATGGTGCTGCTGGGGATGCTTTGAAGGTAGATCTACTGAGCCATCCAGAATACATAGAGCAGAATGCAACCATAGCCTTCCAGGCTGCAATTTGGAGATGGATGACCCCAATGAAGAAGTCACAACCTTCAGCCCATGACGCCTTTGTTGGCAACTGGAAGCCGACCAAGAACGACACAATGGAGAAACGCATTCCTGGTTTTGGCGTTACAATGAACATTCTATATGGTGATCTTACATGTGGGAAAGGTGAGGTTGACTCCATGAACAACATCGTCTCCCATTACCTGTATTATCTTGACCTGCTCGGTGTCAGTCGAGAGGAGGGAGGGTCCCATGAATTGCTTTCATGTGCTGAGCAGGTTCCCTTCAACCCATCTGCTCCTAGCTCCTCTGCATCGTCTTGAACTCGTATCTGTTTGGACTAAGTAGCATATGGTGGTGTTGTGCCAGTCCCTTGGAAAGTGGAGGGTTAATAAATATTCTTAAATTGCCAGTATTCAATAATTTTCAACTGCATTCGGTGTGGGGATTCTTTTGTAGCTTATGTTTGTTGCTGTGTAGAAGTATAAAACATTGTAATATTACAGTATACGTCAAAATTCTGAATCTGGTATATACGTGATGTACTATTTTGTTGTTATATATGTTCAGTGGTTGCAGACTTGGGAAATTTGATCTTATTTATGTCAGACAAGCTCCGTTCTTTGGTAGCTATACTGTGCTACATAGTTTCTTTGTCCTTTCCATAATGTGTGTGTGTGTATATATATATATACATATATAAAAAAAAAAATTTGATTGAGTGCATTCTCCTGTCAGTCTGTCCAGTTAATAAAAAAAAATTTTCAAGTGTTACTGTGTTGGTGTGACAGCAAATCATTTCTTTTAAAACGAGTCATTTGTTTGGTCGAGATTTTAATTCATTGTTAATTATTTTGTTCATTTACTCTGTCCAATAGATTGTTAACGAAAAAAGTATAATTTTTGGTTGCTAGCTTATTATTAAATTGTTATTTTAATTTTTTATTTTTAAAATAATTTTTTACAATTGAAATGTATTACTTTGTGCCTCAATTTTAAAATCTTTACCATTTTTTTTTCATAACAAAACATAGGAAAGTTACAAGTAACAATTTTAAAGATCAGTGGAGCACACTTCATATTGCCTGAAGTTAGAAGATATCAACGTCCTCCGATTCTAATTGATAAATATTTAATTTCTTACTTTTTCATAAAAATTATTATTATATGTAATCTTCTAAGTTAAATTTAATTATTAAATTTATTTTAAAAATAAAATGAGTAGATTAAAATTAATGATTTAACAATAAATAAGGGATTAAAATAATATTTTTTAATAATAATTTTATATTGTGGAAATAAAAGCATAAGGGATTGGGCCTAAGCGTACTGGATACCCATCGAAAGAATATCCATATAGAAAGTAGGTCCAATTTGAATGTTATAACTCATTAATAGATGTGCGAGGAATTTTTATTTAACGTGAAAATATGTTTTATTATGAGTAAAATTTATCATGAATTTATAATTTTGAATATATTAGTGTTTTTAATTATAATATAGAAATATAACTGAAATGTTATTATTTTTATATTGATATTATTATATTATAATTAAGTGCACTATTATGTAAATGCACTAAAAATAACATATTTATTATATCATTTTATTATTTTAGAGTTATTATTAAATAATAGATAATAAAAACATCTTCAAATAATTTTTCAAAGTCTTTCTTTGTTTTACATTTAAAATTTTTTCAATTTAAGATTTTATGAAAAGAAAGTTTTCCAAGCCAGAAAAATAAAACAAAAAAATAAATCAAATATCACTAAAGCATCCATTTTTAATTGTACTGTACTTTCTTGTTTATTGCCAGCGCAAATATGGTTTGCTTAATTTATTTTTAAGTTTCAACTAATGAAAAAAAAACTATTGAAGATAAGGAAGCGTGAAACCATAAAGTGAAAGAGAAAGAACGAAACCTTAGACTCCAATATGGGATAATTTTATAATTTAGTTCTCTTTTTATTTTTGTCAAATATCTTGTCCTACACCTTGTTGAATAGTTTTTTATTTTTGGAAATCCCATTAAAATAAATAAAATATATATGTAGTACATTCCAAGTACTTTTAAAAGTAAAATTATTAAGAAACATAATAAAAAAATATGTGATAATGATATGTTAAAATATATTGATTGAATATTAATTTTAAATAATTTATTATATTTATATATTAATCCTCTAAATGTCAATTTATAACATAAAAATAACGATAGACGTACAAAATCAGGAGGTTATTAGAAAAAACAAATTTTAAAAAAAATGCATGGGTAATCTAATCAATCTATAAATTGATATTTTTTAGGTAAGTGAAAAATAAAAAATATATATATAAATTGAAATTTTCAAAAATAAAATACTTTAGAATCATAAACAAAGAGTATAGTAGACAATTTAATCACGTTTTTATGTTCTAATTGAACATGTTTCTTTTTTAAAAAAATTAAAGGAGGAGAGTTTTGTTTTTTTACCAAACATACGAACATTTAATCACAATTTTTTAATAAGAACAAAGAAATCATTTTGGATTGATTCCTCTGTCCCTCGTTCTTCAAGAATCAAAAAGATTCTTTTCAATCAATATGTTCATCAACATACCTTCATAGTATGTCATGTGATGATAGCATTAATATAATTATTATTAAAAATACACCAAAATTCATCGACATATATACGTAGGGCACACCTAATAAAGTCGCCAATTAGGACTGAAGTGAAAGGAGGACTTAGTGACAAAAACATGTCGGAGGAAGAAAAGAAAAGTCAAACCCATAGATTGAGACTTGACCAAAGCTTCATTTGCATAATTACTTCATTTTATTTTCTCCTTACAGTACAAAATTTCAAATGCAAATAGAGGGATGGAACTAAGATTTCATGGCAACGAGTGAAAGTTTTCAAACTAAAGATTTCAATAATATTAGACAAATTTTTATAATTTAAGAAATATGAGTTTTTATTATTTAAAAAATTAACTAAAAATAAAAAATAAATGATTAAATATGTTGATATAGTTATTAAATTAATTGTATCAGTACAATCACTATATAATACACTAAAAAATATATATATAACAATGATATGTATAATGACTATATAACAACTAAAAATAACTTGTATATATATCTTGACCCGACCCCATTTTTTCATATTTTATTTATGAGTGCAAAATTTTTTAATTGACTCACTCTATTTTTTTATTTTTCAATGACTCACAAAAAAATATAAGTTTATAACTTTGTTAAGTCACCATTATATTTTCTTGATTCTTTCAATAATTCCACAATTCTCTAATTTTATTCCTATTGTTAATTTAACTAATGTTTTGTGAGATTATTAAAAAAATAAAAAAAAAACAGCCAAAGTGAAAATTTAAAAAAAATTGTGGATTCATTAATAAAATCTAAAACTATTGAAATCAAAACATAAATACAATAAATTAATATATAATTAATATATTTTAACATATAATTATTACGTATTTCCCACGATATGTCACATAATATTTAATGAATTTTATAATTAAAAATATTACTGTATAAGTTAAAATTAAAAAAATGTCAAGAGGTTTCTAGACCAATTCCTGCATATATATATATATATATATATATATATATATATATATATATTGAGAAATGAATGGAAGCTTAAAAATAGACGGTGAAAGAGTGTGAATGACGAACGCGGGGATGAGTTGGTGGTTCATATAGGAATGGGGCACCAAACACAACACTCTTGGCTCTTAACTCCCCATGTGCCACTGCCTTCTTGGCTCACTTTTTTTTATTATTATTATTTTTAATTTTTTCCTTCAAAAAAAAAAAAAAAAAAGTGAGGTGGTTTTGCAGTCCACGAACTCGCTTGCCTTTCACATGCTTTCTATAATAATCAAGTGTCGGTTCAATTTATTTGTATGCATCAACCAGTACTTTTCAACACCCACTTCGTTTGTTCCGTTAACTTTATTCATTTCAATTTATTTATTTATTTTTTATTTTAAAAACTCAAATATTTCCTTCTTTCTATAGAAGGATGACATCACAGGTAGAATCAAAACTAATAAGAGATTATTATGGTTAGGCTATTATAGTTATAAGTTAATAGTCTACATTAAGATTAAAAAAATTATAAGACAAAAATTAAAATTAAAACGTAAAAAAATGTCTTACTCTCCTAATATATACAGTCCTCATTTTCTATATATCTTTTTAGACAATGATACATTTTTGTGTTACTTACCTATTACAAAATTATTATTTTAATCAATCATTTATTGAAATGTCAAAATGGTATCATTTATTATGAAGTTGTTATTTTAGATTTTCACTTATTCAAAATTATCATACTTAAATCCTTATTTTTTTATTTTTTTAAATTAAATTTAGTCTCTCTATCAAATTTTAAATTTTAAATCCAAGTGACTAAATATAATATTTTTTAAAAAAAATAAAAAATTAAATATGATATTTTTTAATTAGTGGTGACTATTTTAAATATTTTAATAAATAAGATATTAAAATAATAATTTTGTAATAAATAAAAGACTAAAAAAATATTTAACTCTATTTTTCATAAATATGCTTAATAGATTTATATATTTATTTATAATTAATTTGACTTTTTTTTTGGACCAAAAATTAAAGAATAAAACCATTGATGTGGTAGTATCCAAACTATTTATTTTAATAATTAATTTGACTTATTTATTCTCATAAAACAGTGGGGTGGCGGTCGCTGCGCGTGTGTCGCGTTTGATCAATTTCGATGCAACCAATAATAATAATAATAATAATAGAGTCGATTAATCACTTGCGCCGAAAGGCCTCCCCATAGTTTTATGCCCATCCTTCTCATATCCGACGTGGCCTCTCGTACGTTTCTGATCCACACCTACTCCCACGCTCTATTATTCTTTCTATTCTTTTTTCTTTTCTTTTTTTTCTTTGAACAACTTCGTACCATATCTTCCGTTGATTTTGCGGAGAAAATTTCACTTTTCAGTCTCTAAATTTTTTTCCATTTTGAATTGGTCCTATAATTTAAGAGTTTATATTTGGATCCTTATAATTTATAAATGTTTCGATTTAGTTCTATTCCTGTAATTCGGTTAATATAATCTTAATATGTATATTTTACATTAATAAAATATATAAAAATAGATAATTAAATTAAATTAAATTATGTACAAAAAATTATTAAAAAAATAAAAATGACAATAACTAAATTAAGAATTATTTATTCAATTGTAAATTATTAAATTATAAGAATCAAAGAGAAAAATATCAAATCAGATCTCATTTTTATATTTTATAAAAATTTAATTTCTCATAAATTAATTGTGACAAATCCATCCTTAAAAAAATTTTAGTTTATGTAAAATTAATATTTTATTAATATAAAAAAATAGACTAATTTTATACAAAATTGAATTTGTGAGAAACTAAATTATTATAAAATATAAAAGTAAAACATTAATTTTATATTTTTTCTCTTAAATAAAACTATGAAGACCAAAATATAATTTTTTTTAGTTTTATAATTCATAAATTTGCTATCCTATAGAATTAATAACCTTTCTCTTGTTCACATTTTAAACTTCCCCTTCAATCACTTCTAGATCTTCATCTTTCATATATATATATATATATATATATATATATATATATATATATATATAGATATACACACATGTTGCTTTTTTTATTTTTTCAGGTAAGCTATTTTTGGGGGGCGCAACTCTATGTCTGAGAAGATTTTCGGATATCCGACCAAAAGAATTATATGATACCGGTTCAATAATGCATATGAGATTCGATTAAGATATTAAAATTAGCTATTCGAAATAAATTCAAATTTAATTTCCCAACACTCAATATCCGTTTGATATCAATAATTGATGGATAAAATATATTATATCATATTACATGCTATAAACTTTCCTTACTGTTTTTTTAAAATTTAACTTTTTATATATTATATAAATCATTAATGATTAAAAATTTAAGTGGTAGGACTCCTTATGCTCGTTCAAATGATTTTGAAATCAAATCTTATTGAAAATAGATGCTATGAATTATAATATAAATTTAATTTAATCAAATTAAAAAAATAATAATAGCAACATACGAAATAATAAACAATCCGGTTTAATGGTTGTGGCTATGCTTTGCATAACATGCTTGATTTAATGTTTTATAGCCTGTTTACACATTAAAATAAAAAATAATTTTATAAATAATCTCATCTAATTAAGTTATATTTGTCTTTTAACTTTCTATTTATACAAAAGTAAAAGAAAAAAAAATTTGTTTGTCTATTGGTTGAATTTTATTTATATCAAAATTTATTTATTAAGTGAAAGTTTTCACACATACAATTATTTTTATATCATCTCTTAATATAAAGTACAACTTTCAAATGTACGAAATTAATTAATATAAAATTAGACATTGTCATTATCAAAATTAAAAATAATTTTTTAATATTACATTTACTATACATAAGATAATAATTAAATTTAAAATTTTATTTAAAGAACCCCAAATTATTATTGACTCTGACCGCGATGTTACCATTTTTAAACATAGATTATTTATGGAATGGTCCTTAGAAAAGAGAAGCTACAATGATACGTCGCGATCTTCTTCACGTGGCTCGGTTTTGCCCGTCAGCGATGCCATTAATAATAATAATAATATATATATATATATATATATATATATTTATATGTTCACGTGTTTATTGCATCTGAAGGCTGTCCGGGGCTTTAAAGTTTCTTCCTTATGTGGTGCAGAAAAATAGTTGATAATTTATAAGATAAAACATTTTTTTCCATTTCAATTGGTCAATTTTAATTATAATTGACTAAAATTCAATTTTACAAAAAAAAAAAAGACACAAATGAACAAAATTATCTTTTGTAAGTTATTTTATTCATTTATTAACTATTATATACTCACATATATTCAAATTTCTTGATGGTGGGACTTAAACCCACTATGTTTCAGGTAGTGAAAATTAAAATTGCTTTTAAGTGTTTTTATATTTGTAATAAAATAGAATTAAAAGATTAAAAAATTTTCTTTAACACAGCAATTTGAAAATGATCTTTTTTACGATGACAACATCCCTAAATTTCTTATCTTTTTATCAGTCTAGGTCATTATATATATATAGTAATTTTTTGTTTCCATTTTACAATTAACTAATAATTATAAATTAAATTAAATTATTATAATAAATATTTTGAATTATTTCTCTTGGCCATATCATAGTATTTCTAAACATGTCATCTTTAGTAATTGTAGAACTAATAAATATAACAAATCTTCAGAAAGTCTGAGATTTGAATTAAAATTAACATCAAGAAAGTACCTGCTTCTTATTACATAAATAATGCTTGGGTCAACTCAACATTATACTTGCAAAAAATTCTTATTTCAATTTAAAAAAAAAAAATTCTTTTAAATTTTTTAAATTAACCAATATCTTGTGTCTTCATTTTAATTCATAATTTGGCAGTGTTTTGCTACACTTTAAAATCTGTGTCCTGATTTTGTGATCAAACAGAATAAAATTTAATTTCCACTTACATTTAGTGCTTAAAATCATATACAAATAACTCAACCTTCACACCTAATAATGTTTTGGCAAAAAGAAAAAAACACATAATAATGTGGATGTATTATTCGCAATTTTGGAATATTTTTTCTAAATATTTTCATTTAAACTAGAGTATATAAATTGTAGAACTTCACTCCATATGTATCTTTATTTATTTTTTAAAAAAAGGATAAATCATGCACTGATCTGAGTATGTTTGAGTATTTTTCACTTGGAAAAAAGTGTCAATGTATATATTATGAACCGCGTGAAACATATTTGTATATATTACTGCAAGTTGAACATATAACTTTTAAGCAAATAATGTTAGAATAACTTTTTGATATTTTATGGATTAGTATTAATTATTTTATTAAATTAATTTATTGTTATCACTAATTAATATTATAATTTATAAATTATGAATAGATTGAGTTTTATTTTAATTGTGAATAATTAGTTATAGGTACAATTATCTACAAGTTTATTGAACAAAAATTCAACTCACAGTCGAAGAGTATTAGTAATTATTTCATCATATTACTAATTATGAGTTTTGTTACTTAGAGAGATTTAATGAGTTTATTTTTTAAAATAATTAAATAAAAAATTATTTTAAAGGATTATGAAGATTTTATTTTAATAATATAATTAATTAATATTATTAAAATAAAACCTTATAAATTATATTCTGATAGTTTAATTTTGATACAAACAAAATACAATCATTCTCTCTGACCATTTTAAGAATTAAAAATATTCATTAGACAATACACATATTACAATTATATTATCTTCATCAAGTCATATTATAATTATTATTCTCTCTATTTTATATACATATATTATATTCTATTATGAATAATTACATCATCTATTTTAGTTTTTTCAATTAAACCATCAGAATCAAGCTAACGTGAGATTAAGGTTTAATGTTGAACAATAATTATAATTACTCATTTGTTTAGTACTAATTCAATAGCTTTGTCCTATGTTCTCGTATAATTTAACTGAATATGTGTCGTGGTAACAAACAGATCTGAGCGAAGAAAGAGGATAAGAACAACTACACGTCAGATGATCCGTTTGGCCGGCCACCATTATTGCCTTAACATGATCTCTACGGTTACCTGTCATCTAACCTAATAAAAAATTTAATCTCGTACGTATATCCAGCATAATTTTGTCATTTATTTATTTTCAGTTTAATAAGAATAATTTCGGAAACTCAGTGTATACATTTTCCAAAGAGAAAGATCGATTTGCTTCAACTAAACTAATTAATTAATGTGTATTTTAGTAATTGGATCGACAAGTGTCTAATTCAATTTACGTGTATCGCAATCAATATACCGTACTTGATTATTCACGCAATCGATTTATTTATTATATCAAATTTTTTGATTTAATATTTATAGATAGATAAAAAATTATTAAAATATAGAATAAATTAATGATACGTTCCTTGACAAATCACTCTATTTTATATTTGATTATCTTAAAAATAAGAATTTTCAATACAGTCTCTGGAGAATTATTCTCTTTTAGATTTACTTCTTTTAAAAATATAATCTTTTAATTTAATCCCTCCAATATTTTATTTCAATTAAAATGGTCATTCATGTTTGGTGAAAATATGATTTCATCCCATCGTTAATTAATTGTATGAACTTATGTATATAATTAAAAAAATTATCATATTTATATTAAGAAATCTACAAATACCTTTAGAAAGAGCTATTTTCACTAGAAAAATATATCTGAGGATTAAATTGATATATTTTATTTATATAAAAACCTATAATAAAACACCGGCCTTCCATCTATCCGGCCGTCGTTCTTCATCCAATCATCCACGCCGCCCATGCCACGCGTTAACCTCATCCGTATGTTAGATTACCAAAATAGCCATTACTCCGGCCACTATTTACGATAATGTTTTTTAATGTATTTTGTTTGAATAATTACTCCTGAAGATGGAGATATTCAAATTACATATGTTTTTATTATGAAAATAATCAAAATAAAATTAAAATAATATTAGTTTTTCTATTAAAAACCATGACTCCATGAAAAGGGTATATTTAAATATTATTATTTTTGCATTCAAAATCATAAATTTATATTTTAAAAATAAGTATTTTATACCAATCAAATATATATTTAACGAAAAAAATATACTTTTAATTTTTATTTATTATAAAATTTTTATTTTAGTCTCTCATTTAATAAAATTTTTAAAATAATTTTTAACTCGTTGAAAAATGTCATATTTAATATCTTATTTTTTTAAAAATTATTAAATTTAGTTCATTTGCTAAATCATAAATTTTATATTTACAAAATTAAATTAAATTTTTTAAAAATAAGAATTAAGTATAATATTTTTTAATAAATAAAATATTATTTTTAAGTAGGGAACCAATAAAATATTTTAGACTATACTTAACACTTGTTTTACTTTATAAGTAATAAATATAAATGTATTCGGATCAAAATATATAAAATTATAAGTAGTATAATGAATATTTTATTTTCGTAAAAGAAAATGCAATTTTTTTAAAATAGGTGAATGGTTAAATTTACATTTAATACTTGTTCTATTATATAAGTAATTCATATATGGTAATTTGATCAAAACAAATATATTATAGTTTACTTTTATTGCGAATAATACTAGTATAGAACAATTTTTCGTTTGCAGATAAAATAGTGTGAAGATCTACTTGTCTAATTTATCCATTTTATATATAGACATCCTAATCCATTCTTTTTTAGTGTTATTTATTTTTTATCCACTTGAATTAGTTTCGAATTGGTCTAATTTTGTGCATGAAGCAATTCTAGAGTGACAGCAAATGTCAACGATTTGAACATCACCACCACTAAAATGAAAGTGATCCGACGTCATTGAAAACCTGCCTGTGAAGTTAAAATAGCTATTTTTTAATTAATTTTTTTCTCTTTTTCCGTCTCCCAAAAGTTATAGCTATATGTGGCAGGGAGCATCAGGATCAGGGCGAAAAGAGAAAGAGAGGGAAAGTTTTCTTCCTGGAAATTTTGGTGGATTGGGTCAGAAGAAGTGAAAAGTTTGCTGTTTCAACGTTGAAGATTGATTGATTGTTCGATCCATTGATTCCCTTCTCGGAGTATCTGGATTCAGCGGTTCTGATCAGTATTCATTGTTTTGTTTATTATGATTGCGACATGATTTACATGGTATGACTATGCAAAGGAAGAATATGCATAAGGAAACTGGAGAAGTGAATTAAAAACCAAGGATTGTTATTGGATTTTCTTTATTTTTCTGTTTTTGAGTTTTGGATCGTACTCAAGAAGCCGCGTTTTGAAACTCTTCGATTCACGCGTTTTTTTTGGGACTTAGGGTCGTCAAGACGGAGACGGTTGCACTGGTATTTCATATCTCTTTGTCCTCTCTGTCTAATGCAGTAGAGTTTCGATTGGATTGGAGTGAGTAGTTTTGGTAATTTTTTTGGCCCACCAAAGTTTTTGGTGAATCATCGAATTGAAGTGAATCCAATTTCATTGCGAACATGACGCAGGTTGTTACTGTTTGGTTTATGAATCTGGGTTTTATGCAATTTTCTTTTTGAAATTGTAGTTGATTTATCTCGTGATCATTGTTTTTTACAGGCTTTGGACACTACTTTGCTGCTGAAAGAAAAGGAAGAGGAACCGCTTATAACAAACCACCAGTTGGCGGCTGCGGATTCGGTGGTGGACGTTAGGGGCCCTGACTGTTTGGTGGGTCTAGAGTGCTTGCTGAACATTGTGAGGGCCCTGGGAATGGGATCATGCCTCGCTGTGGCCCATCCCCTCCCTTATTCGCCGGAATCCACTTCCGACAATGCGAAGCGAAGGAGGAGACCGAGGAGCAGCTCTTCTTTTGATTCTAGGATGGAATTGGGCCTACATAGAGTCCCTGGGAGAATGTTTGTCAATGGATCCAGCGAGGTTGCGTCCTTGTTTTGTAAACAAGGCAAAAAAGGGATCAACCAGGATGCCATGCTTGTTTGGGAGGTTAGCCAATCTTTTATAGGCTATGCTTTTCATTTCCTTCATGTCTTCATGATCGATTGTGTATGCATGAAGGGTATTATTATTAATGCTATATTTTGGTGAGAATAGGTCTATATGTGTAAGGTAATGAAAGTTCAGTGAATGGTCCGTTCTGGGTTTCTGTTTTCGTCCACTCGGTTTTTAGACATTATACAATTGGAGTATGTATGGTAAAAATTTCCTTTCTCCATGCATTTTCCCCTGCTGGAGATAAGCAATATTTTACTTTTAGCAGTTAGCACCTCTGACTGCCTAACACACACATAAGATTATTGATGTGGTAATTGTGAGAGGAAGCCATTTGTGTAACTAAAATTATTGGTAAAAATAAATTGATTATCCAACACTGTTTTATTCTTTCTTCTGATACCGCTATTCATTTGTTTGAGCTTGGCATTATAATTCATGGTATAGATATTATTAACTAGCCTCAAAACTATCCATTTTCACTTTCAGAACTTCTGTTCGAAGGATACCATTTTTTGTGGAGTTTTTGATGGTCATGGTCCTAATGGGCATAGGGTGGCAAAGAAAGTCAGGGATTCTTTTCCTTTAAAGCTTAGTGCTCAATGGGAATTGCATCATAATAATATAGATGGACTAAGTGATATCAGAAGTCCCAGGGGAAATCATAAGTCAGAGGAGATGGGGTTTAGAATGGTCGATGATAAACCTACTGCCAGTGATCATGAGCACAGCAGCACAAAAACCTTAAAGGCGCTGAAGGAATCTTTTCTGAAGGCTTGCAAGGTTATGGACAAGGAACTGAAACTGCATCCTGATATTGATTGCTTTTGCAGTGGGACTACAGCAGTCACCTTGGTCAAGCAGGTAAGAAATATTAATCACTAGTAAATATTTTCTTGATCATTAACAGTTGTTTACACTTTTTTGTGCCATATGTTCTTGTAGGGGCAGGATCTTGTTATTGGAAATGTTGGGGATTCAAGAGCCATATTGGGTACCAGGGATGATGAAGATTCTCTTATTGCTGTTCAGTTGACCATTGACCTGAAGCCAAATCTTCCAAGTATCTCTCTCTCTCTCTCTCTCTCTCTCACACACACACACACACATTCTTTGTGTGCGTGTAACTTGAAGAACTCCATCTTTGTATGCGATTGCCCTTTGTCAACAGGTGGAAAGAATTTTGGCCATCTACGGGATATTCTTGATAGTTAAACTATATCATTCTTGCAACTCCCCTCTCATTGTTCAATAATACCATACCAACAAGACATCTCTAACCTCTTTTCTCAAGAGCCTTCTTTAAGACCTTTGTGTTTAATCATTAGCTTTGGCATAACTCCTGTTAATTAAAAGGTGCCTGACAAATTTTACGGCTGCTAGTCAACTTCATTTTATAACATATCAACTACCTAAATTGATCAAATTGTGCAAAATTTTCAACCGTCTGAAGGTTTGTATAATTCAGTTTATATAACTTGTGTATCTATTGTAAGTCTGGTTCAACTTGTTGAAGACGGTTATTTTATATTTGACTTGGCTTTTTCCTTTTGGGTTTTCTCTGATACTTTTTACCCCTCAGTGGAAGAACTTGACTTTTGTAAAGAACGTATTGAGGATTAATTGTACTATAACTTTGTGATATGATTTATTAACTGTTGTGACCAGAATACTTGGTAATTCTATTTATACTGATGTATATAATCTACATTCTTTTCATTTAGGGGAAGTAGAGAGAATAAAGCGCTGCAGAGGAAGGGTATTTGCTCTTCGTAACGAACCTGAGGTTGCTCGAGTTTGGCTGCCCAATGCTGACTCCCCAGGTCTTGCCATGGCACGGGCTTTTGGAGATTTTATCCTGAAGGACTTTGGCCTGATCTCTGTTCCTGATGTCTCACATCACCGCCTTACTGAGAAGGATGAATTTGTCGTATTAGCCACAGATGGGGTAACAACTTCTATCGTTGTGATATGTTATCTTCCATAAGTAACTTGCATATTACATTGACAATGCATTATTCTTTGATGAGTTATCAACATCCATGTTTTTTTGTCCTTTTCTGGACTAGAATTTTTGGAGTCCCTTTGCTTAGAAAGTTTTGCAATTCATATCAAAATTTAATAATACCCTTCCTTTTTGTTTATCTCTGCAACTTTCTTCGGTGTTTTTTCTTTAAAAGAAAATCTTTTGCTATTTGTAATATATTATTGTCTCCATTTGTCTTACATTGCAACATAGATTATGTTTTGACTGTTTTCCAGTAAATGACCTGCTATCAGTTTTTGCATTTAACTGGGTTATGGATCTTTGTTGTTCTATCAAGATTTGCTTGATTAAACGGATGGAAAGCACAATACCATTTAAAAATAAAAAATAAAAGGAGACATTTTATTATAATAGGATTTACATAGATGGAGGATAAGATGTCGTTCCTAAGCAAGAACTTAGCTTTGTACAAAAATGCACTTTTGAACTTGCTACTTATAAATTCCAAGCATACTAAAGATACCAAGGTGCTGAACTTGTAGCGTCCTGCCAGAAAACTTTGCCTTCCTGCAGTCAAAATCCATTTAGTCGAAGGAAAATGGTCCCAAATCCAATTGAATTGTTTCAGCTGTGCATGGCGAGGATTATTGAAGAAGGTTTATAGATTTGAATTGTTTTTTACTTAGTTATTTTTGGGCAGATTTGGGATGTTTTGTCGAACCAAGAAGTTGTAGAGATTGTGGCATCTGCTTCACGTTCTTCTGCAGCTCGTACACTAGTTGAGACAGCTGTTCGAGCATGGAGGACAAAGTACCCTACTTCCAAAGTTGATGATTGTGCCGTAGTTTGCCTCTTTTTTGGTTCAGACCTAGACTTGAAGTCAGCTTATTCCACAGACAAGGAGATACCAGAGGCATCAGTTAACCCCCAAGCTGACATTGGCAATAGGGGACCTGCTCCTGAAACCAGAGTTGACTGTTCAGGATTCTCTAGAGGGGAGAAAGGAGATGGAGTGAAAGCTGAACAGCAGCAGTAGCATAGCTTTTACCTCTTGTCTCTGCCTAGGCCTTGCTGATTTTGTTGAGAGGTTGGGAGAAGTAGGTTCCAACAAGGGAAAGTGGTCATTCTTTTGGTATTTTTTTGGTCGATTTTACTACCAATATTCTTTTCATTATTCAACTGTCACTTCCTTCAATAGCATTTGATAGGAAGGAGAGGGTCTTTCTTTCTTTGTAATTTTTTTTCTCTTAATATATATTTGGAGGGAAAAGGGGTACCGGCTCTATTTTTTTGCCGGAGTTCATCCTTCCCACTCTGTATATTTGGTTTAGATTTGGAGTTTTTGTAAATCCAAGTCTCTTCTGGACATAATATGTAGGTTGTCAGTCTGGTGGTTGGGACTTTTGCTGCCTTGTCCTATTGTGGTCTTTTGACAATAAGGTCATGTTGTTGGGAAACTTTTGTTGTTTGGACTGTTCTTCAATTGTAGATTTACGTTTCCAATTTCATCGACTTAGACCGCAGAAATGAAAAGTATAAAAGGTTTCCTGTTTGCAATGAAAATTTTGAATGAGTCTTAAGTTGGCACTCTGCCTGCACATGGGCTGGTGTACTTGTTTCCATATCGGACAACATTAAAGTCATAAAATCGTAACTGCGTCTGTGCAGGCCTGTGGCCTAATTAGAGAACAAATATTCCTTTCTCTTATAATTTCCAAACTTCAACAAATATTAGTTTTATATATATATATATATATATATATATAAAGATAATAATAGCCTTTTAAGTTTTCTCTTAAATAGACTAATTATTTTGAAAAAAAATTTAAAATACAAAAGCTGGAAGACAAATGAACACGTCGTCTTTGTATTGAATCATATTTTTTTTATTGGTTATCATATCATAATTTTTAGTATCTGTTATTATTAAAATTTGAGGTCAAAACTATTTGGATGAGCGTGTCCTACCACTTGATTACTTCTCTAATATTCAGGAATCATATTTTCATGTTTGGGAGAAAATTCAAAATTTTAGTATTATTTTTTTTGTAGTTTTTTAAATTGGTATATGTGGAGATTTAAAGGAAAAAAAATAAAAAGGGCGAAGGAATGTTGTGCACTTCGATTTTTCAGTTATGGACAGCAATAAATTCAAATCCACTTTACGGGTCTTGAGATGAGAGATGCGTTAAATAATTTTTTTATTATGAAAATATGCATATAGTTTGTTAATTAAAACATGATTAAAATGTTTTTAAGAAAAAATTGATCTTTTTATTAAAAATATGTTTTTTGTTTTTAATAATTATGTATTAGTTTATGATACGATATTAAAATTTGCTTAATATTGGCTCTCTAGCTTCTGCTCAGCTACTGTTTGAAGGACACGTGTAATTAATTTATTTTTTACTTTCTGGTTTCATTATCTTAACAAAATCGAGAAAGACTCCACCAATCATATCAGATGTGGCATTTTGGAAAGAAACACACCCAAATCTAAATCTATGCCGTACAGCTGGAGATTTTCCTTATTCAAATTTAAAAAATCACAAAAATTTAGAACTGGAGGCATATGCAGTTACAGTTTTCTATTTTGATTAACGTCCAAATTACTCTTGCTTCGATTTTTGCTTTTAATTGCAAATCTCCTCACCCTTTTTTTTTTTTTTGAAAAAAAATCACATTTGATCTCTTGATCTAGAAGTCACATTACATTAATTCCGTGTCATCTAAATTTAAAAAATTTAATTTTATAAAATTATTATGATATCATTCTTATTTATTAATACCATTTTAATTTTCCCTTAGTCTTCCTCAATCAATCTATCAATACTTCAGGCTGAAAATGATGAATCTGTTGAAGCTGTCAAATTTTCGCACTTGACCTCTTGCATGACCAAAATGCCCTCCGCGGCCAAAGGAAACGAGTCGACCAAAGACATCGCCTCGATTATGTTTTAATGGATGATAGAAAAATGAAATACCAAAAAATAAATAGTCAAAATGGGTTAAATTATTATTTAAAAATATTTTAAAATAAAATTATATGAGATTTTAAATCATTTTTTGACACCCAAAAGGCACAAACTTTTTTACTTGAAGAGTTTGCAATAAAATGAAATGACTAAATAATATAATTATAATTATATCTTCAATGGTTACAAACATGTTAGAATTACATTTTAATTATAAGACTAATATTCAAAAAATAATTTATAAATTATCATATTCTTTAATAACCCCTCCATTATCTCATTAAATTTCTAAGCAATAAGATGACACTTATTTTGCCATTTCAATTTTACTCCTCCTCATTATATTTTTTTTTTATTATTTGTCATTCATTTTCATTATCATATGACATAAAAAATATTTTATTATTTTTTATAATTTAATTGTTTAGAATTTTATTAGTTGGGATAAATGTAGTAATTTAAATTATTTCACATTTAAATATTTTGTTAGAATATGCTTATCTATTTGTTAGGATTTTATATTTTTATATTTTAATTTTATGATAGGACTCTTTATAAATAATCTTTAAGTCTTTTTTTTTTTCTTTCCATTCCTCTTCTCTTAAAACCCTTGTATGTTATCATGTTGTAGTAGTACTACGTGTAAGGAGTCTTTTCTTTTCCTATTGTGTCTATCGACTATTTTAATTTAATAAAGTATTGAGTTAACATAATTTTCTTCCTCTTATCTCTTTTTCTTAACTTCTTTCCTCTTTCGCCTTAATTTTCTCCTTCTCTTTCAGGTTGTCCTACATCAATTGATATCAAAGTTGAACTTTTTCTCCTTCATGCCACGCACACTTGCTAAACCTTGCTAGAATCTTGTTGGAAAATACAACTACAAAATATGTTTACCTAAAAACACCCACTTCGTGCAACTATAAAAAGTATTTTGAAAAATTTTTATTACATTTTAGCTTTGAAATAGCTCAAAGTAAGTCCTTACTTTTTTTCTTTTCTCTTCTTACCCTTTAAATATAAATGGCATGTTTGGTTAGAAGGAAAGTTGTGGTGGAATGGGAGAGGGAAAACCAAAAATTCCCTCTCCCATGTCTGGTCATTGCCAACTTTGCACCAAATTCCATTCCTAAAGATTTGTGGATTACCTCAAATGTGGGAATATAGTTTCCATTGGTATAGCTAAGGAATCATCTCATCTCCTAGGAATGTAAAATTTGTGCCCAAAACACCCTCCCTACCGAATGGAAAACTCCTACACATCGATACCTCACATTTGCATTTCTTAGTTTAGTGATATATATATATATATACACACACACACACATAAAATTAAACTATGAAATACACGTCTATATTTTATGAGTTCATACAAGACGGGTGCAAATCAGAAAAATAAAAAATATGCCCACGATACTTGTGTGTGTGTGTGTGTGTGTGTATATATATATATAAAGATATTTCTAATATAAGGTGTTTACTTTAGGACTGGGGTCAATTCTATCATATGGTAATATTAACATCCTATTTCCAGTGTTTTTTTGCAACCCAAACATTGTAGAAGTAGTCTCATTTATTTTCTTTCCATGTCTGACCAAATCTAATAGTAATACTTTCCATTACACCTTATTCTCATTCCTTCAATTTTGTTTTTGCTAACTGGTTTACAAAAGTTTGTAACGATTTCCATATATAGCTTTGCTCTCGGTAAGTTATTGTGAATTCTTCATCCTAGTTGTTACCTATTTATTAAACTTGATTCTAGTAAAGCATTAGCTCTCATTGGGTCAAACTTAATGAGTTGGGTCTCCAACTTTGTGTTGGGGCAACTTGAGTCTATCTTAGCCTATAGTCAAAACTTATAAACCCTAATCTTAGAGAAAAAAATTACTAATATTTAAGTTGTTGTGGAACAAAATATCCAAGCATTCCAAATGCCCCAAAAGATTTTAGAGAACATATCAATTACTGATTTAATAAACTACATAGTTTTATTAACATAAAACATGACTTTTTATATGATAGTGATACAATAGATGTAGTCGATATAGAAACTCTTGATATTATTATAGTAGAAACTCTTAATTGCCCATCAGACCTCCAAATTTAATGTAATAAGTTATGAAAAAGAATTAGAAGCAAATTTAGGATATGAAATTCACGAGGCTTCTTTAGCACATTCAAAAGTTACATATCAAATTATAGAATACCCATTCAAATTTATCTTACTCTGTTATGCCAAATTGACTTTGGTATTTGTTATTCCTATAGTATTATATGACCAAAAGTCGCTTTTGCTATCAATTTACAATGGATTTTTTTGCTTTTTTTCATACTTCAAAACTTGAGGATGAGTTTATTATTTGTTTGTAACTTGGTTATTAAGGATAAGCATAAAAATTTTATTATCTATGTAGGTTTTGGTTAGTTAAGATAAATTTAGGAATTTGAATTATTTTACATTTTATTTTGTTAAGATATGCTTGTCTATTTGTTAGAATTTCATATTTTTGTATTTTAATTTTGTGATAAGGCTCTTTATAAATAGATCTAATTGTCAAATTGTTTAGCAGGCTATTTTGATTAAATATAGTATTAAGTTAACCTAATTCTCTTCCTCTCCCCTCTTTCTTCTCAACTTCCTCCCTTTTTGCCTTGATCTTCCCCATCTCTCTTTAGTTCTCCTACGTTACATAACCTTTGTGTAATTTTCAGCGAGGATGATCCAAATTAATGCTATGGTTGTATGTTTATGGAATCACAAGAAGCTTTTCAATAAAAGGGCTGAAGAACATCTGTGTTATGACAAAAGAAAAGAAACCAACATGAATTGGTACTTTTTTTTATCTCGTTGTTATTAAGTTTTTTAATTAAAATATGAGAAGAATATAATCTATAAATAATAACATGACGAGTAAATAATTCAATTAAAAAAAATCATATTTTTATTTTTTATATTTATTATTTTAAATTAAAATATCTAATACAAAGAATAACATTTTTTTCATGAAAAATAGCACGTGGTTTCATGAAGATTATAAGATTAGTACAATCCTAGCAACTGTAAATTTGACTTGAGAGTATTTTGTTATTATGTAATTAATTAATTACCAAATATAGTATATTAATATTTGATCATTATTGATGATGAAAAAACGAGCTTTCCGCTGTACGAAACTACATATTTGGAACTAAACATGGCCGTTGCTAATGGTCAGCGCGTGTAGCCAAGCGCCATCCAAAAAATATGTCATTTGAAGAGCAAACTTTCCAAAAATAATCAGATGAAGCAATTAATTGGTTGAAATTCGTTGAATTTTTTTCCTCTTTAAATTGAAGTAACATTGTAATTAGGGCTAAGGATCAAAGTAAGTACTATTGATCCTTTTCCCCACATATTAGCACTAAAAAAGGCACATTCAAATTTTAGTTGACTTACAATTATATTAAATTGAACAAATATTAGTTAACGACGTTAAAATACACTTATGTTGCAACTCTATTACATTGGTGTAATATTGCATGTGTTTTTCTTTTCCCACACCGCTAGATTAAATTTGAATTTGATCCAAAAATGAGATAAATGCTTATTTTAGCTTTTTAAGTAGATTTTTCTTTCTATGGCATTAGGTAGAATCAATTTACCAGAGATAAGTAAACCAAAGTATTTATGACTAAACGTATAAAAATATATAAATGAGACATTTAAAAGTGTGCCGCACATACTTGCATATATATTCATAATTTCATTAGTTCGTCTATCACTGACCACATTTACCCAAAAAATTTTCCATAACTTTAGGAGTTTCAGTGTCATGTAATTCAGGTCCCAAACAACATTTCCACGGGCAGGCAAGACAAAACCATAATGCTTCAGTAATATACAAATGACAATATCAAAAAACGAGTGGTTAAGAAATAGAACTCAATGTTTGGCTTGTAGCATCTAATTACACGTTGCCAATTTGCCATAAGAAAAGTTAAAATAAGCCAAAGTCTAAGATCATATACAGTTGGCGCTTAATGGTAAGCTTCTGCAATTTACAAATTCACCATGGGAAGAAAAATTTTACCCACAGTCATGCTCTGCTAAGGTAGTGTCCTGGTTTTTCCTGTAAATAATGCTTGACATAACATTTACAAATTATGAAAATTTCTCCCATAATTAAGACTTTCTTTCTAATTTTAAATTCTTTGTACTGTAGTTTTGACTATGGCATATGTATTAGCTGCTGCATTTCAATAAGCTGACTAGAGCATTAGTGCAAGTAGAAACAAAATGATTATCACCGGATGGGTATATAAAGTGCAAGCAGAAGATGAAATATAGTGGAAACCTACTAAATGAACTGTTCCAGTCCGCTCATCTTTCACTTCAATGCTTGAGGAACCTAAGATAAAAAATAAGAAAGATAAAATGGACCGTTGAACAAAAGAAAATAATGCAAGTAATTCATAATTGATTTCTCATAATTTTCTTAGTGAATATACCCAACTTTCCTCAGATCAAATGCCAGTTAGCCAGTCATACAGGAGAGTTGAACAAATAAATTTATGATTTCAATTTTCAATATGTGATGTGCTGTGTTAAAAATCTAAAATACAACATTCTGATGCAATCAAGCACAGAACTTTTGATGCCATTATACCTCTCTTAAAACTATTTAAAAAAAAAAAATACTGAACACACAAAAATTACAGACTGAAACAAGAAACTCCTCTATAGAAGCAAGGCACTTTTCACTCGGCAACAAAGCATACTTAGTATAAGTATTTGTGGGTTTCAGCTCATGGTCTAGGAAACTTTTCTGTATTCATTTTCTCTCTCAATAAATAATTGTTTTATCAATATAAAATATTTTTCATTTGAAGTTTCTCTTTATCCTATCCTGCGTGTCTATTCTATTCAGTGACTTAGTTGTATGTTGATAAAGTGATTCTTTCTTCGGATTTTCAAGATTTGCAAGATATCTCAGCCAGCAAATTAGACAGTAAACAACCTGAAGATAATGAAATTTGTAAAACTTGCACAGGTACAAGATTTTCCGGCAGTGCTGGTATCCCCTCAAATCCAGTCAATATTTACTTTGTACATTTAAATTTTAAACATATTTGTATTAAGTAAGCAACTAAGCATGTTTATTCCCCGTTCAGTTGTAGGGCTTGCTTGCGTAAGAGGTTAAGCTATAAATCTGAGGAGCTTTGCCCAATATTTTATTGATATTTTCAGATGATCAGGTTCATATGTTGCAAAAAATTAATTCAAAACATGATCTACACATCTTCACCACGCAGGAACATTAGTAAATATTTAGTGTAGCAAAATAACTGGATAAA
This sequence comes from Delonix regia, assembly GCA_037074485.1. NCBI lineage: Eukaryota > Viridiplantae > Streptophyta > Magnoliopsida > Fabales > Fabaceae > Delonix > Delonix regia. The sequence goes on from CM073451.1 coordinate 30,674,210, forward strand.
ACGGTGTTACTCAGAACTTAGCATGGAACTGACATAACCATTTAATAGGAGAGAATTCACAAGAGCACAAAAGGCTTGCTTAATAATAAATTATCAAACAATGATAAGATTGGGAATATGAACCTCATTTCCTTTTATAATTGCTAAGATTTATGTATCATTAAAAACTAAAAGTTGAAAGTTTATCTATCAAAAACAAAATAAAAAAGATCAAAATACACCAAAAAGAAAAGGAATAGAAATAGTACTCACAGTTATACTCAGTCCATCCAATAACCTGATTTTCAAGGTCATACAAGACTAGTTTATTCGAAAGCACTAAATCTGCAAGAAGGAAAAAAAAAAAAAAGATGTAGTTGAAGCTACAAAATTAAGGAGAGAGTAAACTTTGCAGAGATCCAAAAGATTACCAATAATCTCCATTAAAATTAGTAAATCAAATTAATAGAAACAAAAGGTGAATAGGAATTATGTTCACTAGCAAAAGAAAATTTATGAGTAGCTAACAAAATTTTACTAGAGTACATGAAATAAAGCAAACAAACTCCCCGTATGGGATTTATAGTTGCAACACATCTCCACAACTCAAATGATCCAGCTTTTACATCCCACAGACACCCCCCAAATTCCTCAGGCTCCCAAATATTCCCCAAATCGCATGGAAGAGGGCCAAATGTGACTATAGTATTTCACTTATAATGCCCTACAAAAGGTGCTTACTAAGATCCAGCTTCAAAGTTCAGTTTAGTATAATTAAGTCTGGCTCAATTTTATGTTGACCTATTTGACAATAAATGGGTCATTTGCAGGTCGAACCAGTAAAAATTAAACTTCTCTCTTTATTTGGTAGTCATTTACTAAGCTATGATAGCTTTGTTTCTCCAGAAATTCCATTTTAGACTCCATAACTAGTTTTTCTGGACAATTTAAAATATGATGCATATTCCGTATAAACAGCCAGAGAGAATATTAAACATCAGAAGCATTGCTCAGCAAATTAGTGCTGAAGTGTAGTATATAAATAAAATTCTCTAAGAGAATACCTCCCAATAGGGTCATGTTCTTACTATCTCTGGATTGCATCCCACTATTTTGCCAACCAATACACCAGTAACCTTCCTGTAAAGATATTCATTATTATCAAAGTATGGTACATATGGATTGTACATAGGAGAAATCTTGACATACAAAATATGTGAAAAGCATAAAATTTAGGCCCTGCATGTATTGACGTGGACTGAATCAAGGGAACAATAGATAAAGTTAGGACTAAAACTACGTGAGATGTTAAGCATCTCACAACTTCAATTGTCTTACAGTTATTTTTTTCTTTTTCCTTTTTATGAAACTTTAACAACCCCCCCTAAAAAAAAGATAAAAAAGAAAAAGAAAATAATGTTTAGATATGGAGTTCGGTAAAATTATTTGATTATGGTGCATGCTTAGAAATGAAATTAAAAATGAGAAGTTTGCTATGCTTTACTAGAACGTTCAAGCTGATATCGAGATAATTATTCATGTTAAAAAGGTCACAAGAATTTGGATAATTTGAAGACACGCTTTTCCAGAAAATCAAGCCATGTGGCTAACAACAAAATTAGAAAGGCAAATAGACAGAGTAATCACTGATAAGCAATAGGCTCCAAATCAACTAGAAAGGACTACAGAAATACTAGAATGGACTTCTCAAAAAAAAAAAAAAAAAGATACTAGAATGGACAGCATGGTAGAGAAGTATATTGACAAAAAGCTTAGAAGTGTTTTACATTTTTAAAAGCTATACACTCCATTGCAGATATGACCTACCACTGCCAGGTTTGTAATTAAAAAATTAAACCACATTAAAATCCCCTTCCAAACACTAATAAGGAACACATAAATCTCAGCTCTTCCCATAAGGCGCCAGCATCAAGGTAAAGTAGGGTGGTAGGCAGTAAACCAACAATGACCCCTCCCTCTAATGTAAAGCAGGACAGAAGTCATACAAGTCCCATGAAAGAAATTGATCTTAATTGCCCATCTGGTGTCCCACATCACCATCACACCCAAATTACTTTATAAGGCTAAGTCAATATGAATATGAAAGGACAAAGATTATAATTCGATAGAAGCAGAGAGACATATTACATACTTCATATTTTTGACAGCCACATTAGCTTAGCATCCATTCCACACCCCTCCCCCCCCCCCCCCCCCCCCCGCCCCGCGGGGGTGCGCGGGGGCAAAAAGGAAAAACCCGAAACAAAATTGTTTCTGTAAAGCATATATGATTTTAAAATGCAGCAGAAGAACATCCCCGCATACATTAACCAAACACTAATTTTAACTTTCTCTCTGAAAAAAGCACAAGATGCATAAGCCATAATATTACATGGCCACACTAAAAAGTCAGAGATACCACCAAACTAAGAGTGAAAACACTAATAATATGTTCTAGGTCTAATCATTAAAGCCCACAAACAGAAACACAATCCAATAAACCTTTGATAACAAAAATATAGGAAACTTTTTCTACATATACTTACAGAGGGAAATAGATAATCATGTGGGTAAACCTTCAAAGAGAGTCCATTTACAAAATAAAAAGTGACAGCTGGAAATCCATCATCAACACTACAATTGTAACATAAAATGAAAGTCATTACACACCTGAATGGAATTGATAGTGAAATTAAGAAAGAGAATATGTTAAGTCGGCAACAAATTTATTTGGGCCAACAGTTCTGCCAAAAGATCAAAACTAAAAATAACACCAGCACAAAACAAAACCAGAAATTTAATATAGCATTTAAAGTCATTCATGGAATTCGATAAATACAAAGTGCCCATTCAGATGGGCTTTTCTTGTAAAAGCCCAAAAAGTACTTTTGAAAGATAAACACATTTACCAGAAGCTAAAATTTTTTTTCTCAAAAGCTAAAATTTCGATTTCTTTAAAATTTCTTTTTTCCTTGTGATTCAATCAGTCACATAATCAGTAAGAAAGTCCATAAAACTTAACCAACCAAATATGTAACTTCCAAATAATCATGAAAAGCATCAGTTAAATTACCAAGAATTCCCATCAATGTAAGCATATTATCTATGACAAGCATGTGATAAGAGTTACCGAGTTAACTATTTGAAAAGATTATCACTTCTACTTTAGAAAAGGATACAGCACAACTAACTCTAATTAGATTTATAGTTGATATTTTTGTGCTAGAAATATTGCTCTCTTACCCAATTATATATCACAGTTAGAGGTATTACAACAGAAAGGACTGCAAACCATTGATAGAAGCAGACGAAAGTAAACACGTTAATTACTCCAACAGAAGAGAATACTTTCAAACCCACTACTGGAAATTCAAGAACCAGCATTGATTTCAGTATCCTTCAGTTTACCAAAAGAAGAGAAAAATGTACAATTAAGAAAATGAATATCCTCCACCTCCAAAAAAAGAGGCAGAAACTGTATTAGTTCCGTGAAAGGAAACCCCAAGATTTTCTGAACTCTAAATGGAAACGATGTAATTGAAGATCATTGGATACACTCACAAACCCCAGCTAACCACCATTAAAATCTCACATCTCCAGAAATCACCTCCTTCCTCACAAAACCTATGCAAATATAAAAGATTTTCTGAAAAATGGTTATGCCAAACTAGTGTTCAATAGTTCTTAAAAGCAGGGAAGCACAAAAAGATACAACCACATCAAATAGCGATGGTATTCAATTTCATATATATATATATATATATATATATATCTTGAAGCAACAACTGATCCTTAAAATTTTGACAAATCCTAGTTATATTATCTCCTTTCTACCACAAAAATCAAAGATAATACAAAAAGATTTATGACTGCACAGATTACATCATACCTTTCAAGGTACTGGAAGCATGTATACTCATCCTGAAGTGTATGAACCTTTAAGCCGGGTTGCTCAGAAATTATCTAACAAAAGAACATAACTCAAACTCCTGTATGTGTAATTGAAATTTAAGCTTTGAATCTTGACACTTACATACCTTATTCACTAATGGCGCATAAATTGATTCAGGTAGATATGCCAAAGTTGTGCCACTGTCTATTATTGTCCCTTTTCTGTCCCCGGCCTCAAAAGCATCTGTTGGAAGACTAAGGAAAGTATGACCAACTTGAACTCCCGTCATGTTGACACTGTAATGTGGCCTAAAACAAATTTGAGAATGAGATGAGTCTCACCAGATTGAATTGTGTAAGCTAATATCTATCTTGAATAAGAAAAGAAAATTTTACTATCAAAGTAAACAAATTATCCCCGCATAAAAAAAATTGCCAACATTAAGAATGTATGAAATTATGAACTTGGAGATATGGCAGAGATATAATGTTTTATTTTAAGAACAAAAAAAAAAACAAAGTAAAAATTTGACCATTATTTGTCACATGACACGGATTAAAGACCTCTGAGATGTTTTAATTTGACTTGATTATGTACCATCATAGTTGGAAACTCAAATGCCTGCTTGAATTGACACCAAATGATTTTACATTTCATCACAATAGTAAGTTCCTCATATGCTTTTACTCAAGGTCCTCTAGCTTCAAAGGATTGCTTTAACCAAAACTTCAATGCTGTTGTGAAGACCTTTCTTTCCAGTTGATGCTATTCATTTTAAAGTTATTGCTTTCCACAAAGCCAAAGAAAAATATCCAAAAGCCTTGTTAAAATACTAAGCATTATAGCTCCTAATTTCTAAATTGTAACAAGTTTAATATAATGAGTTGAAGAAACAAATTGATTATGAAGGAATCATTGAATCATTACGCAAAAATAACTTCCCAAATCCCCAGGAGGAACATAAAACCAACTTGTATGTTATTTAGCTGAAGATACATCATGATAGCAGCCAACTAAAATTCAATGATGTATTCTCCAAATTTTTGAGACAAAGATAATGATACAGTTTTTATTTTTCACAATAAATTACATTTGGAGTTGGAAAGACACTTTAACTGGTTGCTATACAGATGGAGTTGTTGAAAAGTAACATGCAAACAATGACTCTAGTATGGTAATGTTAAAGATGGCATGCCACAAATCAATGAAGGATGGGTTAGAGATAGATATGTCACCTAGGTTATTAAGTAAGACTGAAAAACACAAGGCAAATAAGGATTAGGCAGTAAACCAAGGAAAAAAAAATGATGAATTTGAGTGATAGTGACAAAAAAATGCTAGAGTTACTACTGTAAACAATACAACTGCATAAAGAGTTCTATGGTAAGAGTTTGTGCGAAGGATCCCACGCGAGAAAAAGATTCGTGCAGGCATTACAAGCAGATGAAATTAGTGCTGTTTTAATTATTTCCTTCGTTTTCAGCCTTAAGCTTGTGTTAGTCTATATTGTAGTCTACTTCCAGCAATTAAAAAGCATTAGTGATAACTCACTTCCTTTAAGACTTCATTGGCTTAGGTTATCCATAAAACCTTTATGATATTCATCCACAAGCCCAATTGTAAATTAGAAATTGTCCACATATGACACTCCATAATATAAGCTACAAGTTCTTTTCTGGACCAGACAGCACATATTATTTTTAGAAAAAAAATTAAAAAGCATATTTACAAAGAGCATAATGTAAATCATAGATGTGATAATGAAACTAAAAAGCACTTGAAAGGGAAAGAGTTATACTGGTCTGTCAATAATGGAGTCACATTCACTTTAGGCTGCACAACATGCCCAATAGCAAATATACCACCACCATTTCCTCCATTTAAGCAATGAGCAAACATCTTTTTCACTTTTCCAGAAGAAGCAAGTTGTGAAATCATTGAGGAATTAGCTTTTCCGAAACCAAGTATTCCATCAAGTGCTTCTTCATTTGAAGAACTTAGATCTCCAGATTGTCTAGCACCACACCTGCAAAACAAAACTCGCTAGTGAAATACAGAGGGAGGCAAATATGAACAGGTCACACTTGAATTCACAACGTAAAATAATCATACACAAGACATAATGGGTGTGTGAAAATTTATGTCAGTACATCTTTTGGTGTTTATGTGAAATGAAAGTTCACTGACAGGTCTACAATAATAAAACATCCATATACACATACACAACAAGATTTTACTCATAAGAAGCATTGGTGCCAGAGGAAAGCCTACCCAAATATAACACTTCCATTAGCAGAAGCAGTTTCAAGGTCCCCAGACACTTGATCATATAGCACAACATCCTTTACGAAGTAACCTGCAGTGGAGCTCCCATCACCATATATCTCTAGATATGGACAGGAAATATTAGCCATGCATCCAGACAGAAGACCTCCATTTATCTCTTTGCAAAACTCTTGATCACAGGAAACCAATTTACCGGTGGAGGAGTCCCTTATGTCATAGAGGGTAAGATCCATCTGTTATACCCAAAGAAATTTCAAAGAAAAAAAATAAAGAAGAACGATATCAGAACATTTCATAGTAGTACACGGTTCAGGGTCCAGACATGCAATCGGATAACAGTAAGCTCTAGGTCATAATAATGAAAAATAAAGAGAAAACACAGATAGTGCTTGATGACAAAGGAACTAGCAAGGTCGAGAAGAGACATACACCGAGGCTACTTCTGCTAGGACATTCTTTGCATTGGATGCAGTTAACCCACATAATATCACTTCCAGTATCTACCTGTAAATAATAATCCTTTGAAGGTGTTCCAATCCCAATTTTAGCATAATAAAGCCTACAACATATCCACAAATACATAACACCTAATTCAGGACAGCAACTCAGATATAAATGAAAAAATTGAATTCATAACAATAGCAGCGGGAGAGGGACCAATCACCCGTTTCACCAATTGAAAATTCAGACTATGACCCATTAAAATTAAGCCCCTAATTTCTTTCAGAGAGTAAATAAATGTACAAATTGAAGCCACATGTGGAAGTACCAAACACCAAAGCACTGTGTGAAGCACATAAAATTAGACGGAAGAAAAATGGGAGCTAGAGAAGTAAGAATAGAAAACCAGACCCAACACCATCGGGGCGGCCACTACCCCCTAAGGGAAGGTCGACTCCGGCGAGAAAACGAAGCTGACGGCGACTGTCGTGAGCTTTTAGGGCAGAGAGGGTGCGCTCTTGGCCTGCGTACTTGCTTTTGACGCTGAAGACGCCATGGTTGACGGAAGCAGAGGAAATCAAAAGAGAGAAGAAGAAAGCAAAAATGAGAGAGAAGGCGAAAGAGGCTCTGAAAAAGGGCATGATGATGAAGAAGAAGATATTCATCACAGTCGTTAGCTTCCAATTTGGTTTTTGCAGAAATTTGGTTTGGACAATGCAAAAACCAAATTGATTCTGTGATGCTGTATTCAAAGCCAATGGCTGTGTTGCGGGGGTGATGGTGCGCGTGCCTGCGTGCCAAGTCTTCCAGTAGCGTATGACTCCTACTGTTGGAGCTGGGCTCTACATGGTTCGCTTGCAATCGCTGACTCGCTTTTGGAGCGCGTGACTCGCTTGGGTACACAATCGAGTACACTGTACACTTGTTTCTTTTTCTTTTTTAAAAAATGATAAAAATACCATATTAATCTCCAATTTATTAATAAATGTTATTTTTGTCTCTCATTTATTTTATTATTTAAAATAGTTTCAAATTAAAAATTATCATTTTGAATTATTAAATTGTTACTTTTTGGACTTTCATTTTTTATAATCTCCTCAGAAACAAAAAATAAAGTTATAATTACAATTATTTTAATCAAATTCTTAAATTTATTACTCATACTATATCATATAAGCTTTTCAAAATAGTTACATTTTAAAATATGGAATAAATTAAATTTATTATTTTTAAAGTAAATAAATAATAAAAAAATTTTAAAAAATTATATTTTAATTTAAGAGAATTTTGAAGATCACATCTTAATTTCATAATAGTATTATATATATTTTTATAATAATTAAAGAATCATATAATTCAATTATCTTTCAAGAAAGAGATTAATTTATCCTTTAATTTAATTCCAAGAAGATTTATAAAAATACTTCAAAAATAACTAAAATTTAGGAATTTGTGTCATACTATGAGAGGGTTTTGGCTTTAATTTTATATTATTACAATACTAAAAATGTTTATAAATTAAGCCAAAATATTATAAAAATCATATTTGTTACAGTGTTCGTGAATATATTGGTCAATTTTTTTAGTAGATATGTTAGATATGCATAATCTGTACCATGTTAAATTTATTATTTTGTGAGGGTGATTGATTTGGGTTTATGAAGAATTCCCCCCCCCCCCCCCCCCCTTCCTCAAAAGTAGAATCAAATCTAGTAGTTTGGACCCATGTGAATTTATTCATAGATTAAAGATTTCATGTAATGAAGAGTGAGTGTCTTGGATTACATTAGTTGAGATGAAGTTGCCAGATTCTTGGCTTATTATTAAAAGCTCTTTCTATATGTAATCTTTTTACACATCTGAAAGCTAGCTCTTTTATAATAATTCTTTTAAAAGAAAGGCACATTTCTCTGAAAGTCCTTATCCTAAAAGATTCATTAGATAGTTATAAAAAAAAAAGTTATCTCCTAAATTTCATTGCTTTGGTTAAATATGAAATGGATGAAAGTATAAGAAAATTATGAATGAAGATATGAAGATGAGCAAGTGGAGAAAGAACTCTAACAATTTTGAAGTACCATAGAAGGCTAGGAATTGCATTAGATGCATTCAGAGAACAAGAAAATTAATCCAAAAAGAAAATATTGCAGAGCATATATGACTTCAAATATGTAGAAAATAGACTGAATGAATATGGTGGTTTCCAATTAGCATTCTTGGCCATGGAAGGCGTTTTTTTGACCAACGAGAGCTGAACGTACGGACTTACTGCCTTGAAAAGTATGGCAGCGTAACGTAGCGTCAACATCTCAAGTTTGTACTTTAGTCTCACACCAGAAGAGCCCCACGGTGAGGACGAAATTGAAACAAACTCAGTATATAAATTTCTGGACTTATTAAAAATTGTTCATGGTTGCATTCTTTTTATTATAAAAATATTATATGGTCTTTCTTCTAAAACAAAAGAAATAATTCATAACTAAACTCATTATTCTGACATTCAAATGTATAAAATAATTAATTTCTTGAATTCAGTGGAAGTCAACATTATTTAATGGAAAAATAAACAATTATTGAAAACAAACAACATAGTCACATTTTTTTAAAAGAGAAAAAGGCATCCAATTTAAAGACTATATAATGGGTATTTTAAATAGAATTGTATAAAGACTTAAATGGCATGTCGGGTTAAAAGGAGAAAAGGGGCCAAAATTGAGCCAAAATCTTGGGTCTATTAACTAAGTCGAACCGAGTTTTGGATTCCATTCACACTTGATTTGATTACATTGCATTTTTCCTTTCCTTGTAAAATGCCAAGTTAGCCACCATGAACCCCATTAAAATAGTAGGCCCATACATTTAAAATGTTATGATCTTAATTTCTCTTTAGGTTCTTTCCATTTTAATAGTCAAGAGAGACGGATATGAATTATAGTAAAGATAAGGAGTAAGAAAAATACTTCCTATATCATGGATTTTGAAACCTTTACATCCACACAACCTATCCAACCGACCACCATTCCTTGTTTCCTTTCTATCCTTGATGTATGCTTCTGTGCCAACGCCTATAAAATTAACAAACTTATTGAGATCTTCTATAAAGATCTTTCACTAAGCCAACACCTTGAAAATACCCATTTTTCTCTCATGAACTCATATCATCTCAATATCCAAGACTGCTCTTAGACCTAATCCATCAAGAAGCTTATCTCTAAACCAAAAATTCTAATCAAAGAGTACGTCTACTCTTCCAATCTCAATTATGTTGAACTCCTATTCTCCACCACATAACAGTATGTCAAACTTGAAATCCCTGAAGACTTCATTGACCACCGGAAATCCCAGGGTTATACCCATCCCCATGTCGATGCTATCTAACTTTGCATCACTTATGATGGTTGTAAAGGTCGTCCTGTGATTGCCAGATTAGTCATCCTTGATACCACTTACTTCACCTACCAGCAAGCCTTGATTGACACAGTTCTTACCACCTTAAACGCAGGCACAGTTATCCTGACCATCTCCCCAAATTTTAACCTTAAGCTGTCATATCCAACTTTAAAAGACATATTACAAATTCATATTCAAATCACTAGTGCTAAACAAGTCCCAAACATCATCATGGCCACACTTCACCACCATATGGTCTTCAAAGTTTAAAACCATGCCATGGATCTTCACCTTCTGAACTATATGGAAGACGCTTTAATGATCATTGCTGAAAGGAAAGATATTCCTACGATCATCCATATACCCAAGCAAATCTCTCATAAAGATCTACTCTAGCTGATACCGACAGAATGGATGACCAACTATGAACAACGTCACGTTCATAGTAAGCCCCTTGTCATTAACCAAGCTTCCAAAGCTCATCCACATTCTTAGCAGCCAAGTCAAGATAGTCTTCAAAAAGCCTGAAGAATCTTCTTCCCAAGCCTCACAGGTCCATAACTTCAATCCCGATTCACGAGATCAAGAAATAGACAATCCCAATTCATCACTTTAAGACAGATGGTAAGCCCATTTATGACTCCCACATTCATGACCACTTTATATGGGATGTTGCTCTAAAGATGTGTAAGCTTGGATGCTTCTACCATGATCTAGCTTACTTTTCTAATGATAGCAGTGAAATCGACCTCTCTTCATATGAGAATGATTTCGAGGAACTTTCTTGTGCTTATGCCAAAAATATTCATACAAAATACAAATGCTGAATGAAATGGCGTGCCTAAAAAAATAACAACTTTTGGCCGAAGAAGAAAAAAAGAAAATCAAGACCTGTCGTCCATCTCACCCTTCCTGAACACACAGAAAGAAGACAAAGGTTCAATAAAATAGGGAGTCACATAAACAATGGTCTCTTGTGGTTCTCAGTAACACCCTGACTCCTTCAAATGTTTGATCATGATCTCTTCTCTAGAAAGAGCTGTAACAAGGTTTGGAATAGCCCATGCCTCCCAGCTAGGGTCTCTGTCCTTTCAGTGTGTTCGGAAAGTGTGAGATGGGTGGCAGGTCTTGATTTTCTTTTTCTTTTTTTCGACCAAAAGTTGTTGTTTGTTTTTTTGGCATGTTGTTTGTATTTTGTAGGAAATTTTTTGGCATAAGCACGAGAGAGTTTCTCGAAATCATTGTCATCTGAGGAGAGGTTGATTTCATTGCTATCATAAAAAAAGCAAGCTAGATCATGGCAGGAACATCCTGGCTTACACATCTTTAGAGCAACATCCCATTTAAAGTGGTCATGAATGTGGGAGACATAGACGAGCTTGCCATCTATCTCAAAGTGATGAACTAGGATTTTCCCAATTCTTGATCTCATGAATTGAAATTAGAGTTATGGACATGATATACTGCAAAAAAAGGAAGGACTTGTAGGGAAAAAGATTCTTCAAGCTTCTTGAAGACTGTCTTGACTTGGCTGCTAGGAAAGCAGATGAGCTTTAGAGGCTTGGTGGTGACAAAGGGCTTGCTATGAATGTGAGATTATTCATAGTTAGTGATCCTTTCAGTCAGCATTAGCTGGAGTAGTTCTTTACAAGATATCTGCTTGGGATATGGATAATCATAGAGTCATCTTTTCTTTCAACAACGATCATTAAGGCATCTTCCATATGGTTCGGAAGGTGAAAATCCATAGCATGGTTTTGAACTCTAAAGGCCATCTGGTGGTGAAGTGTGGCCATGATGGCATTTAAGACTTGCTCATCACCAATGATTTGAATCTGAACCTGTAATATGTCTTTCAAAGTTAGATCTAACAGCTTAAGGTTAAAATCTGGGGAGATGGTCAAGATAAATGTGCCTGCGTTCACGATGGTAAGAACTATGCCAATCAAAGCTTGCCAGTAGGTGAAGTAAGTGGTATCAAGGATGGCTAATTTGACAGTCACAGGAAGGCCTTTACAACCATGGTAAGTGATACAAAATTGGATAGTACTAACATGGAGATGGGTATAACCCTGGGATTTCTAATGGTCAATGAAGTCTTAAGAGATTTTAAGTTTGACATATTGTTCTATGGTGAAGGATAGGAATTAAGCATAGTTGAGATTGAAAGAGTAGACATACTCTTTGACTGTAATTTTTAGTTTGGAGATAAGCTTCTTGATGGATCAGGTCTAGGAGCAGTCTTAGGTATAGAGTTAATATGGTTTATGAGAGGAAGATGTGTATCTTCGAGGTGTTGGCTTAGTGGAAGATCTTTATAAGAAATCTCAATAAGGTTGTCAATTTTATGAGCATTGACACAAAGGCATACATCAGGGATGGTAAGGGAACAAGGAATGGTAGTTGGTTAGATAAGTTATGTAGATGTAAAGGTTTTAGAATCCATGATTAAGTAATTGTTTCTCTTACTCTCTATCTTTATTAAAATTCATATCCGTTTCTCATGCATTTAAACTCTGCTACTAAGGGTAGGATCTCGTATGTGGCATTGTTATACCAAGAACACAAATCTATTTTATATCTATGTTCTTGGTGTAACAAAGTCACTTATAGAATCCTACATATTAAAAATCTTAAAATAATCTTTTACTTTATAATATAATCTTAGTTTAGTTTTTTACAAATTAAAATTTTTAAAATGTCTTAAAATGGTTATTTATTTTTTTAAATTTAATTCAAAATAATTTTCTTTAATCTTATTAAAATGACTTTAGATTATATCTTAAAAAGTGAAAGATTATTTTGTTACTTTTAATTTGTAAATAATCAAAATTAAATTAAATTAAAAAAAATAAAAGACAATTTTAAAACTTTAAATTTATGAAAAGACAAATAAAACTGCATTTTAAAGTTGAAGATCAAAATTATATTTCTTTCCTTCTATACTAAACATTTGCTTGACTAACTGCTAATGATATTTATTTTGGTATATGCAGTAGTGTTTTGACAGATGACTGGCTCCGCTCACCCTAATCAAGATTGATATTTCATTGTGTTGTAATTTGAATTTAATGAAGGTGATAAATAGTTATGACAAAATTCTCTGTTGTTTATCTTTTTAGGAATATCTTCAGGGAAAGTTTTGCTTTCGTATGGATTATATAGATTTTTTTTCTTTAATTATGAAAAAAATTGTTAATTCTTATAGTTTAAAACAACCATAATAGTAGAAGGACATGATGGGAGCTGGCAGCAATAAACAGATAATTACTTTTTTATTCGTTACAAAAAAATAATTATTTTATAGAAAATTTCATTTAATGCATATACTATTGCTATAAACGTCAATAAAATTTTGTTTCTAGCAAAACGACGATAATTTAAATAATTTACTAATCACCTGTACGACAACAGCATATTAACCATGATTCCCTACCTATCACCATTTTTCTACCGAACAAGTTGGGAAGAGTGGCTAAAGTCAAAAGTCAAAACTAATAGTTAACAGATTCTGCAAAACAGAGAAACACACAAATATTCACCTACACATGTTAAGCTTCCTCTTCCCACAGCAGTGTTGATCAATGTATAGCCACCAATCACCAAAAAGTAACGTTCAAAAACTTATGTCCAACTTTCTGCAGCTCTTGCAGATAGTAAGTTCTTCAGCGTTCTGGCTAGTGGCTATGGAGGTTACAGAATCATTCATGAACATCTTAGCCACTATGTGATCACCTTCCCAGGTGTGTTAATATCCGGCTAATTAAAGCTTCCTTCTTCCCAGAAACAGGAAGATTATGAGCTGTAAGATAGTATTTCAACTCCACTACCGTCAAATCCTTCAACTGCAAAACAACACTAATAGACTCGATATCAGCATTCTTAAAACTAGCCATAAAATTATGATGACCTAGAAAAGAGGGATAACTCGAAGCTTAAATTTTCAATTTCATGCTGCTAGCCCTTCAGTGGAAATAAGTATGTTACTACAAATTTGATCAAGTATAAAGCACACCATCTCCAACCCCGTTATGGCTGACTTTATTACACTGTGACAAAAGAACTTGCAAGATTACCTTTCCAGTATCAGCAAGTTCACCCCAGTCATAGTTTGCACACTCATTTGTCGCATGCTCAGCTATTGCTTTCCGTTTTCTGGAAGCTTCAGTTGGCTTTCCATCAGCACGTTCGCTTTCCTCGTCATAATTCTCCCCATAAACAGAAGTCTTGAATTCTTCTAATGCTCTCACCACTCCGGGTCTGCAGGTTATCATTTCATATCCAAGACTTTACTGACCTTATGCTCATGAAGTTACAGAACCAAACGTGACAAAAAAACAGGTAAAATTTCTTTCTTCTTTCACTTTCAAATTTAGGTCTGTGGGTACCCACAATAATACCCAACACAAATTGAAAACTATTACCTAGCCATGCCTTCCTCATCAGGTAATGTTTCATCTTTGATTTCTGGTATCTCATCCTCCTCCAGAGCTAACGCCTGCAACACCGCATAGTGTCTCTGCAAGGCTGAAAGAACTTGCGTTACACTTCACTGTTACTAATACTAGGTAAAAATACTAGTTAATGATGCTACACCATATCACGGTAACCATATCCAGATAAGGACCCATCAAACATGGTTCTGCCAAAAGTAATTGGAGTTTATATATTATTTCTTTAAAGTAAAATTTGATTACACAGATTGTAACATTTCAAAATAACACCAATAATTAGAGGTCCAAAATACCAAAACTTGGTGCTGCCAACAAAATGGCATTTATAGCACATGCAATATTTCAGGTCATGCTTGCAACGATATAATTTACTTATTTATCAGTTAAATACACTGATGATTTAAAAATAAGACTTCTGCTCATGAAAACTCAGAGGTCAGAACAAAAATCAAAATAAAATTGTTTTAAGCAGATCTACATTTTGAAGTAGGATGGTCAAAACATTATCATAAGTGATACGAATTAGCAGCACAACTTTTCAAACCCACATTTATCTGTTCAGAGTCAATCAGCAGGCAACATTCAATCATTGATATACTTGATCCAGTATCTTGAGAAGTTTGCTTGTATATGCATGTATATATTACCAAAAATTATTATCTGTATCCAATTCAACCTTGAGACAGACAGAAGAATGGAGGTCACAAGGAACATATGCAACATTATTCTCTTCCTTTATTTTTTCCTTTTTGAGTGTATGCATCTGTACTTTTTTTTATTTTGGGGTGAAGGAATGGAGGAAAAGCTTACCAGGGTTTAGCCAAGTGGCATACAGAAAAATCTTTCGAGTCAACACGCTTAATTAAAGCAGCAGCCTTTTTAA
Organism: Delonix regia; assembly: GCA_037074485.1. Classification (NCBI taxonomy): domain Eukaryota; kingdom Viridiplantae; phylum Streptophyta; class Magnoliopsida; order Fabales; family Fabaceae; genus Delonix; species Delonix regia. The sequence continues at coordinate 30,689,535 of CM073451.1, forward strand.
TTTGGGGGCAAAGGAATGGAGGAAAAGCTTACCAGGGTTAGCCAACTGGCATACAGAAAAGTCTTTCAAGTCAACACGCTTAATTAAAGCAGCAGCCTTTTTAATTTGATCATCTGTTGCTTTAGGCACTGCCATGTGCTTACCTGAAAAATGCTGCAAAAATCCTCCACACGTTACTATTAACTCAATATTAAAAGTGAAAACTACACATTTCTATCTCTCGCTCGTTCTTTTCCCTTTACACAGACATCTAACTAAGGCAATTATCTACCTCTTCAACATGTCTGATGTCATCTGAATATGGAAGATATATCATGTGCATTCCTGGTGGCTCAATCTGACCACCTGCTCGGATAACCTCATCCTACACTTGTAGGCAGATGAATAAGGAAATAAACACTACTAAAGACAACAGACAGAGATTGAAACTGTCAACAAAATTTGATAGACTTGTTTATAATTTACGTAGCACCAGACCTTTAAATTCAGTAATTTACTATTAAATTCATATACTGGAATACTAAACATAGAGAACTTAGTTTTGAAACAGTAGCAAACAACATATAATTTAATCCACAACCACTGAGCCTCTTTCCTACAATAGTAGTACATATAGCCTAAAAGAAACTCAAATTCCATTATAGCCTTCATGCTCCAAAACTTGTATGACAAAAAAAATGCTTTCACATAAGCAATCATTGGAAGTATACTAAATCTTCCGGCTACATGAAGACCGGTAAGTATATTATGTTCAAGACACTGCCAAGTAGTAGTGCTGTTACAAGAGAATGCAGTGTAAAAGGTCCTCAATAATAAAGTAATAGAATAACAAGAAAGACCAGTAACAGGAAAATGAAAAGTTTGCAACAGTATGCAAAGCAATGATGACAGTGAAGTAGCATATTTGCTAATCATTAAGATTCTTCAAAAACATCAAACTAGAACACATGCATCGGGTTGCATCATTATTGGGTCTATTCAAATTATGCCTCATTGTGCAACTCAACAAATATTACCTGCGCAATAAGAGCAACCAATTGAGGTCGAGAAGTACTTCCATAGAATGCAACTGCAAAACTGAAAAAGCACACCAAGACAATACTTAAACAAGAAAATATTATCACACATTCATATGTCAAGGAATAAAGTAACCAAGATGAGGAGGCCTTAATAATTTGAGATTGAAAAAGTAAGAGAAGAATCCCAATTGCAGAAGTAGCCTAAACTCATACACTCAGTGAGTTAACTCACAAGTTTACCAAGTATACCAAAGACTGAGATTAAGGGCAAGGTGACATATTTTGCTAACCTAAGCTACTCTGCATTCACAAGTTAACACATGATTTTGAACCATGCTCTCAACAAGGCCCACAAAAGGTATAAAATGACAAATATTAACCAATCTAAAATCAATACCACCAACCATAGTTGCATATTTACATCCACCCAACAAGGTTTTTTCCGTTTCCGCTACACAAGATCTAGAAGGGCTTATAGGAAGACAAGAGGATATATAAACTGTTTGCATAGGCAAGGCAGTGTGTATACACTGGTGTATATGAAACTGTTGGCCAAGGTATAGCAAAAATTGTCCATGGCAGAAGCCTAGGTGTAAAGTTAAGTCATAGATTAAAGGTGAAACATGGAGCTCCGGTTAGGTGTGGTTAAATAGAAACAATTGTGTCTATACTAATAGTTGTAACTTTTAGCCTAGTGATAAGCCCTTGATCCAAGAATTAGTATCAAAGACAAAGTCACATGTTCAATTCCCAGCAGAGTGGAAATTGTTGACTAAGGGTTGGCAACAATTGGCTCACAACAAAAGCCCAAGTATGGGGGTAAGTCATAATCAAAATATAACACTTGATTGGGTGCAGTTAAGTAGAGAGAACTGCGCCTAGAGCTCTTAGCTTAATAGTAAGCACTCAACTCAACAGAAAATACCAACTACAAAGGCACAAGAATCAGCACTTTTTTCTTCCTCTCACTTGCAGGGCACATTTGGGAACTCAAAGTGATTTGTATATGAAGCGAAAACTATTCTAGACTTATTCATCTTGAACCCATCAAGCACCTTTCTTTATATATATATATATATATATATATATATATATATATGTATACACACACATATAGACACACACCCAGACACACATAAGGACATATCTCCCAACAAAAACTCACATATGAAGGCTGAAGGCTAGCAGCCTTCACTTCTCAGCCTTATGGCACCCCCTGTCCACCTTAGCACCATCTCCAGCAACTTAATATTGTTGTGAAGTTAAGGATAACCCAATTCAGGTAAAAAAAGGAAATGCCAATGACTAGAATAAGTTAAAGTTTGCAGCACTAAGCATTAGAAATCATTCAGCTGAATTTTTGCATCCCCAAAAAGAAAGGAAACTGAGATAACACAAGGCAACAATTGAGCAGAATAAAAAATTAAGACATTGTCCACCAAAATCTACCCCCTCCATAGACCACGAAAATAGAAAACAACTCCAATCAATGACTCCATCCTACATCATGCCAAAATAAAAGGAACATCCATCAACACTCCTGAGATGGACCCTCAGATAGGCCCTTCCACCTCTTTGAATGCCTTTAAAAATGTAAAACCATTCATCAGCAAGAGGGCAACTTAAACAAGTATAATAAAATTCATATAGTTGTCGACGACTATAATGAGAAAAGAATTCCATGTGCTCAAAAGTAGACTAACAATAAGATGTATTTATAACTAAAACAATTTAAATATGGAATCCTTAACTGCAAATAATACCACAAGCACTTAAACATGTACAGTCAATGAACTAACCGCTTAAGCCGTATCATGGACCGATGAAGTGCAATGAAGATACGAGTGCTGCCAACCACATCCTGCAAAAATGAAGAGGCAACTTAATGGAGAATGAAAGGAGAATATTAGGAAAAATAATAATTATTTGTATATCAGGATTGAGGATAAACACAATAATTAGAATTATTTAAATGGCTTTATTTTAAATTTAATTATCTTTTAGTTAGGCTTTAATAATTATTTACATTTTAAAAAGAATTATCCTATTAGGAGTTAACTATTGGGCTCTTTATAAAGCCCTTAGTAGTTAGGGTTAGGGCAGCCTTTTGATTGATCATTAATAAAGTTCTCTTTGTTCGTTAGCTGCCTCACTCCCAACCTTTTCTTCTATATTTCCCCCATTTTTCTTCTCACTCCCTCCTTTTCCTCTATTAGTTCTACTGGTTCTATATCATAACTATAATATAAAATAAAAAAACATATGAAATGCACTAGGGTGCAACTATAAGACTGGTCAAAGCAAATTGCAAATACTGACAGACCAAATAATAAGAAAATTACTTCATATTCTTCACCTGTTAATGTACATAATTCTAATTCAATGGCTCAAAGGAATCAAAACAGTCCAGAGCCAACAATATCATTCTAGAGGGAAAAGAATACCATATAAATATTAAAAAAAATATATCCAAATTTGAATAATTAGTATGAGAGAAATGATATGAGAAATTCAGACTCTTGATTCCTTTCAGTGTAAGTTCATGTAAGTCTTACTTCCAGTATCATAATCATTCTCTTACTAGTGAAACTTTTCTTCTTGACAAGCCAATGAATATAATACTCCTTCCAAGGTCAAGCTGCTTGTTTGGATAACATTATTCAAAAAGTTGATAATAAAGATATGTTGCATATTTGACGGCCAAATACAGCTCTTCTTAGATAAATTTCTTATGTGTAGACCTCGTTCTGAATCAGCTAGACATTTATTCCTACATTGTCAGGTCTCAGGTGGCTACTTTTTTATGGCTAGGCTTTGAGTCCTTGAGCAATGTGCTGTCTAACCATATAAAAGGTTAGCAGGCCAAGGTTGAGACATTTTGAGCCTGATTTTTCCATCAATCACGTCTCCCTTATCGCTCTCAGCTTCATCCACTTATTTCTCCTGTTTTTCTCAGTTTTTCATCTCTTGGAGCACATCAAAGGAAAATTACATTGTCAAGATGCAGGTTTGCCAAAATTAAATTATGTCAAAAGAACAAGATAAGACTTCAGTCAATAATCAGCATCAACCAGAGCACTTTGTAATTTTTAACCAAAAAAACAATATACTGATGAATATAGATGATATTCACAGTTTATATAATGATCTGAACAGTGACCTCATCACTTGGGTAAAGAAGAGTTGACGGCTTCAAGTTGTAATAATCTCTCAAGCAAGTTAATGGCTTGAATCCCAGAAGCTGTAGATGTCCAGGAGATACTCTTTTAATCTCAGATAGCTCCTCCATTGAAAATACTATATTCTTGCTGGGAAAAAAAAAAAACTGTCATATTATAATTACAGAATAAAAGAATACTAACATATCTTAATAATGAGAATAAAGGCATTTCAGTATTTCCAAAGGCATGTAATAAGTACATGTCATACTATTTAATGAAGGCATTAGTTTCAAGTTTCAACCAACTCATCATTAATCAGAAGGCAACAAACTAGTCCATGGTCCTGGTCAGTAACGCTAGTCAACCTTTTCTTTCATCGGTACAATCATTTTCAACCAGCAAATTTATTTTCCCTTCCTCTGTTAGTCTCAACCAACCACAATTTGAAAGAATATCACAAAGGCAAACCAAGTTACATTTCTACAAAGAAGCACAAACTTTTGTTTATGCAAGTCGCAACCAGTGAGTGTCAGGTAAAACATAAACCTAGTTTTCCTTTCACTTTCTGTCACAACTTTTCCAACAACTAGAACTAGGATATATCCCAACTGCCAAAGGCCAGCTCAGTTTTTATCTGTACAGCAAAGAGTATGCTAGTAAGGTATGTTCCTGTTACACCTAAATTTATAAGAGATGTTATCAGGGACATGTCTTGCCAAACGACGTGCTATGCTGTACAATAGCTATTACTTGTATAAATCATGCTGACGTTAGACAATAATAAAAGAGTGAAAAAAATTACATATTCATAACATTCAAAGGAGATAGTGAGAAGCATAAAATGCATACTTTTTATAAGGATGAAACCTTTTAGTAGATTCATCCAGCAATGCACCAGTATCAGCACAAATGAAAGTTCTTTCAATCTGCACCATCAAACAAATTAAACCCTTTCCTTATCTAGTCTTGAGAACATTATGATGAAGCTAAGAAACTATAAACAAAGGATAAGAAGATGACACTAACACAAATGTTAGCCCTGTTTGGCATTTTCAGCAAGCTAGTCATTACATACTTCACAAAATGATAGAGCCTATATCAGGAAATAATGCATGTGGGTTTAGTGTTTCCTGAACTTAAAACTCTAATAAGAAAAAACATCATACTTCTTTTCTTTTTTTTAAATGGGTCTACAATCCTGTTTGGCATTTTCAGCAAGCTAGTCCTTACATACTTCACAAAATGATAGCGTATATATCAGGAAATAATGCATGGAGGTTTAGTGTTTCCTGAACTTAAACTCTAATAAGAAAAAGCTTCATACTTCTTTTTTTCCTTTTAATGGGTCTACAATTATGCTAGTTTACAGCCTTAATCATAGTAACAAGTTTCAAATTCCCGTCTGATGGATATTCACAATGCTTTAGAGAACAGAAAACCTAAAATTACAAACCAAATCCATTCATGTGCGAGAGCCTGATAATATATTTAATATTTTATAACACAACTGTTAAAGGAATTATTTCTAACTTGATATGCATTTGAGGTTATCTCAATTATCAAATATTCAACCCAGTGAGATGCAATAGACATATTGTAGATATTGCACAACCAAACCATAATTGTTGAACTGTAAATTTACAAAGTACCATGCAAACAATTTTTAATATTAGGTTATAACATTCATCACCTTTAAAGGGCGATTGGTGACAGAATCAAGCCATGAAATTGTTCCTATACATCCAAAGCGAGGAATGTCACAAAGAATCTGAAACTATTATATCTTTTGTAATAACAAACTAAAAAAGATACAGGAGGAACCTTACTGCACAGGAATAGAAGGGGGAAAACAAAGATAATTTACACTAAATAACCTTTTTAACTAGAAAATGATGAGGACTGTTTACCAGGAGCAGTGGGACGAATTAGAGCATATGAATTCACTTCAATTGATAACCCATTCACTATTGTAAATTTAATCCTTTTGACAATTCGCTTCTTAAACATGCGCTTTCTTAGTTGATCTTTCATAGCCTCCAATCTGAAAAATGAAAGTAATTACATATTCAAGGACATCTTGAATATCCATTGCAGGGAATAATTAAAAATTTAAAACCTTCAAGTCAATATAAATTCTTGAGTCCAGGCTTATCACTATTAATCAAACTTACTCACAGTCAAAATCCTCATTAGTATAAGATAAAACAAGTTAAATTGTGTACTGTACTCTTCTACTCATTTCAGCCTTTATTTATCCCAAAAATGAAGAAACGATTTGTAACAACAGTACATATGCTGGTTCCTTAACATGCATTTGGAACAGCAAGTGTCTGAGCTTTCTTATTTGGATTGGTGGGAAGGTGCATGCAATCTAGAAGAACCAAAAGAAGTAGTCAAACCTTGTACAAAATTGGAAATTCTGAAAAACATCAGATTGCCATCCCGTCTATTCAGGAAGAAACCATGTTTACTATAGATTATCTGGAACCACAATAAAATTGACACCAGAGGAAAATGCCCCAGCCACTTACTAACTTTCTTTTTTGTCCAACACAGCCATTTACTAACGAAAACAACACTTTTTATTATTTCAATATAGAACGAGAAGAAGGAATCATTATTTCATTATATTCTGTAATTCTGTAAGCATTATTTTGGGATTTGTAATTGGATAGTCGGCAGGATTTGAATAAAGGCATTCAGACCTAGAAAAAAGTTATTGCATATCATAGTATCCCAGTATGATTAGGATACTTAGTTTCATAAATATTCATATATCCTCCAGTTAATTTAAGAATATTACTTTGATTATTAGTGATAAAATGATATGTTGACCTTGTGTGTATTTATTATTTTCTATTTATCTCGTTCCTATCCTAAACCACTTATTGTCACAACAATGATCTGAACAGATTTTGTAACTTCAATTCATGTAAATAGCACTTTATTTACTATATCTCAATGGAATCCAAATACTTACACAGCAAAACAATACAGATAACTTTAAGCTTATTATAATCTTCGCAAAACAACTAGTCCTTTGCCTCAAACCTCATCTGTTTCAGCAGCATATGCGCTCAACTCTCAAATTAATTCATCAATAAAATACAAGATAATGACAAAATCATAAAATTATGGAACCTGTAATCATCATAACTTCAGCAAGTCAAACTCCAAAGATATAGCTATTTTCCCAGTGCAACAAATAGTGACATGTGATGACATACTAATGCAAGTAAGAAAGAAGCCTGATAATGTGATAGAGAGGAAGTCATACTGGTTTCCTACTGATGGCATAAACTCAACAAGATCATCTCCTTCCAGCCCAACCAAATCCTGAAAGGCATACAAATGACCATGTAAGAATGACTACATATCTAACAAGTTATGAGAAGATATGGGAAAGAAAATTCATATATGTTAAAGACACGGACATACTGCATAGAACAGAGATACATTGAACTCCTCATCAGGGCGACTCAAGGGAAGAAGTTCAATAGAAATGCCAAGATCTCGTGCATCCTTCGAAAAGAAAAAAGAAGAGAAAACTGATGAACTAAGAAATACTTAAACCTCACTTCATTCAACCTCTATATGCTAGATGCCTAGAAGGATAAACAAATAGGTACTTTAGCTCTCTGCAGTGTGGTTCTTGTCATATCAGATTTTATAGCCCCGTGGATGTTCCCAAAAGGATCATCCTCATTTGTGAACAAAAGTATGCGTTTATCAACTGTCTTTGCTGACCTGTGATTAAGTTTTGATAATTATCACCAAGGACCATAAGTTACAATTATTCAAATAAATTGAGCAGTTTACAGTTATAAGAACAGCATATTACCCTTTGCGAAGAAGTGCCTGTGCCACCCAAAGAGCGTTGTAGAGAGAATTTTCTCGATTCCCAGAAACAATCCCATACTGGCTTCCAATATCTTTTAAAAATGATTCTACAGAAGAATGAGAACCCACAAATCAATCAAACATCAGCCTCAAGCCACATATAGTTGACAAGAAGGGCAAATCATAGAGCTTCAAATACCCCTAGCAAGTCTCTCAGCTTTAACTAATCACTATCATTGCTTTAGTCATTGCATGCTTAATTCTTGAATAAAATTAGTAGGAAGACGTAAAAGATAATAATTAGCCTTGCTTTAGCTATCAAATGCTATGCAAATAATTGCTTTTGTCACCTTCCCAAAGTTGTTTGGAAGAAAAAGTTCTAGTCATGCAAATAATATCTTCCTCATAATAAAAAATATCTATCTTGTTAAGTGAGCTAGGGCCACTAGACTTACAAGTTTGAATCTATTTAACCCTATTTAGAGTATATATAAATACAAATATAGGTCCTAACATGTAAGATTAGTACTTCCCAAATAATTTCTTGATTTCCAATACCATATATGTTTCCACTTGGATTTAGTTCAAATTAATGCAAGTATGCATGATAATCAACTAGTGAGCTAAAAATTTAATGATTTGGTTTACCGTTGATTTGACCAGGGAAGGAAAGATAATCCCAAAATTCAACACCAATATAAGTCTCATCTGAGATTCAATAGATGGTGACCTAGATCTACAGTTAGGATCAACATGGTCAATCATTTAAATTCTCAATAAGCCTATATCCACCCCTAACAAGCCCAAAAACTTACCCTCTACGCAATCAAATTCTTTTATTAGCCTCGCTGTTGGCCTGTCTAGATATTCTCTTTCAGCAACATTGAATACAAAAACACTATTTAAATCTTGCAAATTTTTCTTCTCCCTCTGCAAAAATGCAAAAAACAAAATAATAAATTGAAAAGGGCAAAATCTTGTATAATTAAAACCTGACTTGCAACCGAAAACATAAGTGTAAAGCCATGCACAAGTCCTGATTTTGTCATCTAACTCAAAGAATCACTATCTCTTATAGGCCAACTTTTTCCTGCCTCTTCACACACCTGTGTCATCCCATTAATACCTTCACTACTCCATGCTGATCTGTATATATTATAAGAAGTTACCATCACAGTTCAATAAATGTGAATTTTACACCCACAAAACAGTAGGCTAGTAGCAATTTTAGCCTCAACATCCTCCCAATCCCTTAATCTTGAAGTTACTTTCTATATCTATAACTCACTGTAAGGGCATTCATGAAGGGGCTGATGCAAGTACAGGGTTACTAATAATACATCATAAAGCCCTAAATGAAAAAGAAAGTATGCTAGAGTTCAAACAGTCCATGACATCTAAATATAATTCCAGATAAAAACAGCTTGCTTCTATTAAATTCTGAAAGGGTTTCAGACAGTAAGCTCATTTTAGTTTATATTGCTTTTCCCTGCCTTCACTGTCTTGCAACAATACAAAATGTTTCAACTGAAAAATTTAATGCTTTGCACAGTTCAACTATCTCTTCAAATTCACTTCTTTATAAATCGTAGGAAGCAAGAAATTGCTTATTCTCTTGATATAAGAAAATTTCTTGAAATGTTTGAATAAAACTATAATAAGAAAAATTGTACTCCTGATTTAAAACTAAATTGCAAACACCTATCATTCTATTTGTTTACCAAAAGTAACAATATAAGACTATTGGAGTGTTGGGTTAAAGGAATAGTTCAATCTTCTACTGCCCTTTCATAACAAATAGGCAAACAAATATTCTTCCAGTGAAACATATAAAATTCAAAAGCCCTATGTTAATCACATCACATGCTTGATGAAGAATAATATAAACATACAAATGGGAAGTTGAGCAACAAGGAAGGCGTTCTAAATTATTTTGTAAAACCTTTTTTATAAATTAACATCTTACTGTGTTAAAGAAGCATATTGCAATTTCATCGTATGATCTGTTAATGATCTGAGTCTTTAGTGACTGTGAGATACAACTCACTGCAATGTGGAAATGAGTTTCATCCTCTTGGTCTTCCTGCCAACATTGAGGGGGGAAAACTTCGTAAGAATGACTTTTGAGCACAGAATTGGTATATTTAGAAGTCTAAAGAGTTGCATTAAAAAGCATAAGCTAACATCGGGCAAGCTAACTATTTATAGCAGCTCTACATGTTAATAACAGCAATGACAACAAATCGTGATGGGACAGAGGGAAAAAATGCATAGGCAGACCCAGAAGAAGTCCACATTTCTTTTACGTAAAATGCTTAACATTAGACAGTGACAAAGAAAATGTGAGAGTACAGCATACCTTCTACAGCCCCACAACCACAACACATCAGGTAATTTATGCAAGCATTAAGTTACAGCGGTTTTACCCAGAAAGCGCAACAAAACAATACAGCAGAATGGCAGAATGAGAAGCATAATCAAACTAACCGCTGGACAAGTAGTGCTGAACATTTTAGGTGAAGCATCGACCAGGAAAACTACACATTCTTTGCTCGACTCCTTTTCCTGATGAACATTGAATCGAAAATTATCCAACCCAGCAAAAAAGAAAAATAGCATGGGAAGGGGAAAAAAAAAAAGTAAAACTAAATAGTAGAAACGTCTGAGAAGCAGCAAAACAACAATCACGATTAGCAAACCTGAGGAAACCCACTATCTGGGTCATCTTCATCGTCTCTGAAAACATCATCAGGATCCATATCCATTGACAGAGGGTGAAGATTAGAGTCACGAAATGAACAGAGATGAAGAGATGAATCAACCAAGAGTTAAAGGCCTAAAAGTACATAAGGATAACAGTAGCGTTCAGAAGAAGCTTCGTTTATTGCATTTCCTTGCGCGCCCAAATGAAGAGTCTCTAGAATTTGTATTTTTCCCGAGACCAATATATACAAAGAAGAAAGGGAAAAAAAATAAATAAATAAATAAAAAGTGCTGTGTTGCTTTGCCGGGTGTTTGGATAGCTAAGGGTGTGGTGAAATGGAGGCAGCGAGGATAAAAATTAAAATGCAGGTGATTTTAATAAAATTTTAATTATTAGATGCAAATTTAATAATTTAAATTTAAAGGTTGTTATAATTTTTTTTTATATTTTATAATTTTAAATTATTTAATAAAATTTTAATAGCTTAATTTTTTTAAATATTGGATTTAGAGTTTAAATATAGTAAATATAAAGAATGCAAATTCGTGCTTTGACTGTATTTCATTTTAACGGGAATGGATTGTTTTTTGAAAAATACTTATATTACACAATTTGTTAGTATAAAAATTTGCATAACAATTTTATAAACTGATCAAAACCTCTTTAAAAACATTAACCTTTTTCAATAAGATAATCATTTATAAAATTAAGTTTGAATTTTTATTCCAATATTATTTTTTGTATTAGAAATTATAAATTAAATTTATAACATTAATAGTTTTTTTCACATATTTAATTCTTGTTGTGTTATATATATAGTATATATAACTGTATTTAAGTCAAAAAAATATTATTATTATCATTTATTTTTTGCTATAAAATGAAATCAGCATAAAAATGTACATCTTTAAAATGAAATAAAATATGATATAATTTTAATATCTCTAAAATAATAATAAATTTTACTCTTATAAATTTTTAGTTAAATCAGAAAGTTAAATTAAAAGTATAATAAATACATAAATTTCACACTTTTCATTATAAATTTTGAAAAACATAAAGGCATAACAAACATGAGAAAGATTTAAAAAATAAATAAATAAAATCGTTGGCGGCGCACTTAATTAAAAAAACAAATTTACTTTGCATAATAAATTATGTGAAATTGATCTCAAATTAAAAAGATGCTTATAAATTATGCAAATATCACTATTGAAGCTATTTTTTTCATACTACATGTTATCATACAAATTTAGTGGCTGATGACTAAGTGATAATTGACATGGACCAATCAAAAACTCTTGTTTTGGCTTAATAAAACTTGTGAAATTCAATATATATATATATATATATATATATATATATGAACATCTTCACTATTGAGTTACAATGTGAGTAACCATACAATGAAGCAATCATGAGTTACAAATAGTAATGAGAGTTTAAATATCCTTAATATCTAAGAATTTATTCAGCTTTTTCTGTTACTTTTTTATTGCATTGTTCTACTTCTAAACAAATCATGTGGTTCTTATGTTTGTGAATGATTAGTCATTCAATTAATGCAATTCAGAGTCGCTTAGTAAAAAGTTATATTATTACATTCTTATACACAAATTATAAATACTTATCATAGGTTTAGTTACATTTAAGATTTAGGAAGATTCATTTTTAAAGTGTCGAGACTTATTTCTCGTGTCATACTGTAACACGCGTAGTCTGAAAATTGGTGTTTAATGTTACTTTACATCATGAGTCCATTCGGCTAATAAAATGACACTAAAAACAGAATATATATATATATATATATATATATATATATATTTATATATATATGCCCACGCTTCCAAAACTTTTAAATTTGATTAATTGACTCTTGCATTATAAAAATTTTAACTTAAATGATTTCAACCACATTATGTTAAATATATAGTAGAATTTGCATATTATATGATTGACACGCATTGTTGCATTGGCTTTGATAGTGTACAATGGACTTAATCTAAGCACTCTAATCATGGAGTATTTGAATTATGAGCTTATAATTAGGTATAGTTATGATTTTATAAAGTTTGTTGAATATGAGATATTCGATATAAAAAAAGTCTAAATAATAAATTGATTAAAAAAAACTTGTTTTATAAAACAAGTAAGGCATGATGTTTTTTTGAAATCTAGAGGTTGAAAATTTTAACTCAATATTATCTTTAGGCAGAAGTATACTTTTTATCTCTTAACTTTATTTTAAGTTTCATTTTATTTCCTTATATTTATTTAATTCTTCTTTGATTTCTTAACTTACATGTTATTTTTAATGCCAAATCATTGCTATCATCACCTATCTATTGATCCCACATGTAAAATTTTCCAAAAACATGTGAATTGCATGGATCATTTCTTACATTTAAAAAAAAAAAAAAACCGTAACCATCCACCTTAAACCTAATTATAACTATACATAAACCATTGTGTTGTCGCCTTACCTTTTGACAAAAATTGAGTTGGATAGACACAATTGTGTGGATACAATTACAACCAGTTGGGTGCATTATAATTGCTACCTTTTTTTCTTTTTGGGTAATAGTCCAATCATCACTTTATTGTAATTGGAATAGTTTTGTCAACTTAGTGAAGTACAATTTTATTATTATCCAAATCCATGACTAATGATAAATTATCTTTTTATGTAACTGGAAGCATATTGATTCGGCACTTCAAGGTTTAAAAAAGAAGTGTGATAGCAAAAAAGAAAAGGTACAATTCTTGTTAACTTTAATTAATCAAGTTGACACCATTGTGTTTTATATTTGACTTAAGTTAACTCTTATTATGTCTTTAGAATGTTAATTTCTTAGCAAAAATTAGCTTTTCTTTATGTTTTAAAATTACAAATTAATCAATCATAAAATGTTAATATGCATACTAATTAGCTTTGAGTAGCTAGTATTGATATCATCTTCAAAACTCCAAATTCGAACCTTAGTCAAAGCCAAATTGGCTTAAATAATATTATTATTAATAGAAAAATAGTTTATGATAAATATAAAAATTAGTTATTAAAAACACAAGTTTAGTTCAAAGAATTACAATATTCGCTATGATAACTTTGAAGAAATATTACAAATGAATGGTTTAAGAAAAATGACAAAGTTGATATCTTAATGAAAGTTCTATAATGAGAAAGAGACTAGTTATTTTATACATAGGTTGTGGATATCCTTCTTGATATATATTAGTTAGTAATGAAAAGGCCTAAACTTAAGTACATGTCTTTCGACCTCCATAATATGTAAATCATAATACTGTACCATTTCTTTTGTTTAAATGCCTATGTTCGTCTCATAATTGCAATTGAAATAAAATAAAATGTGCTTATGTGTTATAACACTTACAATGTTATTTACGTGTTAATATATAGTTTGTTTGAATATTTTTATATTTATTTTAATGTTGAACAATGCATTTATGTATAATAAATGCAAGATGTATATTTTTTTCTTTTATATTTTCATGGTATTTTAAGACAAATCAAACATGAAGTGGCTCAAAGTTGAAACACACTATAGGGGACATTTTGTCCCTTCACTAGATATACAATATATATGTGGGCAAAAAAATTATATGGAATAATTGCAATATTGATAGGTGGAGTTACTTTAAGATTCTAAACAATATAAAAGATTTAGAATATTGTAAAGTAAATGAAATATGGTATAGGCTATATGAGATTAGTATAAATGATGGGTTGAGACTCATTTCAGAAAACCATGATGCAATGGAGATGGACAACATAAGTATTAAACATGGAATGGTAGAACTATATGTAATACATGCTATAGGAGATGATAAGGGAATGAAAAATATGCAAGTTGCGTTGGTGGATGAATAAGAGGATAGTGCAATGAATATCTACTTCAATGATAGTGAATTAAAAGTGGTATATAAAGATTATGACTTTGATAACGTACTTGATCAAATGAGGTCCACTATTCAATAAGGACTCACTTACAAAAACTTGCCCAATAATACTCTAGACGATAAACATTATGACTACTTTAAGAAAAGTTAAGATGTTGAACAATATCTTAATGGCAATGATAATTATGAGGTCAATATGGAAACAAAGTGTCATACAAAAGCAATTGAGAGGAATTTCATATAAAGATTATGATAGTGAGGAGTTAGACAACCCTAATTATGAGGAAGATGAAGATGGATATGAATTGCATATGAAAAGGCTCCCTTTGTATAAGTTACTAAAACACATGAATTAATACAAGTGGGAGCTTGGAACTCTTTACAATTTATGAAAGGATTTTAAAAAGACTATAATTTTCTATGTTGTGTATGCTGGTAAAGGGCTTAGGATTGTCAAGAATGACAAGGTAAGGGTTAGAGTAAGATGCAAACCTAATTGTAATTGGATGGCATAATGTGGAAAGTTAAAAGGGTAAGAGACTTGGCAATTAAGGAATATCTACAACAAACATACATGTAGCATGGAAGTGAATAATAAATTGTTGAAATCTAAATGGTTAAGTAAAAATATTCACAAAATGGTGAAAGAAAATCCTACATATAAATTGAAGGATATTATTGATAGAGTAAAATGAAACTAGAATATAGGTGTCTCAAAGACACTAACTTACAAAGCAAAGAGGAAAGTACTAAATGACATTCATAGGTCTTTCAATGAGCAATTCACAATGATATATGACTATTGTCATTATCTAAAAAGGTATAATATTGGCTCTACAGTGTTGTTAAATGTGAATAGGCCATATGACTATAATGCAGAGCTTGATACACCTATGGTACCTAAGACTATGCTCCCATCATTTCAGAGGTTTTATATGTGCTTTGATGCTTGTAAGAAGAGCTTTTTAACTTGTAGGCCAATAATCAAGTTAAATGAATGCATTCTTGATGGGTCATATGAAGGTCAATTATTAGCTGTGGTTAGGAAAGATCCCAATGACTAAATGTTCCTTATTGTTATTGCTGTTATAGAGGTAGAGACAACAAATTCATGGAATTGGTTTCTATCAAAGTTAATTAAGGAAATTCATACACATTTATTTTTGACCAACAAAAGGTAAGTTTCTCTTATTAACATTTTTAATTTGATATATCTATAATTAATATTATATAATTTTTGCAGGGCTTATTACTTACTTTTAATGAGCTTTTACCAATAGTGGATAATCAGCAATGTTTGACACTTATGTAACAAATTTAAAAAGCAATTTCCAATGACATACTTGAAAGAAAAGATGTAGAAGGCAGCTAAAGCCACCTACCCACAAGCATGGCAAAGAACAATAAAAGAGATTTAAATAATTAATGAAGGTGCATATAGGTATCTTATTAAGATTCCTTCTCAATTTGGAGTAAGTCTCGATTTTCTATATAGTCAAGGTGTGATGTATTATTGAATAATATAAGTGAAACTTTTAACATTGTTATACTTAATGCAAGAGACAAACTAATAGTATCAATGTTTGAGGACATTATGACTTACTTTATGGGTAGGTTGGTGGGTAATAGAAATAAAATAATGAACTTTAAGGGTTCCGTTATTCCAAAAATTAAAAAGAGATTGGAGAGAAAATGTGATAACAGTGGTTGATGGATACTTTCTTCAGCTAAAGAAAAAAATTTTGAGGTTTATGATGGGCATGAAAGATTCATAGTTGACCTAACAATTATTAAAATAGGCTCGCACCCAAGATGGGGTAAATTGAGTGTTTCTAAAAATTTAACATAAAAGCAAAAAAAAAAAAAAATTCCAAATTGAAAACTTAATGCAAAATGATTTTCAATATATAAGTATGAAAAGCAATAAAAAATACAATTAAAGTGCAATAACAAGAGAATAAGGGAACAGAGAATGCTAACAAAACTTATTCTGTTTCAGCTCTAATCCAAGCCTACGTCCAGTCTCTAAGCAAATACTTGAAAATTTTCACTAACTTGCAATTTGTTACAAATATTCAAGAATATTCTTCCCAAAACTAAAATCTCTTCAAGGAAAACCTTTACTTTAATTTAATCTCTCCTTAAGGAATATCTTTCATTGAAATAATAAATCTTTTTAAAAAGAAAGTACTCACAATAATAAAAACTCTCAAAATAGCAAATAACATAATTAAAGTTCACTAAAAAGAATAGAGACCTTTGAAAGTATGAATCACTCAAGATGTTTTTCACTTTGTTTCTTATAATTTCTAAGTTATTGAGACATGTATTTATAGGCCAAAAAAGCAAAAGAACCATTTTAAGCCAAAGAGAAATTCAAACTTGTATAACTTAATTGTTGGAAGTAAATAGTTCCATTTGTTAACTTTATGATCATCCTTTATTTCGTAGCTGCAACTTTTAATGTTCATAGCTCCTTCATTTTATACAAATTATATATCACCAAAAAGCTCTATAAGTTTGTTTTCTATCTTGAGAAGTTTCATTCAAAATTCAATTTGGTTGTTGAGATAATATTGAAAGAGTGACAAAAAGTCATATAACAAATTAATATACATAGCCAAAAATTAAGATCGTTATAACTTCTATTTTAAATCAATTTAATGCATATGATATACAACTCGAAAGCTATGTGAGTTTATTTTCATATAAAACAAACCTCATTTCAAAATTCTTTCTAGTTGGTGAGATATTGTTAAAATTGTGATTAGAGGTCAGGAAAAAGTGTGATATTCATACCTAAAATTTTGACAATCATAACGTTTTAATTTCAACTATATTTTAAGAATGTGATATATGATTAGAAAGATGTTTAAGTATATTTTTAGATGCAATAGGTTTATATCTAATTTGTGAGATATGATAAAAATAGTGATATAAGGTCAAAAAACAACTCTATTAAACTCCATATCTCTTATCTTTTTTGGTCAAACTTATATTTTGAATACCAAAATGTATTGGGCCAATAAATGTAAGTCAAAATAAATTTAACAAAATAATAATGAGCCTATGATAATTAGTTTAACTTACAAGCTAAATACATTATCAAATTCATATATCCCAATACGCATATTTGAATAACAATTAGTAAAATGTAAATTTTTTTTACCATGCAAATGAGATTCCTATAAACACCCAATTTTGATTGTTTATAATATTATAGCCTATTAAATATAATATGAGTACGGATATTTCATATAATGGATGATTCAAGTATAAAGTATTATATGTTAATGATTAATTAATTAAACACATGTTGATATTATATATTTAACTCATTTGTTACATTTTTGTCACATATTTGTCATCATCAAAACTTATAACATTGAATCTTAACATTAACAACAGTTAGAGAATGTAGTTGTAGGAAGTGGTCATTGTCTAGTATACCTTGTGTTCATAGCATAAGTTGCATAAATTGATAGCTAAGGGACCCAAGAGATTATATGTTTATTTATTATCGAAATGAGGCTTACGAGGCTTGTTACCAACCTATCATTTGTCCTATAAATGGCCCTAACATTGGCTAGCAATTGAATATCCATATGTGCTCCCACCTCCATATAGAAAGTCCATAGGATGACTAAGGAAAATGATAAGAAAGGATTTGAATGAAGAAAATAAGGAAAAATCAAAGATAAGAAGGACCAGATTTGCAATTAAATGTTCAAAGTGTGGTGTAGTTAGCCATAACAAAAGAGGTTGCAAAACTTCAGGCCACAATGAAAGTTATGTCACTCGTAAAACTAAGGTAAACTTATTTACTTATCTAAGTTAAATAAAATCTCATTCCACAATATAAATCATTTAAAAGTGTTGTTTTACCACTATTTAGGATAGTGTAAGTATCACTCATCCTAATGTACAAAGTATTGTAAGTAACACCCAACCAAGTGTGAATGGTATTATAAGTAACACCTTTCCTAATGTGCAAGAGACTTCAAGTCACCCTCAACCTAATGTGTCAAGGACATAGTTGAATATGCATACAAGCCAAATATAGTTAACTTATATATTATAAATTTCGCTGATTTAAGAAAGTTTCCATATGAAAATTATTTAATGTAAGTGACGTCAATTCAAGCATAACCTGATGTGTCAAGAACTTAGCTAAATATGCAGCCAAGCTAGGTAATATAAAATAAATAGTGTCATGAAATTTAATTATTATAAGAAATTTAAATTTACTCAGTCTTAATGCAGGAGACTTCAAGTAGCCCTAAAATGCAAAGACTTTGGCATAATGTGGCACCATGGCATGCCTGTTACTTATATGTCATTGTGTAAAGGCCAAGTAGAACAAGTAAGATACCAAAAAACTTCAAGCCACTCAAGCGAACATATACCAAAAAGCCATTCCAATAGTAAATGCATTTCTTTTCTACCTAATTATACAAATTAAGGCATTTAGTACAATTAAGATTGTGCAATTATTTGGATAAACTATTGTTATGCAACTTTTGGGTACGAAATTTTTAATTTTGCTGTCATGTGTCTAGTTTGGAATTTAGCATAAGTATTTATACTTATTACAAGTAATTTTTATTTTAGACAAATGTGTGCCAGTTGTTTTTAAATGGAAATTTATTTATGGATGCGCTTTGAATTATTTTATAATCATATAATATTAATTGTAAAATCTTTTTTTAATAAGGTAATGCAATATCGTCTTGAATTTGGAATTAAAACACTCAACTTATGTAACAGTAACTTGGTTTATATATGATTACCAAAGAGTTCAACATAATATACACATCAAATCCTATATTTGTGTATGTCGATAAATATACATATTTTAGAGATTAACAACAAATGAATATAAAAAATGTACTTTTTGGTATATAAAATGTAATTTTAAATTTTCAAAAATATTGTCATGCCCCAAATAAGAGATGTGACTAGCACGAAGGGTGAGGTATAACTCACCTCCATGAACCAACAGTAAATCATACAACCTTATAAGAATAATCATAGATTTCCATGCAGAGTATACATAGTTATACCAGTCAGTTAACATATATAATCTATAGAAAACAAAGATAAATATCTAATACACTACGTGACTTTTGTGTGGAAATTTCAGTAGAGTTTCCCCTGATATAAGAACTTCCTGAAATTTACACAAACAACTACACATATAAAAAAAATATATAAAAAGCTTTGCTATCTCAATGGTTTTCAGTCAAATAGTCCAGTATATATATATATATATATATAACTTACAAAAACCTTGTCTGTCACATATGGAGCCATTAGAGATCAATATATACCATATTTATAATAAAAGAAGCTCTTGCCCATGCGAGCAATACATGGCTCACCAAAAGGAAACTATCCCGACACTATACTGCAGAGGAAAGTCCAGACTCAACACTGCTACCTAAAAAAATGTAGAAAAATAAAGGTGAGTGATAATCATTCAATGAGTAAATACCATTAACTATACCGAAAGGGGAACATACAAGGATGATCAAATATTTTGCAATTATTTTATTGCTAACTTTAAATTGTATAACAACCCAAGGACTATAATTATTGAAATCAAATAAAACATGAAGTATATAATAAAAATTCCATACTCTATATCAATCAAATACATTTTATAAAAAAGAAAAATATTGATAAACATTTATAAACCCTAAGTTTTCAAAACATTACGGTGGAAGGACATCTACATAACCAAATAGTAAATCAGTAATCATATACTAGTCATTGCTAGCACTAACAGTACAGTTCAGTGATAAGCAATGAGTAAATGGGCTCATGAACAACTAATGGAATGATATCAATGCCTCAGTATAGTGATACAATTCATGGTGAATCGTGGCTAATGTCTACTGCTGTTAGCTATAGGGTTATGTTTGAGATGAAATGTCTATAAACAGCTTCTTTCATAACAATGTAAATCATAATATACTTAAACAATAAAACTTTAGATTTATAGAAATCATATAATGGACCAAACCATTAGATAAACCCAGTTTATTTAGAAAATCATCAGAATGAAATATAGTATGTCTTCAATAAGAGATTCTAAGAATCCGACAATATCTAAATCATTATATGGAAGTTAATGCATTTATAAATGAAACTTTACCATAAAATTCGATGGAAATTTTAAAGCAATTAAAATAATTCTCAAGAAAGGATTTAATTATCTTAAGAAGCTTGTTCCTAGGGCATCAGATTGAATAAAAACACTGATTTACAAAGGGAAAATTTTGAAATACAAAAAATAAGTATAGTTAGTAATATCTACTCACTTAAAGAGGATTATACCAACATCTTTCTAACATTGTTTACAATTTCCATGTTGACAATTGTCCTAACCACCTATAACATTAAATAAAATGCTCTTAACCTCTAATATTCATGAATAATTTTAACCATTTAATCCTTCTACATACTTATTTATCTAGTTCTTCATTCACCTTTAACTCATAACTTTTTCAATGCTACTTGGCCCTTTTACCTCTCAAAATCTTAAGAAATCAAAATTTTAGCCTACATTCTTTGATAATACCCAAAAAAATGCTTATGGCCTTTAATTTTATTTAATATGCCTCATTATGCACGTATTAAAATTCCAATAACCTACCATCACACTAATGTCACCATAGAGATTATTCAATTAAATTCCAAAATCCTTCATTCAACTTACATTATTGTTCAATGCTATTTAATCAATTCATATAAGGTATCCCATTCAAATTTTCTCTCTTTTTTTTTTTTTTATGAAAAATCTTAAAAATAGGGAAAATTAGCAATTCAACTTATAATTCAAAATAAAACTTCCAATAATCTTAAAGATGCATAATGATATTTGAGAAACCCAAAAATTCAAATTTCAACTCCTTCCAAAATTACACATACACCAAAAATTTAGAGTTTTTCAATTATGAAGTTAAAACTCACATTTGATTACTGATTATAAGGGAAAGATATGCGAAAATTACTTAGGATATGAAGTTCTAACTTAATTTGAAGCAATTACCCTGAATTGAGCTCAAATTTACCTTTTTTTCGCGTGAATAGTACCAGGAATTAGGGTTCTTTATTTTGGGGCTATTTCGATAAATTAATTGGTAATTATGACAGAAAGTTGGCCGAAATTATTAAGAAACTAAATTCCTAAGCTAAATTGAAGTAAAACATACCTAAATTAGTGAAATTTAAGCTAGAAATCATGCCACTGTCTGTGATCGATGGAGCTGTGTTTTCTAGCCAATTGGTGGTCGATGGAGGGCACTGTGATGACAGATGTTCACCGACAAGGTCAAATGATGGCCAGAAATAGTCTAATAATGGGGAGAGTAAGAAACAAAGTATCTAGTGTTGGTAGTTTAATTGAGAATATTTTGTATTATTAGATCAAATTTTCCTTTTAAGATACTTAGTTTACACCTTCTGGGGTTCAATTATAGGTGTTAGAAGTGCACATAATAAGACTTAAGTACTCATATTTGATACTTATTATGATAAAAGTTCATCTACATCCGTAGTTTGTACTTATTGAAATTCCTTTTTGAATATTCTATAATTATGTAAATTTTATCCCTATCTCAAGTGATTTTTTTCCCTTCTTATACTCTTAAAATATAATAACTTAGTAATTATTATTATTTTATTTTATTTACTTATTTATTTATTGATTTTTATGAATGTTACAAATGTGTTACTCTTTTTTTAATCATAAATAGAGAGGATGGATTTATGAGAAGGGTGTAGGAGTTTAAAATTTCAATTTTTATATGTAATTTTTACCTTAATCATATATATATATATATATATATATATATAGAGGATTTGTTAATTGATATGAATTTGCCCTATTAATTGAGAGTCATATTAATCATTTTGGTATAATATATTTAGAAGATTTTTTTCTTCCTTAAAATTAAATCTTACATCTGTCATTGTAAATATACATATTTTAAAGACTAATATATAGTAAGTTAAAAATGTTGAGGATTATTCCTAGATTTGAAACTTTTTCATCTATTATTTTGGTTTTTAAACTTGACCCAAAAAAAAAAAAGGTATTCTATAGTAAGAAGGTTAAAGTGAATATATAAGAAAAGGAAAGGGTGAACTGTGAAGAGAGAAAGTGACCATTAAGGATTGTGAAAATTTTAAACAAAATTGGTATGAACGGATTACAAAAAATGAAGGATAATAACAAAGTGTGAACAACGATTATTAGAGGAATGAGAATTAGTAGAACAAGAATCAAGGGATGTTCATTGGCTTTTTCTTTAGTCCATTAAAATTTTAAAACCACCATTAGGGAGAGAAAAGAAGTTTGAGCAAGAAAAGGTTTTCCCTCTTATAAGTTGGTTAAGGAAGAAGCTCTTGCTCTTAAACCCCTTACCTCATCGTGAAAATATCGAAATTCTAAAATTGTACACACATTGTGGTAATGAGATCGTTGTCATGTATGTATAGCATCCTATGGCCAAATTGACAACTCTTTACTCTAATGAGAATGAAGATTTGTGGGAAAAGGAAATATACAAGCGTTTAATTGTAAATTGGGAATGAATGCTAAGTGTGTTTTTTAATGAAAAAATGCTACATATAATTTTAAAAGGTTTTAAAAAATTTTATGATTAATGGATAAGTGATGACGATAGTGATTTGATATTAAAGATTGCATGTAAGCATTTTTTGTTAAATAAATTAATGGCGTTCGAAGGTGGGAAAGTTTTAATTAACTTTTGAAAGTTAAAGGAGTAAAGAGAAACTAAATAAATTTAAGGGACAAAAATGAGAACTATGACAATGTTAAGGGACTAAAAATATACTTATGCCTTTTTTGATAAAAAAATTATTATTTTAAAAAATCTTAATAAAATTTAGCATTTTGATAAATAAATAAATAAAAATTAATACATCTTATTAAAGATTTATATTAATATACTAACTTATTTATATTTACAAATTTTATTATATATAATATTATAAATAATAATAACCATTAACTATATTCTTTATTTTAAATATCAAATACAAGGTTATAACCTCCCTATTTCAACTTCAATCTTTGCAGGTTCTAACAAACACTACCTTCCTCATTAACGTTTACCACTGATTTTTATTTATTATTCTTTTTTACCCTTTCATCTCATATGATAATTAATATTGATCCTCAGGTGTGTGCTGTAAAGTAAAGTCGATCAGCTTAAATTAAAGGAAGAGGAAGAATATTAGTGCAGGTTCTGATTCTTCCGATCGAGCATGGTCATGAATATGCAGAGACTGAGAATTATTCGGGTGGAGGATAAAGGAAGGAGGCTTCTTTTATCCCAGAAGATTTAATTTTTATATTTGAAATACGTTAAAATTTAAGAAATATGAATGCATTTTTCACATTTAATTTTAGTGAGACGTGGGATTTCAAAATGTTTGTTTTCATTACGTACACATCAATTTTAAAAGGAATATTTTGACCTCAAAATTAAATTTCATTCTCTGAGAGCAAATTATAAATGGTGAATTTAGGTTGGAAATTAACAAGTAAGATTGAAATATTTGTTTACTCCTTATAATTTCATTTAAAATTTAATTTAATTTTCACAGTTAAATAAATTTATGAATGAATCTTTAATATTTTTAAATTAACCATTGCCATAAAATTGTTGGTTTGGAAATGCCAATCAAATATTATTTGAAGATTCTAAATATACATGATTCAAACTAAATAATCAAATATACTCAACATATATTGCACAAGTTGATTTCATTTTATTTTTTGTTTTTATATAGACATAAAAATTTAAATTTAAAATATTATAAAAATACATATCTTATTTTTAATAAAAATTTGATAACTAGGCTTTGTCATTCTATTTCATCATAATTTTTTAAATATATATTTTAATTTAATCATTTAAATTTTCACTATTTTATTTTTATCCACCCATCTAAATATAGTTGAAATTTAAAAATTTTATAATTGCGAAATTTTACTAAAACTAAATTAAAATCAGGTGAATTTAGGCATAAGTTACCAAAAAAACAAAAATCCCAAAGCAGTGTAGGTAACCTTGGCAGTAACATGCGCCAACCAAAAGGTCCAAAACCTTAGTATGAGGAAGAGTGAGAAGAATTTCGTCTCCTTTTGGATGTGCCTCTTCTCTCTCTATATATATATATATGCCTAGCTGGCTGACATGGTTCAGACTTCTTGCCTTGCAGCACCTTCGTTTCAATCTCTCTTTGCTTGCACACGGCGGGAAACGGATTTATTTGGGCGAAAAACCCCTTTCCCTCCCTCCGAAACGATCTCCCAATCTGTTTCTCTTGGCACATTATAAACCCTAACGCTAGCTTCATCTCCGTTTTCTACAACTTGCTTTTACAGAGAGTGTGCGGGAGAGCAAAGGGCGAAGACTCTTGCTCTCTCTCTTTTCTCACTCTGCCTTCATTATCCATGGCGTTCCTTCCCCAACCCCAAGAAGCTGAAGAAGACACAAACGTCGACATTCACACCACCCGCGGAACTCCCATTCGGTATCTTCCTCTCGATCATCTTTATTCTGCTACATCCCCTTGCCGTGTCAGCGCGAGTGGTTCTTCCAACGTTATGTCGAAGAAGGTCAAGGCTCGCAAGCTCAATCTTACCCACTTAGAGGTCGATCCTGATGAGAAGAACTCACTTTCTAAGCCCCCTCTTGTTCATGTCTACTCGCGCCGACATAAGAGGCCTCGGCATTCCTCGGAGAGCTTGTCGTTTTTTGATTCTTTGGTGGGCCGGAGTGGGCCCACCGCGGATATTAGTAAAATTGATGATTCTGGGGAGCAGCGGGAGAACCGCAATTCTGAGGTTGGGAGGTCGAAGAAGAAGAGGAAAGCTGGGAACACTGAATTAGTGAATTTGGGGGTGGATTTGAGCGAATTGGGCAGTCTTGATGGGCCTCGGTTGAGGGATTGTCGTGATCATAATGTTACTGGTATTAGTAATTGTGACAGTAGTATGAAGAAAAAGCATGCCACTTCGGAAGATTTTCCAAAGCTATTGCCTGCATCGCGCACTGTAAAGAGATGGGTCAGGTGATTCTTTCCCCCTTTCATATCACGTGCCCTGGTATGGAAATTCATGTCTAGCATTTGCATTATTTATCTGGCGTTGATAATTATAGTTCCATGGGACGTAGAAACAAAAGCACCGTGAAATTGTTCTTTGCTTAAATGGATATGGGATGTTTAGCTGTGATTATGGCCATGCGATATGTATTTGTTTAGGCTTATAAATTCTGCTTGAAAGGGAGGAGAAACTCTTACATAAATGTTAATTGAACCAATTGCAGGTTGACTTTTGATAATGCTGATCCTGGGACATTGGTTGGATTACGATGCAAGGCAATATTTTGCTATTCCTTGGGTTATTAATAGTAAAACTGATTCTACTGATGGTTCGTACAACTACAATTTATCAACGTTGACATTGTTTTCTGCAGGTTTATTGGCCCATGGATTTGAAATGGTATGTTGGTCGTGTCATAGGTTATGATTCAGAAACTAAGATACATCATGTATGTCTCTCTTATCTAACTGATTAGCTCAGTGATTTGAATAGCTTAAACTACTCATTATGGGGCTTAATGATATTATTATTATTTTCTTTTAAAAATCATGCAGGTTAAATATGAAGATGGTGATGAGGAAAACTTGATTCTTTCAAATGAGAAAGTAAGATTCCACGTCTCCCGTGAGGAATTGAAGCAATTAAACTTGAGTAGTTGTAACATTTCTGATTATGACGCTGAAGAATTACTTGCCTTAGCTGCAAGTTTGGATAATTGTCAAGAGTTTGAGCCTGGGGAAGTTGTATGGGCCAAGCTAACAGGTTTTTGCTCAATCTAATTGAATTGTTCCCTTTGCAGATTGTTGGAACTCTATACCTTAATTGAATGATTGGTATATGCCAAATTAAATTGCGACATCTTTATTTTATTGCTTTGGGTAGAAGATTAGGGAATTATTTAATACATTTGCATCTATCTTTCATTTTCCATAACGCATAGGAAAAACTTGTGATAAGTATCATTTGGAATAATTCGGGTGTGCAAAGTTATAGAAAATTTTACTTGATCTAAGAAATTTTGGTTGGAGAGTGAAGTATCAAACAACAAAGGTGTGGGAATTTATTATCATTTAGGTTGCATGGATACGTCCTAGAGAATGCGTATCCATATCGGATACGCCTATGATATGTTTGCGTGTGTATCCAAAGCATTTTTTTTGTCTTATACGTTTGAAACGTTTTGAAGCTCACTGATGTGTTTCGAAACAGCACTAGTGCATTTCGAAATGCCAAATGTCTCCCTTAAAAAAAAAAAAAAAACAGATTTAACCTTGACCTAGCAGATCAAGAAGGAAATTAGTGGAAAAAATTGTCTTTCTTCAAAACTTAACCTGTACCTTCAACTCCTATTTGATTGTTCTGCTACTGCATCTCCAATTTGTTTTTTCTGCTGCGCCAAATCCTTTCTGGTCTGTTTGTTTCTTCTGCTCGCCTTGTTCTGTGCATTTTCTGAGTGTATAGATACATCAGAAGTAGAGAAATCCTTGTTCGTTTGTTCTGTGTATTGTTCGCCTTGCTTGTTTCTTCTGTGAGCATTTGATCTCTGTCCATTGGTGTCTAGATTGCTTGTCTTGTTTGCTCTATGCATTAACTTTTATAATTATGCGCATTATTTTCTGGGCTCTGTGCATTAATTTTTTTGATTTAGTGCATCAGCAAGTAGCTACCTCATGGTTTTTCTAATGCATCATATATAATAAGTTGCTTAGTTGAAAAATTGCCATATTTCATGTATCGTGTTGTATTGTATCTAATTGATACGCTTACTAGTATCAGTGCTTTTTAGATTATTATTTGGTGCCATCTTTGGTGCACTCACAATTTTGAGTCTATTAGTACATTCAATTATAATATAAGGACATAATTGTAATAATATTAACCTAAGAATAATAATATTATAATTATATTCTTACATTATAACTGAGTGTATTTAAAATTGTAAGTGTATCAAAGATTTTACCTTATTGTTATTATTATTATAATCTCTTTTGCAAAAATTTATACTGGAATAAACGGTATAATTATTGATAACTTTTTTGGGTGCTATGATTGATGGAGATTAGTCCTTATTTGATTTCTGTGCATTGATATTTTATGGTAAAGTGAAGGCCATGGTATACATGAAGAGTTTAGTTTTTTTGTTTGGTCTGGCAAATCTGTTTTAACTTTGTTTCCATTTTGATAGGCATATGATGGTGTTTTCTATTGATGGTTCTTTTCGCCTTTGATGGTTGTGTCCTTCACATATGTTATATGTCAAAGAATTGATAAACTTCCAAGTGTTTAAGCTTACTGTTGCTATTTACTTTATGTATTTGGAATCTTTCTTTAAATTCTATAAATTTTAGGGAGATCAATTATATATACTTCTGATTGCCTTGTTTGATTTTTCCTTGCAATTTTAGTTGATATTTGATGGTACATGTTATGGATTTCGTCAATTGCTTTTGTGATTATGTTTTATCAATGGTTTTCTTATTTTGAATGCAGGTCATGCAATGTGGCCGGCTCTTGTTATGGATGAATCACTTGCTGGCAACTGTAAGGGTTTAAAATTGTTTTCAGGAGGAAGATCTGTTCCTGTCCAATTTTTTGGCACTCATGACTTTGCAAGGTTCTTAAATCCTTGAAAATTTAGAAAAACTGTGTTTTCAATTATCATTGAGAAACTATTGGCTTCACTAGACCTATTCCTGAGACTGAATTTTTTTTCCTCCTCTTTAATCTTGTCTTCCAGGGTTAGACTGCAGCAGGTGAAATCATTTCTCACTGGACTTCTTTCTCGTCTACACTTGAAGTGCAAGAAACCTCATTTTTTTGAAGGATTGGAAGAGGCTAAAATGTAATGTCAAACATGCTTTTCTTTTCTCATTTTAGGTTCTCACTTCTTTGGGACAATGTGCTATATTAGGATGTATTGTAATAGAATAAATAGTTGTCTATTACAACTTTTTTTGACAAGGTGATTGCTGATTTGCATGTTTTTCTGTTTAGTTTATTATTGGTTATCTCAAGTCCTTATTGTGTGAGCGAGGTCAGTTTTAAAAAAAAAATTGCATCTTGACTTGTGAATAAGTATATTAATATGAGGAAGCAACTTTGGATAAGCTGCTTTTTATTTCTATTCACTGAACAATAGCTGTGCATATGAACTTGCCTTGTATCTAAGCAATTTTAATGATATTATCACTGTTTAACATTAAAATTCACTAATGGTTGTGTCTTATGTGCATGTTTTAATTTCATTAGTTTCAATGTAGTCCGCATTCCACTTGCTCATATATGTATGTTACTTAAGGTTGCTTAATTTTAGCAGCATATTTTTCATTTTTTAGCGTATGGCATTTTAAGCATTTTGATTTGATCTTCAGAATTTATGAATTTCAATTGGTTGCTCAACTTTGTTGCTTGTTGCAATTATTAAATTTTGAATAGGTATTTAAGCAAACAGAAGGTTCCTTCTGAAATGCTACGATCACAGAAAAGATGTAAGGCTGATGACTGCAAAAATGTACATGGAGAGGATGAAGGATGTACAGATTCTGGCGATGATTGTCTAGATGACAGGTGGAGTCTGACAGCATTGGGAAACACTGAAATTTCTCCTTATGCAGTAGGAGATTTGAAAATTATAAGCCTTGGTATACTATCAGGATTGCTATTTGCTACTAGTTTATGATTTCACATTATTGGTGCTTGTTATAAGTTGTCTTGTGCTTTCCCTTTTTTCAGGAAATAACTTTTTCTTTTTTAAATGATTTCACATTTCTTACTCTATTGATCCTTGTTAGGAGTTGTTTTGTGGTTCCATCTTTTCAGGAAATAATTTTATTTTCTGACTACCCTCATTTTTTCCAAATTGACCATCTCAACAAAATCTTTCTATTTCTTATTTGACTATGTTTAGCTCTAAGCATTCCTTTATTCAAGGAAAGTGGCTTTTTTGTTTTTACCCAATCATTAATAACCTTATTATTTTGTGACAATAATGATTAGAAACAATGGCTGTGACTTAGTAGGGATCTTAATGTCTAGTATGTCATGGGTTATAGGTCTTGCCAGTTTAGCCTTTTATTTGATAACTTTGTAGCCAATATATAATCAATAAGTCCTTCTGTGTTTATCTTTTGGACCTCTGGATGTCCTTTATTTCTGATTATTCAATAATGTCTTCAATGACGGACCCCCCTTTTCATGGCCCCTTTTTGGTCATATTCTTTCTCAGAACTTGATTCCTATTTGTATCTTGTATTCTTCTTGCAGTAATTCTACTGAAAAAAAAAAGTTTTATTCATGTGTCAGTGAGAGTGTTGCTACTCACAGATTTGAACTTCCTTTCAGGAAGAATTGTTCAAGACTCTGCAAATTTCCATGATGGAAGTGCAATCTGGCCAGAGGGTTACATGGCAGTGAGGAAGTTTACTTCAATTACTGGTGAAACACTTATGAAATGTTTTATTTTGGGATTTTTCCATGCCATATTCCTCATATCTCTCGCATGTTTATAAAATCTTATTTTTTCCCTTTTCTGTTTGGGGATGTTTAGATCCAAAAGTTTGTGCATCATATAAGATGGAGGTTTTGAGAGATCCAGAGTCAAAGGTTCGACCGCTATTTAGGGTGACACTGGATAGTGGAGAGCAGGTTAGTTTGTACACGATGTGATATTGCTCCTGTAGACTTGTTTCTCTGATAACCTTCTATAAAAGCGTCTAATTTTTATGTCTTTTTATATGCATTTTCTTAATTATATCCATTAGGATGATCTAGCATCTTTGATTTCAGCTTTTCAACTAACTGCAAGCTTTTGTGTCCTACTTCCTTCTGTTCATATTTTTCAAGGACGTTTCAGTTTTTCTTTTTTGGATTACCAAATTTAAATATGATTAAGAATCAAATATTAAGGATTTGCATGGTACATGGGCTAAATGTAATTTCATTAATAAAACAATTCTTAAAAATGTTAATTTTGTTATGGCTAGACTTATATTAATATCTTAACCTTTGAGCTAATACAAGCTATAGCAAGGATAATTAGTAGCAATGCTATGATGAGGAGTGGTGGCATATGCTGATGATCCTCTTTTATTATCATATTGTGTTTGTTTATGATGAATTGAAATTTATTTACCTTCTTCTCATCATTTTGATATGTGTTTCTTCTCAGCTTTTTAGAATATAAAATAAAGAACCTTTAATTTCTAAAATTTATTCAATCTCTAAACAAATGTCCTGCTTCAGTTCAATGGTCCTACAGCATCTGCTTGCTGGAATAAAATATACAAAAGGATAAAGAAATTGGAAAAGGGTGTTTCTGAAGTTTCCATTGCAGATGGTGGGCTTGAAAGGGACTATAAATCTGGATCTGATATGTTTGGTTTCTCCAATCCTAAAGTAGCTAAACTTATACAGGTATGTTGTATGACAACCCCATATATGTATATATATATTTTGTGGGTTTTGAAAAGAAGACTTTAACAGAGATGTGTTGTCACTTCCAGGGATTATCTAAGTGCAGTGCCACACCCAAAAACTTAATGTGCAAGATAGGTTCTGGAAGATGTAGTGATCTGCCTGTTGGTTATAGGCAGGTTCATATTGATTGGTTTGACCTTGACAAGTGCAATGTGTGTCACATGGATGAGGTATGGGGCTTATCTATCCATCTTGTAGAGCATCTGCTTGTTTCATATTCATGCGTGGTTTTTACGACATACTTTTCTTATGTCTCTTGCACCCTGTAGTTCAATTTGCTGAAGGGAAGCAGAAATATTGTTTCTAATTTTTTTTTTTTTGGCTCTTAAGTTGTAATCTAATTCTCTTTATTGCTTGCTAAATGTGAGTATTTTCTTTTTCTTTTAAGGAATATGAGAACAATTTGTTTCTGCAGTGTGACAAATGCAGAATGATGGTACGATCTCTCCCTACAGTTTATAAATTTTTTCTCAGAATTAGCGCAGATTTATAACTAGTTAATAAATGGGTTATTCTGTCTATTAAGG
Source organism: Delonix regia (assembly GCA_037074485.1). Lineage (NCBI taxonomy): Eukaryota > Viridiplantae > Streptophyta > Magnoliopsida > Fabales > Fabaceae > Delonix > Delonix regia. The sequence continues at coordinate 30,721,325 of CM073451.1, forward strand.
CTTAATCAATCATTAAAATCTGCTGCTTTATCAGTTTATAGATGTTCAAGCCATAAATTGTATGGTTCTATCAGGTCCATGCTAGATGTTATGGAGAACTAGAACCTTCTAATGGAGTGCTATGGTTGTGCAACTTATGTCGGTCAGGCGCTCCCTCCCCCCCACCTTGCTGCTTGTGTCCACTCATAGGTATGGAGATTTGATATTTATGCTATGTTAAATTTAACTAAAAGGAATTGAATTTCATAATTGAATTTCTTCTAGGAGGTGCAATGAAGCCTACAACAGATGGGCGATGGGCTCATTTGGCATGTGCCATGTGGATACCTGGTTCGTAAGTTCATTAATTAATCTCATTACTCTTTAATTTGCTTGTGTGCGCTAAGTGTTACAATTCTTGCCAGAAACTTGCTTAGCTGATGTCAAGAAAATGGAGCCTATTGATGGGATAAGTAGAATCAGTAAGGTAGACCTTTGAGCATTATTTTAATTTATATTTTTTTATGTCTCTTTTGGTGCTATGAGCATTTTTAATTTTTTCCCCCCCAAAATTTTTTATGCTTCAAAAGTATTTTACACTTATATTATTGTGAGGTTTAAGTTTTGACTATTTATACAAGGAATTAGCCCACTAACAGTATTGTACCTGCCTTCCTTTTTAATGTTCTATATTCTGTATGAGCAGGACCGCTGGAAGTTATTATGTAGCATTTGTGGTGTGCCTTATGGTGCCTGCATCCAGGTTAGTCTTCTGAGTTCTCTAAAAGTCAAGATCAGGTGCCTGCATACGTGGGTTGGTTGGTTGTAGTATCTGTTCCTTCCTTCATGCATCTTAGATACTCTGAATTCTAGGTCTCTCTTTGCTGCTTCTTGAGCCAATTTGGTATACTTCCTGCTTGCATTGGTTTATTCAAGTTTTTAATGAATTTTTAAAGCAAAAGAGGGTTATTCATATTTCGTACCTTTTTTGGTTAAAGAATATTTGTGATGTCTACATCTAGAGGATTCTACAATATGTCTGAGCGAAGATTGAGTTTTGGTCAAGTTGAGGGTGAATTTAAACTGAACAATGCCCCTTACCAAACCTTTTTTTTTTTTTTTCTTGTGGTTGCAAAAACTAGAATGACTAAAACATTGAATCCATGCATCTTTCCTACCAAAACTGTAAATTTTGAACCAGTTTGGTTGGTTTCAAGTAGTTTACTCTGGTTATTGTTAGGTCTGTTCTACAATGGTTTGATGAGTAAAAGGAGGTCTAATCTGTACTTGTAGTTATTTTATCTAAGGTGTATAAGTATTTTCCTGCAAAAATAATTCTTATTATTTGGGATACTTTCAGTTCCAAAAGAATATTTAGAAAGGTTACCTGATAAATTTTGGCTTATCATTAACGAAACAATACATGGGGCACAGCAAATTCTTGTGATCTTCAGTATACTTTTTCTTCTATTTTAATTGTTTTCTATCCAAATTTCAATGATGTACAGTGTTCAAATAATTCTTGTCGAGTGGCATATCATCCACTTTGTGCACGTGCTGCAGGTCTCTGTGTTGAGGTATTGCTCCAGTTTGTCTATTTTTTTATTTATTTTATTTTATTTCATTTCATTTTGACCTAAAGTATATGCCATGAGTTCCAATACAATAATTAGGAAAAAGGAAATTTTCATCGATGGGCATTTATCTATGTTATTTTATGTTATATTTTGTAGCTTGAGAATGAGGACAGGCTTTATCTACTCTCTGTTGATGATGATGAAGATCAGTGCATTCGCTTACTTTCTTTCTGCAAGAAACATAGGCATCCATCAAATGATCATTCAGTTGCTGATGAACGCATTGGGCGAGTTGCCAGTCAATGTTCGGACTATAAACCCCCACCCAACCCATCTGGTTGTGCTCGCAGTGGTATGATATTAGATAGTTGGCTTTCTTAAGTATAGTGCCACTTATCATAATTGTTGCCTTAGTTCATTTGCTCTTCCACCACCTTTGTCATGCATTAGTGATTACTATGCTATTGCACATCAATTCTTCCTTTTTGTTCATGTTTTATTCAGATATGTGTATTCTGAAAAAGTTATCTGTTCAATTTTTTTGTTAAGTTTTAGTATATGATCTCTCTAACATTGGCTGTTAACGATGGCTGAACCTTGTTTGATAATAAGTGTTCTGCTGTGCAGGCTTTTTTTTGTGGGGGGGTTTTTTTGGTCTCAACAATTAATACTATTAGTTGTGGAGGTATTTTAAGCGTTCTGCTTTGTAGGCAATGAGATGGGCTTAAGGGTTTGAATGACAGTTTATGTGTTTAGGTCATCAAACAGTTCCTCTGAAACTAAATTTTGGGGTCGTTTGATGGGTTCTTGGGTAGATTCAAGCAAGAATCAACTGGGGTTTGATGTTGTAATTCATAAACTGATCGGTGATCACTGTTTCCTACTTCAGAGCTGGAAATATCAAATATATAGGACTTGTATCTAATCATAAATTGGGGACCTTGGAGTCTCTAACTTTTGGCCCACTTCAAATTTGGTGCTAGTAATAAACATAAAGAACCCATGTAAATCGAACGAAGGAAAGACTTTGAAAATTTGATATTAACTTAATAAAGGGTCTCATATAGTACAGCATAATTCTGACCAAGAAAAGTCTTGGAATGTTTGGTAGCTTTGGTGAACAATGTCTTGTCCATTAATATTGGAATGATTTCCCTAGACCAATTACAATGGTTTTGGTAAGGATAACAAATTGCTGTGGCAGTATGCTGTCTCTGAAGTTCTATGGTGTTCTTGGATGAAAAGGAATGATTATTTATTTAAGGGTGTTTTGCTCTCTCTAGTTTCCAGGTGACTAGATAATTTCTGTGTGCTCCCATTGTGTTTCTCTCATGGTGTTATGTTGAATGTGTTGATTTTGATTTGAAAGCAGCATGCGTAATTTTTCATTTTATTACAGGTGACTCATGGATGAATACTTTGAGTGTCTGACTTTGGACTGTGAAGATAGATGCATAATATTAGAAAAAAAGAAGTGTCTAATGTGTCTGTGTGTGTGCAGAAGAAAACGGGAGGGGTTGGGGGGACTGTTCATGTTTATTGCTTGGGATGAAAGGTTAAGGGTAAAAGAGGGTCAACCTTTTGCTTTCTGTGATTGCCAATTTGCATTTTTGGCACATTTTCTGTGAGATTGATTTTGCTTGATGATTAAACCCTGTACTGTATCGTTGCTTTTCTATCTAAGGGGATGACAATCCTATCTTTCTATGTGCTCCCTTTGTCTGCTCATTAAGTGTAATAAAGGTGAAATTTGCTTCATAATGTCTGTATTGTTCTTCCTGGGCAGAGCCGTACAATAACATTGGTAGGAGAGGGCGGAAAGAACCTGAAGCACTTGCAGCTGCGTCCTTGAAACGCTTGTTTGTAGAGAATCAATCTTACTTAGTTGGTGGATATTGCCAGCATGGATTGTCAAACAATGCTGAGCCATCTGGAAGAGGAGTTTGCTCTAAATTCTTTTGTACCCAACAAAGGCTGAAGACCTCTCTGGTTGATGCTTCAAATGGCATACTTTCTATTGCTGAGAAATATAAGTACATGAGGGACACCTTTCGGAAGCGGCTAGCATTTGGTAGGACTGTTTGAGATTTTTTGGTGATTGTTTTGGGATTTTCTTACAGATGCTATCCTGCATTATTAATTATTTTCTTGAATGAGTCATGAGTATGACAATCTTAAATTCTTGTCTTACATGAATTGACTTATGGTTTTTATTAGGGAAATCAAGAATCCATGGATTTGGCATCTTTGCAAAGCACCCATATAAAGGCGGGGACATGGTAAAGAAAAATTCTCCTAATTAAGTGAGACTTGTTTGTAATTGAGTCTCTCACGTTGGGCTTGTTGATTGTCTTCCTTTAGGTGATTGAATACACCGGTGAACTTGTTAGACCTCCCATAGCTGACCGGAGAGAGCATTTTATATATAATTCATTGGTGGTAAGTGGTTTCTTTTCTTTTTCAAAATATCTTTTGTGCTTCTTTTTTATGTTTTATTTTAAAAATTTAATTTAATGAGAAGGAAAAGCAATGCAACAACAGACAAGGTTTCATCCCAAAGCATATTTTTTTCCTTAAACAATTAAAGACCTGACAGACATTAGCTCAAAGGAGCTTTCCAATCCTTGTAAGAGCATAATGGACACCGGAAAATTATTTATTGAAATCAAAAGCATGACAAGAAATAATTCTTTTCCAATGAAGAAATGCTGGAAGAAACTTCTGATTAAAAACTTTTGAATTGTGTTTAAATCATAGTCACCACAAACCTGTGAATACAACACTCTGCAAAGGGGCCCATGCTCCTTATTACTCTGAAAACTCATGAACTTGATAGCTAGAAAATGATATGGTTTCACTGGACAAACCTATTGCTCACTAGGGACGCCCAATAGTCTATTCCTCATCTGCCTTGCCACTTAATGAGGATATTGTAACACCTATGATAATTAATCTAATGATAGTCTGGGTAATGATAGGACTTAAATAAGAAATGGTACTAGCCACTGACTCTGCTCATGTTTGTGAGGCATAACTTCTGATGCAAATATCAATAACATTTCAAAATTTTGATAGCCGGCAATCCATGGAAACTGGCCAATAAATGAAGTAATTACTTTAGAATGTTTAGTACATGCTTATGCAGGATGCAGTAACTTGAGTCTCTTTCCTGTGCAGGGTGCTGGAACATACATGTTTCGGATTGATGATGAACGAGTCATTGATGCTACAAGAGCGGGAAGCATTGCTCATCTAATTAATCATTCCTGTGTAGTATGTGCTTGCCCCCCTGATTTGACATTTTCCTTTTGCTGCTTCTGTTGTAATAGTAATTTAGTCAATCTTTGATTTGAAATTTGGGATATAGATTCACATGATTTTTTTTTTGGGTAATTTCCACATGTATGTTAATTGTATGCAAACTTTTAAATTTCAAATTCAATTGGGGATTTTATATTCTCTTTTCGAGATCGCCTCTTTGTATCGTCAAGAGTAATGTTAAATGCTTTGGATTTGATAGAATTTTTTTTGCAGGGAAAAGTTTGAATTGAGAGCTGTAAGTATAAAATGGTGCTCATAAAATGCTAGTATATTGCAGAGGATATTGATGTTGACATATAATTTTCCTGAAGTGAAAATTTAAATGTGATTATTTTGGTCTTGAAATGCTGCAATTCTAGTTATTATATTCTGAAGAACCAATGCAGCCTTACTTTTTGAATGACACCTGCGGGATTTAAGAAATAGTGAGTTCAGGGCTTCATTAATTGCTTACCTGTTTGCTTTTTGTCACATGCAGCCAAATTGCTATTCAAGAGTTATCAGTGTTAATGGCGATGAGCATATTATAATATTTGCAAAGAGGGACATTAAACAATGGGAGGAGCTAACATATGATTATAGGTTTACCACTTTTCCAAAGATAATCTAATTCTTCCATATATACTATTGTGCTGATTCTTTAATTCATGTGATAGGTTTTTTTCAATTGATGAACGATTAGCTTGTTATTGTGGCTTCCCAAGATGCCGAGGTGTGGTAAATGATACTGAGGCAGAAGAGCGAGCTGCAAAGCTATATGTACCTCGAAGTGAATTAATAGATTGGAGGGGAGAATGAGGTGAGCAACTCTGACATTTGACATTAGTTACGGATTGTAGACAACTTAAAGCAAAACTAGGATTTGTTTTCATACTAGTATTATGATGGGGACCTAAGCAAGCATGTTTTCTATTTTCCTTATTTGCATTGACAATCTTCTGGGATTCTTTTGGAAGTGAACAACCCAAATGTCCATGTGAATGTGGTGATCAGATTTGTCTAGCAGCTTGGAACTTTGTATTACTCTCATTCCTTGTCTGTTGACAGCAAGAAACCCTTATGATCTCTTTTATTGCCTGTTAAAACCTTGGTGTTCTTCATATCATTTGATGAGTCCAGGAGTTTCACTTCTTTCATTTGTAAATTTTGATCTGGAAAATATACTGGTTTCATTGAATTTGTGCCCTCATGGGACTGATTAGTGTCCTTTTTTTTGGGTGCAGAGTTTACTTCTGAAGATGAAGTGTCCTTTCCAACCAGTTTTGTCATGGTTCTTGCCATTTCTCTGGATGGACAGCGTTGTACATACCTCTTCCTATTCTTCCCATTGTTTTCCATAACTTCAACTGAGCATTTTAATTTGTTTGCTCAAGGTGGTTTCCTTTTTGGTTCTGATTATAGTAATTGGAAATATGTCGTCAAACTCCTTACAGATGTAATATATTTCAATTTCAGTGCAAAAGTTGAGGTACTTCTGTTAAACTTCAACCGACTTGCCTTTATATTTTGAGTTGCTTTTTGATAGGAAGAAACATATTATGATTACATTGAATCTCCGTCAGAAGATGACAAAAAAAAAGTTTAGAATCTGAATGAATTGTAATTGCTGCTGGTGTCTAAATTTGCATTTTGCAATGGTTGTCTTGAGTCTATTGTCTATAGAGTAGGAGTTATGATTGGGTTCACCTAGTGAAATATAAATAACTCCACTACTAGTGATGCCTGCTTTCTGGTCTCTCGAGTTTATAGACTAATTTTTTTCCTACCTGAATAATATTACTATGGACATGTGACAGATTGTATACCAAAAGCTGCTCTCACACGTGTATGATTAATACCATATATGTGCTCATTTATATTTACATTGTTGAGCGGTAACCTTTCTGTGAAATGAAATAAGCTGTTTGGAATCCTTGGAGAACTATTGGGTGCGCCTCATGACTTCGGAGCTGTTTCTCTCGACCAACTACAAAGCTTTTGGCAATAGAAAGGAAGCTAAGACTCTGGAATTGTACAGTCTTGATAGTGCCTTGGCGTATTTGGTGGGAGAAGAATCATTGCGTCTTTCTCAGCTGCCTCTGCAGCTAGAGTATAAATTTGTGGCTTCCATTTGGTGTTCCTCTAATGCTCTCTTCATGGGGTGTCTTTAACGTGGACATGCGGAGATTAGTCATCTTTGTTATTCTCTTGACTATGTTGGCTCCTTTCTCTTTTAGGATATTTCTGATCCCTCTTGTAATTTGTTCTTTCTAATAGATGTTCTGATAAAAAGAAAATGGGGCTTTGTCCATCATGGAATTGGCTTGTGATTGCTTTCACTGGAGTGACCATTCTGTTTTTTTTTTTTTTTTGGGAGTCGAATGAGACCTTTAGATATGTATAAATAATTTTATCTGTTTTGGTGCTTGATAAGCTCTGATGAGATTATATGTATAAAACTCGATGGATGACAAAAGTTAGATGGTGATAGATCAACTATTGGTTTTTGTTGTGCAGTCTGATATTGTTAGGATCAATATATAATATTAGGGTCTGTTTGAATATTATATCTATGGGAAGTCGCTTTAAATTTGAAATTAATTGAAGATATATAAAGGAACATGAGTAAGTTCACCTAATTAATGGCAAAAGTTTTAGTTAGAGAATGGTGGAATGACCCAACCTTTTGGAAAGCATGACATGAGTTTGATTTGATCATACTTTGACATTTGACAATATCCCTATCCATACCCTTCCCCGCTTGCCGAGACTGAAGAAACTCTTGTAAATCACAGTACTAAGCATTAATGTCAAGTCCCGAGGTTAAACTGTTCTAGCAATTTTATGTATACATGGGCTTTTTGGGACGTTGTAGTGAAGTTGATAGAAAAGTCGCCAAATTTATTAGCACACCACTTAGCAGAGTATATTCCATCTATTCTGTAATGGGTAGGCGCCTGATTTTGCGTTTCTCTTGTGGAATTCATTATTTCAAAGAAGAAAAAATTAGACAAAACCCTGGTGTTTTAACCCCCACAAACAATTTCATGAATAGACATAATCTGGTCATTTCTGTATAAACAAAGATGAATACATCAGATAATTTGTCTAACAAATTTTATTGATTAAATGTATAACTTGGATTATTTTTTATTATTTTAATCTATCTATAGTATGCTTAAGAATTACGTCTCCAAGCATCAGGTGCATCATTTAATGCCATGGGCCATATACTTATTGGTTAGCTAGTGACCCTTTTCTATTCTGTAACCCTTTTAAAAAAACTATCTTTAGATGTGATTGGCCCAAGGAGACTCTTTACAGTGTCATATCTCACTCATATGATTGACATCAAGAGGTCTAACTTAATAATGGAAGCAACAAAGTGCTACTTACTATCAAACAGTCAATGTGTACCTGTTGCAATATTCATTTGAATGACGATAGTCATCCAGGACCACAAATATGGTATTGGTGGATACACAAAACTCAAGTCAAGCTACTTACGTGTTTACCATTAAGTTTATATTTTTGATAAAAACATAATTTGTAGATAATTCTAGTTGTGCCACATATATATAAATGTCATGTTTTTATTAGAAATTTTGACATCAAAAAGTCAAAATTATATCTAAAATTTGTTCTCAGTGATAGTGAATTTAGAGTGAGAGTTTTCCTTTACTGCACACAAATAAACTAACAAAGAAGTTAGGTAAATAAATATTAATTAAGACATAGAGGGGTTTCCATTGGATTAAGCTGCGATGAGCAGGTATGAAGAAAGTTCAAAACATATCCAACAAAACTTGATTATATATCAAATACTATATCTAGTTGTTAGTTAATCTTTATCAATGTAATTAAATGCTCATGTCGGGCTGTTGGCTCTTATTTCTCTGTCTATTTCTAACCACCAGGAAGTGTAAAGGTCCCAAAAATGGAAAAGGAAGAGAGAAGAAAAGAGAAGCTTAATTAGCTAAGCAGTTGCTTTCCTGGCCCCCTTTAAGCTTATCTATGCCATTTGTGGTATGGAATGTGCATATAAATGCCAAATTAAAATTAATGGAGTGACATTATGTATGTTGTATAGGATAAGGTCAGATAAACTGATAAGATAAAGTCAAATAAAATTTTAATATTATGCACAATTGACGTTAAAAAAGAGAGAGAAAACAATAATATAGGTTTAGCATATATATTTTTTATTCTTTATACAATTACATTGATTTCAGATAAATATAGTTTGATTAATAATACAACAATAGATCATATGATTAACTGGGATTCATTGAATAAATTTATACAATATATAATATACATGGTGCACCAAACATTTGATAAAGATATATCACGTAATATAAACTCATACAATCAGATTATATATAATATATCAATTGGGACTCTCTATTATGAACAATACGAGAGATAATTCCAAGCAGTATGTACAAATGAGAACTTGAAAAATTAGAGTCAAAGGCTTGACCCCAGTACATGTTTTTGGATTAGGTTAGCGCCATAAAGGTTGGTTAGTATTTCTATTCAAGAAGAATAGTGTCCATCTTATAATTGGATCCCAAATTATTGCCAATTAATAACAATTCTTGCTCTCATTCATTATAAAGACTATGGAAGAAATGACCATTAACTAAAAGTTAATATATGTTTTTGTTGAATATAACCAATTTTAGGTATTGGTATTATGTTTATTTGGTATATTGTTGCGTAAATCTGAAAATTCTTCAATAACCAAAGTTAGGATTAAAGAATCTTGCATGAAAGAAGACCAGGAATTAGGTAAGTTCATTTTATTTAATAATAACTATATTTCTTATGTAATTTGAGATATGTTATATTTATTTTGGAATTTGAAAGAATTAAGCAAGGGGCATACTTGGGAAGACATGTGAACTGCCACAGATAAAATGATTGATGGATCTTTTGTTTAAATATAAAATTCTGTAGAACGAACTGACTTCTCAATACCAAAAAAAAAAAAAACTGACTTCTAATTACTTTCTATTTTTCCTTAATATTCTTTCAATAAACAATGCCATTGTTAACTAAGGAGAGTATTATTGGTATGAGTACGTACTATAGCAAGTCTATGCCACATCATCTTATTTATTGGTGACAACTGATTTTGATATATGATATGAAATAACAGCAAGGGGCACTTCTCTAGTAAGTACAAAAGGTAGGATTTCATGCTCTAATTTTTTTTATTCAAAAATACATTATTTGTACTTTTGTATGTATATAATTGTTCAAGTAATTAATACCATATATCAAAAACAAAATTAAGTGACATCGAATAAACTCACACTACAAGCCAAACTCATATCAATCATCTACATCACAACCAAGAATATACTGGATGATAAGATTTGTGTGGATGGTATTGTTCCTCTTGTCGACTCATCTTTTGAATTCTCAAGTCAATACACAGTACTTTATTTTTCCATAATTTTATGAAGTTTCCTTCAATTAATAAGTATCATTTTCCTATACGTACGTCAATCTTGTTTAAAAACCGTACCAATAGCATTCATTATGCGACTCGCAATAAACCTTTAATGAACGCTCTAATTATAAAGAAGTTGAATCCCTTCAAATGAGGTAGCTTTTTGTTTTGGGCAGATTATATGATCAGAAATTTTTAAGGCAAACTTGATGTATTAAATATGAATAAATTAAGTAAATTATGTATATATATATATATATATATATATATGTATGTATGTATATAGGTAAATTTTTCAAGTGTTCTTAGGTACTATTTTAATAAAAATATGATATGAATAATTTTTTCAAAGCTAAATCATGTGATAGTAAGATTAATCACCAAAATTTCTCCTTCCGTTCGAAAAATACATTAATTGATCCGATTGCTTGTATTTTTTTTTTTTGTGCTTTACCTATTTTAGGTACTAAATGAATTTATCTAAGAATTCGGATGTGTATAACCAAGCTTGCTTTATTCCCATGAAAATGATCAATTTGGATTGTTGTACTTAGGAGTGTCGTACACATTCTAAGTCATTATATCATTAACCGTTTGCAATCATCAAATCCAATTGTCTAAAATATGCCCGATTGATGTGCACTGCTGGAAATCCACTTTGGAAAACTACAAGCTCAATAGCCAACTTTGGTGAGAACAATCAAGAAAATCACAACGTACTTAGTTATATATCAATTACTCTTGCGTGTGTATATATATAGCTAGCAGTGACTTAACCCTTCCTCACCCTCAAGGTATATCCTTAACTTTTTCTCTGAGAGACCATTTGTACATCATGATCACCCACAACAGATTAATCCCATTCCTCTTCTTCATGTCTTCCGTTGTAGTTTCATGGATGACTACTACTTGTGCTGTACCATTTGAAGCTTCTTCTTCATCCAAGAACACTAACATCGTATCAGCTTGCCAGCAAACACCTTATAGAGCTGCCTGTGAAGAATCATTCGCCACATTCACACCCACCACTCCACCAAGTGACCTATTCGCTCACTCCCTTCAGTTCACCATAGACAAGGCCCTCTCTGCTCGAGCCTTAGCCTACAACCTTAGCCTTCTTTCCCATAGAGCAACATCCAATGAAACCCACATTAATATTCATGTTAATAATGTCGCCATTGTTGACTGTCTCGAGCTCCTCGACGACACTCTTGACCTCCTCTCTGGTACTGTCATCACCTCCAAACTTGAGCATCGTTATCACAGTACGAATATCCAAACATGGCTCAGTGCTGCTCTTACCAACCAAGAAACTTGCCTAGAGAGTCTTCAAAAGTACGAGTCTAAATCAGAGAAAGGCCTTATGGAGGTCGTGACACTAAAACTGAGTCACTTCATAACCAACTCGTTGTTTCTCTTCATGCATGACGAGACCAACAAGGAGAAGAGTGTACTACGTGGTAATGGTGGTAGCAGGAGACTGTTATCCGATGGCAGTGGTTCTGTTTTTCCGGAGTGGGTCTCCGTGTCGGAGAGGAAGCTTCTGGAAGCTTCTATGGAGGAGATTGGAGCAAGTGCCGTGGTGGCTAAAGATGGGAGTGGGACCCACAAGACCATAAGGGAAGCACTTGAGGAGGTGAAGATGATGGGTGGGGGAAGAAGTGTGATTCACGTAAAAGCAGGAACGTATAATGAGAATCTCAAGATTCCGACGAAACAGAAGAACGTTATGTTAGTAGGGGATGGGAAGGGCAAAACTGTCATTGTTGGAAACAGAAACTCCAAGGATGGCTGGACTACCTTCCAGTCTGCCACCGTTGGTAAGAGTCTAACTTGACCCCATAAGCTTACAACAATTCTAAACATTTTAAAACTATGTTAATGATTTAACAACTCGACTTGAGAGATATTTACACCCATTGTTTATATAAAAGCTTATATTTTAAGGTAACTGTTTCCATATACATGCTAAATAATAATTAGTAATGACTTTTCATCTCTTAATATGGTTAAAATTATTCTCTAGATGTTAGTAACTGCATTGTTACTATCATTTTCTGGTTATCAGCACACATCTTAAAACTATTAATTATGAATAACTATAAGAAGTGATATAACTAATTAATTCTGAATATGTATTGTGAAATTCGCCATATTTTAAACTATATAATCATCACTATGACTCTAAAATACATTTTTAGAACTTTTTTTTTTAAATAAGAATTTAAGTTATAACTAAAAGAGCTTCTACATATGTATGTTTAAGATAAGAAGCTCCATATACTGAACCCATACTGCATGCATATCAAAAAGTTTCTATGTAATGAAACATATTTTTACGATCATTTTGTGCATGGATATCGTATATAGTGTTTAGTTAATTAAATACACTTTAAAACATCATCTATATCAAATACAAACACCAATAGGTTTGGCTTTCTGAAACATGGATAGTTCATAGTACAGTATCACTGAGTTTGGTGTGATAACAGGTGTCATGGGGGATGGATTCATGGCAAGGGACATAACATTTGTGAACAGTGCGGGGCCATCAAAGTACCAGGCTGTGGCACTTCGCGTGGGATCAGACAAATCGGTGATATTCAGATGCTCCATTGTTGGCTTCCAGGACACTCTCTACACCCACTCCAAGCGTCAGTTCTTCAGAGAAACCGACATTTACGGCACCGTCGACTTTATCTTCGGCAACTCCGCTGTTGTCTTCCAGAACTGCAACATCTTCGCTCGAAAGCCCTTGCCTGCCCAGCACAACTTCATCACCGCACAAGGAAGAACCAGCCCTTATCAGAACACAGGTCCAATATCTCAAACTATTTTGTGATTGATGATGTTTTGATATTATCGAGTTCAGGTTATGAGTTTTGAAAATTCTGTAGGTATCTCCATACACAACTGCAAAATCACTGCTTCCTCTGACCTGGCTGTCGTGAAGTCCAAGGTTGCTACGTTTCTTGGGAGGCCATGGAAGGAGTATTCTAGGACAGTGATAATGCAGTCATATGTGGATGATATGATACACCCTTCTGGTTGGTCTCCTTGGGAAGGCAGCTTCGCGCTTAGATCGCTTTATTATGGAGAGTACATGAACAATGGTCCCGGAGCCTCCACCAAGAATAGAGTCACATGGAGTGGCTACCATGCTTCCCTTTCGTCCAAGGAAGCTCAAGCTTTCACTGTTGCTGGTTTCATTGTTGGGAATCTTTGGTTACCCTCCACTGGGGTTTCTTTTGATTCTGGCTTACTTGGTTGAATTAAAACTTTCAGATCAAACATTTTCTCTGTTTTTCTATAAATTTGTTATGTGGAAGTTTTTCATTTCTTGTGAACAGCGCTCTGTAACTTCAACTCAATCAATTGCAGTGATATCTCTTTTACGTTTGTATAAATCATGTTGGTATTTATTATGTAAGCACCATCTTGTATACAATTTGTTAGTTTTGTGAATGTCTTGATCAGTATTTAAAAAAAAAAAATTTGACTTTTCTTAATCCATTTCACCACAAGAAGATTCTTGTTGTTGGATCTTAATCCAATGATCTAGTGGCTCACATTTTAAAGAGATGATTTTTTTTTTAAATAATAAAATATGAATTATTAGATCTTGATCCAATTATTATTATTTTACTGTAGAATTTGTAGCACAACTTTGCTCAAGTTGAATTTGCCAAAGGAAAATTCCTTACATTTTTACAAGAAATGTTTTATATATTAGGATTAATAGAGTGCTTGAATGGAACTCAAATTGTTAAACTAATACATTATCTCTTTGTTATGATTGAAATTCTTTACATAGATTCATTTATTAGGGACTCATATATTAATTAGATTTATAAGTTTTTTCCAATGACTTCACTTGATGTTTTATTATTATTTAGTACGATTATTTAATTTTAATTTAATTTATAAGTCGTGCATTTTAATTTGTATGTCTGTTCTTTTCAATAGAAATATTAATAGTCTATTTTAAAAAGCTAGCTTATTAAGTGAGAAAATTATTTAAATTTATGACTTTTTTTTTTTTAGATAAGGTTCTCCAACTTAGGACTATTAGAAGATCACACATGGCCTCAATGCAGCAATACATTGACTCCATTTACCTCTATTGCACAAAGTAAACTACAATCATTGGAGTTTGGGGATGAAGTTTCTCTAAGAAAGCAAAACAATTGAGGAGAAGTTGTTTATCAATTAAAACTCGTTGATGACATTATTGCTTCACTTTTACAAAGCTACAAATATATATAAATAGAAACGTATATGAATCAATTGCCACAACTGCCATTAGGACCCCAAAGTGTTGTAAGGTGTAAGTGTAACCAAAGATGACATACTTGTACCGATAGTGTTCCATAGTATTGCAAGGCATAGCAGGTAGGTTGTCCTGTCAACATAAATCGAGGTTTGATAGTTCAAAAACTCATTCCGATATGAAAGATATGTGAACAAAGAATCAAGATTATTTGCAATAAGACATGATTCGTAGGCCTAAAAGAGTAGGCTCGCGATTCCCTCCCTTTTTTTCTACATTATTTTTCTCTAGTGACATCGCAGCTGTCCGACCCATGTGTGGCTGAGATGAAGCCACGTCATTGGCTGAAACGCACCGTTTTGGTCATTTGTTTTTTTCCTGTAGGCAAAACTTGAAACGCTGCATTGTAGTCTTCGTTTTCTTCATTTTCTGTGAATTGGTGCCAAACTCATAAGAGGACTCCGGGCTGTGTTGGAAAAACTGGAGGCAATGGAGGCGCATAGTCGTTGGAGGCAATCGGAGCTAAAAACGTGGCGGTTTATGTTGTAGAAAAGGATGGATGATGAGGTGTATAATGTGAACGATGAAGAAGTAAAAAGGGGATGAAGGTTGCTCTGTTTTTTGTTTCGGATTGCATCGTCACTTGAGGTGTTAATTTGTAGTGAAGACTTTTGTTGCATTATGGTTTGACAGAACGAAGCAGTGCTGGTTCACTCCATCTTCAAGTGTACACACTGAGAAATTGCAGTGTTGGCTCACTTCATCTTTTGGTTGCAGTGAAGACTTCTGGTTGCATTGTTTTGGAGGATATATTAGAGTGGAGCTTTAGTGCTGTGGTTGTGCACAACTTATCAAAGAAGGAAAACCAAAAAGTATTCATCTGATAAGTTGTTGTAAGATCAAAAAATCTTTGCCTATTAGGAAAAGGTTGTGCTAAACTCCTTGTTTTTGTATTCAAGCAATAAATCCTTGGTCTAGGGATAAAGGCAACGTGTATGATGCAATTGAAGCAGTCTTGTTCATTGTAGTTAAAGTTATACTGAGTACTAAGTGGCATTATTTGTGTATTCATCATAAAGTTTGGAATATAAAGTTATACTGCGTATTTAAATAATTTTTTTGGGTCAAATATGTATTTAAATAAAGTTTGAAATATGTATTCTATTTTGATATTTGACCATTTTTCTCTCCTATGATTCCTGATCAATAATTGAAAGCTGCAATAAGTGAACTTTTGTTTATGTTATTGGCTTATTAGTCTATACACTTGTAGTATAGGTTTTATCACAATTGGATAGACTTTTAAAATGTGTTGTGTGACTTTTCCAGTGAATTGCCTTGTCAACTTGATGCATTAGACCTGAATGCATGTTAGAGAATTAAAGTTTGGGGCACTTGGAAAGTGATGGCAGCTCAAGCAATGTAAGTATATAATTATAAAAGAAAAAATTAACTGACATGAAAGGATATTCTAAATCTAATTTAATTGGTGAATTCCAAAGAATTAGGTACATCTAGTACTAATTTGACCAAGGAAGACGATGTTGAAGTTGGAGGCAAGCCTACAGTTGGTATGGAATTTGATAATGTTGATACGGCTTGACAATTTTGGAGTGACTATGGTTTTCAAGTGGGATTTGGAGTAAGAAAGCAATACTTTAATAAGAATAGAAAGGATGGAACTGTGACATCATGTAGGTTTGTTTGTTGTAAGGAGGGTGTTCGAAAGGTAGACAAGAGAAACAGTCCAAGTACAAATCATAGACTTGAAATGAGAACAGATTGTAAAGTTAGGGTGACCCTTTTATTAAGGAGG
This sequence comes from Delonix regia, assembly GCA_037074485.1. Lineage (NCBI taxonomy): Eukaryota > Viridiplantae > Streptophyta > Magnoliopsida > Fabales > Fabaceae > Delonix > Delonix regia. Next base: position 30,737,728 of record CM073451.1, read on the forward strand.
GGGAAATTGATCATTAATGAGTTTGTGGACAATCATAATCACCCTCTCTACCTCCCAGAGATGACACATATGTTGGCTTCCCACCGTAACATATCTAAAGTTCAAGGCTAGGAGATTGAATTGGCTAAAGACTCAGGGTTACCACAAAAAGCTACATTTCAGTTGAGAAGCACATATGCTAGAGGTAGATCCAACCTTGGCTTTACTCGGTTGGATGCCAAGAACTATCTGCGATCCAAACGGCAACGCAAAATGGTTTACGGAGAAGTGGGTTGCCTACTACAATACTTTTAGCGACAATTATTGGATAACCCTTCATTTTTTCATGCTTATCACATGGATGCAGATGAGCAGATAACAAATGTGTTTTGGGCGGACGCACGCATGATCGTTGACTACGACTACTTCGGTGATGTGGTATCGCTTGGTACAACTTATTGCACAAGTCGTGCACAAAGACTGCTTGCATTGTTCTCTGAGTTCAACCACTATATGCAAGTAGTTGTGTTTGAAGCAGCATTAATGTACGATGAAATAACCGATTCATTCAAGTGGTTTTTCGAGACATTTCTGGATGCCCACGGGAACAAGAAACCACAGACCATGTTTACCAATAAGGACAAAGCGATGTCGAAAGTGTTAGGTGAGCTTTCAATTTTGGTACGGTCCATTGACGTATTAATTTATCTACCAATGGCTAGTTTTCTAAGTCGAGTTTCTTACAGGTAAGGTGATGTCAAAGACTCGTCACAGTCTTTGTACTTGATACTTGATGCAGAATGAGATCAAACATCTTGGTAATTTGATGAAAGATGGGTCTCATTTCCTAACTGACTTAAAGAAATGTATGTATCAGTATGAGAATGAAGGTCATTTTGAGGTAGGTTGGGAAAAAATGTTCTTAGACCATGGTGTTCAAGAGAATACTTGGTTGAAATCTGTATATGCACTGTAAGAGAAATGGGCTGCGTGTTACATGAAACAAGCATTCACATTAGGCATGCGAAGCACGCAATTGAGTGAGAGCTTGAATTTTGATTTCAAAATGGCTATGAAACCGACCGTGAATATTACCTAGTTTTTCAGACTTTTTGAGCGAGTAGTTGAAGAAAAATGGTATAATGAGCTGAAGGCAGAGTACGATGCTCAACACAAGTTTCCACGTTTGAGTTACCAACATTCGTCCATTCTAAATCAAGCCGTACAAAGCTACACACACTGAATTTTTACCATGTTCTAACAAGAGTTTGACTTACTCTTTGGTGTTTTAATCTGGCAAAGAAATGAGGATCAACCTGTCAGAGCTTATGTTTTATCCATGGCTAACCAAAAAGGCGAATGGACTATCTTATTTGACCCTGTTTAGATGTTTGTGTCTTGTACTTGTCGGAAGTTTAAGACATATGGGATATTATGTTGCCATGTGTTGAAAATTTTTGTTGTATTAGAAGTTAAAAAGGTACCTAATCATTATGTACTCACGCGATGGACAAAGAATGCACGTAACGACATCATGCATGATGTGAGAGGAAAGGAAGTAGACGAAGAGCCTAAGTTGGAGAGCTTACGGTGGTATAGGCACATATGCTCCAAGGCTATTAGGCTAGCCTCTGAGGTGGTATTGTGTGAGGAATTGCGTTCTCTTGTGGACAAAAGGGATATATGACTTGTGTAAACAGGTGATGGGTGTTTGTCTGGGTCGTTAGATTCATGGTGATGAACCCAGTAGGCCCATCACTTCAGAATACGATGGTGTATGTCAAGTGAGAGGATTGAAGACGAAAGTCGGACTCGTGCGGTGAAAACGACCAAAGAGTTAGGTTGAACTTCAGCATGCTAAAAAAAGGAAGGATGCGACCACAACACGTTCACGATATCCACTATATTGGGTACGCATACTGAATTAATTTATCCATTCACACAGTTGTTGGTTTGATTTTTTGTAAATAAGTATAACAATATTGCTTGTAGGGTAATGGCTCGTCAAGTTCGTTACCATGCGAGGTGACATGCTCAGCACCTTCGGCACTTTATGATGACCATCAGAAAAATAAAAATCACTTTAGTTTCACAAGATTTTTAATGGTATTTGTATTAAAAGATACATTTATGTGTGCTTGGTATCTAGTTCTTACATGTTTACTTTTGGCCTTATGTGATTTTAGGTGGCATTGGACATTCCTATGCAATCATTCAAAGATGAAGACATGTAGAGTTAGCTGCACACCTTCAACATTTTTTGACATAACCATACACTGACAGTTGTTCATTTTTTGGGTTGAGTTTCGTCCAATATTTTGTTACGAAGGCTCAACGATTGTATTTTTTGCACTTATTTGCCACTAGCATATGTTACAGTTATAGGCAAATGACACCTGTATTGTTTTGGAACAATTGAGTTTCGCACAGATTTAAGCAACAAACTCATGTATTACTGTTCAATGGTAAAATACAAATATTGTTCAGACAAAATTTTAGTAAAGTAACATTGCCTATTATGACATTTATAGTACCATTGCATTACAATTACAACATCACTATGAGCATACAATAAATTACATGACATTCTACCATCTTGGATCCTATTTCACAATAGTTACAACAAAGTTCATGTGTCTTCAATCCCAGATGAGTTGCTGCATGTGTATTCTGTTTGTTTTAAGTTGATTTGGTTCCATCGTGTGTCTACTATTTCAATTGGGCCCTCCACATGTCTCCTGTCTACTTTGCCTATTGCTTTATACAAAACAAGCATCTTGGTTTTCTGTTGTGTGTGTGGTTTTCAACTCCTTTAAAGGATTACTCTTGGCAAAAGGTTCTTGCTGGGGAAGATCCCTGATACATAAAAATGGAGACTAATTAATTTTAAAAACAATTGATATTTTAAAAAACACAAGACTCACTAAATACACGCTTTTACAACAAGGTCACACAACCAAGTTTTGACCTTGCCCATGATGGGTAATGATATCATGCATATAACAAGGAAATGACGTGTACCAGTAGGACATGATCGCATATTGATCCACAATGCTCTCACAGCCACTAAAGGAAGAGGGGGCCAAATATACAGAAAATGGAAAGAAATTTACATATATGAGAATCAAAAAATAACAATGAGTGCATCAATAAGCAGTATATGCTAATGTCTAACATGATATATGAAGATGCGAGACATTTGTTTGACAAACATATTTTGATAAAGAATAAAACAGTCAGTAAAAATTTTCTGTTGTGAGTGTGGTCTTCAACTCCTCTAAAAGATCACTCTTGGCAGAAGATTCTTGTTGCATGGCTGATGGAAAGGCTCAGGATTGTTAACAAGTTGAGGTATCATAAACAATTTATTGCTGATCTAGGAAAGCAAGACAAGTATGCTGCAGAATTTTTATCATAGAACATAATATAAATGTGAAAAAAAATGCTTTTATCATACCACATCACATGTTGGTGCCTTGATTAAGTAGTATTAATAAGAAGTGAGGGATAAGACCCTTTCCCACATATCATTAGGTTGCTAACACTGCTCAATAACACTTAAGGGTGAAGATTTTGAATTTCTCTACTACTGGAACATTAAAAAACATATGGCCTATTGTCTCTTTTTCATCTACAACTTTCTTACATATGGACAACATAATGCAAGTTAACCATATTTAAAATCCATTCAACCAGTAATATCATCCAATGGCCCACTTTTCCACTCACCAATCTCCATGAATTGTTGGATATAAACAATTTTTTCTAACATAATCAACACACAATGAATCAATTTTCAAACTATTAAAGAAACTTTAACAAGGCTTCCATACAATATCTCTAAAAGTGATATATGGGATCAAGATAACTCAAAAAAAATAATGACAGACCTTTCTAAATTTTCTCTTTTGTTCATCAAAAAGTTCTAATTCCTTTTCATTTGCAATTGCAGCTGCAATAAATGGATCAACAGAATTGCCATCGAGGTCATCAATCTCCTCCACCTGGTAAATTGTATCCAGGAAGAAAAAATTAAATAGGAAACTAAGGTATGATGGAGCATGTCCATGACATATGGTAAATGTCTAGCAAAAGAAATTGCTAAAATAATAGTTGACATGTTGCATTTGAAACATAGACAAGATTAGAAGCTAGGAATGCTCTTTAGGGGACAAACACCAAATACCACTTTGTACTTTGCATTTGACATTTACAAAGAAACCTTACAAACAATATTATATATAATTCATGAATCCTTACACATATATTCACCTGTAATAGGGTTCATGCACATAATGACAATGCTACAGTTAGAAAACAAAATATTATATTCAAGAACAGCTACCAGAGAAAGCATTGGTTAAGGGGTAGTGGGGAAGAGTGAGAGAGAAGAGGAGCATTTTACATGTTAAGAAATGAAGCTCAATACTAGCCAACACTCTTGTCGATTCATAAGGCAACAAAAAACCCAATGAACCATTCATGTCATCTTTTAATAATCAAGGTATAACATGAAAGCGGGATAAAATATCCTCCTAAAGAAAGAAAACAATAACACAAGAAAAATAAAAACATAGATAGGCTTAAACAAGTAAAAACACCACCTAACCCCTTTTGCATACAAGAGAGACACTCCCAAAAGAAATGTGTGTAGAACAGCAAAAAAAGGCTGCAAACAAAACCCTATTCCATAGGACATCCAAGGACAGGGGGCACTCTTGAGGATACACTTAAACCAAATACACCAAAGCATAGTGAAGACTGCACATTGCCATAATGCTTTGTCATTCTCTCAGTCCTAAACCTCCAAACCATATCAAAAGAAGTTGCCTTATATTCATAGAGTACATCCACTTCAACCTATGATCCCAAAAGACACAGATTATAAAGAAGCAAATAACCACCAATATAAAATTAAGTGATTAATTGTTTCAGACATGCACCTAATACAAATATTATGGAAAATGGTTGCATATGGTCTGTGAATCAGCAGCATGTTCCTCAGTATTAATACCATTACGTATTGTTGTCCAAACAAACAACTTGACCTTTAAGGGAGATCTAGATTTCCATCTAAATTCTCATGGAGAGAGCCTCTTCGAATGAAAAGCAAGATAGTACAAATAGGACTATTTCCAAGGAATCACAATGAAAGAATCAGAAGACCAAACTCTTCGACCTACATTGGAGGAAGGACTAATGGGATCAAGGAGAACCAAACATGATTACAGGTAACGGATAGTTTTGTTACTTGACAAAGTAGAAGTTCCAAGGAAAGAAAAAAGCAATACTTCAAGAAATGTTGTAACCTGGTTCCATCGCCCTACTGCCGCGAACATAACCGGCTGATGACGACCAAACCCACATGGTGGCAGTACCCAACGAACACTACATTGGCATCGATCGATGCTCTGCAACACCAACTAAGTTGAGGAGTCCAGGCTTCGACAAGGGCAAAATACAACACACCAGAACGACGTCATTTGACGAGGATAGAAGGTCAAAATTTTTTTTTTCAAAACACACTGTTTAGGCTTCCTGGGTGACGTGGCACATTCTCAGCCAACGAAATGGACAGCTTATATTTCACTAGAGAAAAATACTTGAGAAGATCTGGATCCGAAAAAGCATGCATGGCGAAGACGATAGTCGCCATCAATAAAGTGACCAGATTATATTTCTACACTGTTTCAATCAATAAGACCAGACACTCTTCCAACCCATTCAACTTGGATTTGATGGCATGAAAGTAATATACTTTATAGTTTATACCAAAGTAGTGCAGTTATAATTATTTTTTTAACTGTACACAATGATTTAAAATAAATTTCAAACACTAAATTTTTATTGCAGGAGTAATTAGCCAATACCAATTATAGCAAATTTAACTAAACAGGTTAGGAATTGCAGTATAATATTTAGATAATAAATTTTTTTTGTCAATTTTAAAAAAATAGAGGAAAAAAGAAAAAATATGGGACTTATTTTTCTGTTTCTATTTACTCATTTCTTTTTTTCTCTATCCCTTTCAAATCTTATAAAAATATTTACCCTCAGATCCGAATTGATAGTGTACTATGCTTGTGTCCCGATCAACAACTATTACCCACCGTTCTTTAGTACATGGGTCTTTCCAAGTCCAGAAAAAATAAAAAACAAAGCTTGTATATGACTCATCAAAATTAATGGAGACTACTCCATCTTTATTAATTCCTGGGTCTTTATAGCATTATTAAAAACAAGTATATACAGGGCATTCAAATTTTCATTATTTTGGATCCTTTCACATAGCCCAATCTTTTATTCTATATATCCCCCTTCAATTAAACTTTGTATTCGATAACCTACAGTTAGAATGATTGCATGCTTTGAATGAGGTAAAGTCAAACATTAATCAATAGATTGCCATCATATTGAGATCAAACATATTTCAATCCTTAATGTCAAAATTATTATTATTCGGCCAATATTACAGCTTCACTAAGTTATATATATATGTATGAATATCAGTTGCCACAATTGCCACCAGGACCCCCAAAGTGTAAGTTGTGACCAAAGAGGGAATCATTAGATTGATAATATCGCAAGGCATAGCAGGTGGGGTTGTCAACATAGGAGAGTGTGAGCTTAGGTTGTTCAACAGATCTGAACCCATTCTGATATGAAATCTGTCTGAAGAAGCATGCATGGCGATAATCACCATCAGGAAAGTGACCAGATCCCATCTCTGGACTGCTTCCATTGATAGGACCAGACACTCTTCCACCCCACCCCACTTGATCTGCACTCGACATGTTTGAGAACAATTCTGCTGGATAATATCCTATGTTTGTGTCTTGAACTATCAACCACCAGTTTTTAGTGTCTGGGTCCTGTCCAACACAAACCCAGAAAAAAAAAATTGAGTTTTTATATGTCTCATCACATATAGTCTTTGTGCTTGATGGCTCTCACCTGTGAAATGGAGACAGAAATCTCGTACTGACGCCCACCATAGGTAGACACAGGAGAAATGTTTGTGCCAAGATAAACCAGTTTGTCAATCTGTACGAAACCTGGGCAAAACACATTGTAGCATCCTGTTTTCTTGAATGTGTCCGACTGTTATTTTGAGGAGTGATTACTGATTAATCAGTTCCTCCATTAATGAATAACATAATGAATCAAAAATATATAAAGATGTTTGATTTCTTACTGTCCACAGGGCAAAGAGATGAGTTCGCATTTCACCATCGTAGAGTTGTGGAGCCACCTTGGAGCCACATAGCCAAAATTTCAGGTTTGATCTATTCAGATACTTTTCTCTAAATGCTTGAACACAGTGAATAATTCAAAGTAAAAAAAATCATTTTCTTTCTTGAATAATAAGATATAGAATTTATATATATGTACCTGCCATCCACTAAGGATTGTATTAATTTCATCAAAATCACCGCTTTGAACCCAAGTTTGAGCAACACTCATTTGGTCGTTCTGTACTCTTGGATTATAAACATTAAGGATGCCATTAACTCCATAATAGGAATTCCCAGGTCCTCTCGGTTTGAGTGCTGCAAACTGCAAATTCTGTAAGTCAGATTATTCTTTAATTAATTATCAATTTTTAATTTGGTTTTTATAATTTAAAAATATGTACAATCATCCTTATATAGTTTTAAATAATTTAAAATCAATCCTTACCGTAAAACTTTTGTAAGTAACATGTTCTACTAAAATTTGTTGATATGACCATCATATGAATATACATGACTGTATAAAAAGAGTAAAAATCAATAATAAAGTGAAATTAACTCATATATATATATATATATATATATATATAAAACAAGTGATGCAAGATATATATGTCAAGTGATTTAGATGAATTAGGTTGAATCATGTATAAGAGTGTCAATTATATAGCATATACGTGGCTAACTCATTAAGTTACGTACGAAAGTTTAATAAATTTCATGTAGTGAAACTATAGAGACACAACAAATTAATAATTTGACCAATTTCATATGGTGATTAAATACATGTATATATTTATCCATGAACTGCGCGCAAAGTAATTCGCCATGATTTAAGACAGCATTAAATGAGACCGAGAGAGTATAATAATGGAAAAGAAAATTTTGAATATCACCCAAATTTTTTTTTAAAAGAAAAAAAGGCAAGAAAGAAATTTACATGACTACCAGGGAAGTACTTATTATTAGATAAGGATTTGGCCCCAATGAGATCTTCTTTTGTTGTCCTTCGGATAGGAACACTACCTGTAGGACACAGGTCCTTCTCAAGCCCAATTTTATAGGTTCTAGATGGCGAACCATGGCCATTTATTTTGGCATTTTCATGTAAAAACCTAGGTTTCATCTGCACCAACATTGAAAGAAAAATATAAGTTATTGAATTATGCATAAAAATTACAAGAGTAAAATATTATACAGATTTTTCTTGAGTTTTGTTGAAATTATATAAACCTTCCTTTTATTTTCAAGATATACACAGAGATATATATATATATATATATATATATATCTCAAACACAAAAATTACCTTAACTTTAGTCTGAATTTTTTTTTGATAGTATACCTTTTATTTAAATTTTATTCTCTAAAAAAGTATTTATTTAAGTTCATAGAGGTTATTTTAATAAAAAAAAACTTTAAATTAAACAAAAATATAAGAACAACTATTTTTATTAAAATTTTGCATATTTTAAAAATAAAAAATGCTGGCATAATTTACACCGTATTTACCAAATGATGATGCAGTATACCTGGAGCTTATGATTCTTTAGCAAAGGATGGTCAAAAGCTAACTGCTTGTTAATTTCAATACAATCAACAATGTGCCCATACTCTGTCTGCAAAAATATTGTAAACTGAAAATTCCATAAACTAATCAAGGAATGTAAATTATTTTATAATTTAGGTCATTATTAAAACAATTGGGACCGATCGATGAGCTTCAATTTAGCAAATAAAATAATTAACAAGACCTGAATGCTCTTGATGGGAGGCTTGTTGATGAGTTTAAGCTGTCTCTCCAGTTCCAAATCTTCTTCTTCTTCTTTGGATATTGCTGATGATGAAGCTTCAACTTTGTATCTGCATGTCGCCAACAACATCAATACAATAAGGATCATTTTCACTCTTCTCATATTGAACCACAGTGAATATAATTAACTTGTATTTTGACTTAGTTAATATATGTATATTATATTATATATATATATATATATATACAAGCATTCATTAAGAAGAGAATTAAATTGGGTCAATAATATGTGTTTGTTACTTCTCAGTTACTTCATTGGTTTATTAATTACTGATTAATGCTATTAATTTTTAGATGGAGGTGTGCTTCTTTTATCTCTCTACGAGCATTCATTATTTTCATTTATATATCTATATATAATTGTTTACTTTGCGTTCATAACTCTTGCTCAAGCACTCTTTATTGTTTTCTATTAAGCATTCTTTATTTTCCTGTTCTTTCTTTTTTCTTTTAATCTGATTTTGTCTAAAAGAAACAAGTTAGAGTTGTTCACGCTTGATTCAAGACCTGAAAGACTTTAGCGTAAGAGGATGAGTAAATTAAAAATTTAATACCATTGTTTGAGGACCACTTAGATTTCTAATTTGTAGACGTATGTAAATTAATATAAAATATTAGATACAATTTCTTATATTTTTCGTAACAAAATTTTCAATTAATACAGAATAAGTGAATGGTTAATTAATAATAATATAAAAAATTATAATTTAATATAAAATTATATAGTTATTTATAATAATCATATTCATATTGTAATATAATTTAAAATTATATATTTATTATATTTTAATTTATGAACAATGTAGCCAAAATATATTGAAGTCATGTAAGTTTTTTCCTCCTTTAAATTCATGGTGACTACTCATCTTTTATTAACTCAGTGTCTTTATTACATTACCAGCAAGCAAAGGCATACAAATTTTCTCTCTTATTATTTTGGATCCTTTCAAATTACTTAATCTTTTTATATTTTCCTTTCAATTGAGCTTTAATTCAAATTTGGTAACTTGAGTCATGCTTTGAATGAGGTAAAGTCAAACATTAATAATCATTCAATTGACATTATGTTGAGATCAAACATATTTCTTTAATTCTTATGTTCAGATTGATAAGTCTGTCCTTTACTTAGTTTTTTCTGCTCAAGGGAGAAGAGAAAGTTAAATTTCCTCTTTTGGTTTAATTTCATATGTAAATTGAAAATTTATTTATAATATGTTTGGATATAACTAAAATACAAAATTTTAAATTCATATATTTTATATGTCCTATATAATATGCATGTGTGTGTGTGTGTGTGTGTGAAGTTTAACATTTTATAAATAAAATTTTAAATGTTTAAAAAATTTGGATACCCATATATTACATATCACCGCTGGACCAAATTATAGCCCAAATGAGTCATTTTATTTTACGAAAAAAATATACTAATTCCATTTTGATTAAATTTTTTCATCAATTAAATGAAGCCTTTTCAAAGAAGGGAAGGAGAGACTAATTAAGAAATCCAACTCAAGTTCATAAAAATTTTCAGACCTGAATGTTTAGAGAAGGTGATGGAATACAATTTTGAATTTTAGAAATAATTATTTGTTTATCAATGAAAAATGCATCTTTCTTGTTTTTTGTCCTGGGGATCAAAATAGTACCCAATTGTTTTAGAAAAATTCAGTACGTACATATAAACCTTTATATACCTTCATTGGAAAGTACTTTGCCCGCAAATTATGGTTCAATACTATTCCTTAGGAGAGGCGCAAGGGCTATGAACTTTTTGTGAAAGGCCCCTTTTTGAAGATTCCTTTTTATCGCTATGAAAATATTGTTGTTTTCATATTTTCCCCCCTTTAAATTATCAAAGCTTATAAATCTCACCCAGCCATATGCCGACATCCTCCATTTGAAAACATAAGGCAGTCCTAAAAAAAAGGATAGATTTTCTTTTCTCTTTTTTCTTTTTTCTAAATAAAAGAAGGACACAAATTTTTAGAGGAAGAGAAATTAATTAAAAATAAATTTGTTTACTCATGTTAAATAATTATTATGGTGAAATCTATCTTTGATATATATACATATGTTTGTAGTCTATTTATTTTGATAAATCATGTCTATATATATATATATATGCATAAAAAAAAGTTAAAGAAGGAGAAAACAAATAATTAAGGAACGGAAGGGGGGAAAATAAATTGTAATATATATAATATGTCTCACTAATTGTGTTATAATGTAATTGACACTTGAAGATATATATGCATGTGGCTTTGTAATGAAGGCAATGAGAGATGTAGATAGCTTAAGCATCACAAATCATAAAGAAAAGATCTAAACCTAACGCAAAAGAAGAGAGAGAGAGAGAAAGAAAGCATAAGTTGATGATAATAAGCAGCAAGTAATCAAAGATTAGAAAAGATAAAAAGGTTCCCAAGAGAGAGAGAGAGAGAGAGAGAGAGATTGGAGCAAGTGGGGTTGGGGGGTGGGGGACTGAGCCATGTGCGATCATGTGGTTGTTGGGCCTATGGTGGGCCCCCCAACCCACTTCTCCAACCTTCCATTCCTTTTGAAAATGATATGTTATAAAATCTCTATCTCTGTGCTTCCAATTTCTATTCTAGCATCTTAAGGGCACGCCATTCAGTGATAGCCACACACACACAAGTTATAACCCTCTCTCTCTCTCTCTCTCTCTCACTCTCTCTCCCCCATGTGGCCTAAACATTCTTTCCCAACTTAAAAGCAACCTTCGCTATTTCATAAAATCCCCTCATGTTCTATCACCTATTGCTATTAGGTTGAAGAGATAGAAATAAAGTTAATAATATTTACTCTCACTTAAATATATAAAACCCATTTAAATAGTAGATATCACTATGTGTTAATCTTTTTCTAACATGATAATCACACAAGAGAAATAGACGTATACCATCACCTTCAAACTTTTCCACTTCTACTCCTTTATCTTCCTTCCATTAATCCCTGCATTCACAAAAATTAATATATATATATATATATGTAGATATATTTGACGGTTATTTGCAATATATATTCCTTCTTTTTCACCTTTTTGTATATATGTTTTAACTGTTAGTTATTTATCTTTTCCCTCAAGTTTCCATATATTCCTTTATTCTCTCTCCATTATTTGGATTGTTATTCTTCTTCAACATCTTTACCCTCTCTCTCTATTTTTCTTATTGCCTACAATTCTCTTCACCAATTCCTCATCATCGTCTCTCTCTCTCTCTCCCTGTCTCTCTTCCTCTGTGTGTGTGCATGTCTGTGTTAATTTGTGCGTTGTTCATGTTGGGCTTTTGTACTTTGACATAAGAGGAGGACCCTTTTGTGTCAGAAGCAAATCCCAACTTCCAATCCCCAATAGTCATCTGTCTCTCTCTCTCTCTCTCTGCTTCCAAACTTCAAAAAAGTGAATTGTGTCAGAGTTTGTTGTACTAGGATAAGAATCCCCACCACAGATATAATCTCTCTCTCTCTCTCTCTCTGGTCGACTGGTTTTTTTTCTTTTTCCCCATTTTTTCGATTTAGGATCCTTGCTCTTCCTTGTACATTTTCACTTACCCACAAAACAAACATGACACCAAATGAAGGCACTAGCAGCGTTGATTCTTGTGATAAGCTGAAATTTGCTTGTAGATTTCTGAGATCTCTGTCCACGATGAGGAAGGCTAGATCATCATCATCAATATGTATGAGAAAGCGAAGTGAGAGAATAAAGACGGCGGCTTATTGGTGTATGGCTCGTGCAGTTGGATCAAGGAGAGCTTGGAGCCGAGCCATTATCATCAAGCTAAGCCGAGCCAGACAACATCACCACCAACATGTCTCTACGATGATGATGAAGAGGAGGAGGATGGGAAAGAAGAGATCAATATGGTTAGGTCAGAATAAGAATAAGAAGAAGAGAACTTCTACTTCATGTTCTTCGTCTCCGTATCCTTCAAGCTCAAATCCAATATCAGCAGATGAAGATGATGATGGGCTTATTATAAGCCAAACAAACAAGCTTAGAGAGCTTGTGCCAGGAGGAAAGTTCATGGATATTTGCAGCTTGTTGGAGGAAACAGCTCATTTTGTGAAATGCCTTGGTACCCAGGTTCACATCATGCAAACCATAGCTCATCACTGTTCCAAGTGATTCATTCATACATATATATATGAGTGTTAAGTGATGATGATATATCAGATGAATTGAAAAATGGAAGATTTGGAATTAAGCTCATGAGAAGACATATATGGAGTAGTATATATGTGGTTGCTTCTCTAACAAGAGCCATGGGAATACACATATACATATATATATATATATATATATATATATATATATATATATACTCATTATTATTTCAGTAGTAATGTATGCCTTCATATATTGATAAATGTCAAAGCTCAGATACTATTAGAATTTAATGATGTGTTGAATATTGTGCATTTGTGCAGAGATAATATGAGAGAGGTGCATGAATTCATATACTGGTTCATGATGCAGACCCCTTGTATTCTCTCTAACTCAGTTATGTGCAGCTTGTTGCTTAATTACTATGTGTATGTTTTGTCTTTATTTGACGCTATTTTGTCTAACAGTGTTGGTGTGTTGAGTTTTGATATGGTGGTAATTAGCTTTAGTTGAGAGTAATGCTGCTGCTGGAGCTATAACAGCTGCTTATTAATATTACCCAGTTTCCAGATTTATATATATATATATATATATATATATATATAGGATGATTGATCTTATATCTTAAGGTTCAATATTTAATGTTTCAAAGGAAAATGCATGTGAATGCCAAGGAAAAAGTAGATTCTCTTTCTGCTAATTTATACTCTGGGTGGGTCGGTTTTAATTATGCAATATCGTATATATAAATTATATCAAAGTAATTATATATGTTCACCAAAAACCATTATCAACTTTATCGACAAAATTACAACTCAATAGTCACCTTATTTCTTTCTGTTTTAGAAGCCATTAACTCCACCCCTAACTATATTTTCATGTTAATTAACTGCAAATAAGAATTTATGATCAGTACTCTATAAAAAGCTGATAAGTTCTCTTGTAAATTTACTGTCAGATGCATATAGGTGAGGCTAAGAATTACTGATATGAGTACGAGTGTTGTCAATTTTAAAAATTTTAAGATATAGGTATGAGTATATTTATATGTGTATATATATATATATATATATTTTAGTAAATAGAATTAATAACAAAGGAATATTACGAGAAATATAATAGGAAAATATACTAAAATGAAAGATAACATAATGAAATAATATCACAACTAATTAAAAAAAAATGATCAAAGCATTAGTTTGATATCATTTTAACACATTTTAAAATGTATTTAAGGAAAAAAATTTCAATACCTAAACAAGTATATCATATCAAGTATCGTATCAAATACATATTCAATACGAATGTCTCTTATTTAGAAGTATTTGTGCTTCTCAGAGGTGAGGGTTTTGAAAATGCATCAACCTCAAATCTTTTAAAAAGCTTAATTATAAAACCACCCTTGTGTATAATATAGTGTGTCATTGATCTCATTTGGAATTTCTTCCAGAATATAAATGTGCGTAGATGCATCTAAATAGTATCACACACCAGTACTCGTATCAGTATATCAGTCCTGCATCTCCAGTTTCTTTAATAAGTCAGAGATTAATAATTGGCCATGATTTACTGTTATTAATTTTATTCAGGAGAAAATAATTCAAGAAATTCGTGTCACTGTACATGTTTTTGGGGTGCATTACTGATACTATCTCCTTTCCTATATATATACTTTCTCTCTCTCTCTCTCTCTCTCACAGAATAGATCGTGCATCGATAAGTAGGGCAAAGTTCTCGTAAAGTTTTTCTCTTGTACGAATAATTTTTTTCACCCAATGTTGTCGGATGGCAGATCTTAAGAAATGATCATGAATGTTGAAGAGAGTGTATTTTAAAAGAAGTGTCACGTTGTTTTTGTTTTGGAAGTGTGAGATTTGGAATATATATATATATATATATAATAACATAGATAATGGATTTTTAAAGAGGTAGAAAAAGGTGAAGGTTTCGCACATACAAACATAAACAAACAGTTTTAAATGTAGTTCAAATAAGAGATTTTATGTTCTTGCGTATAATAAAATTATGTGACTCAATTTTTGTAGTCTTTCACTTATCACAAAATTACTATTTTAATTCATCAGTGATTAAAATGTCCAAAATAGTGAAAGATCAAAAGTGTATTTTATTTTGAAAAGAATTAATTCTTCATCTAACATGAGTTAGAGAAACTAAAAAATTAATGAAAGACCAAAAGTTGTATTTTACTCTAAAAGAAATTTTTCCTTCATCCAAAATGAGTTTGAGAAACCAAAAAAACTAGTGAGGGACCAAAATTATATTTTATTTTAAAAAGAATTAATCCTTCATCTAAAATGAGTTTGAGAAACCAAAAATAATAATTTTTCCCCATCTTATTGTCTTTCAATAATTTTATCCTTAAAATTGACACATAATTTTCCTTGTTATAATGGCAAAATATATTCTTTTCTAGTACTTCAAATTTGGATGATAATTAAGAATATGATAAGTCATAAGCCTGTTTCTGAATTACTTATTAGTAAAAGAAATTTGGTTTTGTGGTCTCTCAAAAGAATTCTATATATATATATATATATATATATATATATATATATAAACCCTTCTTTACTCTGACTGAATGAATTTCTTGGAAAATATCTCTATGTTTAATTGACATAGCTGCAATTTTTCTTGATGAAGATTCATTATTGAGCTTTCTCTATAGGTTGTGTTGACAAGCATTATTAGGTCGATATATATAGTTAAATTATTTCTTAAATTTTTATTTTTGGGAAGGTGGGGTTATGATAAGTCGATCACTAGTATATATATGGCACCAAAGGTCGATCTCCACTAGCAATGCAAAGTTTCTATGGTCTAACTAATTATAGTATTATTGATATTATTACATATTGTATTTCTATATATGCATATATATATATACACACACACACACACACACATTATTGACAAAAGTACACCAAACTCTCATCTACATAAAACTTTAAAAGAAAAAAAAAAGCCAAAATGATGTCCCAAAATGACTAAGTTTTAACTACAATATTTTCAAATTAATTAACAGTAATAAAACTCTGCCATGAGTATTTTACTTGGCACTAATATTCTTATGGGTTTAGAATGATTGAATTCACAATGTTCATATCATTACAACAATATATATCACTTGCTTATAGAAAAACATATGAGACTTAATTAATTCATCATGTTTTAAAATTGTCACCTTGCTAAAAATATTTTGGTGGTATAAATCCCCTTCATTTTCTCTTAGAAAAAAATATTATCTTAATATTTAATAAAACCAATTTAGTTCATCGAAAGTAAATCTTAAAATTGAATCACATTAATACTATATTCAATTGGACAGTCTGTTTAATAAACTTGCTAGTATTTAAGGATTCATAATTATTCAATTTAGTCAGGTTAGAATGGATAATTTTTTGAAATATATGTGTGATTGAATAAATAAATAAACAAATAAATAAATATAGATGTTGCGTGACTTTTGAACCAATTATGATTGTCTGAATTGAAGATCATCACTCACTGTGTTTCCCATAATTTATTAGTGTGAAAAAAATAAGTTAATTTGGCCAATATATACACACAGATATTTTTTAGAATAGCAGCACATTATAAAAATAACTCAAATAGTTTCGTTTTTCTAATTATTATTATAATTAGCCCCGTCCAACAAACTCGTTTAGTTCGTGGACTAAACGCGTCGTTTCGTTTTTAAATGAGTTTATTAGTTATTGCATGTCTTTTTTTTGGCCAATATTGCATGTCTAAATTCTATTATTTCGCAGGTTAAATGGCCGGATCTGGGCTTTGGCTTTTTAATCTTTGTGTAAAATTCTATTTTGTTTCCTCTCTTGATTTAGTTATTTATGAAATTGACTTCTTAATTTAGTATTTTGTATATAAAATATTTTAAATTTGGTCTGAATTATATCTAAATTTCATGATGCACCAAAACAATTTAGTATAAGTCCATAATTATGATAAATTTTGACATACTACAACAAACAAAAGGGAAAAATTATATAAAATTATTTATGTATTTATTATATTGTTTATCCTTTAAAATATTACAAATATATAATTTTTAATATATTACTACTCATGTATATTATTCTAGATAATTTTATAATTTTTAAATTAAATCATACAATCTTAAATTATTATTATTATTAATTAATTAATTAATATACACTTATAATATATTAATAATTTAATAATAAAAATGTAAGAAATTGTATTTAAATCTAATTTAATAAAAAAAAAAAGGCACTAAAATAACTGTCCTTTACAAGTGAAAAAAAAAAAAAAAAGAGTAGTATGAACAAAATTACCACTTGTTTTTATCATGCGAAAATTCAAGCAATTGCATGCATATGTACAAGTGTATAACGATTTCGGATTTGTTCATTTATGACCAAAAATATGAGAGTCAAGTTTTATTTTAATCTGATGATTTAAATTCAAATTTAGACACAAGAAAAATCATACACAGTGATTTTTCACTAATAAAATATGGTCCAAATTATTCAAACTTACACTCATTTTCTAAGTACATACAAGGAAATTCAAACTCGTGCATGACATTCACTAGAGCCACCTACCTCTACGCCCTTAATTTCTCCATGTTTATAAATAACCTCACCTACTTCTACGGCTACCTTTTTTTTCTTCCTTTTTTACCCTCACGATGAGTCTCGCGATCCTCGAGAACCAATTTAAAAGTGTTTTTTTTTTTAAATGAAATCATAATTAACTTATTAGTTGGCCAAACTCTTAACCTTAAAATTGGTTCTAATTTTTAGCCTTAAAAGTTAACCCTAATAAATTTTAAGATCTTATGTTGTTTAATATAATAATATGAATATATTTTAATGTGTGTATATAAAAGCATATTTAGTCATTAAAGCCATTTATTGTGAAAGATTGAGAGTCGATGACATCATGTCATCAATAGTGTATATGTATATGTACAAAAAGTTCATAAATACACTAGATTTTAATAATAGAATAATTTACATTTGCCTAAATTTTATACTTTTATTTCAATAAAATTATAAATTTTTATCTTAGGGAAGACTAAAAAAAAAGTCCAATTTAAAAAAATTGCAATTTAATTAGTCCAATTTTATTTGTTTTCAATGTTGAACAGACAGATTTTATGGGATTAATTAGTTGATTTTGACAATTACCTGAAATTTACCAATCTCATTCCAAATCATTATTATTTACTATAATTTTTTAAAATATTATAATGTCTTTAGTAAAATAGAGTAGAAAGCTCAATTAATAAAAAATATTGAAGTCTTATTTACTAATTTAAATTTAACATTTTTTAGAGTATTTCAAATGAAAAATTTTAGATACATAGTTACATACTATTATGATGTAAGAGAGAGAGAGTGCCTCCTATAAATTTCAAGAGAAAATTTAGTAATTTTTATTTTTTAAAAAAAACCTTGGTTCCTCAATAATTGCCCGCACTAGTCACTGTACATAATCATTCTGTAGAATTGAAGACGGACTTGGAATGGAATGAAGCAGTTCCTTTCTGCAACCTCAGAACCGTAATTTGAGCTTAAACCACACTCCAATGGCGGAGACTGAAGACGAGAAGAAGAAGAAGAAGGAAGGCCACATTGTGATGGTGCCTTTCATGGGTCATGGCCATCTCATACCCTTTCTAGCTCTAGCTAGGCACATCCATGAACGAACCTCCTTCACCATCACCATAGCCAACACTCCTCTCAACATCCAGTACCTCCAATCCGCCATTTCCTCTTCTTCTTCCAGTATTCACCTTGCTCACTTACCCTTCGACGCCACCAACCATGGCCTTCCTCCCAACACAGAGAACGCAGAGAAAATCCCTCCTTCTCTAATGCCGAATCTGGGTCTTGCAGCTCTGAGCCTCGAACCCCATCTCCGGTCCCTAATTTCCAGGATCACAGAAGAAGAAGGCCGTCCTCCCCTTTGCATCATCTCCGATGTGTTCTTAGGATGGGCTTCGAACGTCGCGAAGAGTTTCGGCACTAAGAGTATAACGTTCACGACTTGTGGTGCATACGGAACCCTCGCTTACATGTCGATCTGGTTGAACCTCCCTCATCGGAAAACCGACTCCGACGAGTTTTACGTTCCGGGGTTCCCTGAAAATTACAGATTCCATCGCTCTCAGCTTCATCGATTCTTGAGACATGCTGATGGCACCGACGCTTGGTCTCGATTCTTCCAAACCCAAATCGCTCTTTCCCTGAATTCCGACTGGTGGCTTTGCAATACCGTTGAGGAAATCGAGCCGTTAGGGTTAGAACTCCTGAGGAAATTCATCGGATCCCCTGTTTGGACCATTGGCCCTCTTCTTCCTACGGATTCGGGTACGAATTCGAAGCATCGCGCAGGCAAAGAACCTGGAATCTCTGTTGAGCATTGCATCGAATGGCTGAATCAGAATCCTGCGAGCTCTGTTCTTTACATTTCTTTCGGATCTCAGAACTCAATCAGCGAAACCCAGATGATGTCATTGGCTGAAGGATTAGAACAGAGTGGGAAACAGTTCATCTGGGTCATAAGACCGCCTATTGGATTCGACATTAACGGAGATTTCAAAGCAGAGTGGTTACCACAGGGGTTCGAAAATCGAATGAGAGAAACCAAAAGGGGGTTGTTGATTCGAAAATGGGCACCCCAATTGGAGATTCTATCGCACAAATCAGTCGGGGCATTCCTAAGCCATTGTGGCTGGAATTCTGTGTTAGAGAGCTTGAACCATGGAGTACCCATCATAGGGTGGCCATTAGCAGCAGAGCAAGCCTACAATTCGAAGATGCTGGTGGAGGAGATGGGGGTGGGAGTGGAGCTCACGCGCACGGTGGAGAGCGTGATTACTGGGGAGGAGGTGAAGAAGGTGATAGATACAGTGATAGACGAAGAAGGAAGAGGAAAGGAGATGAGGAGGAAGGCGGGGGAGATTGCAGAGCAGATCCGAAGAGCTAAGGAGGGTGAGAAGGGGTCTTCCATGAGAGCAATGCATGATTTTGTAAGCACTGTTCTTTCATAATTTGGCGGATTAGTATGTTAAGTTGGAATCATCTGGTTGGTTAGTGAGGTGGACATCCACTATTGGCTTGAGTAACCTACAATAAAATTATATTAAAAGAACTACGCATATATTTTTTTTAAATTTATTTTCGGACAATAAAGGAGCACCAGAGAAGATTGGAGAAAAATTTTAATTTTTAATTTATTATTTACTTATATTTTTTATTTTTTAATATAATTTTTTATTAATAAAAAATTATCACGTTTTATCCTGTAAATTAATAATTATTTTTTAGTTTTTTATTTTAAAAATTTTTATTATATATAATCATTTCAAGCTAAGTTCTGTAAACCAGGGGAAGGAATTAAAAATAATAGTATTTTTTAAAGAGGCTATTTTAAAACATTAAATATTAAAATAATATTGTTCTCAAAGAAAGTATGAAAGACAAGGGATAAGATGGTAATCTTCCAATGCATATCAATCCCTCGTTTGAATGGAGGATTTTCTGTTATCACGTGTGTAAAACTAGACATTTCCTGAAGAACAGAATCGTGTACCCAAATGTAACTAAACATGTTCATTCTCTTACCTTTGTTCCGATTTCGTAGATCAAATATGTGGTTAACGGATTTAGATTGTATGTGAAAAATCAATTTACATATTTGGATTATTAAATTTTTATATAATGATTTAGATTTTAATAAATAATTAATAATTTTAATTATTTTTTAAAATTTAAATTTTATCAAATTTTCCTACATTTTAATGTTTAAATTTTTTGAATATATTCTTGTAACACTTTTTCAAGTGGGCCATAAGGTCCTAATAATGCAATTATTATTTTAGGGATGATAATTCTTATTCTTGTTTATAAACATATTGAGAAAGAAATAAATTAAAAGTTTAAATTTAGTGTTTATATTATTATATAAGCTCTAATTAAATTTTTAAAAAATTGAAAATATTCAAAAAAAAATTCTCTTAAAAATTTTAAAAACTTAAAGAAATAATAAATTCAACAAATTAAAAATATTAAGATCAAGTTTTACTGACATCAAAATATCTTTTTCATTACGTGTGAATTTTTTATTATTGTTTATTCTTTATGTACAAGTTGAGTATTTTAATTTATTTTGTTTCCACTATCCTAATATATCAAAAGGCAATGTATTTGAAGTATTAATCAAAATATGCTCATCTAAAAAATAATTTAACTATCTTAATATTATTAGTTTAAACAATTTCTTTTATATATTAAAAATAATTATACTTCTAATTTTTTGCCTTCATTAGAATTTATGTTTGTCAAACTTAAAAATGTACTAAAATTACTACTAATAATACACACACATATATATATATATATATATATATATATATATATATATAAGGTCAAATTAGTGGAGACAATAACTCCACTTAAGGGAGCATGATCCCTATAAAAAAAATCTTTAAATATAAGCCCTCATATGGGGTAATCCTATCTCCAAATATAAGGATCTTTTATCATCCCCATATGCAAAAGTGAGTTTGGATCCCTCAATAAACTCGATAAATCTTTTTTCCTATAATGAAATATGGCCATTGGGTTTACATTTAATGGTCCTAAATTTTTTTATAAAATATAGTTTTTAAAAATAAAAGTTAATTATGTTTAAATAAATATATGTTAATATTTTAAGTCTTTTTTAATACATAATAATATCATATTAAAAATGAAAAAACTAAACTATTTTTAACAGTATACAGTTTATCTTGTATATTTAAAATCTATTATTTTTCAACTCTATAAAAATATAATCTAAAATATTAATATATCTTTATTTTTAAAAATAATTAATTTTATATTTTAAAAAATATGTCTTACAAAAAATTTAGGACCAACCCTATTTCATTACAGGAGAAAAGGTTTCTCCATGGATCCGACGGCATGCAAAAGTAACAATAATTAATAAATGGCAATATGTTTCATTTTTTTTTTTCCCTGGTTATTTATTAGAATAAGACATCCTTTAATTCTGTTAAAATTAATTTTTTAAAACTATTTTCAAGTATATGCTTTCCTAAAGAATTTTTCTTCAATTATTTTGAAAACAATTTAATTCCAAATCAATAAATATTTTTAAAAATTTTGGCGAAAATATGGAGAGTTCAACTTAGAATTCTCTCATGTTGTGCAAAAATAAAAACTTCATTGACATATGATAAATAATCTAGAATCTTAATAATATGTTACAAATATTAGGAAAGTCAGGTGACATTTTCTAAACAAGAAGTATATTAAGCGTACTTTAATTTTATCGCCTAAGATGCTAAAGTAATCTATTCAAATATTAATTATTATAAATTTTAAGACTATCATTAAAGACAACGAGATGATATAGTTAACACATCAAATTAATAAATACATCAAGATGAATTCCTGACTGTTAATTATTTTAATAATAGGTGCTATTATTCAATTGCAATTGTTAAATTAAGTTTTTTTTAATTATTTGTAGTTATTAGATAAATTTTAAAATTTTGTTAGTTTTAATTTTTAAATTTAAAATACATATTACCAGATGTTATAATTAATTTAATATAAACCATGCCATAACAAATAAGCAATGAACGATTGCAGATTTCGATTTGATAACAAATAGAGTCCATTTAATAGTCCACCATGCTCACATCGAACATCAATTTTCTTTCTTTCTTTCTTTTTTATATTTTGGAAAACTTGACTATCAAATTCTAAAATTTTGTCTTTTTTATTAACTGTTCCAAGAATTTTAAGCTAGAGTTTAAGAAATAATGAAATAAAGTGAAAAAATAAAATAACTTAAATAAATATATTATTTATGAGTTTTAACAAAAAATGAAAGGACTTTTATTTTTTTATTTAAAAATTATAATAATAAATAGAATAAAATAATTTATTAATTATTTTTTTAATAATATCTCTTCTAACATGAACACATAAACAATAATTTTATTATTATTCAATATTTGATATAAAATATAATAATATTTTAAATTACTAAACCACTCTCTTCTATCTTTAACTCTAAATTTAGAGATAAATATAATAATATTTTAAATAATTATAAAGAATCTTAAAAGCTTTCTTCAATTATTTCATTATTTTTTTATAAAAATATCTAGACAAATATTTATCTTAATTTAATTATTTCATTTTTCGCTACTTGTTTGTTAACTTTCAATTTAAACCTAGTCGAACACTTTAAATTAAAATAAATTTAGTCTTAGACTCTTAATTATAATTTTAGAATATAAAATTCTTTATAATAAACATTTTAAAATTAGAGTATTTTATTAAAATTTTCTTAATAAAAAAGTTTTACACGTGTCAAGATATGGTTTGATGAACAAAAAGAGAAATGATTAAGAGCTCCACTTTAGCAAAGGAGCACCTAGGCCACATGTCCCATACCCGTGATATTGCAGTAGTTGTCACTCCAATCACTCACGGGCAAAGTGAGCCAATTATTATTATTATTATTTAAAAATCATATTTAAAGATCATAAATTTAATAGTGGCCAAAAATAATAATTTTATATATTCATCATGTAAAATTTTAAAATTTAAGATTATTTTAAAAATCTTAAAATTAATTTTTTTTTAATTTTAAAAGACCTTAACCTAAAAACCCAGACATATAATGTGTTAAATTTATAGTCTTCAAATCAAAGTCTTTTAAAATAGTAACATTTAATTATAATATTTTAAAAATAATTTTAACATTTAAAGTCATTTGTCATAAATATTTTAAATTTATAATATTTAAATATTTTATTATTATTATTATTATTCAAATCCATTATGTTTTAAAAGCAATGCGGATTTGGTTTCACTAAGATCCATAGGTTCTTTAAAAAATATTCTAGATAAGCAATTATTACTTATTTTATTTATCAATAAAAGATCACCAATAAAAACCCAACAAAACATTTTTGGGCCAATGCCAATAAAGCCAAGTAGCCAACCACAATGACATTTCCTTTCACCTTTCACCTTGCACCCCCTTCTCATGATTCCTCCGCCCACTATAAATTCATGACCCCCTCAGTCCCAAAATCCAGAAACACAAAACCAAACCAGAAAAGAAGCTTACTTTTGTGATTGTGAAGACACACATGATGATGGGATCAGAACACAGAGTCACAACTTTGGCTCTTGTTGTGCTTCTCACCATTGCAGCTTCCTCCACCATTAATGGCCAAACCATATGCAACGTCTCACTCAGTGGTCTAATGGCATGCAAGCCAGCAGTGACACTTCCAAACCCAGCCTCACCCTCTGCAGATTGCTGCTCTGCACTCTCACATGCTGACTTGCGTTGCCTTTGCTCCTATAGGAACTCTAAGCTCTTGCCTTCTCTTGGGATTGATCCAAACCTTGCCATGCAGCTTCCTGCCAAGTGCAAGCTTCCTCACCCTGCTCACTGCTAAGCCTTCAATATTATTCTGAGAAATTTTTTAGGTAGTTTTGGTATGCCAAAAATTTCTAGATAAATTCATCATGAACAGACAAATGAGGAATGTGTGTCTGACATGCTTATTGTCGGTTTATGATTGAATTGGTTTGAAAAATTCTTGTGTACTTCAGCCTACCTGGAAATTTTTCAGTAATAGGATGATATGAAGTTCATGATCATGCTTTAATATGCGTTTCTAGTGCTAGCTCGAAGTAGTAGGTGATGGGCTTTGAATTCTTTTCTTGAGAATTCAGAGTGATCGCTCCGCTTTTCATTCTGTCTCATGTTGTAATCTGAGTTTATGCTTGATGATGTTGAAACCACTGTGATGAGTACTGCAAATAAATAAGTGTTTATAAAAGAAAAAATAAGAATAAAATGGGGTAGTTATTAGTTTATTTAGCCTTGTCCATGCACTAAATGGTCATAGAGAGCATGAAAAGAGGTTTAATATCAAGTTGGAAATTTGGTAGAACTTGATTTAACAAATGTTTTGTTCGTTATATTTGTTACATAACAAAAAATTCATGTTTCCAAGCAACTGCTTGTTCACCTAAGGCTCATAAATTTATAGACAATCAGGATGAAAATCAGAGTTACTTTCCGAATAATTGAAGCTCAAACAGACAAATTTCAAGGTGCTAAAGTATAGGCATGTTTAATTTTGATAGTTCGATCATGAATTTAACGACGTAACCATTCATCATACTAGTTCACCGTCGTGTTTTGGTAAATTATTTTTGTACAGCTATTTCATTGTGGTGTTGAAAAAATCGCATGAACTTGATTTGGAACAAGACGGTGTATTTCCCCATATCAAGAGACAGCTAGAAAAAGCCTTGCACGCTCAAAAATCTATTCCTTTTTATAAGGTTCCTCATAACTTGGGTGAAAATTTATAAAAGCTGACAAATCTCTGCAGGCCAACTTGGACATTGTTGTGAAGAACTTTCCCACAATTAAATTTTCTCAAAATCTATGTAATTTCATTATTATACACATCGAAATAATCTAAAGTTGAGTCTCAAGAAAGTCGAACTCTCCGCAGCAGAATCCAACCAACTATTAATCTCTTTTTGGTCCTTAAAGATTAAAGAAAGCACTGAAGCCGCATTGACTGTATATGGAGCATCATTCGAAAACAGAAAAGAATATACCAACAACAACAATAATACAATTGGCAAGTTTCATAGCAGAAACTTTACCATCTCTTAGCTTTTCTTTAGACAAGGACTACAAATTAGCAGTAAGAACATTCATGAATCATTGATTACAGAAGACAATTTAGGAGGCTCAAGGTGGTGTTGCAGGTGAATCTGATATCTTTCCACACCATTGTATTCATTGCACCGGGTTAAACCAATATCAAAGGGGCTGAAATCATTTCCCGACTTGCAGAAGTTCAATTTCTTCATCAAGCGCCAGTGAACTGCAGGATTCAAACACCAGAAGGTTCTCTAGGAGACGATGAGTCCGAGCCATAATTCCAGAGGGTCTTCAGATCACCTCTTATCAATGCCAATACAATAGTAACACCTGTTGATTTCATTGGACAAATAACGATTGTGCATGAGCCTAAACCGAAGGGGCAATATCAACCAGAAAAGAAACTTTTGAAATCATGCTAGTTAAATGAGGACCTCGAGGACACCTAACCTAAGCCCACACAAAATTAGTTACCTAGAGTGCATGGAACAAGGTAGAGGAGTGCAGGTTGTCCATGACCATTCATCAAATATAGCCCCAAATATGTAAGACAAAGGCCTGAAACAGAATAAAAGAATGCCTCTATCAGGAGCTGAAAGCTAGATAACATTAAATTCAACGTACAATTAGGAGTAAAAGGTAGATCAACATGGAATATCTGAATGCCAGAAACTGGTAGAATCAGCATACCAATTGGAAATTGAAGAAACGAGATAGAAATCAAAGAGATTGTAGATTTTATCGACAAGCTAAGAAGACAAATGAGTAAACATGCTTAGGTAACTAAAGCCACAGGCGGAAGCATTTTATACACTGGTAGCACCAAAAGGTTGCCGAGGACTTATCTCTTGTCCCAAGTTAAAAAGATAGTGCCCATCCTTAAACTATGGCTCTGTTAAAACAGTCGAGAAAAGCAAAGCAAAACATCATCATATCCTTCCCCCAGAAGTTTTATAGTTTACTATCCCTTGTACACAATTGGATTGTACAAGAGTGTGAGGTGACATGAACTTGTACTATTATTTATAAATAAACTTCTTTAATTGATTAAAGAAACAGTGAGCGAAAAGAAAGTGCAAGCTAATTCTCGTTAGCATTAAGAATATTGGTTTCCACATAATTTCATGATTACAAGGCTTGAATCATTATCAAAATAATTTAATCAATTATAAGACTTAACCTCATGATTTCAGGTCAAGAACACTAAAAAGTAAAATTTGAATTTAGATTCTTAAGTGCTATTAGCCAGTAGGAGCATATAGATCGTAATGTTGATCATAAAAGTGTTTATTTCATCTTTCAATCATACAGTCAAATTTAACAATAGAATGCATGGATTTCTTTTAAGCTGTTGCTTTTTCTCCGTTTGCATTTATATCTATGAAAATATTGAATACGAAAACATTGAGCAGG
Organism: Delonix regia; assembly: GCA_037074485.1. NCBI lineage: Eukaryota > Viridiplantae > Streptophyta > Magnoliopsida > Fabales > Fabaceae > Delonix > Delonix regia. The sequence goes on from CM073451.1 coordinate 30,765,026, forward strand.
CTTGATCAAAATATGTGGATCATCTAACATCATCTAACATCTAAACCTAAGCAGATAGTATGTGTGATGAATGGAATATAGAAGTAGCAAAAGCGACTACAACTCCCAAATGTTTTTGTTATTGAGATTTCTACGTAAAATTCCAAGAAACATTTAAACCCCGTAAAAAAACAAAAGTTATAGGAGAAAAATATACTTTTAATCCCTCACTTATCACAAAATTGTTATTTTGGTCCCTTACTCATTCAAATATCTAAAATTATTCTTCACTCATTGAAAAATGTCACATTTGATCTCCCACTTATTAGAAAACTATTAAATTTAGTCTCTCTACCAAAATCTAAATCTATAAGACTAAATATGGTATTTTTTTGAAAAGTAGGAGACCAAATGTAATATTTTTTAATTTTGAGCATTTTAATAAATGAAGGGCCAAAATAGCAATTTTGTGATAAGTTAGTAGCCAAAAAGGTATTTTACTCAAAGTTCTGGACAGGCGCTATAGAAAAGAAAGGCTTTAGAGGCGAGGAAAACCCCTATTAAAAGAATTTTCCCGTTCCAAATATCCTCACAAAATTTGACAAAAAAGACCATTTCCCAACCTCACAAAATTTGACGAAAAAATACCATTTCCCAACCTTAAAAGAGATAAAGGAAAGGAAAGTATCATAACCCTCAGAGATATATCTCCTAGGGGGCGCATCAGAAGCAGTAAGCACTTACTTGGCTCCTATTGAGCCCAAGTCTGATGGGTCAAAGCCCATTAAGACTTACCAGAGAAGAGGCAAAAAGTAACTGTCCAGAGGTTGTTATGGGTGGTGTGAGGTAGTTAGAGGAGAGAGAATGTGCAGTTTTGTTGGTTCGCTGCTTGTATAGCATCAGTGGGGTGCATGTGAGGGAGTTAGGAATTACCTGAGTGGAAATTGGGAGAGACTCAGGCCTCTCGAAAGCCAGAGTATTTTCTGTTTGAGTGCATATTCTTTTCAGTTTCTACTATTGTATCACTTGGCAGGAGTTTCTCAGAGCTGTTCTGAGTAATTCTGCTGTGTTTTATCCTAATAGCATTCAGTATTTTCATCGTCTCTGTGCTGGGTTACATCAGCTCCTCACCTATTTAGATGTAATCCATACTGCCAATTACCTCTTACCATAAAGAGGTGGCCTCAAGTGGGTAAACTCCATAGCCAATTACCACTTACCAGCCAGAGCATAGTTCTTAGACACTGAACTTTTAAGACTCAAAACCCCTTTTCTTCTTTGGCTTGCAAAAAATCTCCCAACTTTCAAATTGACCCCTGGCCTGCCAAAAAAAAAATGCACATTCTTCTGATCTCTTTGCCACACCAACCAGGATACAAAAGAGCCATTGTCCAAGTGCTTTGAAACATTTTGACCACTGGGTCCAAAAGGAAGAAGTTCTTGGGTTTCCTCCAAAGAAAACACCCAAGTAAATATGAGGCCATCAGAGAATCTGATTTACAACACCCAACTAAGCCACCCTTATCCAATTAATCTTCAACCCTCCATTTCAAAGACTCATGGGGCAAACAAATTATTAGCAAACTTTCCTATCCTTTTTTGACAAAGAGAATCATGTTGTCTTCAAATTGGTGAGAATCCAAAACCTTTTCCGAATCAGTGTTTCCTCTATAAAACCCCTATCCACACTGCCCCAGAAATCATCCAGCAGAGCATGGTGACGTCTAAAGAGACATTTTAACTAATTTCAAGCAGAGGATAAGCATAGATTCCATAACCCTGAGGAGTAGGGTTATTGCCAGCAACCTTACATCGATCAATGTCTGAATGATGTTCAAAAGTACTTGGCATTATGTATGCAATAAGTAAAACTCACTTGCAGCAAGAACAATACTTGTCAAAGGGGGAAAACATGAGCAAGGTTTCAACAGAAACATGTTGCCAAAGAACTTACCAACTCCGTAGCCGATTACCAGCCAAAAAAAATATCCTTTTGGTCCTCCCTTCTTTTGATCTTTGTCAAATCTGAGACAACCAAAATGCAGAATAAAAACAATAAAGATGAAGCATCTTCTATAAGTAGATTAACAAAACTGCCCCAAACATAGATAGAAAGATAACATTTCTCTAAGAACGGCAAATCAAGATCATGAAGTTATTTGGATTAATCTTTCAGTCATTAGGCAAAATATTCTTACAGGATGCTTAATAGAAGTCATCAACATTGTTCGGTAGAATTAATTGATACAGGCCTGGTAATAATAACAATTGCGCTTATGCCTTTGTACTACATATACTAGACTCCTTATAATTATATAAATAAATACAAGACTAGAAGAGATGTCATTACTTCAAGAAAACTCTCTCCCTCACTCCACTTGGTAACAAAGCCACATGTTCTTTAGTAACCTTAATCTAAGCTTCAACTTAACTCTCTAGAAAGAAAAGTGACTAGTGTTTATGATTCTACCAACAACCTCAGGAGGAAGAATTGAAGCTTACAGAGAAGCTTACTGTTTTACAAGGTATAGGATGAGAATCCCAAATTGGAAGTAAGAGATTTTGATGTAAAGTTTACATGGACCTAGGGCTCTCCAATTTCAAACACTAGCTTTAGGGATATGACTCTCCTAAATGTTCATATCAGTTTGTATCAAAAGTTTTGAGAAGAGACGAAAAATTAGTAGCACATCAGAAGAAACTAGGGTTACTGGATATGTGATCAAATGCAGCAGAGTACAATATCCAAAACTTTGTCATCATAGGGAAAGCATAAAAAGCAGAGGTAAAGTTACCAAATAGGAACGCAACCGGGACAATTTTTGCCTAAGCCATGAGAAATGGATTGACGGGAAGCCTAAAAGGAGTGGAAGAGTGACTGGAATGAAACAGCCCAAGGAAATTGCTGCCAGTGATGCACAGTGGGTATAAACCAGAAAGAACAGCAAACCAGAGTAGGGAACTGCTTTACATCAGCTAAGAAAAAAAAATCCAAACACCGATGGATCACCAGAAGGAAGGCTTAACCAGATGTACTGAGGTTAGGGTTGACAAAAAAAAAACTGACTGGCCTGTCCTAGGTTAGCTAGAAGTTCACCAGATGTCAAACGCACTCCCATCTGCCAGAATGTGGGATAAAAGACAGAATAGTTTAGCCACACATGGCTCATTGGAATGTAATCAGACTTGGTGGTATGGTAGGTCAGCATCCTCTGAGGGTTGTTCAGAGGGTGCTTTTCCAAAATATTACCCTACAGAGTTACAGAAAAAGAATTCATTACTGAGAATATACATTAAAATTAAAAACTAAGTTTTTCTCCCCCAGGCTATGATACCATGAATCATAAGAAAGAGAGAGAGAGAAAGAGAATACCTTCCTGGAAAATGCAGTCAATAAGCACTGATCTACATGAAACCTTGTATTTATAGGACAAATGGCCAATAATACATGACAAGCCATCAAACTCTAACAACTATGGACATATTACAGCCCTATCTACAGCACGCATACAGTCATTATAAATCTAGCATTTAGATTATATACTAATTCCACCAATCAATAAAACGTGCCCTCACTGTGCAGCTAAAGCTTTTGGAAAAAATGGTCCTCAACATGGTATTAAAGCCTCTATGCCTAAGTGGACCAAGATTCAATCACTGCCAGCTCTCCTGTTTATTAAATCATGTTTTAGCACAACGCATAGCCCAAAGGGCTTTCATGTAAGGGACTTGTTAAAGATATTAATAAAACCAGTCAGAGGCCTTCACTGAACAACTTAAACTTTTAAGTTAAATGGGTATTGAAAATATCATTCCCAAGGAAAATATGGGTGTAATAACCAAGCTGCCATGAGCATATCATTTAATCCCATGCTTTACAAGAGAATGAAGCATATAGAAATGGATTGCTAATTTCTCTGATGTAAGATTTAACAAAACCTTATATGTACTTCCTATATTCACAAAGCATATTGCAGACACAGTTAGCATATTTGTTTAAAACTCACTCGAGTGAGGGGTGACTTTATATAACCAAGATAGGCTCAATCAATGTATATGTTCAACTTGTGAGGAAGCATCAAGTAATCCAGGTTTGATAATATCAATAGGTTGGGCAAATGCCCTTGTACTACATGTACTTGATCGCACTTCATGTATTACACTCCTTATAATGTATAATACCAGAGACTGACAGAGATACATCAGTACTTAAGAACAATGTCACTCTCTCATTCCTCTCCCTACAAACATCAATAAATATGAATAAGACCTTTATTCTTCCTTCCCCCTAATTTTTTTTGAGAACTTTCCGAAGAAAAAGCTATATGTGCATGTTCAGTTTTATAAATCTTAGAACTTTATAAATGGTTAAAAAAAATTAGTACCTGTGAGCAAAAGAAACAAGCAAACCAGGAAAGAGAATATCTCCAAATCCAATCATGTCATAACCCTGCCAAGGATCACGAGGACGAGGAAATCTCAAAAGCATAGGAATAGCTTCCCCACCAGCCTTGTCACCGCGAGCAACCTAGGAAACACAACTCATGAATGAGTATTTGAGACACCTTTAAGTAGCATGACTTGTAATTATTTAAAATATACAGGGTCAACAAGATGGCAGATTTCTTTACACTGCTATGAAGACGGAATGATAAGCACAAGATAAGTACAGGTCAACAATTAAGTTTTAGATGAATAACTTTACTTTTACCTTTCATTCAGTACATATAAAGCATCATGCATGAACTATAGATTCCAAAAACCTTGGTCGATAGGTTTTTCACATGCATTTGCATTGTTTTATACCAAAGCAAGCTTACAGTAGCAGTACATATGAATATGTAATTGACAGTGGACGACACACTAAGTTCCACAGCCAGATTTTTTATTACTTACTCTATTTTCCAGGACAAGCAAGGTTCTGATACTGAGGAATGGATGATACAATCAATACATAATAAAAAAATATATGGTAGCCTGCCATCAATTAACTTCCAGACAATATAACATTGAAGCAATCATTGGTTGTCAAAGAAGTGATCACCCAAGAAAACTTTTTTAGCAAGGGCTCAGGAATGATGTTTGGAACTCAAAATTAAGCCCTTATGTGAAAGCCTACTGGAACTGAAACATGGGCGACAAATAGGCTCCCGACTATCCTGTATTAAAACTAAATACAACTTCATTACTTAAATTAGGTTTTGGAGGGATCTTTGGGTGAGTGAGTGAATGTTACTTTTTCTTAAGTTTTACCCTGACTCTATAGCCTATCCCCATGGCATAATTCTCTCATCCAAAAATTTGTGTGAGAAATTCCATTATTTTAGAAACCTAAATGATAGGAAATCATCTTAATTTAAGTCCCTTTTGACTTTATTTGATTCTGTTACCTGTCCCATACACCTGAAAATAAAATTGGGTGCTTGGGTTCCTCTAGTGTACATTCTTCCAACTACTACATTCTTTACGCTGTCCTACAAGGGTTAGGCTCCTTCTTGTGAACACCATTTAAAAAGCCAAAACACCCTCCATTTTGAAGCCCTTCGATTGCACAGTGGACCTTAACATGATTAATACTATTTATAAGTTGCAAATTTAAATACCACAAAGAAAATTTTTCCAAGCACTTGCATTGTGGAGTTTTCTTTTTTTTCTGGAATATCTTGGGTTAGCTCACAAATTTTGGAACAACTTTTATTATTCAGCGGTTTTGTTAGGAGAAAGAAAGACAAGGTTTTGTGGAGCTGTGCCATTTATGTAGTTGTCTAGTGCATCGGGTTGGAACAAGTACAGATATATATACAAGTAGCTTTTGTTTTCAATGAAAGATGAAACATCATGTGGTAAGATTGTTTACTATGTTTAAACCATGAATAACTATCAAGAAACATTGTTAGATGATAGAAGCAACAGGTGAGAGAGAAAAATTACAGACAGAGGGTGAGAGAGAAAAGATTACAGAAAAACAGGAGAAGAGAGAATGAGAGAGAGGAAGTTATAGAATAGCTGAAAAGATGAATTCTGATATTAATTTCTCAATACCTCGCTCAAACAGTTTCTAAGCTATAAATAATAATAACCACTCTAGAAAATAACTGCTATAACTTACAAAAATAAATGGCTATTAAAAGGAAAAAAGTGAGTGTGTGGCTGAAACTGGGGGAGTGGGAGACGTGAGAGTGGAGAGATAATGGGTGATATGAAAGAGGAAATAAGAAACTACTATAACTGACACAATAACTGTCATAACTAGTCCTAATTTTCTAATAATACAGCATCTAGGCCCAAGGAGTCGTATCATTAGATGACATGCAGAACTTATGGAAGGATTCATTGCTTTGTTTATTTCTTTTTTGTGGCTAGCCTTGCAACTAGGATATCTTGAATGCCACCTTTGTCGGGTTTTTCCCCTTGAGGATGATAGACACTTTTTTACCAATAGTGAAACAAAAACAAAAGAACTCTTAAGATTATTGTATCTACATGAAACACTTTCCCTTGGATTGATAAAATTAGTTTGACGTAGGTTGTGGGCTTCTAACAATGCTGACGTTTTCTAAATAAACCTCTTCTACATCTTGCTTATATAGTACAGGTTAAAATGCACCAAGCATATGAGAAAGCAACTATTTCATACTTGAATATGCTGAATTTTACTTTAAAATATTATAAACTGTTTTCTCTATTTTAAAGATGTGAACTTTAACAAGACAAACCAGAAAAAAGAAACCTGACCAAGTAAAAGTACAAGCTTACCGTGATCATGACACTCTGATGGAAAAACACTGGAGATATGAACACCCAAAAGATGTCATAGAAGAATCCACAACAAAGGAGTACTGTCGCAACCTAAAGTATCACATACAAAAACAAGTTCGCAGATTTTTTATAACATTTATGGAACATAATGTGAAGAAAAGTAATTATTAAAAACATAAATGAAATCAATCAGCTACCTTAATATTTGGTAATTGAGCCAACTGCAAGACTGTTATCATCAAACAGATGCCCTGTCAAGATTAAAGCCATATTTCACAATGGAAAAGCACAGAATAGATAGTCAATTATGGATTCTCATCAGTGAATAGTAACCACCAACATCAAGTCAATACCAGTTTCCACTGAAGTGCTGCAGAAAGCTCATGAATAGGGAACTAATGAAGATCCTTAGCAATTTTATGTTAGACCCATGTGGAGGTCTTGACATTTAAACACACCCGTTAAATGTGACTTTGTGTGTGTTTTTATGCTTTTATATATGTAAGCTAGTGATTATAACTGTTGGAGATCATGTTATCTAAATGTGATTTATCTATTTTTAAATTAGCATTATTAATTTGTGTTTTGTATATTTTTAGGTTTTGTTCCCTATATTTTAGCCAGTTTGTTCAGGCTCTTAGGAGAAGACTAATTTTCTGTTTCTCTTAGGATAGGCATCTTAGATATTAGGAGGTTTTAAATATTCAATCTCCAGTTTATCATTAGCTTTAGTTAAGCTTTATTGTTACTTATTGCTATGATTTAAGTGGCAATGTTTTTTGCCACCTTTTCCTATATATATTTGACTATTTTCATCTTATAAAGTATGTTCAGAGAAAAATTAAACCCTAAATTTCTACATGGTGTCAGAGCCTGTTTCAGGCAAGAACCAAACTTATGCCTAAATACAGCTACCAAACCCTTCCAGAAAAAGAAATCCCAAGAATCATCCACAGGGATGACTACTCAAAATTGTCCAGCCACTCCTGACAAACACCACATCAATCCTGATTACAAGTATCATCAATGGAGTCAATCTTTCCTCATGTTTTATCTGTGGGAAGGCAAACGAGGACTACCTATATGGTGAAGCATGCCAACCTGAGAAAAGTGATGCCAAGTGCAAGATTTGGCATGCCAAGAATCAGTGTCCATTGTTAATTCAGTGGTTAACCAGCGGGCAAGGAAATGGAATGGATAATTATCCATTCACCAGCTTGATGGGGAGATCATTAATAGTATAGTAAAGTTATTGTATAGATGTCATAATCCATATCATTACAGAGTGATTGATGTCTAGTTATTGTAATTACTGATTTTTGAAAATTAGCTTTTGATCCATTACTAGTATATCCTCTCCCATAACCTGTATATATGTCAGTATGCTTCATTAAGTATCAATAGAAATTAACCTTTTGTTGCTAAGCACCCAGTATAACTCTGTTTCAAAGCTTACTTAACCTTCAGATATATAAACTGCGATGATAACCTTTTGAAACTGCAAAATAATAAAACATATTCCCTAGCTAATGAAAGTGAAACTTACAAGAATATCTTGCCCAATCCATGAATAAGATTCCCGCCGAGTAGCAGCCCAGAAAATTGCATATGCCAAACAGACCAATAACACTACAAGTGAGAAAATAGAAACCTCCCCAACCTTAGGAATATTTGTAGTCTTCCTTCCACATTTTGGAGATATTCTGCTCATATATTTAAGAATATAGAAAAGAGAGATTATCAGAACATGTGACATGTAGAAAGAACGAGAAAAGATATTCTGTTTTTGGCAGAAAGAAAATAAAGCATGAGTATTGATTGTACCTACAAGCCACACTCACAATACAATGGTGCATTCCCTGATATCAAAAACGTTCTTCAATTAGCAAGATGCAAGCAGCAATGAACATTGGCTACATATTGCAATAAATCACTATGCTAGAGAAATCAAGACCAGAATCCATCATCAGCAGTTAAGTACATTATGATTTCAAGCAGATCAACATATCAGGTAACAGAGAACACCTCATACTCCATGAGATATAGTTATGAACTTTAATAAGGGGGGACATCTGAAGATCAAATTATCAAAGTTAGCTTTGAAAATTATTACCAAGAGAAAAATAATTATAAATTCAGGGCACGAACAAGATAAGACCTGAAAGTTCACAAAAATGAATCCTAAATAATTAAAATCCCTTATTCTACTTTCTTCAGAACTGGAAGAGACCAATGCATTTGGAAGAGATAGAGGGTAAATCTTATCTGAGCAGATACCCCCAAAAAAAAAAAAAAAACCACCAAGTAATTTAAATTGAGAATCCTAGTGATAGTTATAACTGGTTGATTATTGATATAACTACAGGGACAGAAAAGAAATTAAAACAAAAAGGCCTTATTTAGGGGTAATGAGAAACATATGCATTATTCAAAGATAAGTCTTAAAAATTAAGTGGGAGTGTTAAAGGATCAAGAGTATATTCTTGTATATTATTGTCCAAGAGTACTATAGTTCACTCTTATTATTGTCTTTAGGAGTTGGTCTTGTAACTAATCTATGATTTCAAGGTATTATAACTCAAAAAATAGAGGAGACTGCCACAATGTGTGTGTGTGTGTGTGTATGTCTGTGTGTACACAACAAGTGAGCAAGGCATCCCAACCACCTTGGAAATTTGTTCTCTAAGAACATCTATCTGGCTAGCAGATCGCTGTGGCATTTTTCTTTTGATCATTGAAAGATATAAAAGTCAATATTTTCTTAATGCACATCATGAAAAGTTATCTTTACTTAATGAGAAAGAGCATAAGTAAAAGCCACAAGAATGACCTACATTACCTGAATACCACCAATGCAGAAAAGTATTATCAGCACCCAGACAAACCAAGACGACATGAAGAAGAACATTAGCACAAGAAAAGTAGATGCTGATATGACAAAGATGATAGCACCCTTCACATCTAAGCTAACGACTTCATCCTCATCTTTTGCAGTGGCAGCATTTGAAGATTCCTAGAATATATGAGGCAATATGATTCTAAAATTAATACTTTAGAGATGAGTTAAAAATGAGAAATATACTTTTAATAAGAAAACCAAAAAAATAAAATAAAATAAAGGAAACATGCTCCTTGGCTCCCTTTAAAGAGTAACAAAAAAAAATGATCGGCGGTGAATTACAAAGGCAGGTCAAAGCAAAAGGACCATAGGTAGACTGAGTACAAAAGCAACCATCAAGCATTGCAAAAATAATAGAAGATTTCAATTGCGTGAGAGCATGCCCTCACACCATAATTATACTCATATTGCTTATTAATCATTCCAAACAACAAACAAGACAACTAACACCCTGAGACATCACAAAAAACACTTTAGCACACACCATGAACTTTAAGAGATATTGGGTTGCATTTAAAAACCTCATTATAGCAATCATCAGTCTGCTCAGGGGAAGTCATATCTGACCATAGTGAAGCACAGATAACAGTTCCAACAGCCATCAACCACAAAAATGCCACCGAGAAGTCCAAAAGAGGGCGAATTGGAGCATATAACAAAATTTCCACTGCAATGTACGACTCAGAATTAACCATCTGTAAATAATCTACTGGAAATCAACTTGACATCCAGTAACTGTGTTTCTCTTTTACTTTATTTATCCAAAACATGTATGAGAAGCAAGCTTGCATGCATGTTTGGGTTTTGACAATTGAAATGTTAATTCCAAGACAAAAAATATAGTAGTGCCAATAAGTGTGCTCTAGTTAATGAAATGAGGGAACATTAAAAATTCAAGAATTTGCATGAAATCATACTCCAGTACATTGCATTAGTTGGTGATAGTACATAATGTAACTAATCTATGGAATTTAACAGATATGTCATGAATGAAGAACAAGCTACTTTCAAAGTCCCCAGCTAACAAGAAATTTTTTATATTCATTATATTTACCCCCTCCATCTATGAGTGCTTTCCCATGTTGCCAATTAGTTACCGAACCATTTGTTTTGTGACTGGTTACCAAATTTAACCATCAGTTTAATCCAAATTATTCTTACAATGACAAAGAACTTTAGTCTTTCATTTCCTTCTTTATTTTAGGACTTAAAAAACTCACTGATAAGGAAACATGGAAATCCATATAGCATAGCTTTCCAAACACTCTGGGTATACATCATAGAGTATCCCTTGAAGACTTCTTTAAACAAATCACCATCAAGACACAAAAGAGAATCTTTCCTTCAAAGCCCATACCTTCTTCTCCAGCCATATATGCCAAACATAGAAAATGGTATATGCCTCCACAGTCTTACCCTCCATTTCACTCCCAATACCAACAGACAAGAACTGCCAAACCCATCCAAATTGTGTACTTACCTACTGCTCACCAGACATCATAAATACCAAAGATTATTTAAGAGTGCATCCAACTTAACAACGCAGCACAGAGATCAATGATAATTATTAGAATAGTATTAGTTTATCTTCCTTCATTTAGTTAAACTAAAAGTCCCACATCGGTTGTACCTCAAGCTAAACAACCATCACTCTATTATATATAGATTTAACAATGCCTCACTACATAGTGTTCTCTCTCTCTCTCTTTCTTTTATTCTTTACAATAATTTCAAAGCTTTTAAACAATAACAAAAACAATGCACACATTAAGAAAAAAATTAGAAAAAAAGTAAGTCATTTGAAGTCATAAATCTTGACAATGTCATCAAGTGTTATAAAAGATATACCAGGTCTGTCCTCTTCCCTCCTACAATTCCCATAAATAGATAAAGCAACAATGTAAATCTTTTGGCTCCACAACGAAAAAAGTAAGCCAGAAAATGTTAGTCACTGTAAATAACAATCAATATCAACCACCAAGTGATTGTCGTGTTATCCCACTGTAACTAAGCCTACAGTGTCTTGTGCTAACTTTATTGTCAATCACATTTAACTTTCAACAAAAATACAAAAATGACTAACTTCCCAGCTCAGTTCAAGAACTTCCTCCTCACCCTTCATCTTTCCCATTGGCTAATGGGTTTAAGCCATCCAAATTATACACCCAACACATAATATACACCTGTACATGATTACCTCATTTGAGCATAAGTTTCCTCCTGCATATCTTATTTGCACCACAGATACATTTAACAAATTCTAGCAAATATATACACCTATATCTCTTTCTCAAAAGCAAAAGGAAAGAAGTATAAGTAGAAGTTCTAAGGGTTAAAGGCCTGACCACTATTGGAAGATGTCATCATTTTCTTCAAAACTTCCCCTGCTGAATTTGATATCATCACAACTGGAATTGAAATGTTTGACCTAGTGCCATTGGGGCAAGTCATCTCGAAAAGATCTGAGTAAATTAAATTAATAGATTTCAGACAACAATTGATCATATGAAACATGCAGATAATGATTACAAAAAGCAACAATAACCCAATGATTGCAATATAAGCTAAGTTTCAATAATATTCAAATAAACCAAGATGAGAGCAAGAGGAAAATGGAATTGCAATGTATCAGTTGTCATTTGAATTCATAATTAAGATTGCAGTCCATATGGCATTTTTACATACAAAGTTAAAATACATAATATGGATAGAGTAAGCATCAAAACATAAAAAATTAAGCAATAATGGCCAGTACTATCATGGCTAAACATTGCTTAATAATAATAATAATAATAGTTTTCCTAAAAGCAAACCTCATTAGCATCTTAGCATACCCAAACAAAATTCATATAAACTTTAATTGTCCACAAAAGTCTTCAATAGACCATTCCTTGCCAGTACTTGCCTTCAAATTTGCTTTACCAGCCAGGTTTCATCTTAGTTTAAAAAGTATATAACATTGAGCCCCACCTGCCTCTCACATATTCGATTAATGCAGCAGGGACATGACTGCATGAAGCAAAATGTGAGGCCAACATGAAGATTGTATGGAAGGATTGGAATGAAAATGATAGAAGAATGACACGGAATTGTTCAATCTCAACTTCCCACAACATTAAGGGACATACCTATTTTCAGATCTTTTTTTCCCTTTTGCAAAACACTTGTCAGTAGCTTGAGAATGGTAATCAAGTTAGGAATACAGGAGTTATTGTCGGGGAGACTAATTTCTTTTCCAATGATAAACCCAACAGAACTTAAGGTTCCAATTGGAATTCCATTCAAGAGAAAGCATATTGGTTGGAGAGACCTTTCGGAGATGGAAAAAATAAGGAGAACTATTGGGATTTAGATAAAGAGAAACCCCTGGCTGTTTTCTATTGCTTTTCTCTAAAGCTGTCAGAATTAAATTAAAGATGATCCCTTAAAGCTGTCAGAGGAGTACCATTTAAATAGTAATATTAACAATAAGCATTAACTTCACTTTTATCACTCTTGTGCCAAAAAAAAAAAACATAGATCTATTCAGGTGAAGGGTTATATACCTATGATTTTGGTGACTAGTTGTTACAAGATCAAAACAGTAGTCCTCTTGTGTAGGCTTGGTGAAGTTTTTTATAAAACTGTTTCAGCAAATTAAAGTGCCTTTATTGCAGGTAGGCAACTTGTAGACACAGCTTTATAGTAAATGAGGCAAATAATGATTTAAGAGTAGAAGGAGGAAGGGACTAATGTTAACATTGGATATTATGAAAGCTTATGGTGATGCTATTTGGAGTTTTTTTGATAAAGTTCTCAACAGGAATGGTTTTGGGCTGGCTTTTTGGTGCCTTTCCACAGTAGCCTTTGTGATTATTGTCAATGGTGAGCCTTAGTCATGGTTTTGCAGGCAGCAAGGAAATAGGCAAGGGAACCTTCATCTACTTTACTTTTAACTCTAATGGTTGATGATGTGCTTAAGAGGTACAAGTTGGCTCGATTAGGTTGTCAGTTCTCACCTTCAGTTTGCAAATGACACTGTTCTATTTCTAGAGCACCACAGGGTTAGTTTTAAAAATGTCATTCTAATCATCTGTCTTTTGAAAATTGTTTCAATAATAAAGGTTAGTTTTTAGGATGAAGGAAGAAAGTTCATTAGAGAGAGAAAAAAGTACAACTTGTTGAAGGATAAGATATCCTTCAATAAAATTAACCAAACAATCTGAAAACAGAACATAGTAACAAAACCCTATAAAACTCATCAGCGTAAAAGAGTTATCCAAGCTCTTTGCATATAGGAAATAGGAATTCCACTATAAGAACCTCTACACTGACCACCAAAGACAAAACCCTATCCCATAACTATGTAAAGGTGAAAAAATGCTATTGCAAATGTGAGCATTTGTCTCCAACCAAACAAACCAGAGTATCGTGAAAGCTGCACGTTGCCACAATGTTTTGTTCTCCTTCTAGTTACTAGAGTCTTTGAACCAAATAAGGTGACACACCCAACTCCCACCAAAAATACAAAAGAGGTTGTTCGAAGCAAATGCCATGTCTAAAGCACTAAAATGTTTAAATAATATAAAACCAAAGAAACAAATGCCATGTGTATAGCACTAAAATGAACCTTCTTCATTGTTTATCACCAACATGCCAGTAGCACCTCCCGACTGCGCAAATGCTGCTTTAACTGTGAAGTCACAATTACCACGCTCACACAGAGCAACTGATCCTGATAACTGCAAATGGGAATTTGTAAACACACTCAGCAAGCAACTTGAACAAGCATTCCCTATTCATATAGTGACCACTATCCTGTGTTAGAATTTTATAGGGTCTCAAAAAGTTAGGCATATCACAATAGGATAAATCCAAAACTTCCAAGGGGCATCACAAGAGTAATATTCACATCCTTCGAGAAGTCTTCTACATGCATGTGGTTCTGTAATTAGTCTACAACCATAAGGGCATCAATCAACGAAAGCTCAATGTAAAAGGAAAAAATATTTAGACGGAAAAATAATTAAAAAGACCCAAACCTTTGAAATTGAACTGGAGCAGCAGTCCTCAGGATTTGCAAGAACAGCAGGAGATCTGACACTTTTTTCAGCCTGCTCAGGCAATATAGACCCAAATCGTGCACTCATCCCATTATACATATCCCCTTCTTTGCCATTAACCCAGTTCTTCACCTTAACCTGCGAGATTCGGACACAGAAAGGTATATTGAATGTTGAAAGAGAAAGGACAAAGTAAATAAGCAGATGACAACTAAAGAAAACAAAAAGAAAATAATCCACATGCAGGGTAATCAAAGGCCCTCACCTCAATGCCTCTTGCTGGTTGAGGTGAGGGCCCTCCATCCAAGGCACCCACCTCACAATGACTTTGGGTCCTTTCCAGTATATGCAATGCGCTGATGCCTTGCATATACTAAATTTATCTACATAGATACAGCAAACATAGGAAAAACCACAAAACCCATACAAACAGGATTTTATATTACAGTTGCGACCGCAATAGCATAGCTTTTACATGTGTATTGCAATTGTGAGTATTGCAATCACTTTGCGGATTGCAGCTAATGCGACCGTGAATGTTTTAGAAGTTTGTAGAAACATATTTAACATTTTATATAATTTTTATAACTCCTAATACCTTTTAATTTGTGTTTTTCTTTTATCATATAATTTATTTAATTAAGTTTAGTATTATATTATTACAAATAAATGTGCACTAATTAATCAATCATTATTATTTTATTTAGTTATAAATATTTATTTATAACAAAAAGTTAGTTATCATCTACTATTACATGTATATATCCTCATTATTTAATCTTAAACTTAGTTATTTAAAATATTAGTTCTAATACTTATAAAAGATTTCACAGCTTCCAGTTCCCCATGAACATTTCCCTCCAAATTTTCTTCCCAACATTTTCACGCCACTAGACTCACTCTTTCATTCAACCCAAAAAAAGAGAGAGAGAGAGGGACTCACTCCCTCTTTCATATTTAGTCTTTTATTGGTTTCACTTCACATCACCCAAGAGTCAAAATGTCAAATCCACTCATCCTCTTTTCTCATTCGCCCACTGCCTATATTTTTCTTGTTTACATTTATGAACAATTCCTCCCGAACTCCCTTTCTCCTCTAGCTCTACTCTTGCACGAGAATAAACCTAAAAGCTTGCAGTCCCAATAAGCTTGTAGATCTAGAACTGAATGGTTATTAAAGCATTCACACATAGCAATAGCAGCAAGATTGCAATTGCAAGAATAAAAGGTTGGAGTGACTTTTCATCTGATCTAGATTGACTATTTTGTAATCTGTACCTTATGATTGAAGTACTGAGATGTTGGATTGAAAATTTTTCTTTCAGAGAAACATTTTCCTTTGAAATCAATAAACACAACACAAACAAAGGGTGCAGCCTGTTATGGCTGCAATTGCAATCGCAACACACCACACAAGGTGAGAATCACATCCTCACTGCAATTGCAGCCTGTTGTTGTTGCAGTGCCCACTGCAGCTGCAATATTGCAGCAGCATCAAGTCATGTGATTTGCAATTTGAAACCCTTAAATCTTAAGTAATGGGGCAAAGTGGTCAATTTTCTAAACGATATTTATTTCGGCTGTTAGTTATTTAGGGCTTTACAAACAAAGGCAAAAACTGGTCAACAGTCCTGAACCACTAGGAACAATATACTTTGACTTATGACTTGATAACTTCCACAGTACAGTGTTTTATATGATTTTATTCCTGAATACTTAATATGTCATGTGTTATAACAAAAGTCATATTTATTTATTTTCTATTTATATAGCATATTTTAAGCTCTTTTTTTTTTCTTATTTTAGCACCTCACTTTGCGGATTTGGATTTGACAAAGTTGAAAATTCAAATATAGGTGAATCTAATAAAATATGAATCGTTAGATATAAATTTAATGGTCCTAATTTTAAAAAGCTATTGGAAATTGTTTAATATTTATGAAAATCTGAATCATAGGATAAAAATTTAATGGCTCAAATCATCTTAAATGTAGTGAATTTGAATTCTGAAATGCAGAGAGAATCCAAATCCCTCAAGAGAGGTGTTCTAGCACCTTCCGCATTTGTTCTACCTTCTCATATTTATTTATTTTCTATTTATATAGCATATTTTAAGTTTTCCTATTTTAACACCTCACTTCACTTAAGAGAGTAGTTCTAGCACCTTTCGCATTTTACTACCTTGTCAGCAAGGCAGCTGAAATGTAAGAAATGATCAGAATCTAAGACTAGTAGTCATTTCTTCCTGCAATGAGTATGATGCCAATCTGGCAGTCACTATGAGAGCCCAGAAAATTTATCTCTTAAGATTACAATGCTCTCCGACCTCTAATTTCTTTCAAGATTGGAGATGGTTGTCATATCAGATTTTGGGAGGAATACATGATCTAAGACAAAGATATGGAGAATAAAGTCTTGACACCAACTATTTGTACTATCACTAAAAAAGTTGGCAAATACATAAAAAACATGTGAGAAACTACAAAATTCCTAGTTAATGATAAACTCACTATCTTAGACAAAGGATAAAAGAAGAGTATTCCAGATTACCCATTATCTTAAAACACTCTCCGTCTCTTAAGTCATAACACTTACTCTAAAAAATTTGCAAGGTTATTCAACAATCTACGTGAAGTTTATATAATCTTCAGTTGTTCACAATTAATTGCACTTAAAGAAAAAAGATAGGGCCAATTTGCAAATTTAACAAGCTCAGCAAACAACTTGTAACTTGGACAGTCCCACTGATGAGAACAATCTTCAAGAAGATCAACTAGCAACAAGCTAACAACAACTTAAACAAATTAATGTATCTTAACTCATCCAATATTCTCTAGAAATCTAAAGTATAATTACTGATGATCTTATTTTGTGTTTTAAATCCATGCTTCTTTTCATGTTTCTACATAGCCTAATAGAAGGGTTTGGAGTCTGGATTCTTCAGGTTCTAACACTTGTTCTTCCTTCTGTAAATTTTTTATTCGAAGTTCAAACTTACATTGGTTTTCTTTGTCTAAATCTTTGTAGACATCCAAGGTTACTTCTAAGGTGAATGCTTCTGTTCGGACTGCAGTACTTGAAAGAATTAACACAAATGATTTGCTCCAAACTCAAAGCCCCAATGCCGCCTTATCACCAGATGTTTATATAATGTGATTTCCAGACTCAAACGAACAATCATCTGTTTTTACATTCTAAAGTGGTTTGGCAGATTTGGAATAGGTTGTTTGGAAATTTTCAGGACAGGGGGTGCCAAGCTAATCTGCAGCTTTTCTTAGCTAATGAGTACACTGGTTTCGGCCGGAAGAAGGTGCATAAAACTCTTTAGAAGTGTGCTGTCTTGGCTAGTTTGTGGGGTTTAGATTAGAACGGAACACAGGAGTGTTTAATCAAAAGTTTTATCCTACACATCTTATTTGGGAGGAAATTATATTCTCGGCCTCTTCGTGGGTGTCAGTGCATAGTCTTTTTACGGAGTTCTCCCTTGTGGAGTTACGAAGGGATTGCAAAGCTCTTCTGAGCTAAGGAATCTGTATTTTTTTAGAAAAAAATAAATTGCGAGGACTTCCTGCCCTCGGTTTCGCAATGCTCTTCTCTTTCCTCCAAAGCATTTTTTTTCTATGAACAAAAAAAAAAAGATACGATATGGAACTAAAAATGCTTACTATTGCAATTATATTTCCATTTCCAATTTCCGTCACATGAATTTCATTCCATGCGAACAAAACATAATCATTACAAGCAACAACGACGGATCGTTGATTAATAGAAATGCAGAATTCGATGAATTACCAATTGAAAGTCATTATTGCACGAGTCCGACTTGGGGGCCCTGTCGTCATCCCGTTTAACATCGTCGGCCACTGTTGACCGGACACCAGCAACGACCAAGAAGAAAATGAGGAAAGCCCCCGCCAAGGGACGAAGGAGGGGGCATGGACAAGATGAAGCCATTGTTGCCACCCGATGAACGCGTCAGAATTCAGGCGGAAATAGAGAGAGAGAGATACGAGATATGACGTTTCGTTTACTCTTCTCTCTCTAAAAGATCCAAATGCGTTTGGTCCCCAGGTAAAAGGAAAGAGCTCGATCTTATTGCGTCCCCTACATTGACGGAAAATTCGTACAGCAACGAAGCGAGAAGATTAAAACGGATTGGATAAATTTGATCGGCCAGATCGACCTGTGTACGCTGCCACGACATCGAATTACTTTTCACTGCTTCAACGACAACGACAACGACCCACACTCACTTCGTTCTTTTTCTTTTTCTTTTTCTTTTTTTGGATAATGCACTTCTCTTTTTCATATGTAAATTTACCTCTTAATCTATTTTATTTTCATTTTATGCATTAATTTGTAAATCACAGATCAATTCACATAATTTTTTTCTATGTTAAATTTCTGTAATATTTCTTCTTCTTCTTTTCTATTTTGAGTAATTTTTTATATTTAATAACTAATACTCTTGAAACAATACATTAATCATACAATTGAATGTATGCTTCAATTTTTTATATTAATTACATGTCTATTTATAGCCTTTTATAAAATAAATTTCATATAAATATGAATTTTTTGGACTTCATATATATAAGTTTGTTATATAATGCTTTAACGGAAAAAGAAATATAAAGTATGAAATATTTGATTTTGCGTCCTTCAAAGTGTTTAAGGATGTTATTATACTATTTAAATTTTTTTTTATTTTGTTTTAAACTACAATAAATATAGATGTATTTAAACTTTTGCACTAAAAAGAATGCAAAATCTTCAAAAATTTAGTTTTGTGAACAAATAAATTAATATAGTTGTATAATTAGAGAAAATTGTTTAAAAAAAATCCTTCAACTTTAAGTCACTTATAATAATCTTTTTAAACTGTAAACTTTAAAAATTAAAGTCATGGTCTTTTCCTCTAATTTATCGTTAATGGTGTTGATTTTGTTTGGTCACGTGAAAGCCTATATCTTCAATTCTTGAACTCTTGCGATTTAATATTTTTTTATACAAATTTAAATTTATTATATTTAAATGAATTTGAATCATTTTATTTAAAATTTTAACAAATATTAAATACTTTTCAACCCATTTTTAAAATCTGAAATATTAAATTTTTATATAACTATTTAAATGTTATCAAATTCACTTATATTTTAATTTTTAATTTTACCAAATTAATTTTTAAACTTTCAATGATGACAGATTTGAGGGGACAATAAACGCAAGAATACGAGAATGAAATGCCTAACATGGCAAGAGACTTAAATCAAATAATGTGAAGTTTCAAGGAAAATCATATTTTTTTATAGTTATTTAATACTTACATTAAAGAATATAAAACTTTTTTATACCAAAAGACCATTGAGTTGAGATTACTACCATTTTTATTTCTTTACACTTTGTTAGTACGTTGGAATTATGAGAATGAAAGGAAATGCGTGAAGGATTCCATCTGGAATCTTATTTGACATTAGTTTTGGGCTTTCCTTTTGTATTATTTCTCTAATCATTTGTGAGATTTGGCACGGAAAGGTAAAAAAAAAAAAATGTCCATTTCGCTCACTCGACTTGTTTGGCTGCTAGAATGTCTGTTTCCTTTTCCATTGAGAGACGCCATTTTCTCATTATGTGGGAATTTGGTTTCCTTTGTTAATGTGATGTACAAGGGGGTCCAAGGAAAGGGAATGAAAATTCATGGACAAAAATACCTTCAACGCATTTGTACAACCAACCAACGAAGAATTATAACTCGTAATATTCTAATCATTATTTGTTCAAAATTTTATTCTATGAAAGCTTATTTCTATTCTATTAACCATTGGTGCAAATTTATAATTTTTGTCTTCTATTTGTAATTTCAAAATTAATTTAGTCTTCCAAGAAGAAAAAAATATTAAAATAATTTTTCTAAAAATAAAAATGTGAACTTATCTAGTCCTTCTAAATAAATATTTTAATTTTTGGAAGACCATTATTTTCTAAATAATTTTTTCTTTGGAGGACAATTTCAAAAATTTATAAATTTAAAAGATTAAATTGATCTTACAACAAAAAATGAGAGGCCAAAATTACAATCTACTCTAAATCATTTCAACATATTAAACGTGGCCAAAATTATAACTCATACAATTGCATATATTGTTAAATTTTGTTTTAAATCAAATTTTGCTTACTAAGATGAGAAAATTCTCCTTAAATAAAAAAATGTGAATATCCCAAGCATATCGTAACGGAATTTATAGTTGTTTAGTTTAGTCTTTGAAAAATTTAAAAGTCTATTTGCATATTTAAACCATAATTTCTTTTATAAATATAATTATTTGGTTTAGTATTTGATTTTTTTAAAGTCAATTTTATTTTTTAAACTTTTGTTTGCACATAAATAAAAAATAGTTATTTTTACATTGAATGAACTAAATAAATAACAAAAATTTTAAAATTATATAAAATCATATTTAACCAAAATTAATTTTAAAAATTATATTAGCATGACACCAATACAAAAATACATTAATTTATTCTCTCGGCTAAACTTATGTTTCCACTAACATATCCAACTAGTTCGCACTTTCACTTATCAAATATATATATTGTATTAATTAATTGACGAGACTAATTAGCACTACTTATGGCTGTTTTAAACTTACGAAATCACTCACTTTGTTTTATTTGAGAAACTTCTAAATTATTTAATTAGAAGTTGTATTGAATTTATCTTTTGAAACAAAAATAAGTAGTAATTATATTTATGTTAATCAAAATGTCTTTTATTTGTTACTTATACAACATAAGAAGTATTAAATATGTATTTAATTAATATTTCAAATATAGTAGGTTGTAAAATTATTTACTAAAAAATAACATACTATCTTTTTAAAAAACATTAACATATTAAATATTATAATTCAACTTTAGAATGAGACCTGCTTACCACTCAAAGAGACAGGACCTGCCATTGTTTTTCCACAGCTGAGCCCGAAAAAAAGGAAGAGACGACGAGAGAGGAGAAAGGAATTTGGATTTCGTGCTGTTACATAAAATCATCTTTAATAAAAATTAATTATTTGAATTTTTATATAATTAATATAATCATATATAATCATATTTTTAAACTATAAATTTATATTATTAAATTTTTATCTAATAACCGATTTTTATGACGAAGGGATTCGAATTATAAAAGAAAGATAAAAATAACATAATGGAAAAAGAGAAAGAAAAAATAGAAAACAAAAAGAAATCATATTAGATTATACATATTTTTTCAAACTTTGTTAAATTTATATGGACTTTTCTGACAAAAATAATTATATGGACTTTTTAATTTTTAAAAGATACATGATTTGATATACAAATTATTTTATACTTTAGTTTGATTTCTTTACTGATTTTTCTGTTTTAAAATTTTTAAGTTGAAAGATATATATTTCAAAGATATAAAATCAGGTTGAAGTGTAGAATAAGTTTTATTACAGAAGAAGTTAATCTATACTTTAAAAATAAAATAATGATCAATTAATTTACTTTAAATAAAAAGACAAATGCAGAATATAACATCATTAAATTAGTGATTTTAATATAAGTTAAATTATTCAGGAAAAATTAGAAATAATTAAACAATAATAAATATGTCTAGATAAATCATTTAAAGAAAACAACATAAAACTTAATTTTAAGGCATAAGGGTCAAATAGTTATTTTTGAAAAATGCTTAAAACAAAATGGTAAATCAATAAGGAAAGACACGTGGCATTATCTTAACATGCGCACGCACACATGTGGAGCTCACACCATAATTATATCTTATATATTTATGATTTAAGATTAATCACAACCATTAAATTAAAAATATATGGTTATATTTTAGCCATCGAATTCTCTTTAAATACCCCACACCCTACCCTTATTCTTCACACCAATCCCTTCATTTCTTTCCATACCCTGTTCACTTATTCTCACCTCTCCACTCCACACTCAGATCAAGAAAGACAGAAGTAATTTAAGATAATTACAATAAAGGAGAGTATATCTATATAACATGATTTAACATATAGTCTTCATGGTAATGTAAGGGTAAAAATGATTAACTATGGTGTGGAAATGTAGTTGAGTTTAAAACATATATAATATTATATAACCAATCCCTTTTGGTCTATAGTCATTTATCTTAAAATTTTATCACCATAAGCCCATTCAAGGTCTAAGAATGATCGAATTATAAAATATTGAGGCTAGATAGATTTTTTGAAATATATAGGGAAATATTATGTAAGCCATAACAACTTTAGGATAAGAATTTTGATGTGTAAAGTTTCTTATGCATTATATATTCTTTCATAAATATGTTGTTATTCATATGCCTATATTGTTGTGCATTTTAACTTTGTATGATGGGTTAACAATATGGTTTTTTGATAAGATAATTACTCTTTGTGAGAGTAAATTATGCCTATACACTGTACTTATTAATAGTTTAGAATTTCATTTAATAATGGCTGGTTATACCGCCTTATATATATTGTTAATGAATTCTTTATCAAGATATTATATCTCATTAATCTTATAATTAATGGTAGGTCACACCGCCTAAATGATTATAAGAAAAATGATGTTATTACACTTATTGATCTACAACTTGAATTCTTATATCAATGGCAGACTATGCCGCCTAAAAAGTCACAAGAAATCAAGAGATGACAAGAATGTATCCTTGCTGGGAACATCTTAAATTAAATTGACATCAAAAAGATTCCTAACTGTCATAAGAACATCAGTGTTCAAAAAATTTTTTGATAGTTATCTCTCAAACTAATCTTATCTTAACCACATGATGGCTTGGATGATATATTAAGATAAAGATAATATTACCTGACTTTGTCTTGAGTACCCACTGGGGGACCCCTCAGCTAAAGGTGGGATCACGCGTACCGGTCAGGTGTTATACGCTGGGGTTCGTGAGATTTAATCTTCTAGGTATGACAATCATATATTGGGCTTCGTAAGGCTCGAATAACCTATATATGACTTCTCAATGCCTCATGGTTGAGGATATTATCTATCTTTGTTTGTCATATGTTTGCTAATACATATTTGTATGTTATGATATTTGACATCCATAAATATTTCATAAAAATAATAATTTATTCCATGGATATTTTGAGTATCATATATACTTTTCATGTTATTGAGAAATTATTCTCACCATTATATTAATGATGCTTTTAGATGGCGAATAACCAAATTTCTCTTGAAATCCGTGCAAAACGGGTATTTATCCTATCAATTAGAAAGTACTTGTTATTAAGATAATCGTTGTAAGATGTGATACGACCTTACACATCATACCACTTATGTTCGTGCCCTAATAAGGCATAAATTTTACTAGGTTTTCAAGTCCTAAGTCAGTCATTAATATTATGCCTAATTTCAATAAGCTTAATGTCTCTTCTCCTAGTTTTATTAAATTATACAGATCTATAAACAAATAGATATATGAACTTCAGTTATAAATAATTATATTAGTATATTTTAGATATTCTAATGCAATTTTCATAATTCTCACTTTATAATATTTTTTATTAAAATTTACAATAAATTATATAATATGAGTGTTCACATAAAGAGAGAATAATAATGATAAAGTTCTAGTAAGATTTTAAAACGTCAATACTTTTGTCAAGTTGTAATATTTACCAACAATAGAGGGATTAATATGGGCAGGGTTTAGAACTTGTTTGTATAGTACTAAATATTTGGGTATTAAAATTATTTTTCAAAGATTAAATAATATATAAATAAATAAATAGTTATAATTTTAGTCCTCATAATTTTATTTAATCTCTATAATTTAATTGTTTGAAATTGAATCCTTATAATTTAAAAATATTTTAACCTAGTCCATATTATTAAACTTCTTCTAAAATTCTATTAAATTTTACTAGTATAATTAATTATATACCACCTTAATATTGTGAATATATATGATATATACTTATAAAAAAGGTTACAAATATATAATAAAGTATAGTTAACTCATATATATATATATATATATATATATATATCTGTGTGTATATGATAAAATATTGACAAAAATATAATGATAGAGATGAAATTAAAATTTTATAATATCAAAGGATTTAATTATAAAATTTCAAATTATAAGAATCAAATTACAAATCAAGTGAACCTATAAGCATCACAAGTATATTTTTTTTCATAAATTTATAATAGTTATGCAAGGTTGTCAAACTCGCGAGTTTAGACAGACTTGGAAAAGGAGGTATAAACTCGTATCGCAAACTCGTAACGTAGAATTGTAAGAGTTTACTTTTATTAATAAATAATAATTTAAATATATAATTATATAGTTAAAATAAAATATATAACATGAGATTTATTCAAATATTAATTATATTTAAAATCATTAAAAAAATAAATAGGGTATACCATTAAAAGCTACAAATTAAATAAACAAATTGAGTGTAAATTTGTTATCCTTAAAAAAACAGTAGGAGAGGTAATTTTACATGCTTATTTTAAATATTTAATTGCATTATTAATATTAAAAAATATACTTAATACAATTTTAACTATATATAGATGTTTTATCTTTTATTATTCATGATATTATATAAAAATTATACAATTCAAAACAATATATGATGACTCATGAGAAAATGATATTAACATTTAGAATAAAAGATATTAATAAAAAGTGATAGATTTGATTTTTTTTTTTTTTATGTTCCTCATTATCCTAAAATGAAATATAAATCAAATTTTTATATAAAAAATTATTTTTTAAAATGGCTAACTATATATATATATATATATATATATGTTGGATATTGGTGTGTCAAAAATGGATTGAAAGTGATATTATATATAAAAATTGCCTATTATATACTAAATAAGCTTGTTGGTTGAGATGGTAAAGGCGTTGAATTGAATTAGGGAGTCGTGTTCGACACCTGGAAGAGAATGATTTTGCAAAACACATGGTTCAAAGGCAAGTCAACACAAGTTGCAGATGATTTCAACTGAGTGAGGAACTGAGTCAACTCTAAATTGATGGGTAAAAACGTTGATTTGACGAGTTTAAATTCATCTCTTACAAATTTTAGTTTAGCTGGTGATGACAAAAATTGTGGTAATAAAAAATCAGTATTAACTCAACAATGGTAAGAAACGTTACAACTGTTTAATGGATAGGTCCCAAAAAATTCAATAAGCTAAGTTAGACTTTTTTATGTAAGAGAAAAAATAATTTTATAAATAATTAATTTTTAAAGAGGCTACCAAAATAAATTTCCAAAAAGTTAGATTGCACGATTTTATTTCATGTAAGGACTATATTTGAGTTATACATGCAAGGCTTTCTTTATTTTAATTATTTACAAATCTAATATAATATATTATCATGTATATATTCAAAACCTTACACTTTCAAACAATATAAAATTTATAGTCAACAGTATTTACTCCTAGCACTGTGAATTCAAAAGCTATAATACGTGAAAGGTCCGTGTGAAAAAAGCCAAATCAGAAAATAGTTCATAGGTACAAGGAACAATGCCTCCCATTTACTTATCATTGTCATGCGTCAAAAATTTGTGCATTATGTAATGATTCAAATTTTATGTACATATTAAATGTAAGGATAATTTTTTAAAATCAAAGAATAACACATATAAATTTAATGGAGATTCAATTTATTCAAATTAATATATCTCAAACCAAGTTATAATTAATAATTGAGAAAACCAAACTAATCTCCAAATTGTTGTACCAATCAATGGTCTAATTCGATTGTTATTTCAAACATAGGTGTTAAACCTAATAATTTGAATTGCAAATCAACCAACTTGCCTTTTTCTTTTTTAGGTAATATTTTTAGTACGTTCACAATTTTGAGTGTACAGTATATTTAATTATAATATATGGATATAATTATAATATTACTATTTTTTGTATTGATATTATTACAATTATATTTTTAAATTATAACTAATGGATTAATATATTTAAAATTGTGAATGTACTAAAGATGACACATCTTTTTAATACCCCAACAAAATATCATATTTAATATAGGAGACTTTGTGCCAAACTTGAGACATTTATTGCGTAGCTTTATTATGTTTTAAATAATAAATTAATAAATGAATGTGACTATTTTAAATAAAAATTATACTTATGTGAAATTTCTTATAATTTTCTTATATTATTTTTAAATTAAATCACAATAAATATATTGTTAATTAATAATAATTTGTAATTTAATTTAACAATAATATAATTATTTACAATATAATTAATTAATCATATTGTTTTAATTAAAAATAGCATAATAAAAATATAATAAACTGTATATAATTAAAAAAAAAAAAAGCAAAATTCAACCTTGTGGTAAATAAATAAATCAACTTTAGAGCAGCTTGCATAACTGTGTTTTTAATTATCAAAATTTTCATGTTATTCTAAAATAACAATCAATGAAATATATACAAAATAATTTAGGGGTGTGTGTTAATAGACATTCAAAAGAGTAGTTATTTTTAAATTAGATAATATTATTTAAATGATTATTTGCTATTGAAAGTTAAGAGAAAAAAAATGAATCAACTGCTACTTGATAGAAATAGAAAGTTAGGGAGATAATCAACTTGAGAAGAGATGATTTTTTAAGGACTATTTTGTGGGATATTTTTGTAAGGGATTAAATTGAAAATAAACTAATTTGTATAAAATAAAATGAGGTTTTACTCAAATTATATGATGAAAAGATGTATTGAGTTTATCTTTTATAATAAATAATTGGTTGGTCCTTATAGTTTATATCAATTTTTGAATTGGTCCCTATACTTTATTTCTTTTTCAAATCACTCCCTATATTTTTCAAAAGTTATACCATTAGTCCTTGCCGTTATTCCCATCTTTAACATTGTTATCTAGTGACATGGCACATAACAGCTAACATGGAATTGCCACTGTTACAATTTTGGAAAAGCCTTGCAAAATACATCTGTAGAGAAGAAAAGCAAAGGAAAAAGAAAGCACATTATCTGTCCAAAGGCATTAAAATACATGTTCAACATGAGAACCTGCACTTTGTCGCACAAATGCCAACATTATGGCAATGCTCACCACTTGCAAGCAGTTTCCACCGAGGATGCCATTGCTTTCATCGAGATAAAACACATTCTTCATTGAGACATTTGCCCTAGAGTCCATGAACATGGAGAATGCCTATGAGTGGGCCTCAAGCAGATGTTCATGAGAGGAAGAGATGGAGTAGATAATGACCCAATATTAGTTTTTTCATTGCTAATAAGGTTCAATCTTTTTTAGAGAAGAAGACTTTCAAAGTGCAAAAGTTGCAAGGAAACAATAACTTAGTCCTCTAGGTTGTCTCCTAATGGATCAAGTGAGTTTAATAATAGATAATAGGAAGCTCAAATTTAAAGATGTTATCTTGGCAAGCCATTTTCTAGGTTTATTTCATATTTATTTTGTGATCTTTTAATTATTATATCAAAATTGCTTTTCCTTTTACCTTTTTGGATCCAAGACTACATATTCCTTAAAGGAAAACACCCTTCATTATTCTTAGTTGTTAGTCATCTGCTTTAAGGATTGCACGTGTCATTGTTTTTATTTTTATTTTTCATCAGATATTTAAATAAGATTGCATTAGATATTTAAATAAGATTGTATCAAATATCCAGATAGGACCAAGTCAAAATTAATATCCCTATTTCATAAAAAATGAATAGATGTTGATATTTCTTAAGAATTATGATATGCTTATTTCTCTCATTTTTCAATTGTAATACAACAATTAAATAAGGGTTGATATTTGAATAAAAATCAAATTCCTAATTGCAATATTCTTTGTAATTGTACATGCTCTGTTTTTTAAACTTTCTTCATTATTCCACTCAAAACCTACAACTGGCATCAAAGCAGCTTTTCTCATAAGATCTATAAGTGCAATAGAAAATGAAACAAGTCTTTTAAACCTTGATCCTCTTATCTTTTTTATGGCCAAAAGTATCAACTTTGAGTAGTAAGAATGACATCTTACCTTGAGGCATTGGATTTGTGGGAGGTTGTGGAAGAAGATTATGAAGTTGTTCCACTGCCAAATAGCCCCATTGTGGCCCAAATAAAAAACCACAAGGAACATAAAATCAGGAAGTCCAAAGCAAAAGCAACATTGTTTACAATTGTATCAACAACTATCTTCACAAAGATTATGTCTCTCATATCAAAAAAAGAGATTCGGGATTATCTCAAACAAGAATATGTTGGAAATGAAAGGATACGTGGTATGTAGGTGCTAAATTTGATAAGGGAGTTCGAATTGCAAGAATGAAAGATTCTAAGAGTATCAAAGAGTACTCAAACATATTATTGGGCATTGTAAACAAAGTGTGTCAGCTTGGTACTCAATTTTTAGATTTAAGAATTGTTAAAAATAATTATTGTAACTATGCCAAAGAGATACGAAGCTTCTATTACCACCTTGGAAAACACAAAAACTTTGCTCAACATCACTTTGGTAGGGTTGTTAAATGCCTTGCAAGCTCAAGAGCAGCAAAGGACTATAAGGCAATAACATGTTGTTGAAAGAGCCTTACCAACCAACCATTAAGAAGCAATAAAGCATAAGAAGAAAAATGGCAGAAAAAATTAGACAACATCGGCTAAAAGTTCTATAAACAATCAGAATATAAGTAAAGGTACAAACATAAAGAAGAGCTACCCATCTTGTCAGCACTGTGGCAAAATTAGTCATTCACCATTCAAATGTTAGAAGAGACCAGATGCAAAATGTAGCATATGCAATCAACTTAGACATGAAGTTGTAATTTGCAAAAGCAAGATGAAGCCCGTGTAGCTTATCAAGCTAAAGAATAACAAATATTTGTTGCAATATGTTTTTCAACTGCAAATTCCTTAGAAAGCTAGCTGACTGACAACGGTTGTACAAACCATATGACTTCTGAAGAAACACTCTTAAAGGAATAAAAGCCTTCAAAGGTCATATAATTCAAGATAGGCAATGGTGATTATATCCTCACAAAAGGGTTTGGAACTGTTGCAATAAAACACCTTCAGGTACAAAAACTATCTTAGATGTTACTTATGTACTTGAAATTGATCAGAAATCACTAAGTGTTAGACATCTATTAAAGAAAGGATTTAAAGTATCCTTTGATAACCTTCTCTATCTTATCAATGATGCAATTAGAGGAGAGGTTTTAAAAGCTAAATTGAAGGGCAAAAACTTCCCAGATAATCCAACAGAGGAGGAGCAACAAGCATATTATAATAAGGCTAACAACACAAAGATTTAGCATAAAAGGCTTGGCTATTGTCATCTTAAGAGGATGTTAAAATTGAAGAAGAATGACATGACAAGAGGTATGTCAGAACTTAATGATCATTTACCAAACTATACTACTTGTCAATTCGGTAAACAAAATAGACTTCCATTTCCCAAATCAACTCATAGGGCTTCTAAAATGTTGAAATTCATTCACATAAATGTTGTAGGACCTTAAAGAACACCATCATTTCAAGGTAACCTTTACTATGTACTTTTCATTGATGATTTCACAAGAATGTGCTGGATTTTTTTTTTCCCTTAAAATTTAGGTCAAACGTCACAAGTATATTTTTAAAGTTTAAGAAAATGGTAGAAAAGGTTTGATAATGGAAAAAAATGTACTTCATCAAAATTAAATCTGTTTTACGAAGAAGTAAGCATTGAACATCATCTTATTGTTCCATACAGTCATAAACAAAATAAAGTTAATGAAAGGAAAAACATATCAATAATGGAGATGGCTAGATGTATGTTGCACGAGAAGGTGTTGCCCAAAACTTTTTGGACAGCGGCAAACAACATAATAGTTTTTTTTCTTTTTTGCAAAATTGACTTCCAACTAAAGCCTTGAAAGACAAAACATCGTTTAAAGCTTGGTATGTATATAAACCTTCTTTAAGCTTTCTTAAAGTATTTGGTTGTGTATGTTTTGTTCATATTCCACAGGCTAAACGTGACAAGCTTGACAAGATAGCTATGCTAGGCATCTTTGTAGGTTACAATTTAGTTTCTAAAGCCTACAAGGTGTGTCATCTGTAAACTAAAAAAATAATGATTAGCCGAGATGTACATTTCAATGAGGATGAACAATGGGACTAGAAAAACTTATAAAAAAGGACTTTACTCTCTCGGAGAAAAAATATCAAACCAATTGATAAATGAGCTAAAAGATAATTCTCTAGTTAGAGGTACAAGGCTACTTTTAGATATCTATGTAACAACTAATGTAACAATTTGTGTACTTAGTGGCCATGAACAAGCATTAAAAGATTCAAAATGGAAGAAAACAATGGAGGAGAATTTGTCCATGGTAGAAAAAATAAAACTTGGGAGTTGGTTGAAAGGCCTGAAAGGGGAAAAAAAGTCATTGGCATTAAATAGGTGTTCAAAACAAAGTTGAATGCAAATGTTCTATCAATAAACACAAAGCCCAACTTGTTGTTAAAGGGTATGCTCAAATTTATGGTGTTGACTATTCTGACACATTTGCTCTTATTGTAAGGCTACATGCAATCGGGTTAATGCTTGTAATATCAGCACAAAAGGGTTATAAAGTGTTTCAGTTAGATGTCAAATTGAACATTTACAATGGTATATTGCATGAGGAGATATATGTTGAATAGCTAGTAGGATTTGTGACGTGAGGATATGAAGAAAAAGTCTACATGTTAAAAAAAGGCTATATATGGCCTAAAACAAGCATCAAGAGCTCGATATAGTAGGATAGATGCTCGCTTGTTAAGTCTTGGTTTTATTAAAAGCTTATAAGGATCTACTTTATAAGTAAAACATGAAGGCAATAATACTTTCATTGTGTCTTTTTTTGTTAATGATCTTTTGGTGATAGGAGATAATACAAAACTTATTTAGGGATATAAATAAGAAATAATGCAAGTCTTTGAAATGACAAATCTTGGTCTCATAACTTATTTTCTTGGGATGGAGATCAAGCACGACAAAAATAAGGTGTTCATTTGTCAAAGGACATATGTAAAGGAAATTCTAAAGAAATTTCAGATGGAGGAATGCAATGCAATGAGCACACCAATGAAATAAAAAGAGAAGATGAGTAAGGAAAATGAAGCTGATAAAGTTGATGAAGGTCATTTTAGAAGCTTAATTAGGTGCTTAATGTATCACACTGCAACAAGACTTGATTTTCTTTTTGCTACAAGTCTCTTATCTTGATTTATGCATTGTGCTAGTGAAGCACATTTAAGAGTAGCAAAAAGAATATTAAGGTACATTAAAGGTACCATTGATTATGGAATAAAGCTTGAAAAGTTTGAAAGTTTCAAGCTGTATAGTTTATCAGATCGTGATTAAGGTGGATTCGTCAATGATCTGAAAAACACTTCAAGATATTGTTTTAGCATAAGATCAAGAATGATCTCATGGTGTTCAAAAAAAAAAGAGATTGTGGCTCAATCTATTACCAAAGCAAAATGTATAGCAGCAACTATAGCAACAAATCAAGTTTAATAGCTGAAAAAGATCTTGTGGGACTTACACATGGGCCAAAAAGATAGCAATAAGATATTTATTATCAACCAAAAAGTTATAACAATGTCAAACATCCAATTTTTCATAGGAAAACTATGAACTTTAACATTAAGCTCTACTTTTTGAGATAAATATAAACAAAATGGAGAAGTCACTCTATTATATTGCAAATATAAAGATCAATTAGCATACCTATTCATAAAACCACTTCCACTAAGCAAGTTTGAGTTTCTAAGATAAAGAATTAGAGTATGCAATTCCTAAAGCAAGGGGGAGTGTTAGTCATATGCTTTGAGGATTGTACGTGTCATTGTTATTTTTTTCTTTACATTAGATATTTAAATAAGATTGCATCCGATATTTAGATGAGATTGTATCAAATATCTAGATGGGACCAAGTTAAAACTAATATTTCTATTTCATAAGAAGTGGCTAGATGTTTCTATTTCTTAGGAATCATGATCTGTTTATTTCTCTCCTTTTTTCAGTTGTAATACAATTATTTAACTAGGGTTGATATTTGAATGAAAATTTAATTATTGATTGCAATATTCTCTGCAATTGTACGTGCCTTGGTTTTAAAACTTTATCCTTTATTGCACTCAAAACCTACATTAGTCAGAGTCTTGAAGAATACTTTCAATATGTTAATGCCACGACGGGGGACACTAACTTGCCAAATGTAATATTAGACGAGGAAGATGAAGACGATGCTTGTCCCATCTTGTATATATCACTAATTTAAAAATATAATCAATAAATCAAGTTGGGATATCAAAGAAGAAGAAAAATACATATTTAAACCACACCTTATACACACACATACATACACCTTTTAATACCAATTTGGCTAGCTAACACTCAAAGACCATGTGTTCTTAAGTTTTAATTTTTATTTATTAAATTTTTTTAATTGAATTTTTCATAAATTTCATTATCAATTTAATCCCTATCTCATATGAATGATAATATATTTAATTTAAATTTAATTGAAATTGAAGAATTCAATGTGTTAATTTTTATATAGTGAAAGAGCAAATTATAAATATGAGTCAATAAAAAACAAAATTTATAATTAATTAATAAATAAGGAAACAAAAGAGTATTTTACTCTTAAAAGTCATAATAGGTGAAAGGTCTAAGAGAAAATAAGTCAATTCAAAAAATAGTTCAGGGTACTAAAATTGAATTTCCTACATTAATAAATAAATGATTCGATCTAATTGTTATTATTAAATAAATTGCACAAATTTAATAATTTAAAATCAAATTAGGTGACTGTATTGACCACATACGATGTTAAATTTTAATTCATTATTCAACATTAAAAACACTTCGCAATCAGACATATACTTATTATGTCAAATGTTAAAATTTGGTGTAACTGCATGTAACGATTCAAAATTCAAAGTTTACGTACATATTAAATGTTGGGATAATTTTCTAAATTTAAGAAAATATGGAATATACTTGAATGGAGAAATAATATATTCTAATTAATATATTTAAAACAAAGTTATATTAATACTTGGAAAAACCAGTCCAATCATGGTTGTCAAACCTAATAATTTGAATTGCAAATAAGCCAACTTGCCTTTTTCTTTTTAATGCTACATACTTTGTACCCAACTTGTGACATTAATTGCGGAGCATGCTGTGCGTGCCAAAGTTGAATATTCAATTTGAAACATCGAATCTATCTTCTGGCCAAAAAAAAATAATTCTGAAACATTGAATCGAAGCCTGGTTGGACAAAGCACGAGGTTCAAGATTTATTTATTATGTTTTTGAGTAAAATAAATTAATGTAGTTATTTTAAATATACAAACTTCTTAATAGCATGACTGCGTTTTTAATTATCATGCATTTTTGTTTATGCTTTATTCTAAAATATTGATTGATAAATATATATGAGAAATAAATCAATGATGCAAGTTAATAGACACTCAACAGATAAATTATTTTAAAATTAGATAATATTATTTAAATGATTTTTCGAGAATGAATATACTATTTTATAGACATCAGCAACTTAAGATTCTGTGGATGGAAAAATATAATATTATTGATTAGACGAAGGAACAGAGGTAGAATAAAACCAAGGGCCGCAAAAAACCGTCTCAATTGACCAACACGGGCAGATTTGTTTGGCAAGAAATGGAGAAAAATATATTTTTGATCTTTTATTTATTATAAAATTATTATTTTAATATTTTAATTATTAAAATATTTAAAATAATTTTTTATTAATAAAAAATATTATACTTAATCTTTTATTTTTTAAAAAATTATTAAATATAATTTATTTATCAAATTTTAAACTTTGAATTTAAAGTACTAAATTTATTATTTTTTAAAAATAATATTTTTTAATAAGTAGATAAGTATTTTAATAATAATTTATAATAAATAAATTATTAAAAAGACATTTTACATGCAAAAAATAACAAAAAAATGGATCAAAATTTGCAATTATCTATACTGTAAAAGGTTGAATCATTCAGTATTAAGGGTTTGTGGTTAATTTTTCTTTTCCAAATAGGAATCTTTTAATGCTTAGTTTTTTCATTTTCTAAGTAAATATTTGCTCTTATATCATGAGGTTTCAATTTCCTAAACAAAGGCCTGTTTGGTTGCAACTTGCAAGCTTTGATCATGAAGTAATTGATGAGAACGGAATGGAATGTTATCAATGTACGATTATGTTTGATATGACAGAAAATGATGGGATTGCATAGAATGAAATGAGTGCAATGACAATTATATCCCTAAAAGTAAAGAAAAAAACACCATTAGAATTCAAAAGAAATCAAGTTATACCTTTCAAAAAACAAAAAAGGCAAATGAGAATTCAGAAGAAAAAAAAAATGATGGGAATCGCATCAAACCGGGCAGAGAAGTTCGAACGCCTTCATTCTCATCACTGCCCAGTTTGATGTGAGATCTCCGTCGGCGTGAGAGAAGAGGGACGGCCACCGGTCCGTTCGTGTGTGGCCGTGGCTGAGATTGTAGGAGCTTTGGCGTCGAGGAAGGCTTACATCTTCAACCAGATCTGGTTCTCACGGTAGCAGATCCACACCGCCCGGCAGCTTCGACTTCACGCGTCCTCAACGATCATGGCCGTGCGAACAGTTCCTCGACGTTCAGCAGTGCAGGGAAGAAGCAGAGCTCGAGGGCAGCGTCTGACAGTGATGGAGGGGCAAATGAGCACGGATCCTGTGCCCATGGAGTCTCTATTTTTTAAAAAAATATTTAATTTTTTAAATAAATAATTATTAAATATTATTTTAAAAAATTATGAAATTATATATATAATAATAATGATTTTTAAAATTAAAATATATATTAAAATAATTTTTTTGAAAAACAAGATCCTCTCCTGTTCCCCCGTGAACAGGAGAGGATCCTCTCTCGGGGCAAATATGTCATTCTGATCTGTTTCCCAGGAGAGCACGGGCAATCCGGAGGCTTTGGACTTTTCCACAAATTTACTAAACATGGCAAAGGGGAACTCACCTACCCACTTTCCTATTCCCACCCTCTACGGTGTCAAATGAACAATACAATAAAAATTTGATAGATGTGAGCGCAAGGCAAATATAAATTGCACGCTTACCATTAAAAATTGGAAGAAGTGAAAATGTATTTTAGTCATTACTTTTTTAAAAAAAGCTAAATTATACAATTTTTTTAAAATTTTATTAAATTACATAATTTTTTAATGTATTTTCAAAATATATATAAACATCTCTTAAAAAAGTTGTACTACATTATAAGTCTATTTTTTACTTATTAACTAAAATGTTCTGAATTAACTTAAATATATGTTTTAAAAAATTAATATGTCCTCTCACACATTTTTTCATAGAAGGTATTCTAGTCTTTCATTTTTTTCGGGTCGTATTATAGTCAATAAAATATATAATTAAATTAAAGTACATATTTTGAAAATAAAAAATATATGAAAATTCAGCAAAATTTAAAGAAATTAATATAATTTATCAAAATAATATCACCTCAATTGATACAATTGAGTAGTGTTGACTAAAACATTTTTTATTGATTTCTAACAGTAATTCTCAATTAATAGCAATTCATTAGTTAATAATTGCAACAATTTTCTAATCCTGATCCCTCATGTTCCATAAAAGTAAATTATTAAATTAAAATTTAATAGATCAAATTTATAAAAAAAATAAATTTATATATAATTATATTAATTTTATACAAATTTAAATTACTAAATTATTATCTAACAATTCAATTTTATTTCAAACTTGGCATTATGTTTCGTCCAAGACATTGAAGTACCCAACTTGCTATTTTTTTAATTGTTGGCCAAAAAATAAAGAATAATGATTTTATTGTACTTCTCTCAGAAAAATAAAACTATGGGAGGCGAGATTGAAGGGAACATGTCACCATAGATCGGATCAACGTCACGGGCGAGAGGTGAGAAGCGGCGGAGTGATGTGAGTTGGCATGCTTGGACGGTATCTTCTGCAATATGCATTGAATCTAATTCTATATTTGCAAGTGTGTCATTAATGCTCAGCGCGTCACTTGGCGTCGCTGCCCTTTCTTTAATTAACTTTTTAGGTATATTTGGCTTTATGGCAAAAAGAAAACAAAATGGCGTGGATTAGAATAATTAATTTGGAATAAATTATCTCTGCAAACTGAAGTTTGGAGTATAAATATGATTTAAAAAAAAAAGTAATCGTCAAAACTAAACGATAATTAGTATGTTTAGTTTAGTGTATGAGATATTAAAAAGTTAATTTGCATTTTTAAATGAGAGTTTATTTTATATATATTGTTGTTTAGTTTAATGTTTGATTTTTTTTAATTATTTTTGTCATTCGAACTTTGATGGTATAAAAGTAAAAAATAATTATTTTTATATTAAATAAATTGTATAAATGATAAAAATCAAATTTTAAACATAAATTATGGTAATATAAAATTAAATTTGATCAAAATTAATTTTAAAAATTAAATTGATTTAAAATCACATTAATGTAACCCCAATTCAAATTTACACAATGTTCATAAAGCAAATTGCAACTTAAGTGTGCAGATGATATTTTAAACATTTCAAACGTTAATATATACTTTTTTATTCTTTATTTTACGTGAAGTTTTACTTTCATATTTTTGGCTAAAAAAAAATAGTATTCATTTAATATTTAAACTTTATTTTAAATTTTATTTTTATCCTTTAATTTTATTTGATTCTAATTTAGTTCCTTAATTTTACTCTAAGTTTCATTTTTGTTCTTTAATTTATTTTGTTCAACATTTCTTAATTTTATCTTAGATTTTACTCGTCTCTCAACCTAATTTGGTTTGAATTTTGTCTTTAATATTTTAAAATTTCTCAAATGTTTCTTTTCCCTCAAATACCGTCAAATCAAAATGCTTTAAATAATTAGATTTTGTATGAATAAGTGGGTACAAAATACCAATACATATATATATATATATATATATATATATAAAAGATTAAAATAAATTTATCTATTGAATATCAATCAATTCAATTTATAGAATAATAGGACAATAATTAAACCTTAACATAATAATTATTACAATTCATATAACTTTCACATGTCAATAGATAAATGAAAAAAAAAAAATGAAAGATACATTTTTTTTTGTAATTTTTGGAAATTAAGGCCAACTATAATAAAATGAAATTAAAGGATAGCATTGGAATTTAAGATAAATTTAAAAAATTAAATTGAAATTAAATGAATTTAAGGAACAAAAATAAAACTAAAAATAAAATTAAGGAACCAAATAATAACTAAATAAAGTTAAATGATGAAAATAAAATTAAAACTAAATAAAGTTAAGAAATAAAAATGAGATTAATGTAAAATTAAGAGACTAAAATTACATGCCGCCTTCTTTTAAAAAAATGTTCCTTGTGGTAGCTTATGTCCCATATCACTTTATGTTTTGTCCAATTATCTTCCTTGACAAAGCCCAAAAAAAAAAAAAAGGAACAGTTTAGGAGGAGTTTTAATAAAGTTTTATTATTTTATTTCTCAACTTGGGAGATATAAAATAGTTAAGTGAGAAAATTATCATTATATCTCATCGGGCTAAAAGCTTGCTAAATTAGTACGAAAATAATATTATAAGATTATTTATACTTCATTTTGTTTCATTAATAACTTCGTTACTTTCTCTCCATGCATAAATTCATATTCCAATAATTGTCTTTATTTCATATTTTCCTAACGTTTAAATAATAATTCATTCCAAACTAATTATTATAGCTGACGCCATTTTATATTTTGCCGTCTAATCCAAATGTGCCAAAAAAAAAGGACTATTAATTCTTTTTTATTATTATATTTTAAATTTTTAAATATATATTAGTATTTTAATAATATATAACTTAGTACATTCATAAGTTCTATTAAAGAAAAATAAATTATAAGACATAAAATCTAACAGGCTATTCAGTTTTTTCATGTTTACTAAAGCGTTGTCTGGTAAGTGTCTAAATTGTTGGTATTGATTTTCAAAGTATTTAAAATATTAATATTTTTTGATATCATGATATTTAAAAAACAAATATTTAAAAATATTAATATTAAAGAAACAGACAAAAAAACTGCTTAGCGCGTACGTTAGACTACGCCCAAAAGGAAAAGTGCTGAGGTGTCTGAATCGTCTCGGGAACATAAAGAACACAAATTGGTAAAAATTTAAGAAGAAAAATTTCTATGGTAGAAAAGAGTTATGGATTCTCATGATCCACTTCAATTTTGGAATAGCCTCACGTATATAATAAAGATTAGAGAAGCTTTTGTGTTTAAATTTATATCAAATTAATGTAATTGTTTGTAATTATATTTTTTATTTATAAATTTAAATTATTAAAATTTTATTTAACGACTTATTATAATTAAATATAATTTTTATGTTTTCATCAAAACAAAAAAGGAATCATATTGGTCATGCTTCCCTTTTTCTAACACTGTGATTTTGTATCTAAGATTGATATTAAAAGCTTTAAACAAAAAGAAAGTGATAGAAATGATCCATACGTTCTTTTATTAATTTTTGCAAATTATTGAAATGGAAGGTACACTATCAATAAGGATAAAAAAAGGTAGTCAAGCCATAGTCATTATTTTTTCAGTTGAAAACTTTCTTTTTTTGGACGAATTTGTGAAAAGGACAGAAACATACCCTTTAGTTATTGAAACATAAACAGTACAACTATTACATGAATTTATATGAAGTAGTCAAAAGAAAAACCTTAAATTAAATTAAAACCATGTTTGGAGATATAATTTCATATAATTGTAACATTATATACAATAAATATAACATTATAAAAATACGATAATTATATAAAATTTGTAATAATATTATGATATATATATTTAAAAGTAACTATATAATTTTTAAATTATTATTTATTGCACATAAATATATAATATATTAATTAAAAATTTAACAATAAAAATATAAATAATTGTACATAAAGTTAATCCATTATAAAAATATATTCTTTTGCAAACTCAATCTAATATTCAAGTATAAAAATATTAATATTTAATTAAAAGCTGGTAAGGAATTTATTATAATAATTAACTTAAATTAATTAAAATATTTTAATATTAACTAAAATTTCTAAAAATATTTTGTTATTTTTCAAAAATCATGTATTTTTATACTTGTTAAGATGCTATTAAAATTAATTATTTATTACACTGCACTTGAGGCAACACCCGTCACAGGCAAGGGATGTAATCATCACTCCTAGAGTTTTCCTCACTAGGCATCCATCTTCATCTTCTTTCGTAATCCTGCCTTGTTTTCCCATTTTCACCCTTTCCCTCCTCATTCCTCTCCCTCTCTCTCTTTCGTTCTCTCTCTAATTCATCCTTCTACTACAGAACAATCACTTCACACTTCACGCCTCTCACATGTACCATTCTTCCTCATCCTCCTCGTCCCAAAAATCCATATCCCAAAGCGGGTTAACCCGCTATGGTTCCGCCCCCGGCTCACTCCTAACCAACGCCGTCGATGCCGTTATCGGAGGAGCCGACCCCGAATTCTCTGCTTCTGCTGTCGGATCACGCCCTCCGGTGGTCCATTTCTTCTCCGGCGACTCCTCCGAGTCCACCTGCAAAGTCAACTCATCCTCCGATCCAAAAGAGCAGCCGCCCAGACCCGCCTTGCAAAGATCGTACGGAGTCCATGACGGAGCCGCCGTCGGCTTTGTCGGCTCTTCTTCGGCTTTGCTCCGTCAGAGAAGCTCGCCGGCTGGCTTCCTCAGCCATCTTACTGCTACTCAAGCTGACAATGGTATGGATACTTTCGTCTTTTCACCTTTTCCATTCCATTATTATTATCTTTTTTTATTTTCCCCCTTTCTGTGGGCGAAGCTGTGTGGTTTTATTGGTCCATTCAGGCGTCAATGACTATTCTACCCTTCGTTACACGTAACATCACCCTCTTTGTATGAGGGTGGTTTGGGTCTTTCATATTGTTTGGTAATCGGTATTCTATATTTTTGTGATGTGTTTGGATGTCTGGTTTTGTAAGTTTAAGTATGGGATAGTGATTAATTAGTGTGTCATCCCGCCATAACGATTTGGTCCTTGGACAAGCGGGAAATCGTTGACTTTATAAAGAGAACTTTAAATGACGAAAATACCCCTACTAATGCATAGCTTCCGGTGGCTGTCTGAATTTTCTTTTATTTATAAAATTTTTTGCTTGGAAGTAATGACATTTATTTATATCTTAGCCATTAGCACTTTGTACTATTTATATATTAGTGCGCTCCTAAATTTAAAAGTACATATGATATTATATTAATTTTGCTTTTAGAAGTTGCAGTATTTTATTAAACCATTCATTTTACTAGGTTTAGAAAGGATGCTTGCATGCTTTTTAAGCAAAGAAAACAACCATTCTTTCTGCTAGAAACAGAAAAAGAGCACCTTTCCTTCTCTTGGTGGGTGACATGACGTGTTTTAGCCAACGATTCACGTGGAGCACATCGATCTAGATCTTTTTTTTAAATCTTTTTTAATTGGTAAAATTTTCTGATTGGATGTGAAGAGGGTATGCGATTTACTCTTAGCCGTAGTTCATTTATGTCAACAAGTACATAATTTTTCCACACCCCCCCCCCCCCCTCGTATTTTATCTGCTACTTTTATTTTGCTATTACTATTATTATTATCGAGATGAAAAGTTATTGATAAAGTGAAATAAACAAATAATTTTCTTAAAGAATGTAATTTCAGCAACTCCTTTCGTCTGCAATTTCATCTAGCCTTTTTCTTTTTCAAAATAAGAATAATTAATTGAGATTACTTAATACGACTTAATTATTGAAGGTAGCATTCGAGTTACTTTTGTATGATGACACTGATTAAAAGCCAACAATTTCAGCAACTCTTTATATCCTCAATTTGTAGGCGCTTCATAGAAAAATTGGCTTCAACTTGACCAGAATG
The DNA here is from genome assembly GCA_037074485.1 of Delonix regia. Classification (NCBI taxonomy): domain Eukaryota; kingdom Viridiplantae; phylum Streptophyta; class Magnoliopsida; order Fabales; family Fabaceae; genus Delonix; species Delonix regia. The sequence continues at coordinate 30,806,828 of CM073451.1, forward strand.
TTAGATCAAGCTCTATTCAAACTATATTAAAAGAGAATTTGATCATGCTTTGATTCCCTTTTGAAAATCGACTGAAATATTCCTGAGCTGTAGCAAAAGTTAGCATACAGAAACAAGTTGCACCCTCCACTTCTGAAAAGGATTTATTCCCAAAGTACAATGCCTCTTGAGTAGTCCTGACCATTTATTTTGGGAACACTCGTGGGAGAACGGATCCCCTCCAGTAGGGATTTTCTCCAATAAGCCTTAGATCCAATGACCCTCAATTTTCCTGTAAAATATATTTTTTAAAAAAATAAAAATAATTATTTTATAAATAAATATATATTAATATTTTAGATTATTTTTTCATACTGAATAATATCTAGTTAAAAAATAATAGACTTTACAATATACAAAATAAATTGTGAGATGTTAAAAATAATTCAGTCTTTTTATTTCTCTAACTGCATATCATTTTTGATAAAAAATTCAAAATATTGATATATATTTATTTATAAAAATAATATTTTTTACTTCTAAAAAATATGTTACATAAAAAAATTGAGGGCCATTGGATGTGACCACTAAAGATTACTGCAGAAAATCCTATCCATTCATCACGCGTGGAAGGATCTGTTCCTACAAAAGAACAATGTGTTGATGCCTCCTTATCTCTTACTGGATCAACTATCTGTGCCTAGTGAAAGAAAATCAATAGCTTTCAACTTAGTGTCAATATTGTTGCCAATGAAGAACTTTGGCATTTGTCTTATTGGACTTTCTTTTTGGGAAGAATTTTTTGATATCTGGTGCATGCATCATCCTTTGCATCTTAAGGTACTTGTGGTTGGGCAAACTGGGGACTGTTGTTATATATGATGTTGTAACTAGTAATCAATTTCAGCTTTGATATCAAATTAAAGTGGGGCTAATATTATTTTTTTTATGGTTCACCTTTAAGAAATATTTAAAGCAGTAAAGGAATGGGTAATTTAATTCAAATTCAGCAACAGTGTGTTGGTCTTCTTCCGGTAATGCAACCAAGAGAAATTGGAAGCGAACTTCTTTCTAATAATACAATATATATAACCTGTTAAGTCTTTTGAAGTTTCTATATAGATAGGAACCTCTAAATAATAACTACTTATCTTTAAATCAGTGTAATCCTGGCCATCCAACATATTAAAAAGACACGGGACATAATCAAAGCTTAAATATGAGCACTGGAGGTCTGTCACTACTCATGTACCAGTAAACTATGCATCAGTTTTAAAGTGGAAAATTGTGAATGGCAGGAAAGTAATTATCAGTGTCATTAATTTTATTGTTCATTTTCTCTGTTATTGCAATCTATGTTGGAACATATTTTAATTCTGTCTAAATAAGCAGCAGGCTTCTCAATTTCAAGGGGCTCTGGAAGCTACAGCTCACAAGGTGTCTCCAATAGTGGCCATGGAGTATCAAGGTTGAAATCTCAATTGAGCTTCACAGGGCAGGAATCTCTTTCTCAGATATCAGAGGTGAGCGAAAATGTTGTTGATGGCATCAGTTCTGACAATGGTCACCATAGGGCTACACATTCTTATGCTACAACCAGCTTTGGAATGGACACCTGGGATAATTCAAACTCCATTGTGTTTTCTGCTCCCCCAAGTAAACGTGCAAAAACTATCGATGGAGACATTCTAAACTGTCTTAATGCCTTGGAATCCCAGGTAAGAAGTTTCTTTTAAGGATTCATTAGAGATGAATCTTAATGTAAAGTATGTTCCTGGCTTTAACAGAAGAATCAATGGACTATGTTTAACATTGAAATATTCTAAACATGTATCAAAACAACGATCATAATCTATTATGTCACAAGTTGTTTAAATATTTTTCTTGGTCTGTTTGGAAGATGTTATTCTCAGAAAATTGGAATAAATATGAATATATATATATATATATATATATATATATTTTCCATCGCAGTTATGAAGAGGCTTAAAAGTGTAGGAAATGATTTTCCTTCCATTATAAAAGGGAAAGACTATGAAGAACCAAAGTAGGTGGGAGGGAGAAAGAGGAGGAGGAAGTACTTATGTTGGGTTGTGTTTTCCGTACTAAAGTGAATTAATCTCAACTTAAATGAGAAAAATACACTTTTGGTCCCTCACTTATTGAAATACCCAAAATAGTTCCTCATTCGTTGAAAAATGTTACACTTAGTTCTCCACTTTTCAAAAAATTATTAAAGTTAGTTTCTCTACCAAACCATAACTCTAAATTTAAATAATTAAATTTGGTATTTTTTTAAAAAATAAAGGACTAAATGTGACAATTTTTTAATAAGTGAGGGATTACAATGTCAATTTTGTGATAAGTGAGGACCAAAAGTGTACTTTATTTCAATATAAACATCTCAATTTGCACATAGAACAGGTTAATGAATCAGGGGGAATTTAGTGTCCTTTCAATATTTTCTATTCCTTGAACTCGCCGATTAGCATTATTTTGCAGTTGATAATACATTCTTTGATTGAATTTTGTGCTTCAGTTCAGTCTGCCACAAACAACTCTGGAAATGGCAACAGTAGAGAAGCTACTTCAGATTCCTGAAGATTCTGTCCCTTGTAAAATTCGTGCTAAGAGAGGCTGTGCTACTCATCCAAGAAGCATTGCAGAACGGGTAAGTAAATTTTCTTTGAAATAGGATTCATGACATTTTATCAGCGATATGACCTGCCTCATTTCTTAGTTCAATGTGCTTGAGAAAGTTTTGTTATCTTTGAAAAATATAATGGAGGCTTTAGTCCAATTTAAATGTTCCCCCAGTCAATTTTTCCAAGAAATAAAATCAGGCTGTTGAGTGTTTGCTGAGTTCATTGCGATGTGTGCAACTATATGCATTTGTATTTTGTATAAGCACCATTTGCTCCCTGTGCAATTTGGCTTGTGAAGATCTATGAACATGGGTCCATGGAACAATGTAGAAGGATTCTGGATAATTCAATGTGTTCTTCCACTGTGACTTTATCAAAATTACTTAGAATACTAAATTAGATTTTTCTTTGCGATGCCTTGTTGCAGTCATAGTATTATTTTGTAAACCTAAAATCTATTTCTATTTTCCATTTCCTGTGCACCATTTATGTTGAAAATTTCAACCTGGGTATTTTTGGTTGGAGATATTCAATTTCAAATCTCTTAAGGAGTGAGTGGAGTGGGCAACCCACACGGGGGGTGGCAATGGCTTGAATTCTAATGTACTAAAAAAATAAAGGTATTTGGTAAAAGTTCTTTTCAGTCCCTTTTTTTCTTTCTAATTCTTCTTGGGTAAATTGAAGCGAGCTGGTTAGGTATCTGCAGATAATGGCTTTTGCAAGTATTAGCTCTTCACTACCTTTGTTTTTTTCCCCCCAAATGTGTTATATACAATAAAGTTTGCATTTGTTTCATACATACATTATATTTACTCATAACAAACTATTTGCTTCTGTTAACAATTGTTCATGTGTACAGGAGAGAAGAACTAGAATAAGTGGGAAGCTGAAGAAGTTACAAGAGCTAGTGCCTAATATGGACAAGGTAATTGTAGTTTCTTCCTTGGTCATGCCATCCTTTCTTGCTACCTTTCTTTAGTTATTATTGATGCTTAAGGCATGCCATCAGCTGGGAAATTTCTCCTTCTCACAGCATCCTCAGCATTGTTGCTTATAATATCTATGGACAAAAAGAAGAAAACTAGCTGCTTTTGATTTACTTAGAATAGAAATATAATGACACCTAGCTTGCAAAAGCTCAGTACAGTTTGTTTACAAACTAATATTTGCTATTCATTATTGAAGCTCCTATTCTGTCCTCAGCAATGAGTCAGAGAAAGCACACTTTTGTTTACAATGTATGAGTCATGCAATGAGAAACATTCTTTCAGGTCTACAAACCTCTTGCAAAACTGAGTTGCTTTGCTTTGAATTAATAAAGCATATACATTAGTATCATATAATGTTTTCTTTATCAAAGCAGAATTATTTTCGATTGGCTTGACCTTGTGTCTAAAATGTAATTCCAGCAAACAAGCTACTCAGACATGCTAGATTTGGCTGTTCAACATATCAAAGGCCTACAAACTCAAGTTCAGGTGTGTAAAAATACCATAGCATTAATCCTGTGGAATATTTTAAATGTTTTATGTACATCAACAAATTAAAGGGGCTTAAAATCAATATGACTTGTTAGAAACTTCATTGATGGTTTGGCTCATGACAAATAATGCATTTACTTCAGTCAATTCGCCGTGGTATATAAAAACTAAAGTATTACCAGTCAATTCATGTATAATCAGATACCCCACTCAATCGTCATTGTGCTATACTCTGGGTGTGCCACCTTGGTTCTTATAATTTTCCGTATATTATGCTTCTCCGTCAAACACTTGGAGAATGTTAGTGAAATGAAATTGGACTGTGGGGAGATGACTATGTATTTTGATGTATTATTTTAGCTTTTAGAAAAGTTGGTGGGAGTGTTCATAATGGATTTCTCATACATATCTCAGTACGTACATTAGAGTCACAAGGCATGAACTGAAGCATTCATTGACTTTTAATATTTCTGCTTATCTTAATTAATAATCATCCCTCTATCCCCCACCCATCTCCCCTCTTTTTTTTTTTTTTTTTTTTTCTTCTTCTTTTCTTTTTTCCCTTCTCTTCTTTCAGAAGCTCCACAAAGAACTCGAGCATTGCACCTGTGGATGTAAACATAGTTCATAGCGGATTTTTGACAAGATGTCATGGCAGAACAACGTGGATAGAGTTCAAGGATTCTGACGGCAAAGAATCAACTGATTTTGTACCTTGTCAACTTTACATTCAATAATGCAGTAGTAGCTAATATAGATATTCGGCGTGTACAATTGTACATAATGTATGTTGTCATCTCCTAGTCTAGAAAACATCTCTTCATCTTCAAGAATGGGGAATTGACATTTTAGTTGAGATTGCTTTCACTCTTTTTAAGGTTTTTTTTTTTTTCTTCTTACCCTTTTTCAAGCATTTAATATTATATTCAGAGCTCTCAGTTTGAGATGAGCAAGAACTTGATGTACAAATATTTTAATTGGAATACTTGTTGTAGAATTTGAACTTAGATATTTTTTGTTTTTAAATATCAAATTTAATTAAAATTTGTTGATGTTATAGAAGAGGATACTTTTTAGTTACAACGGAACTGAAACAAACAACTGCTAGCCACTAGATTGATATTAAAATGCTTTTAATCTTCGTGTTTTATTGTCATTGGATGTCAAAGAAAAGGTGTTCTATCATTGAAACTTTTTCTATTTTTACCAAAAACAACACAACTGGACAAAACACTTAGCAAAAATTTACAAATACAATCCTAATTTAACATTGTCCTCTTAATTAGTCAATCTTTCAAGTGTGGCTAACCATATGAAATTGTAGTTGACTTAAGCATTTGCTTGATTCAAGTTTCCACCATTGTACCTTATTAAAGTCGTCATATTGTCTCCCAGGTTTCGCCTTCCATATAAATAAACACCTAGTATCAAAGTTGAATAGAGATATACGAACAAGTACTTTTCTAGTATGATCTCGCTTGAAGGATATATATATGGCCTTTAGATGAAGTGCCTATCAGTAAAAAAAATGTGGCATAAATATGACATGCCAGTAGAAAAGAAATTCACAGCTTAGCCATGCAAAGATATAAGAAGATGATAACAAGTTGACAAAATCAAGTATCTATCATTCTATTGCATCTCTGTCAACAAAATACCCGAAGACCATCCCAACGGTAAAAAGATGACCGCGATATTTCGAAAAGTAACCAAGAAAACAACTCCAAAATACGATGTCAAACTTATATGCCACTCTCCAGTCAAAGTTTAAGCACTTCTATTATACAGGAAATCTAAATCAAGATTTGTAAGCTCCCAGGTTTTCATTGGATCAATTTGCTTTCATTTCAAGACAGTCCCAACAACTCCACTCTGGATTCTTTACAGCTTCTAGTCATTGTTATCAAAATTTACAATGAATGTCAACCCGTCATGTTGTAGTCTCCTGCTTGCTGGTATAAATTGTAGCTTCCCGGCACTTGCATTTTTCCAGTGATATAGCCATCCCCTGCAAAATATATTAGGTTGTAATAGCAGTCTTGATCATCAATTCCAGAATAGAGAAAGAGAGAGAGAGAGAGGCTCATCTATGAAAGTACAATAACTTGCTCTAGATTGGCAAGAAACGGTCATTTTTCACTATATAAAAGAGCCCAAATAACAAAGTAAAATAATCAGTTCCTTCGGCAATGATATGTGAAGATACTTTCAAGTTTGAGAGTAAAATGACTTACAGAAGAGTTGCCAAATAATGTCATCTAAAATCATTTAAACCTCCCATTGGTAGACAATAATCCACATATATTAGGGAACCAGAGATTCATAAGGAACATGTTAATAAAAGACTCAAGTGCAATCTGCATATGGTTTCCGGAGGTTAACAGAATTGCAGAGTCCAAAACGATCTTAACTTTAAGAATGGTCTTGTTCATTACGAGGGAAACTAAGAATAATGTTAAATTACAAAAGAGAAAACTAAAGATAAAATGTAGCGAAAGCAATTAATACAAATATTTTTGCTTGTTAAAGAATGAAATATAATTTTCTCTGACAGAAAATAAATCGACGTGTTCATCCTTTGCTGGAGAACATTTAACACATGGACCTTTAGAAGTATGAATTCAAAAATCAGGAAATGCATATTTGCCAAATACTTCGCAAGTAGTACTACAAATAAGGAAATTTATGGTGTTGCAATATTTTGCTGCTGATTTTCACTTGATTGCTTTGATTTGTTACAACTATATGGCACGGTTACTCACAAATCATTTGCATTCCTCAGCACTTTCCATCTAATATGATTGGCCAATAGAGAGACAAGTAAAAGAAGGAACGAATAAAAGAAGTTACTTACTTGAGTTTGATAGCATTCCATCAAAGACAGACATTTGGCCGAAACTTCTGCTAGTTTTTAGACTGCCATCTGATGGGAACATGGATTCTGGTTTACCGGGCTCTGAATTCAAGTAGTGCAAGTCAGAGCATACTTCATGGTTCTGGAAGCACAATTCTTCTGCCCGGGTAGATGCACTATGTTGGGACTGAAGCTCCTCGGGTTTTGTCTTCTTATCCTTGGATGACTCAGCTTCAGTCTCAACTTCTGATTCAGTGTTATTTGGTGCCACATTTTGCTGCTTTCTTTTCGATCGAGCACGCCTATTCTGGAACCAATTATAGACATTTGTTTCAGAAATCTGGCCATGCTGGCTCAGTTCGGCAGTAATCTCCTTGATCTTTTGCTTGCTTGGAGTTCCATTCCCCTGATCAAATATACGCTCGAGAATTTGAAGTTGCACAGGGGTTGGAGTCCACCTCTGTCTGGAAGTTATTTTGTGTCCAGCAGAAGTCATCAATGGGTCACAGTAAATGTTTCCCAGTCTAACTCCTGATGCAGGAAACAATAATATTTTTCTTTAGAGAGTGCTGGGTCTTAATAAACAGTATGCATTGTGGTCGCTGATCTGAAAATGGTGACTGGTGGTGGTAGATGTTAGTTCTAAAGTCTAGACTAACAAATGAAGTTGTATAGTCCTCGAGAATGCATTAGAACCAAGAAAACCCGGATTTCCTTTCAATAGTTTGTTTGTATTGCTACCAATAGATAGTAAACGAGCTGAAACATCATTACACAACCTAAACCACTTTTATATGCAAAAGCAACCAAAAGAAAATCCAAGGACAAAGCCTTTGGCATTGATTTTGATACAGAAGTGATCCTCCGGAATAGCATATGACAGCCGCATATGGTAAAAAACAGGCTGGTAATTAAACAACTATTTTTACGTGATCCATACATTTTTCGACACTAAATAATTGAAGACCCAAAAATCTTATCATTAGGTCTTCTGGGTAACAGCAAACAAGGACAAGAGGATATTAATAATTTAATCCGAATAAATAACGGAGGAGATAAGTGGTTACTAAGAACGAGACTTATTAAATAGACATAGAACAGAGTACTGACATGGAGGATCAAATAGAGAACTAGCAGTCCTTTTCAACAGTCTATACATCTGATTGAACCAAGCCATTTCATCACATAATTTTTTAAATGATTCACATGAAGGACTTAAAAACCAATTATTAAACTTCAGAAAGATGTATAATCTGATGAATATCACCTTGGATAATTTCTAAACCATCCAATGTGCGGATCACACTGAACATAAACATAAACAGGTTACGAAAATAAGTAAAATTAAAGAATTTGCCAAATTACCAGGAAATCCAAAAGCAATTTCGTACAAACTGTAAAAGAGAGAGAGGGAGGAAAACATAATCATCACAAACACAATCAGCAGCAATTCTTTCACAAAAACTGAGATAATCACGAGTGAGAGACCAAAAAATTAAAAAGACCTGCAAGATCCTGCTGAGCCGTGAGTGTCTTATGCATCTCAACGAGTTGCTCGCAAATGGTAGTATAGACGGCGATTTGCTGCCTGAGAGTCTCCAATTGGTCATCGGTCATCACCTTCACATACATCATTCCTCCGTTTCCACTGTTAACATTCCCATTCTGCTGCTGCTGCTGCTTCTGCCATTCCATGAGGTTCACCATCAGTTTCTGCACTTTTTCCCTCTTTCTCTCTCTCTCACACACACACAGAAGGGGAGAAAGCCTCGAGTCAGCAATGGTCCCCTCTGAAAAAGTATCACGAAGCAGAATAAACAGACAAATCACACTCCCTTATAAATATGAACCCTAACCGTCTTTTGCGTGCCACGTGTCGTCTCTGTAATGATTTGCTCTTTCTTATTTCTTCCCAATAAGGCAAACTTTTTAAAACAAATATTGCTATACTTGTAATTTTTTGATCTTGACTCATTTATGTAGAATTATTACCTGTAATTTAAACTTTGTTTTCCCCCCAAAATACAAATAATTCAATTTTTTTTTTCAAATTTTAAGTAAATTAACAACTCGATCAAGAATTTGACCCACGTTTAACAAATTTGTTGTTATTGTCTTAAAACTAAATAAATTTAATTATGTAGGGAAAAATAGTTAATATATTCCAAACAAAAAAAACCTTGAATGTGTGGAAGACTAAGGGTTAGTTTAGTACACGACAATGGGTTGTTATGGAAATGGAAAGGGAAAATGAAACAAAAAATTGGTTGTTTGGTATCATAGAGTGAGTTTTATACGAATAAAAATTTTATTATTTTGATGGAAATATATGTTTATGAGGGGGTGGATGGGATGAAAGGAGAATGACAAAAATATCCTAATAATAATAATAATAATAATAATAAATAATAATACTAACACTAATAATAATAATAATCATAAGGCAAAATTTTATGTACACTTAATTATAACGTAGTTATATAATTTTAATATTATTATTTTTTGAATTAATATTTAAAATAACAACATCATATAAATTAATATGAATGCACCGACATTTTAAAAATTATAAGTGTACAAAATATGACGTCTAATAAAAATAGTTTTGTCATTTTGTTATTTCTTCCTCTCTATTACTCCTTTATTTTCCGTTGAATATTAAACATATTTTTTATCTTATTTTTATTCATATTCTCATTTATATTTCTATTCACATTGTCTTTCCCATTGCTATTTCATTTCCTTTTGCGTACCAAAGTGGTTATTTGGTCTCAATTATTGAATCTCAAAAAAAAATTTTTTTTTTCAATTCTCATAATTTTTTTTTATTTTCGTTGAATTTTTAAATCCTCTGATTCATTTAAAAAATTTAAAATCAGCGAAAGAAGAAGACTAAAGTGGGAAATTTTCTTTATTTTTTGAAATTTTTAATTCTTACATATTAAGATAAAAAAGATTTATTATCTCTTGAACCAAGGGTAATATATTCATATTCATCCAATTTTTTTCCCATATCATACAAAATATAATTATAGGTCACATAATTTTATTCCATCAAAATTCATTCAAATTTTTGTTAAAATTATTCTCACAATCAAATATAACCAAAAAATTACTCCTTTGCAATTTGTATCAAATATGCTCATAATATGCGTTATGAATCATTATGGTTACTCACCCACAGTGAAAGCTCTTGGGTTTGAACCATTAGCTTCCTCTCACGGACCTCAATTAATCAATTGTGAATATTTGAATTATCTTTTAAATCCAAGAGAAAATTGTATACTTGTTAATAAGAAAAGAATCGTGTAATTTAAATACTTTCGCAAAGAAGGGATAATAATTTACCTCAAATTTAAAATAAATAAAATTAAAGATAATTTAATTAAAATAACAAAAATCAACGCTAACTTAACTTAAACTTAAATGATATCCTTAATCTTATATTAATATATAATGATATCTTGATTTTACCACTGGCAGATAAACTTGTTTTTTTAAAAGAATTAAAAAATACAATTGGACAAAATCAATTGATGATACCTTTAGGCCATGAGAAAACTTATGGGCGCATTTGGTTGTTAAAATAAGACGAGAGAATGGGAATAAGAATGAGAGATGCTTTTATTATCATGTTTGGTTGACAAATTGAGTCTTCATCTGCTCTCCCTCATATAAAGAATAATTCTTTCCCTAGTTAAAGTTATAAAATGAGATTGGTCTATAAAAAATAAAAATATACTTGACAAAATTATCCTTACTTATAATAATTTTCAAATAAAAATACCATGTAACACATTAAAATCATAATTTATTATTATTTATTAATTATTATTAAATTATAATTTTTAATTTATTATTAGTATCATTAATTATTACATTTTAATATTCCTATTTTCACTCATATTTCTATATCTATTCTCATTTTCATTATATTAATTTTAACAACTAAACAAACTTTATATATTATTTTGTGTATGCTTATATCATTTTTTTAATCAATAAATGATATTTGAACAATTTTTTACATTTCATTTTCTTTTTTATTAACACTTTTAACTCTTAATAGTCTATAAGTTTTTTTGCACTAACTTTTTTGTTTGAATAATTATTTTTTCAAAATTTATTATAAAAGAATAATATAAAATCTAAGATTTAAAATTTAAAGATTCAAAAAATTAAGCAGGATGTGTCGGACATAGTTGCGGTTGATTCCATGAATGAGGAGAGAAGTTGAGAGGTCGGCTTGGGATGTTGGAATGGTCAGAATTCGGTGGGAATGTCTGGTCAGTGAACAGCAACGCTCCCCAGAATTCGCTGCCAAATTTATATTCTCTTGAGAGTTGAGACCACCGTCCTCTTTTTGTCCTCTTCCTTCTTTCCCTTTCATTTTCTCTCTTCTCCTTTTTCCCTTCATTTTCCATCTTTTTACACTTATAAACACCCTAGTGCTTTTCTTCCAGATCCCTCCAAATACTTAATCCTCTTAGATTGAGTATTTGAATTCTTCCTAAAAATTAAAATTTTAATTTTAGAGAAAAAAATCTTCAAATTAAATATTTAAATTAATACAGAAAAATTTGTATAATGTAAACGATAAATTTTTATAAATTATAAAATTAAATTACATATAAAAATTAAAATTTTAAAAATTCAATAAATGCGAGCTCCGTGCACTTTTGTTTAAATTCATTTCTGATTAGCGTTACTTGTATACCTTTTTAAATTTTTTGATTAAACTTGTATACCTTTTATGAATATTAATAAAAAAAAGTTGTGGGAATTTGAATTCCTTTTTTTTTTTTTAATGATTATTATCCATTAAACGATCCTATGCCGCTTTAGTCATCAAAAGGTGATATGACATAATATAAGGATTCCTTTACGTCTGTGGTCGTATCTTTAAAGGATTATGAATAGTGTAAATTTTAAAATCTATTTATATATGAATAAAATAGACTTTACGTATAATTTCATTTAACTAATGAATAAATTTTGTTATCATATTATTAATTTCTTATGTGATATTTTTTATCTATCTTGGTACATATATTAAAATTTTTTTAAGTATGTAAATTTTTTGTAATTAATAAAAATAATGATGAAGTAATTTATTTATATAAAATTTTTAGACTTGAAAAAAATAATAAAATAATTAATTAAATGATTATTATCCATTAAACGATCCTCGTATGCCACTTTAGTCATCAAAAGATGATATGACATAATATAAGGATTCCTTTACGTCTATGGTCGTATCTTTAAAGGATGATTAATAGTATAAATTTTAAAATCTATGAATAAAATAGACTTCACATATAATTTCATTTAACTAATGAACAAATTTTGTTATCATATTTTTAATTTCTTATGTGATATTTTTTTTATCTATTCTGGTATATATATTAAAAATTTGTTAAGTATGTAAATTTTTTGTAATTAATAAAAAAATGATGAAGTAATTTATTTATATAAATTCTTTAGAGTTGAAAATAATAATAAAATAATTAATTAATAAACTAATTAAACACCTCTTAAATTACAAATTTTTGAATTATAATTTTTTTCAGAGAGAACAAAAATATAAATGAATTATTTTTTGAAGTATCAGAATTCTTTAAAAAGAATGAAAAAATTAATGAATTAATTAATTATCTCTTAAATTGAGAATTCTTTAAAATTCAACGCTTTTTGGAGTCAATGACCAAAATAATAAACTAATTAAATAATTTTTTCTTATTATTTTTAATAATGAGCTATAAATATGATTTGACATGGTTCAAAATTAAAGTAAAAAAATAATATACAATTAAATGATTTATAATGATGCTCTCTCTATAAGTACATTAGCGTCATTTCTCTCTTACCAATTTTATACAATCAATTTTATGGACTTTTATCTAATTTATAATATTTTTTAATATCACAATATATTATTAAATTTAATTTTTACTAACACTTACAAATATAATTGACTTAAAATATATTGGCATATAATAAAATAAACTAATTTTTGTTTCTAAAGTCAGCTTGTTACACGCAAGGAAATAAATTAATTATTAATTAAAATAAACTCCATTAGCTCTTAATTTCGTTTGGGTTCTAAGCGACTGTTTTAATGACTGGAATAACGCCAATTTAGAATCTTTGTTAGCCAAAAATACTTACCAAAATATCATTCTTAATAATCCCAATTCACCACTAAAAAAAAAAAATTGTCATCATTATCTAAGAAAGTTATATATATATATATATATATATAGGGCCAATATTATATATAATAATAGCCTTCATTCACAATCCTCAAAACTTCCCCTAAATTTGTCTTTTTGATTTTCCTTTTGAAAAGCAACCTTCCCTACTAAGAAATTAAACCAATATTATATATAATGGAGTTGATAATTATTTGGGAGAAAGCTCATTACTCAATTCTTTATGGATTTAGATTTGGTGTTGTATAACGCATTGTAAATTGTTATATATAATAATAATAATAATAATATCATGTAATTGTCATCAATTATTTTAATCTAAACTACGTTATATAGTATCTTCGGATCTGAATTCATTGTCTAAGGTGATCTTCAAAAGGTTGAAAGTGAAAATGATTACTTGCTTGCTATATATATATATATATTTTTTAAAAAGTTTCATTAAAAAAGATGAAGAAAGTAGGAAAAATTCATAATCATCACATCTTTCGTTAGCATTAAACCTGTTACAAATGTCATTTAACTAAAATTTGTAAGTCAGAAGTAAAAAATAAAATTAAATGCATATTTATACCGTTTCCCCTTGTTATATCCTCGTTCATAATAATAATTATCACATATTTCATTTCCTTTTTTATATTCTAACCTTCTTTTATAAATTTAATTAAAAGTCATAATATTTCTTCCACCCTTTTCATACAACTGTACGAGCTCTTACAAATGACTTGCAGCTCTCGTCATAGTTTGTTCTGGACAATTTAACAACAAAAATAAATAAATAAATAATACTGTAAAAATTTATTATAATTTAAAAAAATTATATAATTTGAAGAAAAATATTAAATCAATCTATCATTTTTACTTTTTATATAATTTGAAGAAAAATGTTAAATGAATCTCTCACACTATTTTGCACAAATTTAATCTTTCATTAATCCCAAATTAATAAATCAACATAATAACAGGATGACTAATTTTGCTCAAAATAAAAAGTATAAATAATTAATTTTAAAAAATAGTTTATAAAAAAAATTAAATTATCATAAAATATAAACATAGCATGTAAAGAAAAAAAAAAGTGATTTTGTTTTTTCAAAAAGAAGAAAGCTTAAAAAATGGCAACCCCACCATGAGAGAGAGATTCCCAAACCCTATCATTGTCACGAATCACATCCAAGTCATATTTTGAAAGATGTTAAGCTTTGCATGTGATCCTAAACATTACTTGTGAGACATGGCAAAATACACCAGTCACATTTTGTATGAATTATTTAATTGATTTTCCTTGCATTAATTTAATACAAAATGTTTTCTTTAAATATTCAAGTTGACCATAAAATAGGAATTATCGAGGAAGACGAGGAGACATATGCATGTGGCACCGCTAGATACGTAACTAAAGTCAAAAGTGGTGGGCCCCAATTCAATTTGGCCTAACTGTTTCATGTTTTTTTACCTTTAAATCATATCCATCATGTTTAGGTTTTGTCAGGAAAGTGACTTTTTCTTTTTTCTTTTAAATATTAAAATAGTTAAAAGTAAGAAAAGAAATTTCTAACTCCTCCAAAATACAACACTGTATTTTCTTGTACTACATAAAAGGGGAGTACATTGGATAAAAAGTTAGTAAGTATCAATTTTTTTTTTGTCCATATCAAGAGAATTTACCTTAAATGTTGCTTGACGTACATTATTATCTAAAAGAATTTAAAAATATCAAATCGATCATTTACTTTTATATTTATGACAATTTAGACCTTTACAAATTAATCGTAACAAATCAATTCTATAAAAATTGTATTTGATATAAAATTAATCTTTTATTAATCTAAACAGAAAGATTTATTTTGTGCAAATGTAACTTTATAAGAAACTAATTTTGTACAAATTTAAATTTATAAGAGACTGATTTATTACATATTTGAATTTTTGAAGGATTGATTTTTTTATTATTAATTTGTGAGGGACCAAATTGTTACAAAGTATAAAAGTGGGTGATTGGTTTTGTAATTTTCTTAAAAAGTTTGTAACCAACATTTGAAATTAATAATAAATTAAATATTAATGGTTAATATACGAATTTAAATATTTTTCATAAATTTATATAACTTTTAAAATGTTAATTAATTCTAAAGTTATCGAGTAAAGTAGAGATTTCATTGGATATCTACTCAGCATGTACTTGAAGCAAATTGAGTCATTTAGGTCACTTCTATAGAATTCACCTTAAATATTGCTTGACGTGTACTATTTTTTAAGCGAATAATAAAGTAAATATTAACTCTTGTAATATGGATTTAAATAATTTTTTATAAAATTGAATAATTTTGAAAAAATTAATTAATTTTAAAGTTATGAGTAAACTAGGGGTTTAATTAAATATTTAATCAGCATGTACCCAAAGCAAATTGGGCCATTTAAGTCACTTTTTCAAAATTTAGACCTACTAACAAAGTGGCTATTGTTGTGGAAGGTGTGAAACAATATACATAAAGTAGCGTATGGGCCTCAAATTAGATCTCGGTCCTATGGGCCCATTAAATTGCTACCCACAGCCCCTTTTTTTTTTTTTTTAAATTTGCCCACGGTCTTAAGTATATAATATTTGAAAAAAAACATGATGTGGTTATTTTTGCAAAGCTGCCTCAAATTCTTTTTTTTTTTTTAATTTAATTTTCCTTAATGTGAATTAGATAATGAAAATACAATTTAATTTACATGAAAGTTTTATGTTTGGAAAAATGTTCATCTAAGAAAATAATTTTGAGAGATTCATAATGCACTCACTAAATAGTACAATATAAATGATCAATAAACTCCTTCTAACTCATTGATCATTTAAGTATGGATAAGTAAAAATCAATTGGATTATAGGAATTGGACCAATTGAGTTGGTTTTTGGAGGTAATTTTATATTTTATTTCATCTAAATTTAAAATTCTCCTCCTTTTTTTTTTTTGGGGAAGAATCAAATCTCAATTGATAAAGTACGATCTATAATCAAATTGACTAATTTCATGAGTAATGAGTATGATTGATTTTGATTTAATGTTGTTTGGTCAGTAATTGATTTTGTTTAATTTGCTACATTAGTAAACTAATAAATTGATAATTAAATTACTATAATTTTAAAATTAATGCATTTGTATACTGAAACAACATTAATCCGATTTGACTTTAAGTTGAATTGGTAATCTATGAGTCTTTAGAGATTCATCATAGAATATTAGTTAAGTTAATTTTGAGTCAGATTGAAATGCAATAATAATAAAAAATTTCACAAAAAGAATAAATCAGAAAAAAATAATAATAATAAAAAAAATCATCCAAAATCCATAATGAATCCACTAGACATGCGCATAGTGTCTGTGCCAGCTTGGTCCATCACCATCATCCCTTCTGTGCACGCACTTCCAAAATCTGAAGCAACCATTTCTGTTTCTCTCTCTTCTCCCTGTGAAGATTGAGAGACTGGTATTGGTGAACATGTCTTCCGACGACGAGGGAGGTGAAGAGTACCTCTTCAAAATCGTCATAATCGGCGACTCCGCCGTCGGCAAATCCAACTTGCTTTCTCGCTACGCGCGCAACGAGTTCAATCCTCACTCTAAGGCCACCATAGGAGTCGAGTTTCAGACCCAGAGCTTGGAAATCGACGGCAAGGAAGTCAAGGCCCAGATTTGGGACACCGCCGGCCAGGAGCGATTCCGTGCGGTCACCTCTGCTTACTATAGAGGCGCTGTCGGTGCTCTCGTCGTCTATGATATTAGCCGGAGAACCACATTCGATAGTGTCGGTCGCTGGCTTGATGAGCTCAAAAGTAAGCATTTTAAGCTGTAATGCCTGATTTGGCATGTGGGTCTGATGTGTTTGTTCTTTTCTGCTTTGCTTGATTTGGGTTGATTGAATGATTGTGATCCTATTGGTTGTAGATCTGAGCTTTATAATGGGTTTAGTTTGCTTCATTCAGAAGAAAGCCAGCATTGAAATGGTTAGGGAAAAGTAAAGGAAAAAGAGAAACCGGTGGAGCTCATTGCGTCCAAATTCAGGAATCCATTTTTGTCTTAAGGCTTTTAGACAATTTTAGCAGCATGAATTATGTTAGATACTTGCGAAATCGCCTATAGTGTTAGTTCCGCAAATATTTCTTCACAGACCATTGGGTGTAATTCTAATAGTAGATAACTGAATTTAAAATTTTGGACATTCACTGAAGATTCGATTTGGTTCTACCCAAATCTGAATGTAAAGGGTCATTATGTAAGGAATTGTGTATGGATGAGCTAATCTTGAGATGATGTCATTACTCAATTTGAGTTTCCATCTTGACTTTGTATTCTATTCTGAGATCTGATGGGATTGGATCTTTCATGCTTACAGTTGAAGATTACTTTCTTTTTCTTTGTCTTTTTCTCCTTTCAGACACTGGTTGTTGACTATTAGTGCTTGCCATTGTTTCCCTTTTCTCTAACAATTGAATATAATTAGGATAGTAATTAAATTCATGTACTGCAACTACCTTCGATTTGATAAGGTGACTTTACTTTCGTGGAGAAATTGTAGATTGAGCTAGGCTACTAGTTACTGTTCATTGTTTATGAAGTGAGTTTTTTTAAGATATAAAATATTCCCAGCAGCATGTAGGACGGTTGTTCTAAAATCGTAGGACCACCTGTAAAGTCCCTCCATTAGAAGGATTTGCAAAGGCGCGCGTGCTGTGTGTTTTTAGGCTTGGGTAGTGGATATTTATATTCCATCGCATCTCACAGCATTGGCATCCTTTAAAATTTTTGAACTCCTAGTTTAAGTTGTGTGCTTATATCATCTCTAATGGCGACGAAGGTACAAAATTCCTGTATTTTGTACATTTACTGTACATGGAAAAGTCTTGAGTCAAGACAGTATGTGAGAGTTCTGTGTCCTGTATACTTAAAGAACAGTTAATCTTGCTACTTGTGCTTTAGCTTAGTGGTAGCTTGCATCTCCACCAAAGATGAAGGAGCAGCTTCCATCCTCCATCCCCTAGCTACCAATTTCTTGCTCCTTAATGAACAATAGAAAAAAGAAAAAAAAAAGAACAGTTAATCTTGAACCTATATTTCTCTGGCTGTCAACAATGTATGCCATTGATTCAATAACTTTCCAAATCTTTGTTTGTTCTTTTGTCGTCATGAGGTCTTTGTTTTTCTAAGTTTGTCTTCTATTGCCTTATCTGTATATTGTCTAACGTCAATGTATTAATATGGACTTTGTGCATCTTTAAGGTGGGACCGTTTCTAAACTAATGCTTAGAACTTTTCACATTTGGGTCCCATACTCTCTTTCTCTCTCTCTCTCTCTCTCTCTCTCTCTCTCTGTCTTCTATGTAATGGAGAGGATCCAAATCCAACTAAGAGAGGTGATAAAATCTCTGTATATCTCCTTTTGTCTTTTTCTTCATGCATTTTCTTCCTTATAAATAAAATTTCCATGTATATTGCTTTGTGTGGAATTCTCATGGTTTAAGCTTACCAAAACTATCATGCAGCTCATTGTGATACAACAGTGGCAATGATGCTTGTGGGCAACAAATGTGATTTGGAGGATATCCGGAATGTGAGTGTTGAGGAAGGCAAAAGCCTTGCAGAATCAGAAGGTTTATTCTTCATGGAAACATCTGCCTTAGACTCGACAAATGTCGATACGGCTTTTGAGATGGTCATTCGTGAGATATACAACAATGTCAGCAGGAAGGTCCTCAACTCAGATACCTACAAGGCGGAATTGTCAGTCAACAGGGTGAGCCTTGTTAATAATGGAGGCAATGCAACAAAGCAATCCCAAGGCTATTTTTCTTGCTGTTCAAGATGACCATTCTCATTTCTTACAGGTGTACAAGTTTGTTTGTTTATTCAATACGGTGGTTTGTTGGTTGGTTGATTAAATGGGTTGGCTTGTTCCTTAATAGATATGATATAATTTGAAAGGTTCTATTGTTACAAACATAAGACATTATATATAATGAAATTGTTATCTTCAACTGTATGAAAACAAATATAATTTTATAGTTGGGATGCGAGAAGCCTGTACTGGCAATTTGCAATAAATAAAGAGAACATTCCTTTTTTTATTTTTTTTCGAGTGAAGATTTCGCGTAGAAAAATATTGGGTACACTCAATCAAAATGAAGAATATTTTTTTTATACTTCTAAGTTGTAAAACAAATTCTCTCTTTTTATTTCCTCTTCCTTAGTAGGATTTTTTTTCTCTCTCTGAAGTAATAAGTTGGAGTGTAGGTAATTAATTAACGTAGGCGATTACCAAACCAAGTTAAGTTTATGCAAATTATGTGTTTATTTTTGTAATCTGTGGTTTTATTAATACCCATATTAATTTTTTTAGCCTATGGTGAAGATTTTCCTACCTCCTTGCTTAAAAGACACAAGAATTTCTGGGAATTCAGAAGTGGATGATATTGGAAATTTTTGTACCCAAACCCTCATTTGCAGAGATTCAGGGATATTGCAGATAGCAATAGACCGACCAGACACATTTTCAAGAACGGCTTTGATAGGAAATGAAGTTTTGCCAAATCCACGACCCTGTTGTTGTTACTAAACGATTTCAACCTTGGGAATTATTAGTGCATAGAAATATTTCATTCCCTATGAATGGCCACAATCTTGCCCACAGATTTTTCCAACGGACAATTTTCTCCTGGTAGCCTTCCATGAATCATGTGGCTACTAGAATTCTTTGTGTTGAAATTTAGCTTTGAAAACTGAACTCTACTTACTTCTTTATGCTCGGATCATTGAACTACTCTGTTTTTGTACTTGAGGGCATTATTCATTCTTTGTTCTTTCTGGTTGTCTTGGACAACAGAATCCTTTTAAGGTATTTTAATAGGATAAAGTCTAAAGTTGACACTTTAGAACTACGTAAAGAGATACAATGTTACCCAATTTTAAAGATATCAAACTCAATTCTAAGATTTAAATATTTTTATATGACATGGTGATGTAAAAGGATATATATATATATATATATATAAAGCTTTTAGTCGTGCTGTAATTAATTAATTTTTTTTGTATCTACCTCTCCATTTTATGTTACTAATTGACTTGGTGTGAATAGAGGTGTAGGTTTAAATCTTCAGTGTACTTGCCAATAGAAAAAAAAAAAAAAAAGAGTTGAGAGTAGTTAACAAAATGAAACTTCAAATTTGGTCGCCTTTTATTCAACACACGATGGAGGACACAAATGCTATTGACTTTGTGACCACACCAATATACCAAAGATGGCATTAATTGGAAGATCTACTCTCAACCAAATAGTAACTTCGACAAAATATCCAAACCCCTCTTATCTTCTTCTGTTTATTTTTTATTTTCCTGCTAAGTGGTTCCTGCAATCAAATTCTAGGTGGAAGGTCAACTGTGGGTGTAAGATATGATTGTAAACACCGACCCATCCTTCCAACAGTTTCCAACATCAATAGAAAAGATAATTTCATCCCAGAAAATGGAAAAAAAGTCTTGATGAAAAGTTGAAAAAGAAATCCATTTCTATCATCAACCACCACACATATAAGATTTATATATAACAACATATCTATAGGAAGATGAGGTGAGGGGAGAGAGAGAGAGAGTGAAACAAGTGAGTGAGTGAGAGATCAACTAAAGATAAGCTGACCCATCATGACTCAGTGACAGCATATAATTGCCTCAGCAGCAATTTTAATCTTCTAGAAGCTTTTTGCTACAAAGAATAAGCAATCAATCTTTCTTTTCAGCTCCTACTACTTTGATTGCTCTGATAGGACGAAGATAGTGACATTGAAAAGGATACTACCCTTTTTTTATTTTTCAGATATTTTCTTCTTTATCCCTATTTCAGGTTACACTGTTTCTCTCTTTCTCTCTCTCACTATTGAGATCTCCAATATTTGGCCATCTCAAACCCATTCTTGCAATAGTGATAGTCCTCTATAGTCTTTTCAATCTCAGACTGTGTGTTCATCACAAAGGGTCCATACTGAGCCACTGGCTCATTTAGTGGCTGGCCTGCAATCAGCACAAACCTCAAAGGCTTTGAAGACTTGTTCCAGACACTAAGACCATCTCCTAGGCTCAAAACCAAGACATGGTGAGCTCCCATTGGTGATGAACTCAGGGACCCGAAAACCCCTTCTCCTTCAATCACATACAGAAAGGCATTCCATGATTCTGGAATGTTCTGATGCCAATGAGCTCCTGGCTTGAGAGAGAAATCAAGGAACATAGTTGGGGTTCTAGTGTAAACTGGTGAATGAACTCCCATTGCTTCTCCTGCTATGATCCTCACTTCAACCCCATCTTGCTCTGCTACTGGTATGTCCTCTTTTAGAAGTTCTTGATAATTCGGTTCAATCCTGAAATAAAAGTTCAAAACCCACTATTTTTATTGTCAAACAATTTGAGGCAATACAAGAGCACTATCAGTTCAGGTGAATTAGTGGTTCAAACTTCAAACTTTGGTAGTTTTGCTATGAATGGACCAGATTCATTAATTACATCTTATCTCTGGAAGATAAATTGATCCATAGCTGCAATCCCTTGTGGGTTCCTTCTCCTCCAGGCATTTCAGAGTGAATTATTCCTCTGCCTGCGGTCATCCACTGCACAGATATTAAAAAAGGAAATATACTGTGACAACAATCTAGTTCATCATTTTTGCTAGTATTTACATTTTCTGTGGGAAAAAAAAAGAAAAGAGAGAGAGCATCATCTATGTATGTCACTTACCTGAACATCACCTGTTCTTATTGTACCCTTACGCCCAGCAAAATCTTGATGAGTTATGGCTCCCTGAAATCAGCAGAAGGCAAAAGAACAGAGTCATATAGCTGTAGTTTTTACCCATACAGTCAAAAAATCAAATACGTTATAGGCAAATGTAACTGTACCTGCAGCATGTATGTGACAGTCTCAAAACCTGCAAGCAATGTATAAATCAAAAAAATATTAGGAAATATATCATACCAGCTATTCAACTATTCAACTCCAGCCACCAATAGGGGATTAGTAGCTGCAGAAATTGAAGACTGTGTAGAGTAGAGGACAAATTAAAGGGCAATGAAAATATAGTAGACAACCTCTGTGTGGATGGTCAGGAAAACCTCCAGGTGGAGACACTGCAAAACAAAGTCAAACAAGCGACACGGTTTTAAAATAGTAAGGATGTTAGATAACGACAGAAACAGAACAAAAAAGAATCAAAGGTGTCAGCCAAAGTGGGCTTCAACAAGCCAAGTAAGGTGAGAGATGTACCTGAGAAGTGATCCAGCATCAGAAAAGGATCCAAACTCTTCAACTCGCTCCTGAGAATACCAGATGCCCCCACAAAACGAAATCAGAAAGAGAATCATCAATACCCATATGAAGGAATTGAGAAAAGAACAAACCCAAGATTTTATAGACCTCATCAAGCGAAATGGGAAAATGGGGGACAAACACAAATTCCCTCACAGAATGAAATCAAGAAACCATCAATACCCATGTGATGAAAAATTGAAAAGAACAAAAGCCCATTTATAGCCCAAAAAAAAAGGGCAGAAGCCTATATACGAATTGAAGTTGATCAAATGCAAGAGACATAAAGGAAAAGCAGCAATACCTTCCAATGCCTCTTCTAACAACAGCTCCATCCCCTTCGTGTTGAGATTTGGCCAGAATCTTCTTGAGAACCAATCTGGGTGTCTCAAAAACCGAGGATTCATCTGATGATGACATGATAATTCGCAGAGATGAAGTAGTAGAAGAAGAAGGTCTCCAATTGAACAGTGAAAAGGTGTGCCTGAAGGCTCTCATAAAGCTGTATATTTGTGTGGGTCTGTGAAAGGGGATATATATAGAGAGAATGGAGAATTGTGGGATGGAAATGGAGGCGCAGGAAAGAAGGAAAGGGGGTTAGTTGGGTCTGACATTTGGAAGTTGGATTGGAGGCGTGGGCAAATATGGAGTGGACCCCACTTTCCATCCTTGGACCAATCATAATGATGATGTCAAGCTCTTGTCATCATGATGCGGTGCTTCTTTCTTTTCCTTTTCAGAATCCGTAATTTCCCATTCTCCACGTGGCACTCCCGTGTTTCCGACACGTGTTCTTCCGGTGGCTTCCGTTGCTTGCAGGTGCCGACAGGGATGAACATCGGACGTTCTGTACGCGGTCTGAAGAAAAAAAAATCTTAGTTTATATTTCTGTTATTAGATCCTTTAATTAAAATATTATAAATGATTATTTTTTTAAATAATAATGATTTTAAATCAGCCCGTATATGCATGCATAAATATATTTGAATTTTTTGCATGTATATTTAGATAATGTTATTTTCACTCCAATTACTCTTGCCTCTCTTACATCATTTGCGAAATAAGATTTTTAATTCAAAATAAGAAAATAAGGTAAAATAATGATTCAGTTTATTACAAATTTCGAGTTTTTCTTTCTTACTTAACCCTCCCTGCTATTTTATTTACACCACGAAGTTAATAGAACTGAGTTTGGACATTCAACTGATGGAGATAAAAAAAACGAAAGTGGTGTTATGATTTTAGGTATACTTGTGTGGTGATCATTTAAAGGTGCATTCTTGGATGTACATTAAATATATAAATATTAATATAATTAATACTTTTTTTTTTAATCATGTTAGTAATAATGATGAAGTAGGTTGATAATATTTGACTATAGATAGTGTTGGTAACCAATAGTTTGTATAACCCACATCTATTAGTAGTTAATTACCATTACATTAACATTAATATTTTGTTATTAGTATGATTAAAAGTTTTTATTTTGATGTACTTAATTATGTATTATAGAATCCACCTAATTTAAAAGACAATTTTAGTTTTTTTAAATTAAAACAGATGGCCTAAAGAATGCTCTAAAGAAAAGACAAAATAACTAAAAATAAGTCTAATTTGTTGTTACCATATTCTTTATAAAAAATTGACATAGAAACTTTTTTTCAAAAAAACAAAAGAAGCAATTATATGGTGTTCAATGAATTTAAAAACTTCAAAAGAAAGACTTAAAAAGGTTGACTTAACTTTTTCCAAATTAATTTAAATGGATGTAATAAATTCTCCACAGAATCTTGTACGTTTATTTGATCATGACCTTTTTCTCCTCTTAAAACAACTATATCCCACCATGATTGGTCTAACTTGGCCTCCACCTTCTACTCCTAGTGCAGCTTGCACCAAATCGCCATTTAAAAAGTCACCTTCCTTTCAACAAAATGGGAATACCAACTATTTCTTTTGTGGGCCATGGTACTCAGGCCCAAACTTAAAATGGGCTCTGATGGGCCTACAGAAAACTGGTAAGCCCAAAGACTAGAGTCTACAGCAAGTTGAGGTTTATCTTGGGAAAACTTTAACTATATGGATATAGATACATTCAAAAGTCAACGTTTGATTTGTACGTTGAGCACAGTATATACAAATCAGATATTGAACATCAAGTACATATATGTTTCTGTAATTTGAGTTTTACACTTGTTAATATGATTAATTTTAGCCCAATGCATATTCCTTGGAAGATGAAAAACTAGCTTCTTAATTTTTGGGTGAGAAGTTAAACCTAACTTTATATGAATTAAATAATAAAAATAAGGCAATATATAAGGTGTTCGTACTTATTTATCTAAATCATTTTTTAATTCTCCCCTGTTAGTAACATGTAAACAATTTATTACCAGCTTAGCTCCAAATAAATAGTATTATGAGTGATTTTAATAGTAGGGACCAAATTGAAGACGACCACAAAGCATTGGAAATGATTTGAAAAAAAAAAAAGTTATTAGAACTAAGTTAAAATTTGAACAAATAATTGGGATCAAATGTACAATTTTCCCTTTAAACAAAACTGTGAAAGGTAACTTGCTAAAATCCAAGATAGGAAGAGAAATTGGACAATAATATCTTATTCACTTCATTCATTTTACTCTAAATACAGTAAACACATGAATAATACACTCTTCTCATCATTCAAATTATTCCTCACATCATATTACATAGCTCTCACCAACACTACTGAGACCTCCAATGCTTGCCATTCTCAAAACCATTCTTGCAATAATGGAAGTCTTCCATAGCCTGTTCAATCTCAGCATGTGAGTTCATCACAAAAGGACCATAATGAGCCACTTGCTCGTTCAGCGGCTCCCCAGCTATCACCAGAAACCTCAGTGGCTCAGAGGATTTGTTCCACACACTCAGACCATCTCCAGAACTCAAGAACACCACATTGTACGGACCAATTGGTGATGAAGTTGGGGACCCAACCACTCCTTCTCCTTCAAGCACATACACAAAGGCATTCCAAGACTCTGGAATGCTTTGGTGCAACTGGGCTTGTGGTTTGAGCTTGAAATCAAGAAACATGGCTGGAGTTCTTGTGTACACCTCAGAACGAACCCCCAATGCTTCTCCTGCTATTACCGTGACTTCAACTCCATCCTTCTCTGCTTTTGGAATGCTCTCTTGTAGAAGGTCTTGATACTTTGGTTCAATCCTGCAATGCAAATTTCAAACCCCATTTATACTTGGCACATAGTTGACTCCAGGCTAGAAATCTTGGTTGCCTCAAAAAAATAAAAAGAAATAGATTTAAGATTGTGTTTGTCATGTTGGATAGTCATATCAAACCGAGTTCAGATCCCTTCTTGTTGGGATTTAACAGCTGAGGATACTGTACTGTCGTTTGTCTCTCTACCTAGGGAGTTTCGTTATAGGTATATTTTAGATAGCTCTCTTTATTTCTTTTGGAAAAGATAACATCCCATACTGTTAAATTTTAATAATAAAAATTTTTGAAGGCACATAAACTTCATAAAAATAAGGTGGATAAAGTTAAAATTAGACTAGAGAAAGTCTAATAATAATACTTCTATAAGTGTTAGCTCAATTCAAAATTCAAAGTTTGGACTTTTATTTTAACTTTAAAAATTCATCTAGCTTGTTATAAAACTAAACTTCAGGTACAATTTAATTCCAAAATCAACCTTAATTTTGTGTTGGAGCCCAACCTCTAAACTTTAAGTCTTGAATATGAAATCCAAACCCAAATTAAACAAAGTTGGATCTAGATAGTCTGAGAGATTGGGCCGTCCCACCCATAGGTAGAAGTGAAAAAAGAAATAGTTCTGTGAAGGTGATTGGCACATAGAGCTGGCATCAAAAGGCAGCATAAAACGTTTTACATTTTGTCTTTCTTGGATAGATTGATCCAAAGCTGCACTCCTGTATGTGTACCGACTCCTGCAGGCATTTCAGAGTGAATGATTCCTCTTCCTGCACTCATCCACTGTACAAAAAAGCACATAGAATATATGAAAACAACTCAGATTATGTTATATTGAGATGTTTAGTGACAAAATCTGGTGTGTTCTGGAGAAAAAGACAAGGCAAATATTATCAGTCAATGATACTCACTTGAACATCACCAGCTCTTATTGTTCCTTTATAGCCAGCAAAATCTTGATGAACTAGGGCTCCCTGAAATCCATACAGGTAAATAAAAAATCAATCTCTAACTATCCAATGCTTTCTCCCTCACAGACAAACAATCAAACAGGTCATGGGCTTCAAATATGTATACCTCTAGCATATAGGTGACTGTTTCAAAGCCTGAAAATCATGAGCAGATCAAGATACTGAGAAATGAACTCTACAAGCTATACAGATCCAGCAAACCAATACCATAAAGTGATGAAGAAATTACAGAACAATGTAATAATACCTCTGTGTGGATGATCAGTGAATCCTCCAGGGTAAGTCACTGCAAATTCAAACAAGTCATGGGCTTAAGAGTCTAAGTCCATTTGCTAACAGAACTAGTAAGACCGTATATCACAATCTGTAGTACCTGAGAAGTGATCCAAATTCAGGAAAGGATCCAAACCCTTGAACTCACTGCAAGAATCAGATGCCCCCGGAAAGGGAATGAAAAATTCATCAATACCCATATGGAAAACTTAAACTAAGACTTCGAGAAGCATACAAGACACGAGAAAAAAATAAGGGATTAGGGCAGTATGAGTGTAAGACTACCTTGCAATGTTCCTATTAACCATTAGACGACTTCTTTCATTCAAATTTCTGGCAAACACCTTCTTGAGTACCAATCTGGGTTTGTCAAAAGCAGGGGATTGATCTGACTGAGACATGATGTTTCTAACAAGAGAAAGAGATTGTCTGCTAGTAGTGCTTCCAATGGTAGAAGTAGAATTAATAGAACCACTCCAATTGAACCCCAAAAGATTCCTTATAGCTCTCATGAACTGTAATCTGTGATCCCTCGAGTTTGGATATAAATATATATCCTGAAGTTGCTTCCATTGAGATTAATGTGAGAATAAAGGGCTTGAAAGATGCTGATTTTCAAAATGTTGTGACATGAGGAGTTTGAAAATTGAAGGCTTGATATTGGACCAAGTAAAACGATAGCATCATTCATGTCGTCACCATGTGGGAATTCTCTTGTGTTCTTAAATTTGTCAAAGTCAAAAGGTGGAATCATAATTATT
This sequence comes from Delonix regia, assembly GCA_037074485.1. Classification (NCBI taxonomy): domain Eukaryota; kingdom Viridiplantae; phylum Streptophyta; class Magnoliopsida; order Fabales; family Fabaceae; genus Delonix; species Delonix regia. The sequence continues at coordinate 30,834,556 of CM073451.1, forward strand.
TCATCCCATGGAGGACTATTATGAACACGTAAACCCATAGAGTAAAACATAAGCGACAGTTCATGTCTGTGCTACGAAGTTTTATGAATCCAAGATATGGGTTTGTTGTCTTAATACTTTTCTTCTTGTAACAAAACTGAAAAAAAGATTCCTACTTTCATGTCGAAGTGTTGAGCTGTTTGAGAAGCTTATTTTGTCAATGGTCAGAGAATATGTTAACATACAGCTGTTTCAGAAGCTTCTTTGTTAATGGATAGAGTATATCTCTGGTTTGATTTTCCAGCAACTTCAAGGAATTTTTTTTTTGGTCATTGCATCTTTAAGAATTATTGTTCATTAAATCGGGTATTCTTCTAAAGAGTAATTATCATTCATTAGATTACGAAATTTCTTGATATCTAAATTATTAGATCAAAATTTTGGACTACATGTGATTAAAATTTTAATTACGTACGATTATTGATATTAATATAAACTGTCAAATTACATTTTTTTTTAATATTAATAGTTGAATTCTTATATTTTTAAAGAGATATAAAGAACTTGCGCTGACATATCATTTTTTAATTAATATTAAATTAAAGGTCTTTATGGCTTATTGAAAAACTAAAATAATATTTTTATTTCGTACTTTTGCTTTGGATGAAAATCAGATTCTTAAATGACAAACTTTAAATAATTTAAATGAGTGTTATCCCTTTTTGGTATGGGATTAGCTATTATATGTTTATTATTATGTATAATTCGTGAAAAATATAATCTGTTTATAATAAATTTGTAGAAACGATACAGTCAATACTCTTCCATATAACGGTCAAAGTAATTCAATAGATAGTTCGATATTTAATTGGGTAAAAAATTAATGTTTTTCTTTTGTGAATTTGGTGTTATTCAATACATTCTCTTTCCATATGTTTAGGATATCGTTGACTTTGTTTATTTGTTTTTGTACTCTGTCCGTGGACTCTTCCCGCCTCCTATATACAATAAAGGCTAAAATCCTAGTTTAGACCCTTGAAGATGATTTTTTTTTTCTTAATTTAAGCTCTTACAAATAAAACTGTCATAATGATAACATTAAAAAATTATGTTGATTTCAAAAATAAAAAAATACATTAATGATGATAACTTTATTTGTGATGGACCAAATTAGAAAAATAATTTTATAAAAGATTAAATTAAAAAAATACATGTGAGAGAATAATTAAATAAAATAATTTTATGAGGGGCTATATTAAAAAATACCTCACCTATAAGGAACTAACATAGAATTTTATTCATACTGTAAAGATTCATTAATACAATTGGGAACAAAAATGTGAATATCAATTATATTTGGAAAAATTGTTTTTCTTTAGCATTAAATTGTAGATTCTAGATCTCCACGTGGGATTGGGGTTCCATCTTTTGACTGCTATTTTATTTAATGGATTGGATAAGTTATATTATTCCTTCTACCTTGATTTTCTCAATAATAAATATTTAAATATTATGAATGCATTTATTATTTGCTAAATTTGTTGCAACACGCAAAAATTATTTGGTGTTCATATTTCTAGGATCTCCTTAATCGCTTCCAGTTGCACATGCTTCTAGATGTCTTTTATTAAAAAAAAAAAGTTTCTAGATGCATTTGACGTCATTTTAGTTTTATTTTGTAATAACATATCTTTTTACGGCATTCTTTTTAATTTATGATAATGTTTCGTTTAGCAATTGCATTTCTACTTTGCACAATACCTAAGCGTTATACCGAGGATTGGAGAAAATTAGTCTGTTTTGTTATATAAAAAATAATAGTATTTGTAGGTGTTAGTAAAAAAATTTAAATTTAATATTATATTGTGATATAAATAAAGTATAATAAAATGAAAAAAATGAGTATACTTAGTTTTGTGAGATAGATAAAAAAAATGTGATAATAATGAGTTCATTAATAAGACACTGTCACAAAATATTTTCTTTATCATACATAGCCGTTTTTATTGTTGTTTTTATAAAGAATTCTATAATATTAAAAATTAATAAAATCACATTTGACTCTGTCTCTAGTTTTAGGTGATGTATAACGATGAACGATCTAAATTGTTGAATAAATCATATATTGTTATCTTATTTTAATTTTGAACTATATTAAGTTATATTTATAGTCATTTATTAAGAAATTTAAAAGGCAATTAATTAATTAATTTATTTTTATTGACTGCAAAAAATATTTTAAACTTGAAAGAATTTTCGATTTAAGAGACGTTTAATTAATTCATTAATTTTTTTGTTCGCTCCAAATAATTCTTATACTTTGAAAAATTTTTGATTTAAGAGGTAATTAATTAATTAATTATTTCATTATTTTTCTTATTAATTTCAAAAAATTTACACAATTCAAAAAATTTTTAATACATTTATGAGAAAAGTAAAAGCTCATTGCACGAATAGCTGATAATTTAATCAAATGAGACTATTCATCGATTAAACAAAAATACTTCATTAAACAAAGTATACTATATATAATACTTCACTAATTTTTCCAACGTTACATTATTCTCTTTTTTTTGTTTTTCAGCTGTATAATCCATACATATAACAGGATAATTTGATTCCATGTTATTGAATAGTGTGTATAACTAAGATAAATCTTTAGGTGTATGTAAGAATTTCTTAACAACGATATCCATTAAGGGTTGAATAATCTTTATTCAAATAATATTTGATCATATAAGACTTCAACTTTTTAAAATGATATTGAGTTAGGGAAATTAAGGAACTTTTTTCATTTTTATTCCAAAAAGTTATTAAATATTAACTTTGATAGAGGAAAATTCCTTTTTCATATTATTTACATGTTAATTTTTTATATAAGATTACATTTTGTAAGAATAATTAAAGAGATAAAAACTATTTTGGTACTTCACTTTTTACTTTAGTGCCAATTTAATATTTCACAAATTTATAATGCTAAAATGGTTTATCAGAAATTCAATATTAAACAAAAGTAGGTTATGAAGAGAGTTAGAATTGACTTATCTTTAAAAATCATTGGCTTGTCAAAAGTTAATAATTAACAATGATATATAAAAATTGTACTTGTATAAATTTTCTGTTTTTTCAAATTAAATTGCTGAATCATGATTATTTGTTCTAATATCATTAATTAATTTATAGAATAGTTAACTATAACTATATATATATATATATATATATTTAAAATTTAAAATTTAGTAGAGTGATTAAATATGGTAATTTTTAAAAACTGAGTATCAAGTACTCTTTTGAACATTACCAAAATGGTAATTTTAACTATACCAAAGAAATTAACTTGACGAGAGCATATTATTTTGCCTTACCCATTTGGTTTCACATCACTTTAAAATTGTGAGAGCACTTGTAAAAGAGATTTAATTGACATAAAACCAAAATTAGTGCCATAAAATTTCTCAACTCTAGCCTCAACATCACATTAAAATTTAAAGTTGATGATGTTGAGTAAACTCAACCTGTAAATTTTTCTTTTAAAAAAATTGCCTGCTTAATTACTTACTACTAATCATTGAGACTTCCAATATTTAGCCTTCTCAAATCCATTCTTAAAGTGACGATAATCCTCGAGAGTTTGCTCAATCTCAGACTCTGTGTTCATCACAAATGGTCCACAGTGAGCCACACCCTCCTTCAATGGCTCTCCTCCTATCAGCAGAAACCTCAGACCCACCTTTGACGACTTGTTCCACACACTAACCCCATCTCCGCCGCCCAGCACCGCAGCCTGGTGCGCCGTCACCGGCGGCGAACTCCGGGAGCCAAACACACCCTCTCCTTCAATCACGTAAACAAAGCAGTTCCATGAAGATTCTGGGATTCTTTTATGCAGTTCAGACGAGGGCTTGAGAGTGATATCCAGCATCATGATCGGAGTTTGGGTGTAAAATGGTGCAGTCACTCCAAGTGCTTCTCCTGCCAAAACCCTAATTTCTACTCCATCTTTCTCCACTCTTGGTATCTCCTTGCTCACAAGTTCTTGGTACCCTGGTTCAGTCCTGAGATGTATATATAGACATGCGGAATGAATCAGGGGTTCTTTTTATCAATCCACTGAGTTTAATATTCAAGATAACAAGGGTTAGGTCGGTTCATTTTGGCCATAAAAGTGACTAGTATAGGTTAGATTACACTGGATTTAAGTTGGGTTTATATATTAATTTTTTAAAATTTTATTTTATGAAAAATATTTTTCTATTAATAAGAACTAATTTTTTTAAAGAAAAAATAAAAAAAATTAAGATTTACAATAAATAAATATAGAATGATAAAAAATAAAAAATTGGAATAAAATGTGATTAAAATTTAAAAAAAAATTAACATTTTAAAATTTTAGTTTAAATAAAAGTTATTATAAATAAAATTTTAAAATAATAAAAATATGATATCGAGTCAAACAAAGTCTTGTGTGACTTTGAAACTCCTAACTTAATAAAAATTATAATTTTTTTAATTTTGACTTAATACTTGATATGATTAAGTTGAATTAAGTTAGTTGGAATAATCAGGTCTATGAATACTTCTACAAAATATCACCATGTTCATAATTTATAAGGACGAAAATTAAGGGAGTAAAAAGATGATACATTTTATGTTTGGATGGTAAATTGATCCATAGTTGAAGTCCTGTGTGGGTTCCTCCTCCTGTTGGCATTTCAGAGTGAACAATCCCCCTTCCTGCTCTCATCCACTGCATCCACAGAAGTTCAATTAATTTAAATATTTTGTCTATTTATCGACACTAATGATTTATTTCATTTCTGGTAAGAAAATTAACTCAAAAGTCAACAAAGATATATGGTTAAGGTTATTCACCAACCTGAACATCACCAGATCTAATAGTACCCTTGTGTCCAGCAAAATCTTGATAGGTTATAGCTCCCTAAATATCCATTTAATTAGACCAAAAAATTTTGCTTATAATTAATTAAGCACTGGAAATTTTCTTCACTTATAATGGAATGTATATATATACCTGGAGCATGTAGGTGACAGTCTCAAAACCTGAAAGCAATGTGGAAATCAAAATATCGGCAAAATCAATTGTCATACATATTACAGGTGAAAATGAAATTGCTATATAAATTATGACTGCAATATTAATGAGATTATTATACTTTGTCTGGTGTTAATTAGAATACCTCTGTGTGGATGATCAGGAAATCCCCCAGGTGGAGTCACTGTTAATTATCAATAGAAAAAAAACACAAAAAATTAACACTAAATTTGCAGCCATATTTGAAAAAGTAGGCTTATAATTAATTGATGAGATCATAGAAGAAATATTTATACTATATACCTGAGAAGTGAATTAACAACACAAATGGGTCCAAACATTCCAACTCGCTTTTGAGGATCAGAAGCCACACACAGTGAAAACAATATATATCAGCCACACGAACTTTTTGTTTGAAAACAAAAAAAAACCATAAATATCGTAGGCATTGTGAACATAATATATAAGAATATTCTGTACCTTCCAATGCCTCTGAGAACAGTCCCATTGCCTTCCTGAAGAGACTTTGCTGAAATCTTCTTCAGAACAAATCTTGGTGTGGTGAAATCTGATTCTGACATGATAATATAACTTTTAGGTATTGATAAGTACACACAGAACCTCTAAAAAAGACTTCAGCCTTGTGGTTCTCAAGAGCCTCTTTGAGGATGTCTGAGTATACATATATATATATATATAGCCTCCATTGATAGAGATCTGACAGTGTGAAAGGGGAGATTCGGTGGTGATCAAAAAATGGAATTAGTTGAATAGGGAGGAATAGGGGAATCAATGGAGAGTGGGAATGCAGTTTCCTTCCTGTGGACAAAATCATAATAATAATAATGATAATAATGAGAGGCTATAATGTACGGGAATTTAACCATTAATGCGCAGCAGCACGGGGAGTACTTCAAATGATTCCCTTTGACTAAATGTGAAACATCGCCCCATTGTTTTTTTGGATTCTCACCTGCTATATGGTTTGTACGAAATTTTGTCTCAATCCTCTAGTATTTGTTTATGTATATGGGATTTTGTTTCTATTCTCTAGTATTTGTCTTTCATGGCCTTGAGTACTTTATGACAAAAGGAAAAAAATTATATTTTCCTTATACAACAGTTTTGCTACGCTAATAAGCTATCAGGAGTAATTTAATGAATGAAAGAATTGGATTACTTTTTAAACAAAAATTTAGAAAATATGAGATTAAATTAGAAGGAGAATTGTTTAAATTGAAAGAAATTTAAGAAACAAAAATTAGAAACGTTAGTTAGATACAATGAATTGACCCAGAAAAGGAAAGTATAATGAGATATATTGTTTAATCATTAAAAATTAAATAATGGTCAAATAATTTGAGATTTTAAATTTGGTATTAACAAGATTACAGGACTAATATATCGCATTTTTATTTACCTGCTGATTAGCCCTCTTAATAGACGAAGTCGACAAATATTTCATCTGTCTCGTGACCCAATTCGAGGTGCCGACTAATTAATTAATATTTTATTCACACAAAAAATAGAAGTTGCCTCATTGTTATATATTATTCATAAATCAGTAAAAGTCAACAATAAGGAATACAATTTTTCTCTTGGTGGACGTAAGCTATACAATTTTAACATTATAAACATTCTCTATAATTTATAAATAACAAAATAGAAACTATGTACTTAAAACACCTAATTAAATATTATCTCTAATAATATCTATTGATAATCTCTCAGATTTTTCGCTTGAGTAGGCCCCAGGACTGATGAGGTTGTGCATGAGTTGGTCCCACGATAGATAAAAGCATTTCCAAGTAAAGAGAATGATCATGGAAAGGCAAAATGCAATTGTAAAGGCGCGTTCGGATTTTCTGCAGTTACTGCAGAATATGCAGTAAAAATAATAAAAATAAAAAAATAAAAAATAATATTTTATTAATATTAAATTAATAAAAATTATTATTTTATTTATGAACAGTAACGGGAGATTCTCCAGTTACTGCAGGTGATCCACTCACTGTAAAGGCAGTTCCATCTCTTGTATGAATGCTTTAGGACAGTACAAGTTTTGTGAACTTTCTGTACAGAAGTCAATGATTTTGGTTGTACCTGAAAGGCACACCACTATGATTTCTTCTACGTGCCTAGGATGTCGGTAATTAAGAATATTCTAATATTCTCAGTTTTGAAACTGTAGAGATTAACTAGTAATATGAACTAATGCTATAGTCTAGTTATAACCATGGACTGAATAAAGTTCATCCTAACTTTATTATTAATTACTCGGAATATTTTTACAATCACAATAATTACTCTTTAAGATAAGGACATACAACAATAGGGGAAAAACCCAGTAGTGGGGAGCCCCTTATAAATTGCATGAGATGGTGATGATAAGTTACTATTCATTGATGAGCTTTCTGCCTCATCCACTTTGTAGCCGACCACTTCTCCCCAGAGAGTACTTCACACCCTCCATGCACACTATTCGGATTTGACTGTCCATCTAATCCCTGAAGATACCAAGCCCAACAGATATGAAATTAGTTGTTCGGTAAATAAACAACACCATAATAAACAAGGGTTCCTTTTAATGGATGAGTAGCCTAAGAGACTAAACTGAATGATTCAATTCGGAGCATTGTGGCATAATTACTGTCATGAGAATAATTATGTTAAACCATACAACTTTACAAAATCTAATGAACATTCATATAAAATGGTACCAGCCAGGGAAATAAAACGCCAAATGTCAACTGGAATAAGGCAGGATAACATGAACTTACAATTGATGATAAACCCACAGATCGTAACAAGATATTGGAAAAAAAAATAATGCAGGCTGCTCTTGATATACTTTCAGAACGATGCACACAACCTTTGACTGATTCCAGTATTTTTGTTAGCTAAAAGAAAATTTCAGCAGATTGGAAGTTCCAAATATTAGCCGAGTCTTTATTATTTTGAGAAATTAAATTCAATGAAGAATGACACATAGTTACTGCCCTTGAATTCTAAAGGTTTCAAACTTCAAATAACAGATGAAAACATAACAAAAGTAATAGAATGGTTGCCCGTATATCATACTGCCCATGATAATCCCGTTTAACAAGAAATTTAAGAATACTAACCATACTCCAGAACAGCACAGCATTTCCTTTAATTGGTTTAACAGAAAGGCCTTGGACAATTTTTCCACCACAGTTACACTGACCTGAACCAGCCTGCAATGCATAGCATATTAATTTTAGTCATGGGAGCAATGAGAAAGTTCAACTGTGTGCTGTGTAATGAGAGAACCAAGACAGGATTGGAGAAGGTCAAAGGGGCTAGCAAAAAGAGTAGTAAATCTAAGACCTCAATTATCTTCATCATGGAGTTTGTTAAAGCAGCAAGGAGAATGTTTAAGTGACTGTAACATGTAAAAACACGCTGCAAACTTGTTGAAGAAATCAGAGAGTTTCCAGAGGAATGTCCAAGGGTCACTGCAGTGGAGGACTGCTAGGATAGGTCCTTCTCAGTGGAGTACTAGCAGCCTAAATTCTTGGAGCACTGTTTCTGTTTCTTTTTAATTTTTATAAGATTAGCATAAGAGAAAACCATGCTCCATCTTGTGAGGGAGGGATGACAAATCAAGAATGTATTACAAGAATATTTTCTATAAATCAGGGGGAACTGTTTAAGAAGGCGATTCAGGTCTTGATTGATTGGCTACAATTAAGGAATATGACTATCACAAGAATAGATCAAGACTGAAATTAAGGATACAATACTCTAGTTATCCCCACACTGTCCCACATCTGTGGCCAATAGTATGTTATCTCTATGAGTGCCATTGTGCGTTTTTGACCAAGGTGGTCAGCCCACTTTGTATCACGGCACTCTTTGATGAGGTCCCTTTGGAGACTTCCCAATTTCGGAACGTAGAGGCATCGTCCTTTGGTGTAGAGTAGACCGTCCTCTACCCCAAATCGTTGTGTTTTGCCCTCTACAGACAGCTTCATTAACTCCTTGGCTGTTGGGTCATGTTCAAGTCCCTCCTTGATACGAGCAATCAAGTCCCCTTTAACCTGGCTAATGGTTGCGAACTCGGCCTTTCTACTGAGTGCATCAGCCACCACGTTGGCTTTGCCTAACTTATACTCCAATGTATAGTTAAACTCTGCCAAGAAATCTTGCCACCTGGCTTGCTTGGGTGACAACTTCTTTTGAGTTTGGACATAGCTTGTCACCACATTGTTTGTTTTAATGAATAAGTGTGCCCCTAGCAAATAGTGTCTCCACATGTGCAAGCAATGGACCACAGCCGTCATCTCTTTTTCATGCACGGTGTAGCGTTGCTCCACCTCATTCAATTTTCGGCTCTCAAACGCAATTGGGTGTGATTCTTGCATCAATACTCTCCCAATAGTGAAATTAGATGCATTAGTGTGCACCTCAAATGGTTTGCTAAAGTCTGGTAGGGCAAGAACAGGCTCTTGGCTGACCGCAACCTTTAGGTCCTCAAAAGCCTCTTGGCATAAGTCGGACCACTCCCATACTTTTCCTTTTTTGAGTAAGTCCGTTAATGGTGCTGCCCTCTTTGAATATCCCTCGATGAACCATCGGTAATAATTTATGAGACCAAGGAAAGATCGTAGCTCCGTTACCTTGGTCGGTGTTCCCCACTCCAAAATTGCCTTTACCTTGGCCAACTACAGCCTTAGCCTCCTATGTCCAATGATATGCCCAAGGAAATGTACCTCTTCCTTGGCAAATGTGCACTTCTCCCTCTTGACAAAGAGTTCATTCTCTCGGAGTATTTGGAAAATGATTTATAGGTGCTCCACAAGCTCTTCCATCGATCCGTAGACCATGATGTCATCCAAGTATACCAACACAAATTGATTCAAGTATGGTTGAAAGATCTTGTTCATGAGTGTGCAAAACGTCATTGGGCATTGGTCAATCCGAATGGCACGACAACTGTAACGGGTGACGCATGCCATTTTTGGTTCATCTCCATCTACAATGTGGACTTGATAGTAGCCCTTTTTCAAGTCCATCTTTGTGTATATCTTGGTTCCACCAAGTCTATCAAAGATATCAGCAATAAGAGGAATAGGGTAGCAATTCTTGATGGTTACCTTATTGAGCGCTTAGTAGTCCACACACATTCGTATTGAGCCATCCTGCTTCTTTTGGAAAAGTACTGGTGCGCCATATGGTGCCTTCGACGCTCTCATCTTCCCTGTCTCCAACAACTCATTAAGTTGGCAACAAAGCTTCTTGAGCTCATTTGGGAACATACGATAAGGTGCCATGGTGGGGGTTTGGCAACAGGTTCTAACTCGATTTTATGATCCACCTTCCTCCTCGGTGGTATTTTTTGGGCAGCTTTGCGGGCATCATGTCCTTGTTCTCTTCTAGGATGGCTTGAGTGATTGGTGGCACATCCTTCGGCCCTTCCGACTCGTCGTTTACCTCAAGAATAGCTAAGAACGTTGGTTCTCCTCTCTTCACCCCCTTGGCTAGTTGCATAGCCAATAATTGCTTAGCTTCCCAAACATGCTCATTAGGGGTCTGTCGGAACCATACACGATAATCCCTTTTCATGTATGCACACTGTACTGAAGGATGGTATAGGGATAACGACTACTTGTCTAAAGAAGTCCATCCGTTAAACGACTTTGAAATCATCCATTGGTGCCACCAAAAGGTCTACTTGGCCCTTCCAAGTGCCTAGGCGTAATTCCACCCCTCATGCTACACCATTGAGGGGTTAAGCTTTGGCATTGATAGTTGTTAGCCAACCTTCGCCCCTCCTCCATTGAAGACTGAGCCTCTTGGCCTCCTCCTCTGTCACAAAATTATGGGTTGCCCCTGTATCGATCAATGCCCTCATTGGTTTCCCATTGATACATGCCTCAACGAACATGAGTCCCTTGCTTGATGTTGTTGGCATTGGTTTGGCCTTGAGACCATTGAGGATTAGGAGGATCCCATCATGCTCACCTCGTCTTCACGAGCCTCAGCTTTTTGTTGCTCCAGTATGGCCAACAAAGAACCAAGCTTGGGGTGGTCCTTCATGGCGTGTGGTCCTTTGCACACGAAGCACTTACCTTTTGGTACAAAGGTCTTCTTCCTCGTTTTGCACTCGTCTCGACCAAACATTTTGTGTAAATATAAGAGCTGGATATATATAGAATACCCTTCTTCACCCAGAACCTTTTCCCCCTTTCTCATTGTTGAGTTTTTCCTCACTCTGGGCCCTTTTTTTTTTGGTTCCAAAATCTTAATTATTAAAAGTAACTTGATGTTCAATCAAAAAAAAAAAAAGGTAACTTAATGTAAGGGCTTAAAATTTTTTTACAATATTGTAACATATTCCCCTAATAATCCCATTATTATTATTATTATTATTATAATTATTACATTTTGCATCATTAAGTACATTGAGCCAGTTTCCCCTTTCAAGATGGGCAATTTTTAGTTGTCCATATTGTCATAAGAATTAAGCAGTAATTTAGGAAAAGTCCATCAAAAAGCATAACTCTTTTTGCTTAACATTTTTCAGCAACCAAAGAATTTCACATGCATAGAAAATTAACTAATTATCAATGGGAGAAATAAAAAAGAAAGATTTTAAATACGCTGGAAGCATGGAACACAATTTTGAAAGTTCCAGGAACTCACAGAAAAAATGAAAAACAAAAAAGTACATGTATTAGCCTATTCATCAAAACAATTCACATTCTCCCATCTCAATTAGCCCAGAATTATGACCCAGACACAAGCCCTGCATCAGCCTGCCAGTTCCATTAGATTCTGGCTACCCACATGCTTCAGGAACATCATATACAATGAATAAGCTTCGTGAAAGGTTAAGAATTCAGACATAATAAGTTTTTCTTACCATTGGGAAATATGTTTCTCCTCCCTCAACATTATCACTTAAATACATAAGCATAGTCGCTATCCGCTGCCCCCCACGCTTCAAGTTGAACTATCTTGGAAAAGAAAAAGAAACACAAAATGGCAAAAATAGTTTAAGTAAAGCCACTTCAAGCCAATCTTTCTGCTTATTATGATAGTGAAGATTCCATAGAGAGCAATATAACTCACAGTATCAGAAAAATAGTCATGATGGGGTTTGTAATACTGATTCTTCTCATACCTGTGCTGCTGCAGATGTTAGCCTTGATACTTTTAAAAACCATCTTTCTTGTTCAGAAATCAAGTTAAGAAAATAAGTCATATACTCACCTTAGAACTTGCATATACTCTCCATTTTCAACTGGTACTTGAGAATAGACAGAAATTCTCTTTTCGATTGCCTAGTTGTGCAAGGTGTAGATATTTAGACTTTTAGCAAATTGTTCAATTAATCCAAACCAAAAAGTAATTTTCCTTCATTACGAATATCACTATAAATGAACATTCACAGAGTTCGAAAGCAGCCTGATACATGAACAAAGGGATTTTCAAAATAGAAATAGTCCAACAAAAGCATAAGGAACACAAAGCAAATTGAAAGGTAACCCCAATTGAAATCAAAGTTTAATATGAACTAATTTATGAAGAAAGGAGAATGGTTTCAAGTCGCTATCTAATTTCACAGATGTACTAGACTTACAGAGACTACATCAGATGAAATTAAGTAAAACTCTGGTCTATTAAAAACTGAAAATATAATGCTTCCTTTTCGTACTATGAAATTATTTTCTTTATCAAAGAAAAAAGTAGTTCCTCACTTCCTCTTGTTGAAGTCATTACTCTCCCTTTAGGATAGAATAGGGCAGCTTCAAAAGAGTCAAAGCTTGAAGGCGCATCATTGACATTGAATAAATTGTAAAAGTGAAAAGTATTCTCCAAAACAAATAGCATTATAAACAGATACACTAAGTCCTCTAATTTCTTCTTGCACCTTGCTTCATTTGTTTGACTAACAAATAGCAACCAATTTATTGAGAAGTACATCCTTATCCAGTATCTCCATTTGCCTACGCTAAAGTATGATCATAACTCATAACATGTATAGAGTAATCGAATATAATAGAAAAATTAGAAAAGGCAGACTTTGACATCTCATTCACATAACAAAATTTGCTTTTTTGATGGCTTTAAATTGGCAAAACCTTCGTTCCTAATTATTCTTACCTATAATATTGAGTTAGAGATGGCATTTGAGATCTAGATAAACATTCACAAATCAAGTATATCTCACAAGAGTTTCATCATTATGATAAAGATTCTTTGTTATTCATTGTTCTTTTATGTATTATATTGTTCTGAACATATAAAGTAATCACTTTTCTATGTCCAGGAGGATTTAAAATAAACATATAAATTATAAAACATGTTGTTTGACAAAACATTCGAAATATAATTTAGGTGAAAGACTTCAGAAGAAAGTAAACATGATAACAAGCATACCTGTATCATGGGGTATTTTCTCTCTTCAGTACTCAGAAACATACCAGAGCTTGTCCTGACATCACTCTTGATTCCCTATATAAGAGGCAGATATATCAGGATTTTTAAGAAAATATTAACGTATATTTCCACTGGATGTTAAAAGCTGCATGAACTTCACACACACACACACACACATATATATTAATAAAACTACATTAGGATCAGTTTCCTTTTCATTTTTAAAATTCTTTCTGAAAGGAAAAATGCATATTCTCAAAGTGAGTTTTTGGCTGTGTTCAAAGAGCAAGGCTGCAAAAGACCCTTGTTGTATAGAAAGTATTTCAACTTTAAATGGGAAAGGGCGTTCCCATATTTCAATGAGAAAAAGAATTCCATTGTGGGTTTCCTCATAAAGGATTAGCAGAAGGGTACTTCTCAAAGATCTTCAAAGCTGGAAAGGGGTGGCAGCAAAAATGACACAGGACAGAAGATAAATGAAGGAGGATTTTATGCAGATAAGAAGATCGCACAGTTAAAAACATTTTTCAGGTATTCACCACATCCACAGTCCATGGAAAGCTTTGAGGTACAGCAGCGTTCCTCTGAAGGAAGAGCTTACAAGAGGCTTGCTAAAGATTCTTCTTTTAACCAGATCAATTCTTCTGTTCTTCCTTTCATTACAGAATTCTTTTGTTGAGTTTGTAAAGATGTTGCAAGGTATAAACATCACTTGTTTAACTCATTCATCTTTCCTTTCAGTTCTTCCTTTCATTTGGACATAGAATTCTTTTATTGAGTTTCTAAAGATGTTGCAAGGTATCAACATCACTTGTTTTTACTCATTCATCTTTGCTTTTCTTTATAATCCCAGTGTAAAAATTTTTCCCCACATATAGCGCATTGTTTGAGTATTAATATAAAATATGATAACAACATATAACAAGGCTCGTTCTGGCCAATGAAAGATAAAGATATATAGCAGGGTAACTTGCAGATCAGACTGCTGTCTAGTGTCTAAATACCCACACCATTTCTTACCTCCTAAAAAATTTAGTGACTTAATTTAACTCAAAACATCCTAAGATTATGAATTCTTAATATGCTTAAGATTATACTTTCTTCTTTTAATTGTCTCTATACCTTTCCTGTATTTGCATCCACCACTGTTGAAATTTGGAGGCGAGGGAGGGCTATAGCCCTAAGATAATCACATTCCTGTAAAAGCAATATAATTTCAATTGCATTTCTGCAAGTTGTACAGTTTAACGACTTCATTGAGAACTGAGTTTGGGAAACTGAAAATACCAAACAATTCAGTGACTTCTCCGTACCTCAAGCCAGATCAATGGGTTTAGCTTGGGGGGATTGCACTTTGCAATGCAACAGGCAATTTTGCTAAGGGGAATTATATAGGGGATCGCACTTTGGAATGCAATAAGCAAGTCTTGTACCATTTAAAGACATTATTATCATACAATACGCCAACAATGAGATATCACACTTGTATGGATGGTTCTTTTTAGTGCTGCAGTGCAGCAAAAACATTATTCACTCTGTTTAGACCCACCTCTTAATTCTTTATTAAAAACTCAAATCTAAATGCACCAATTAAACAATACTGTAATTACTTCAGATAAACAGTAGAATGAGATAAATGGTTTAAGTGAAAACAGTCCATGACATAAAGAAGATAACAAGAACACAAACTTGGGTCCAACATGTTGAATCTCTAATCTATAAATGAGCCCAACAACCACCACATGAATAAAGAAAAGTTCAGCAGTTAGAAGTAAGGCATACCTCCATGCTCAGAAAATTATGTAGTAAAATAATACGTGGTGACCAGCTAAGCACTTCAGGTTTCACCTATAATAAGAATTGCGTAGCACAGGAGAATAGCTAAATAATCAACAAGAACTTTTCCCCCAGAAAAAAAAAATCAACAAGAATTAAGCATGCAAACTAACAACAATCTTCAACCATGTGAAAGGATTTGACACAAACAATTCTTTGCAGAAAAAGTAGAGCAAGAACAAAGACAATATGAACATAAGTGTAAATGCAAGAAAACAGTCGAGTTAATGTTAATACATTCCATTTGTCAGAAAAGGAAGCATGTATATCAAAACAAAAAGCAAATTGCATCAATGCCGGCTACACCATAGATTCAGATTACATATCAAGGTTTATTCAAATATATACATTCAATTTTAGGTAAACCAAGCTTCCATCTACATTATCTTGCTTATGTGATTAAGTGCCAAAACTTTAGTTACCTTCACTTACTATAATACCTACGCATCTCTAATACTTTATCTGAAGCTCTGTGCTTCTGTTAGAGAGAGTGAGAGCAAGAAGCCTAAGGAAAAAAACAAAACAACAAAAAACAATGAAACAGAGAAACAGGGGAAATTAACTCACATATCCCAGACGCAAGATTTCTGCTTCCTTGTCATTATTCCAAAAAGGGAGACCTGATAATGAGAAGAGATAATTGAAAAAGAGATGTATAGAAAAACTTCTAGTTTAAGAAAACTTCATACTAAGGCCATGCGGAAAATGGCAATATATCTTATCTAGAACTTATTGTGTTCAGATATATTGCCATTCTACGTATCCATATTTCACTCCAACCAAGCATGGCTTAAACTTAAACAATATATTAGGAATAAATCAAAAAAGAATCTGTTTGGGAAAGTTTAAAATAATACTGACCTCTGGACATTGGAAGGTAACCATCTCGATGAAGTCCACTTAATCTTCTAATTGACAGAGGCTCAGTACCTAAAATGAATTGGTTAGGCCAACAAGGAGGAAAACAACATCAAACAAATATATCAAATTCTAGTTCCAGGTTTAAAATTAGTAATTAACATGACCAGATTATTGTATTTTAGTAAACAATTTTTTTATTATAGAATATTTTAGTTAACAATGTAATCACAAAAGGCTAATAATCCTACCAAATAACATTTCTTTTATCCCTAAGAAAAAACCATGAGCATAAAAGATAGATGGATACTAAAGACCAAAAAGAAAGAATCAAAATTCATCATATAAAGCTACAGCCAACGTTAATCAACAAATTTTACATTCAAAAAACTTACCACTTATGATATCTAGTAACAAAAAGGTACCAACGCAAAATTACTAGAACAAGATGGCAGATAAGATCATAAATCATGTAAAGTCTATCAAGGAAAAGGCAAGCTTAAAATTGATAAAAGCACATGGTACACATAACATGATGACCAGGCAGACAAAACCCAAAAGGCACTTCAGGCCAGAACTAAAGAACTGTTTGCACAGCCAACTTGTTGAATCCAATATTCACAACCAAAAAGAATTTAGTCAGGTGAGATCATGATGCAATAAAATGACAGGTTTTTCCTGTTTAATAACTTTGCTAATCCTAAGATCATGATTCCTTTATGGTTTGCTATAATTTCTTCAAAACTGCCCAACGCTCTTTCCAAATATGTTAAACCAACTTAAAATGGCACCAACGCCTTATGGCCTGTTTGGCCATATTGCAGATTTTCTCCTTTTTTAAAAACGTTTTTAAAAAATCACTTAAAAAAATTGCGATAAAGTTGCTATAATTTGGCCAAATCTTTCTGCAAGTACTTTTAACATTATTATTATTAATGTTTGAGATAATATTTGGAATTTTTTATTTGAGTGAGTATTTTTGTGCAAAACTAATTATTATTTGCTTTCCAAGAAGCTCCAATTCCTAGCTTCTCTCCATAACAATAATTTCATTCTGCTACCACGTAACTTTTTTTTTTGGTAAAAAAAATTCTTTCTTTTTCTGTTACAAACATGGCCAAAGAGGCACTTAAACCATGATATATTTTGCAAAAGGTGGCTAATCGCTCCAAAGCAAACCCAAGCTTTTTTTAAAACTTTTAGTTGTTCTTGGAATGAATGTATATTGTATATTGGTTTCTGAACATTTATTTTAGGCTATATCTGAACCTAAAATGTTTCTTGGCATGTTACCGTGTTGCTGGATCTACCTAGGCTAAGATAAATAACAATTTCTCAAAGAATTGAAACCAGAAGAGTGAAATAACATTAAGACATCCACGCCACACAATAGCTACAAATATTAATTTACAGAAAAGAAGATATGCTCATTGCACAAAGAATCACCAGGCTATGTTCTTTGACGACAGAAAAATTTATACCAAGAAAGAAGATAAATATAAAAGAGGAGGATAGAAATCCTCCTCCAGATATAGGACCAAAACTGAAACAACATAAATAGAAAATACAATAGAAACTTAAATGTGCAGCAAAGCTGCCCAACCCCTCTAAATAGCTAAGAGAGAACCCTGAGATGAACAAGAAGAGAAGCTCCCACAAATTATCCTAGGCCACAAAGCATCTATAGTTACAGTTTTTAAACAAATCAATTAAAACAACCACCCACCAAGAAACTGCTAATAAAACAGGTACCATGAAGAGTTCCACTTAACATAATAGGTTTAACACACAAAAAATGAAACTGTGTAAAACAACTTGAACAGATTTAAGCACTCAAGTCATAATATGACATAGACTAATTGCAAACATATACCATACGAGTCCTCCAATTTTCGTATGAATGCCAATTGAGAGAGAGCACCTGTAATCACAGAAAGAAAAGAATCCAGTCATAATTACTTCAAGGCAGTCTTCCTTAAAATGATATTCATCAATCATTAAAGAGTACCAGCATACGTCATTCAAGTTTTGCAAAATTTAAATCAACTTGGCTTACTGTAATTTGTAACTGTATAGCTCAATCCCCTCAGCAGATCATATTAAACATTCAAATTCAACATGTGGTATATAAATAGAGAAAAAACAATCAAGGTTCAAAGATCACACAAAGATCATCTCCTTGTTACTAATTTAATATTGAGCTCAATAACTAACCTATTTCTGATAAACTCTAGTTTTTTCTGCTGGTGAAAAACATATGTCAAAAGTATAAATAAATCCACTTCCATATCTATTTCTGGCTCAAAAAGAAGCATTCCTTCTGAAAGAAGCTAAGGTTGACAATTACAATGGTAAAGAGAAAAAGTATCCTTTAATCTTTGCTTCAATTTTTCCTGTATTTACCACACTAGTACCTTCAAAATAAAGGAGGTTAACCTTTTTTCTGTCATTAAAACACCTAATTCACAATTTCTTTCTCCCATTAGAATATAGATTTTCCATCAAAATTACCCGTGTGTGTGCAGAAAGTATAGAGATATCTCCTATCCTTACGAAGGTAACAAATAACACTACACAGCTATATGTCATAATGAGTAAAGAAAATTTTCAGAAATCCCCTATCTAATGCACAAATCACTGTATCAGAAAGCTGAACAGCTTCCAAAGCCAAAGGCAGAAACAGGTCAGCACTTTACATCACCTGAGACCTTTAAAAAAAATCCAGTCCACCCTGTGAACTACTGAACTGTATACCGCAAAGTCTCTAAATCAGAATTGAACTATTTGCAAACAGATCAGTACTTTACGTCAGCTCAGAACTCAGAAAAAATCTGACTGGTGTGTGAAGTGTACTCCCCTTGTACCTACTATTTCTTTCACATAGATTAAGGCCTTTCAGACCATGATTCTAAAACAAATCACAATTTCGAAATTCTAGCCCAATATTCTTCTTTTTATACAACAGTCAGACAAAAGAAACACCAAAACAACCATATAATAAGGGTATTTAAGACGATGAGGCATAGTATGCCCCCAAGATAGCGCATGCACAGTTTCCTGTACATAGATAACATCTATCGCTACCACAGATACAAAACATCAGAATGTAACTGTTTGAGCTAAACCCAAATATATGTCGCGTATTTCCTGGGGCCAATTTGAAATATCATATTCTGTCCATAACAACCCAAATCAGAGATGAATGGCAAGCAATTAGTCAAGATCTTTTCTTCAAGAAGGATCATTACCACCAAGGCATTTTCTGCCATCATACTCATTTATTTATTTTTATTTTTTCATTCTATCAGTTCTCTGTTCATAAATGTGGCATACAAGGATGAAGGGATCCCGTGTGGTAGGAAGAAGCACCTAGTATATTGAAAAGTCCCAAGATCGTGCTAAGATTGTATTGTTACATAAAGAACTTTCTGTTCTATTTCTATATTTGTTAGTAAACAAAACGAATTTCCTCTGGCGGATCACATACAATACAAGCGTTTGACCCAACAATCAAACAACCATAAAAAATTCGAAATTAAGAGGGAGAAAGTAGAAGCAGAGTCGAGAAATTTTCATCACCTATAATCATTCCGACAGTGACAAATGTGAGAAGCCCAAAAATGATCTTCATCGAGGGCGCCATGGACTAATAGCAGAAGCAAAGAGAGAGAGAGAGAGACGACGCGGAGGAAAGGAAGACTTGTAAGATAGAGTGAGAGTGATGGAAGCAGATTTCTTCAGTCCTCGGTTGGCAAAGAATTTGCGTTTTGAAAAACATAAAGAAAACGCTTTGAAGAACGCCCATTGCTTTTGACGTTATTTTCCTATGTTCAATGTACTTCCCCCCCTCTCTCTGGAGTTTAGTACCCAAGGAACCCAATTTTTATTTTTATTTTTATATTTTGTGTGTGATATGTGTATTATAAAACAATCTATTTTAATAATCCTTATGTACTCTCTTTACAATTTTTAAATAGTACTTTAGCATTAAGTGATGTATCTAAAAGTCAGAAAGAAAAAAGAAAAAGTTAAACACATTATGAAGGAAAGGTCAATTCATTTGCATACTCACATGCAATCTGTTTAATAATTTTTTCAAAATCTAACACATCCATCTATCCATCTATGTTATATTAAAAGTATTGTATTGTTTCTTAAGAGGAATTCATTTTATTCAAACTTTATTGTTTAAATTTGCTATTCTTGTTCCTAAGGGTCCTTTTGGGTCTTGTTTGGACCTTTTTTAGCAATCTTCTCTGTTGGGCCAAACTTAACCATTTCCATTTGGGCCAACCTGGACTGTTTGGTGATTTGTTTGGGCCTTTTTCAAGTACTATTTATATGTCTTTAATGACTTGGGCCTACCTAAACTCATGAGTCTGGGTCGTTAACAGGAGAATCTCTTATAATCAAATAATATAAAATAATAATATTTTATTAATATTAAATTAATAAAAATATATTAAATTAATAAAATAATATTTTTATACTACAGGAAATTCTATATTTACAGGAGAAGATCGATTTCCCTGAACTCATCGTTTAGACCGTACTCTTTAACAGGTCAGCGACCTTTTTCTTTTCATAAGGGTCAAAGTAAATCTTCATAAAACACGCCAAGAGTCCAAAAGACAAAAACGAGACCATATTGAGGAAGAAACACAAGAAAGCCGTGAAAAACAGAAACAAGAAACATGAACAGACCCAAAGCAAACACTGTCTTTAGCCAAGCGAACCACATAGGATTAGTCACCTCCTTGTCGAAATGCTACTGCATCTCGCTCCAAAGCCCAGAAGAAAAGGGAGAAGCAAGAGATATTACATCCTGCAACAATGGAGAACATCAACAGTCTAGACAGATGCGTTTTCTAAGGAAAGATTCCACCAACTGAAGATTATCAGATTCCACCACTACATCCTCAAGCTCAAGATCCAACGCAGCACGCAAGCCACGAATAAGAAAGAGCATGGGTCTCAAACATGAAACCAGATTCCAAGGCACATGCACCATTACCCATGGTCTCACCTGAACTCCAAGAACCATCATTCTTTGTCTTGTACTTCCCAGAAGATGCCGTAATCCAAGCAGTACTAAGTTGCTGCTAATATTCCTTCGCCATCTTGGAGGCTCTAGTCATAGATATTATTGGGTCAATGCTGTATTTATCATACAGAAAGATCTTTCCATATTGCCCAGCGTAACATTCCCACAAAAGCTTTATCCTCGTCATTCAATCCACAGTGAGTGAAACAATTTAACAACCAGGCATCGAAGCGAGATATTTTCGTCATGTACCTTGAAAGATAACTAGAAAATTTGGGAGAAATAGAAAAAAAGAACCTTTTTGAAATGCAGCTTGTACCACGCAAACTTTTCACATTAGGAGAACCATGGAAAAGAGAAAGAAAAGCCCTAATTAAAGAGTCACTGGAATGTGAAAATTAGAATATTATATATTTAATTTTATGTAATATATGGAATAATTAATTTATTTTCAACTCTTCAAAAATAATCATTAATTAAATAATTACCAAAGGCCTTAAATTTCTCTTTTTACTTTTAGCCAATAATTTTATAGGATAATTATTGACAAGTTTTGAATTATACATTAAGGTATTTGCTTAATAGACTTGTGGATAGTCCAATTTATTATCGATTATTCATAGTTAAAATGAACGCAATCCATTTTATGGTTTAAAGTAAAGTTGATTGCTTAATTAATAACCACAGGAAAATTGTACTAATGAAAAGGTTAATGCTAATTCACAAAATAATATAAAATTAATCCATAAAACAATATAAAACTATTCCAAAAGATTGGCACAATTAAGAACATCAAATTCGGTAAGAAACAAATGTTATAAAGGTCAAAATATGTCAATACCTTTAAGGGCACAACTCAGGCTCTCACTAAATCAATACATCAAAATTTTAAAATACCCAAGAGTTACTCGTTTCCAAAACTTTAATAGGTTAGTATTGGTGAACAGATCACCCAAAACATTCAATCTGAGTATGAGATTCACAAATCTTCTCTTTGATGAATAGAAATTTAGTACTAAAAGTTCAATGCTACTGAAACTCTTGTAATTTTGAGATAGTGTCACTTTTGCAATAAAAATGATCAAGACTCAAAATATGTGTATAACAAAAATTTATTTTCTTGACCACATTCCTTAACAAATGGCCATTGCAAAACAAATGAAATATTTTTCACTCAAGGTAGCTGTAAGTGTCTATTGACACTTCTCAATAGAATAACTTCTTCAAACATCATAAGGATGCATGCAAAGGTTGAAACAATTGTAAGTGTTTACATGATACTTTTCAACAAGATAGCTCCTCCAAAACACCATATCGATACATATACAAGTTGAGACAGCTATGAATATCTATTTGACATTTTACCATAGAATAACCTTCCAAAATATCACAATCATTAAGTTTAGACAGCTATAAGAGTCAATTTGACACTTTACCACAAAATAACTCCTATGAAAACATTATAAGATGTATATATAAAATAGATTTCAAATAATCTACGCTAATCACATAATTTGAATCCAAATAATCAATGATTACAAGTGAGTCACTTTCATTGTAATAGAACATAGGATTCGTTATCCCATGTTAGTATAACACAACTATCTACTTAACTATCCAATAATCTAAAATAAGATTACTCAAGTATATGCCAAGCATGCTAAACCACAAGCTATATTAGTATAAGTGCTTACTTGAGCATACACCAAGCTATCAACACCGAAAGCAAATCAAAATTTCTTTTCATTTATGTCTTCTCTTTGTTACATTAAAAACTTAAGATATCTAAATGACCCCTCTCTCACCTATCTGAATAGGTGCACCATAAAAGGAATAATGGTGCCTTTTTCGAATTTTACGAATACTTGTTCAGTAAGGGTTCCCTGAAAAATCTCAAGACCTGTCATAATGAAACTGAGTTCCAAGAACACAAGAGGTCTCTTTAATATGCATGATGTTAGGTTAACACAAAAAATTAGTGCCATACAAGAGGTTAGCGCCATTATAAGTTAGCAACACATCTCAACGTATACAACAAAAGCAAAAAAGTGGCTCTATCCATTGCTTTAACTATACATTGATAAGAATATTTGGCAAAGTAATGATAACATTGTTAAATTAAGATAATATTGCCAAGAAGCATGTTTTAACTTAAAATGAATCATTCAGTCCGCACATAAAGTGCTCGATCTATGATCTCACAAAACCATCCACTGAGGTTCGCTGATCTCTAATCAAAAGTCTAATTAACTTTATAATCATTGCAAAAGTGTATTTTAATAGACACTAATGAAAAGTATAGAAACAATCAATTCTTTCTACCTTATTCCAACCTCCATGATCATATTAGACCTAAAACCATTTCCAAATTTCTCTTGTAACCCTACATTGAGTTTTGAAGAGCCACCCATAATCACTAGTTTGAAAACCTAAATGCAAATTCTAAAATTTCTCAAACATGGTGATAAATAGGACCAATTCTTAGTGAAAGGAAAAAACAATCTAAAGCATCAGTCATAAATATGTTCTACAAATAAACCATGTCAATAGTTAGAAATCTTAAGTGACCAGTTTATCATACTATAATATAACAAAACTATAAATATAATAAAAGCCTAAAGGTTACTAATTTTCAACCTCAATTTCTAGAATTATGACTCAAACAATTGTCCCACAGCACTTAAGAGTATTATAATAATTGATTCAGTTGTGGAATCACAAAACTCAAATAGTTAAGAGGTTTAAATTAAACAATATTGAATTTAAATCAGATAGAGCTATAGGGATATATGTAATAGTCCATTTTCTTATTATCTAATTACTATTAATATTCTTTTGCCCTCACAAGGTCTTAAAATAGTCAAGTTAAATATTGCATTCACTTACCATCTACCATTCTTGTTACTGATTAGGACTTGAACTTTAACTTCTTTACAAACCTATAATTACCTCACTACTGGATCCACAATTTTAAGAATTCACAGTGGGAGTATTATCCATTTCCTTTAAGAACCTCCCTTTTAAAGAACAACCTCAATTAGTTTATCAACTATTTGGTTATCTAGTTGGATATAGTATAAAGCTTAAGTAGTTAAACTGAGATATAAGATACCTAAAAAGGTGTCAGATGTGGAAGTTATCATCTAAAATTAGACTAAAGGGTTTAATTTGTCTAATTATATACATAAGTTTCAATATGTGTTCTTCAAACGCTAGACATTCCTTCAAATTGAGTATTTTCAAATTAACTAGTTATGGCTCTTCTTAAGTCTTATCAAGTTATACAAACCTTCTCCCTAGTGGCCCTCACATATTTCTAAGTTGTTTCCATTAAGGCTTTCTCTCACACACATACATTTTAACTATGTGATGTCACAGTTCAAGAAAGACTTTCCAAAAAAAAAAAAACATAGAATTACATATATTATGTATATACACATAATTATAGAACAAAGTTTCCTAAAAAAGACTCAACTTATACAACTATATTTACAAGACTTTTTATCATAATCCTGCGTAATGGTCTCAAATTACAATAAACCAATAAAACTCATTATACATCAAAAGGCACATAAAACCAAATGTCTCTAATATCTCTATACTAATAAGGTACAAAAAATATTAAGACATCAATTTAATTAAATCTTATTAATATCAAATTACATTGTCAGTGATATACTGATAAGATGTATCCACTACTAATACAATTTACCCAACAATAGCTATATAGTGTTAATTGAAATGGATGTTTCAATCCCATTAACCAAAAGGCACCTCCTACAATTAGTCCCACAATAGGTAAGCTCATAATCACAAGGTGTTAATTGACTAAATGATCTTCATGGCAAGTGAAATCACTTTAGCATGCTTATGTGCAAGCAAAAGCTAACACTTTAGATGTTGTGTTATTTCAGAGGATGCATGATTGACTACTAAGATTACAAAGAAAATCATGCTTTTAATCTCTAATTTTGTTTATATCAAAGAACATCTAGACAATATTAGGCTTTATATAGTCACCATTTTTGAAGGCAATATTAAGTACATGCAGTCTCCATTGGACTTTAATACAAAGTCATTAATCAAGTTTACTAAAAGAAAGTAAAACATTCAAATCGTAAAAGGCCTAAAACGATGCATCTAAATTAAGTTCAAAGAAAAGAAAATGCCTTAGATAGTTGGCATTATTTTTTAAGCAAAATTGACTTCAAGCCATCTTCGTTAACCTTTTTATGTAAAGCCTACAACCAAGTTTGTCAAAATTTAATAATCCAAAAATTAATGAAAATAATGGAATTTGAGCTTGAACTCAACTAAATCGCCTTTAGCAATTTGCCTAGGCATCAGGCTCTAAATGAGCCTTCTTGAATGGTATTATAAGCCTAAAAATTCCATTTGTGTTATGACTATTTGAAGTTAAGTTGCCAGTATAAGCATATATTTAGGCTTTTGACAATTAATATGGCCTAATTACAATATCGCATCATGTTTTAATCACCCATAATTGGTGAGTGCATATTTGAAGTATGAAATTTTCAATACCATAATTTCCAAAATCAAATTGACAAAATTCACACGAAAATTGGGCTCAAAATTCAAATTCAACATAATACCCAATTTATAAAGGCATAATTTCTATAATAAATTATTTGCCTGATCAAAGCACTATACCTCTGAGAGTGTGAAAAATATATGTAACTTGGAAGCACTTAAAATATGTAAAACAAAAATTCAGCCACAAATTTGAAGAGTACTTATCCGAGTAAGTCAGTCATTGTTTGATGTGGGAAGAGATATAAGCTTAATAGATTATAGATCCTCCTAAGTCAGTCATTGTTTAACCATGGATAAGTCCCACTACCCACTACAAATTACTTTCATTGTAGTAAAGTTTAACATATTGATAAGGTTTAACATATATTTTGTGAAGCAAAATTCGTGTTTTAACTTTTGAAAACTAATTTAAATTTGAACCTTGCTATTTTTTCAGCCTCATTAAAAAATAGTCAAATTGATGTCTTTCATGCCATCAATTTAATTAATTTAGACTGTTTTAGAAAATTTTGATGTTGATTCTATAATAGCAAGGTTGACCTAGAAATTATATTTTATTTTAAAAAGTTACCATAAGAATCTTAAGATAGGTGGTTCAATGATTGTTCCTTGATAGGGACAAACCCACCATTATCTTTGCATTAAAAATATAGTCATTCCAAGAATACATCATAACATATTAGCTATATCCAAGCATAATAATAAATCACAAAGGAAACATTATTGTTGCAAAGTAATGCACCTAAAGATGAAGATATTATTGGAGTGAGTATATGTAAGGAAAAAATTATAAGGATGATAAAACCCCTATAACTAACCAAACCTAATTTTAATACAAAATTTTCCTAACTCTTAAATGCTTTTGAGTCATAAACTCTTTTAAACTGCAAGTAAGTATACAAATACGCTTTGGAAGATAGCAATAGAAAAGATCACAAATTTTTGCTTCAAAATGTGTTAGACGCATAAAAGCATAAACTCCCCTAAGTATACTCCTAATGAGAGCTTAGGGTAGCGGTTAGCCCAATAGAGAATTCAACATCTTGCCTTTTACCAACACTTATTCCCAATGTTGAATACGAGGAAAAGCATTCTCTCTTAGGGTCTTCTTTGCCAGTGAAATGAATGATTGCCTTGTTGTCTGGTTAATTTTGTCTGTACCATGTTTAGAATTAACAACACTAATGGGAGGCTTCTCACAATTTTGAGACTTCTACAATACACTAGAATTTTATTCCCTTCATTGTGATGATGTCTACACGAGATGAGTTGAAGTGAATTGATAAGAAAATTTCCCCTAAAAGAAAAGAAAAAACAAAAATATTTGTATTTATCACAAAATTAGAAAAAGATCTCTAAGTTAGGCAACAACCATCATAGCTTATTCAACATGCAACACATATAAATAAACTCTCTCTCTCTCTCTCTCTCTCTCTCTCTCTCTCTCTCTCACACACACACACACACACACACACACACATATATGCTGGATTATTTAAATGGCCATTGTCAAAACTGATAAAGTCACTTGACAAGGATTAAGGGAACATGGCTTTTCTTAAGTTAACACTACTTACACAATCTTTATTCATAAATATGGCTACACTGAGTTTAAGGGGTCATTTGTCAAACTCAAACACAACCATATCAGGAATATAATCATAACTAGTGAAGTAAGTTTGTGCAAGAAGCATTACTCCTTCACATTATATATTCGCCGCCTCTAGGACCCTTAGTTGTGACAACACAGAAGCACCTTTCAATGTATTGCAAGGGCATTTATGGTTGTAACTTGTATAACCTTCAATCAACTGTTAATGTCATTTTATATGAGCAACAAACTAATTCACCTTTCTTGTTTGATCAATTGGTGATGGTTGTTCACCAAACATATCCTAATTTAATTTGGGTTCAGAGTTATTGTACTGATGTAGTTTCTTATGATCATGCTTTGCTTTTTCCTTGCATGAGGATCAAGTTATAATATAATTCAATAAATAGATAAATGTACAAGAATGCCCTTATTTATACATATGCAAATACAAAAAGAAAAATATTATTTTAACTAGTCAGTCAGTTGAAGAACATATGGATTCTACAGCCTTATCTCAGGGCACTTGTTGCTGATGTGACTAGAATTTGTATGTCTCGTGTATTCTTGCTTGAGTCTTCTTCATATGTTTGTGGCTTTCATATTTCTCTAACAAGAATAATCTCTTGAAAATTATTAAATTATATTTCATAGGTTGGAATCTCTCTTATTTTAAAAGATAATTCATTGCTTATGTTTTCTATGCTCTAATAAAAATAAACTTGACAACTTTTCTTGAATCCAAGTTCTAAATATTTATTCTTGATTTTTATTTTCAGAGACATGGAGATGCAAGGGTTATTACTCTTGTTAGGTGTTCAAATAGCACTAGGAACTCAACTACTTATCCTCTATGATGTTGTCACTTACCTTGCACTTATTATGATGTTGTTCATCTATATATTGCATACTGTTGCATTCTTTATTGATTGCATTTTGCATTTAACTTATTAATTAGAGTTCATCTTCTAATGACTTAGCTCAGACTTAGTAGTTCTTAAATATGTTGACTTTCTTCTGCTTTAACCTGTATGGAATAGCGAAAGTTGAGCCAAATGGTGATTTGCAACATATTGTTGAGGTGATTGCTTTCAAAATGCATGTCTATGACGACGCCAAGAATAAGTTGGACACTGTTCGTATTCTGTTAGTTCTCCTTTCCAAATGATTTAATAATCTGTAGATCAAGACTCCAAACCTAATTCAAAGAATGTAAGAAACTTGCAAGTAAGTCCCTATATTTTCCCTTACTTGGCTATATAGATACTTTTGGAGTAGTTTCTTTTTGTTACACATGCATATAAAAATTAAACTTGTTTTATCAAGAAAATAAAAATTATTTCAGCCTTGATAAATGCTTTTTATTTGTCGAAGTATGAACAAAATAGAATTTTGAATTTTTATGCACTTTATTTATGTCAAAATAGACCCAATTACATTGGAGTTGTCATAGGATAGAAATGTACTTGTATTGTAACATGCATAAAATCTACCTTCAACTCCAGCGTTTATTTCAAAGTAGTATTTAAACCAAGGCCATGAAATCAAGGACTTTTGTATTACTTTCAAGAGGTATTATATGTTACTGATTTGATTTGTCTTCCATTACTTAAGTTTGGCCCCTTTTTTTTTACCATGGATATCCTTTGCTTATTGGTATTGTATAGTGAATTTCTTCTATTTTGGTTTGAGTTCATTCCTTTTATGTTGTTTTACTATCATAGTAATCTCTTGCTTTACTGCCACCTTACCTCTATTTTGTCATTTTATATTTTCTAATGAGAAATATTGTCAAACTTGCAAGTTAACGCGAAACCAATTGTTTTCAAAAAACAAACAGCTCACAGGACTCGAACCAACAACCTTCGAGCAGCAAAACCACACTTCTCCACTGAGCCAATGTTGTCTTTTAGTATATATATAGGTTGTATTATATATATATATTTGCACTTTATTTTCTTAGTTTCAAAAAATACATATCCTTATACTTGAACCCAAACACTTAGAATAACTTCATCAGCTATTACCACATAACCAATAAAAACTTCATGTTCATTATTTGTAATGTATTATATATATTTATTATTGGTTTTTTTTAATAAAAATTTTATTTTGAATTTTTCATTAGTCATGACTTAAAAAGTCATCTATTATTATCTTTTGTCCTGTTTTGACAAAGTAATCTTTAATAATTATATTTATTACTTTATAAATTATTTTAATTCAAATTTAAAATTACTAGTATTTGATTATTAGTAGTTATTATATTTAGATTTAAATATATAAAAAATTTTAAAATATCTATATTTATTTATCACTTATTCAACTATAATCAAACTAATAAACTATTAATCATTGCATTAAGTAGTTTTAGTTATTAGTCTAAATTTAAAAATATTGATTTTAACTATATAATTGCATATTTTAATAATTATTTTTTATTATAGATAAACTCTTACGATTCTACGTTACAAGTTTACTTTCCTCAAATAATTTTACCTAGACTCACGAGTTTGACAACCTTGCTAATGAGTGTTTTCATGTATTGCAAATCTAACTTGCCCCACGCGACCTTACACATAATACTAACCACTAACACCTCATAATAAAATTAGATTAAACATGGGAGTTAAAATAAATGATTAGAGAAGTGAAAACTGAACTAAGAGGTCAATGAACTAAAAAAAATGTAGAACAAAAAGAAAGACTATACTGTTGGAAACATTAGGTTTGTGTTCTGTTCTTTTATGGGGGAGTTCAATTCTGTATTATGACATGACTAGAAACCAAAAGAATAGAGAAAGCATAGAATTAGCTTGGTAGGGATAAAAGAATTAGTTACAGTAATAATTAGCCACAAATTAATGGAACTTGTGGGACATTACAAATAAAGACAACAGTGAGTTCTGTTCCAAACTTGCTCATATGGAAAGGTAAATAAATGATTTTAAAGCTAAATTTTTAATGAAACTAAGCTTTATAACTTAGCTTGGTTGAGGCAGTAAACTCAATAACTTTGGGCCCAAATTATTCTGAGAGATAAAGGACACATTGAAGGCATAATCTAGGAATTTTGCAATAGTTTAAGAGGGAGTTTAGAGATAGGGAATTTCAAAGGTAAAGTACGTGTAAAGTTTATAAAGATTTGAATTTAGTATTTTAACTACATGAGGATACTCTTGTTGCATATTGAACAAATTGAAACATACTGCTTTATTCCTATTTTAGGTTTGAGCTTAAGTCTACTTATCATCGCTCTTTCAAGTTTTTAACAAATTGAAACGTACTGCTTTCAATTAAAATGAAATTTATGTCTTTTGTTATTACTTTTATACTTTTAGTGTGGAAATAGAATTTATAATTCTTTCTAACTTTTATGTTAATATACCCAGTTTATAACCAAATAAAAATTGAAATCCATTTAAATGAAGAAACTCACTAATTCTCCTAGTATTTTGGAGGTTATAATTTTTGTAGATAAATTGGTCCTAATTATCAGTAGTTGAATGTTGCTTATCTTTGTACTTGTCTATTGGTGTGTCAAGAACCTATGTCCTCAATGATCCTATATTGTATTATATATAGTTGTTTTTTCATTCATAATCCTAGAAATGAGTTATCTGTTTAATCGTAGCTATTATGATATTAGTATGTGTTAAAATATTGTATAATATTTAGGAAATAAGTATGTTAAGATATTATATAGTGTGCATCCATAAGGGGTGCTCATTAAATAAGGGTAAAATAGTAATTATAATAATTACTACTAAATTGTAAATTTAGCTAGTCTTCTATAAATAGGGATAAACTACTATACAATCAAAATAGCTCATTAGAGAGTGAAACTTGAGACGCTCTGAGTAGAATACCTTCGAGTATTCTGCATTCGCATTCAGAGGATTTAGATTATGAAAACCCGAGATACAGCTAATACACTGTAGGTATCTCATTCAATCAGTGATTTCAGCCAGAGATCAATAAGCTTCCTCAATTAGGAGATTAACATAAGTCTCATACTCTAAATCTTTGAATATATTTATATTCATTTATTCCCTTCAATATGAAACGAATGATACTTGAATTTTCTCTTTATTAACTCCATTCAAGTCTCTTTAATTAGTTTATAGCTTGTTTGTGTGACATATAATATTCTCCCAGAGATCTTGATTAGAATGGTCACCAAAAACGTCTACTCACCACAAATCAAATTTACAAATCAAACACCAAAAAATCTTTTCTACTTTCTCATTTCTCATTTCTCTCTTTTAACCCCGCTCACCACAAATCACTATAAAGGTATTATCTTCTCACTGTCCCCCTTAATGTTACCTCATAGAGGCCGTAAATACTTTTTTTTTTTTCAAATTTGCATATAAATTACAAAAATTGAAATCAAAGGTAAAATCATCAAATGTCATCGTAACTGTTAGAATATTATATAATATCTAAGGTGTTAGTCTATTAAAATATTATACTGTGTGTACCTATAAGGGGTGCTCATTAAATAAGGGTAAAATAATAATTATAAGAATTACTATTAAACCCTAACCCTAACTAGACTTCTATAAATAGGGTTAGACTAGTGTACGATCCAAACAACTCATTAGACAGTGAGACTTAAGACACTTTGAGTAAAATATCTGTGAGTATTTTGCAGTCGCATTCGATAGTGAATTTAAGATGTGAAAACGCAAGATATTCCCAATACACTATGGGTATCTCATTCGATCAGTGATCCCAGCCATAGATCAATAAGCTTCTGCAATTAGGATATCAATATAAGTCTCTTAATCTGAATCTCTAAATATATTTAAGTTCTTTTATTTCCTTTAGTAACGATTATGTGCCTTCTTACTAGTAAATCTAACTAATATATACTAAATTTTAGTTTTAGTAACGATCTGCAAAAAATTTTAAAATTGTATATTAAATTATAATTCAAAAGCGTTATATATAGTTTTTTTTTTGTTTTGTTTTTTGGTTTACCCTTCAAACTGATTATTTTTCTATTTAACCTTCAGTTATTAAGTCAATGTACCACTTAACATGGATTTTCTCGAGGCTAGCTTAATTTTTACCTGGTTATGCATGTGATTTTACTGTAATGTAATATGTAATCTCTTAATAATGTTGTCATTTATTTTAGTTCAACTTGGTACATTAACTTCAACCTGATAACCTGTCAATGGAGATGCATTTATGTTTTGATTTTGTTGGCTATCGTCTCTTTCTATTTTGGCAGGCATACGTTATTGAATCAGAAGCAGAACTGAACCAATTAAGAGAAGAGAATACCCATCTAAAATAGGAGTTGGTACTAACAAGAGCTACAAATAATGCCAATGTTTTTCTTGCTTGAACTCTTTAGTAATTGCAAACACTAACTAGAATCATGCTTTGATTTTATTCTTCAGGCTGAGCTTAAGAAGAGAAGATAGCAACAGGTAATTCTTGTATTGACATGTGTTTATGATTAAAAATTATGGTAACTGTTTATAATCAATAACTAAATGGATGTTTTGTGAAATGTGATATAACTGAGTTAGGAAATCAAGAACTTTACCAATTCAACTAGTACCTACAAGACAGCAGACACTTGAAGGAGATGAGCACCATAAGTACGAGGAGGCTAATTATGAAATAGAAAATTGATTTACTTTATGATCATATTAGTATTATTTTGAGATTCTAGACTTTTATATTGTTCAACTGTTAACACTTGGGTAATATTATTATTGACCTTGTATTGTACTACTTCATACTTATGTGAATAGAAATTTCAATTTTTCTTAGTGTTATTATTAATGATTTTTTATTAGTTGAAATTTTTAGAAGATAGAAATGGAAAAAAGATTAAAAAGTTTAGTTACTAAATCAAAAAAAATTAGGCACAATCATAAAATAGAATCAAAGACAAAATATTAACAATCCATCAACAAATTTAAGACAGACAAATTCTGTATCAAAAGTTTAGAAACGGAAATAGAGACGGAATAATAGTAATTCCATTATCAATATAAGATGGAAATTTTTCTATACCTAAAATTTAGACATGGCATTAGAGATAAAATATTATTAATTAGCTTTTTGTTTGAGACGAAAATTATTTTGTATCTTACAAATTGACTTGAAATCAAAGATAGAATAGTTCTGTCACGTAATAATAAAGCAAATCTTGAATACAAATTTAGTTATTATATTAAAATGAAAATTTTACAATTTTGATATAGACATTTTTTGTCTCAATTCTAAGATGAAATAAATAATTCTATCTCTAATCATTTAAAGACCATGAATTACAATATAAATTTTGATCCTTGTCTAATTTTATCTCAGATTTAATTAGAAATGGATTTAGCCTAGGATTCCTCCCGTCTCAAATTTGCTTTTTTCTAGTAGTGAACTCTTTCAAAATATTGCATTTGTCTTTACTAAAGAGAAGAGAAGAAAGGCAAAAGTAGCACCATGTGAACCAAATAGCAATCCTAAATTAAAGGAAGCCATTAATTCCTGATAGCTTAAAATCTAAGAAACACTGGTTATTGACGTGGTTGTGCAAGACAACAAAAGGCAACGTGAAAATTTTTTATCGTTAGTAAAATTTGAAGGGTTAAGATGCTCTCATTCACAAATAAAAAATGTAAAACATGTTACATACTGTAACAATGAGTTTGTACTAAAAGAGTTTTAATTTTGCTACTTCAATTGTACTTTGAATTCTCTTAATTTTTTGTTAATTTAAAAAAAAAAATAGATCTAATAAGTGAGACTCATACTCACTTTATATTTTTCTAACAAAAAATTGTGAAAAAATTTTAAAAAAATTTAAATTTGTCTCATTGTATATTTCACTATACGTGTCCACATTTTAACGTTGGATTAGACATGTAAGTGGCCTACCTTCAAAATTCTAACTCAAATTTCAACTCTGATATTATTCCAAAAGCAAGCGTTGCCGTCCATGTCTTATCCCCCTCCCCCACTTTTCATGTTCCAGAAGTGCTACCAAAAGTTTCAATTACTTTAGGAACTTAAGTCTTCCTCAATCATTGTCTCATTGATTTTAATTAGTTTGAACTTTGACATATTACATTAAATTTAATCATGTGCAAAAATATCCAAGATAATTGCAATTTAAGCATCCATTATTGCAATCAAGTAATATGTATACCTTGGAAACTTTTTGCTCGCTCAATGCTTCTGCTCCTCCTGCCATGACTTCAGCCACTGATTCAAAACTTGTAAATGGAAGATTGATTTTTTCCCCGTAGAATTTTGTGAAACAGAGAACAAAGGAAGACAAGAATCTGGCTAAGGCTTTGGGAAAAAAGTTCAGAGATTGGTGAAGAAAAGAGAAGAGAACCTAGCAAGATGCAAGTCACGTAAGAGAACAAAATAACAAGGAAGGAGAGAAGAACTGTATATCAAAAGTTAGAAAAACCACATATATACCCCTCTCTTAAATGCAGAAAATCCATTTGGGAGGAGGAGAGATGGATGGTAGAGAAAATGCAATGATATTTCAGAAGTTCATGAATATAATTTATTTTCTGAATTAATCTCCTTATAATTTCCTAAGAAGGTGCCATTTCATTTTAGTCTCAAATTCTAAAATATCCAAGAGATCCTTGATTTGCTCAATTGTTGCATAACAGTGAATATAGTTTGTTGAAGAACTGATAATACGATTTTATTACCAAAATTAGGTGATGATTTGCAGAACAAATTGAGTATTTAAGGAATATAAACACGCAAGATATTCCTATTTCTCTTTTTGAAATGATATTTGGTAAGCACGTAAATGCTTTTAGGACTAATTGAGCAAACATTAAGCGCAAATTTTGATAAATGGTTAGCCATAAATGTTGTAGAGGGAATGATGAAATTTAATTTGCAGAATTTTAAAACATATGAATTTTTGTATTTAAGTGAGAAGAGGTTGAAAGCATTAATGCAGATATGAATGCAATGAAGAATTAATTTGACCACACGTTGTAATTATTTATCTTGGCAATAAATAATTTGAAAACCAGTATCCAATCTCGTGCATGCAGGATGTTCTATTAAAATATTTTGTATCTAAAAATTTCATATGTCAAATAATATGATAATCTTATTTGCATAATCCATGACTACAATTAATATAGTATACTGATTTGGGTAATATGAATTTAAACATAAAAAATTATACACGTGAAAACAAGTTAGGAATATGTTATTTAAATAAATAAATACTTTACTCAATCCTTTACATATATGTTTGCTGTTTGTTATTTCGATCATTACAAATATATGTTGAAATTTAATTCATTTTTATTTTAAATTAATTTTTTTTTTGTGTTAGTAAATATTAGATTTATGAAGTTTATAAGAAAATTATTGCTCTAATGTCAATTGTTCTTAAAATCATTTTCCATATCCAATTCAAAAAAAAAATTATGCTTTTATAATATGTTTAAATAAAATTTTAAATTGAAATTAATAGTTTAATTATTTACTTCAATATTAGTGATAAGTACCAATACTAAACCAACTAATATTTTATCAATTGATAACTAAGCCTGTAATACTATCTTTTTAAGTCTATTTAAATACTATATATATTGAGGTGCTCCACTTGTTTTTTATAAACTTTCTATTTTATAAAAATAAGAGGTAAAAGTGAGGTAAAATGGAAAAGGAATAAAAAGATTGGGAGAGAATACAAAAAAAGTTATGAAAAGCAAAAGAGGAAATAATAATAATAATAATAATAATAATAATAATAATAATAATGAAATTATTTTTATGTAAGACTTATATACATAATATGTGTGGATTGGGTTTAGGTTCAATTTAAAATATCAAATAATTAAAAGCATATAGATAACTCAATTATTTGCAAGTAATATACATATATTCAAGGATGCGGATTTCCAACCATTTGATTGTGCAGTTCTTTATATTTGAACTATTGGATTGTGTAATTCGTTTATTATTTGTTGTTAGATCTATACATTTCTTACAAAATGTAGGAAATCCAAATTTCTATATAACTAATGAGTTCAAAAGTTGTAGTGATATAAGTACATAATAATAAAACTCAATGCAACATAAATCTTTTTCTCAATTAAGTGGGAAGTGAGGACATGCCCACCCTTAGAACAAGGTCGTTCACCCAATATTGAGTGAATGTAGGGGTTATTAATTGAGCTATTTTAGTTTTGGATTAATTCCTTCTTACTATGTCTCGAGTTTATTTATGGAAAATCGATTTTGAATGGATGATTAAAAAAGGAATGACAAAAAATGTAATAGTTAACTTAGGATGAATGTATGTTTAGAAATATATTTTAGGATAAAATAGAATGACAAAAGAGAGTCCATAAGGCCACTCTTTATCATTCAAATCTTCATTTTTTTGGTCCCTCCAAATTGAAAACTTAAGGATGGAATAGAAAGGTCTAGCAGTAAAATTACTGTAATATCATCCTTGGCTAATGCTTATTATACTATAATTCTATTTTAAATGATAATATTTAGACAAGGATTCCTTCCGTTTCAAATTTGTTTTGTTCTAGTAGTGAACTCTTTCAAATTGTTGAATTTGTCTTTAACAAAGAGAAGAGAAGAAAGGCAAAAGCAGCACCATGTGAACCAAATAGCAATCCTAAATTAAAGGAAGCCATCAATTCCTGATAGCTTAAAATCTAATAAACACTGGTTATTGACGTGGTTGTGAAAGACAACAAAAGGGAACGTGAAAAATTTTTATCGCTTGTAAAATTTGAAGGGTTAAGATGCTCTCATTCACAAATAAAAAAAGTAAAACATGTTACATATTGTACCAATGAGTTTGAACTAAGAGTTTTAATTTTGCTACTTCAATTGTACTTTGAATTCTCTTAATTTTTTGTTAATTTAAAAAAAAAATATCTAATAAGTGAGACTCATACTCACTTTATATTTTTCTAACAAAAAATTGTGAAAAAATTTTAAAAAAATTCAAATTTGTCTCATTGTATATTTCACTCTACGTGTCCACATTTTAACGTTGGATTAGACATGTAAGTGGCCTACCTCCAAAATTCTAATTCAAATTTCAACTCTGATATTATTCCAAAAGCAAGCGTTGCCGTCCATGTCCTATCCCCCTCCCTCACCTTTCATGTTCCAGAAGTGCTACCAAAAGTTTCAATTACTTTAGGAACTTAAGTCTTCCTCAATCATTGTCTCCTTGATTTTAATTAGTTTGAACTTTGACATATTACATTAAATTTAATCATGTGCAAAAATATCTAAGATAATTGCAATTTAATTCTACATCACCACTATTTTTTTCTTCATATATATATATATATAATATCAATTTATATTTTCCCACTTTCCACAAGTATATATTTGTCAGTATTTAAATATTACGTTTGTATTATTTAGATAGGACTAGTGTTTGATATTTTACTTATATGATAGAAAAATACTTATTTTCTTCCTTTCGAAAAATAAATTTCTACGGCATCTAACAACTAACAAATTAAAGTATTAATCAGTTTGTACTAAAAGAATGAGGAATCTTACGGATAAATGATGCAAACCCAGAAGAAAAGAAAAAAGCATCCATTATTGCAATCAAGTAATATGTATACCTTGCAAACTTTTTGCTTGCTCAATGCTTCTGCTCCTCCTGCCATGACTTCAGCCACTGATTCAAAACTTGTAAATGGAAGATTGATTTTTTCCCCGTAGAATTTTGTGAAACAGAGAACAAAGGAAGACAAGAATCTGGCTAAGGCTGTGGAAAAAGCTCAGAGGTTGGTGAAGAAAAGAGAAAAGAACCTAGCAAGATGCATGTCACGTAGGAGAACAAAATAACAAGGAAGGAGAGAAGAACTGTAGTATCAAAAGTTAGAAAACCCATATATATACCCCTCTCTTAAATGCAGAAAATTCATTTGGGAGGAGGAGAGATGGATGGTAGAGAAAATGCAATGATATTTTAGAGGTTCATGAATATAATTTATTTTCTGAATTAACCTCCTTGTAATTTCCTAAGAAGGTGCCATTTCATTTTAGTCTCAAATTCTAAAATATCCAAGAGATCCTTGATTTGCTCAATTGTTGCATAACAGTGAATATAGTTTGTTGAAGAACTGATAATACGATTTTATTACCAAAATTAGGTGATGATTTGCAGAACAAATTGAGTATTTAAGGAATATAAACACGCAAGATATTCCTATTTCTCCTTTTGAAATGATATTTGGTAAGCACGTAAATGCTTTTAGGACTAATTGAGCAAACATTAAGCGCAAATTTGGTAAATGGTTAGCCATAAATGTTGTAGAGGGAATGATTAAATTTAATTTGCAGAATTTTAAAACATATGAATTTTTGTACTTAAGTAAGAAGAGGTTGAAAGCATTAATGCAGATATGAATGCAATGAAGAATTGATTTGACCGCACGTTTTAATTATTTGTGTTGGCAATAAAAAATTTGAAAACCAGTATCCAATCTCGTGCATGCAGGATGTTCTATTAAAATCTTTTGTATCTCAAAATTTCATATGTCAAATAATATGATAATCTTATTTGCATAATCCATGACTACAATTAATATATTATACTGATTTGGGTAATATAATTTTAAACATAAAAAATGATACACGTGAAAACAAATTAGTGATAAGTACCAATACTGAATTTACAAATATTTTATCAATTGATAACTTAGCCTGTAATACTTTCTTTTTAAGTGTTCTATTTTTTGAAAAAGAAAAAAAACACTCAAGTCTATATAAGTACTATATATATTGAGGTGCTCCACTTGTTTTTTATAAACTTTTTATTTTATAGCATTTGGGTAAAGCTAATGGCAATATGAAAAATAAGAGGTAAAAGTGACGTAAAGTGGAAAAAGAATAGAAAGATTGGGAGAGAATAGGAAAAAAGTTATGAAAAGGAAAAGAGGAAATAATAATAATAATGAAATGCTTTTTATGTAAGACTTATATACAATATGTGTGGATTGGGTTTAGGTTCAATTTAAAATATCAAATAATTAAAAGCATATAGATAACTCAATTATTTGCAAGTAATATACATATATTCAAGGATGCAGATTTCCAACCGTTTGATTGTGTAGTTCTTTATATTTGAATTGTTAGATTGCAATTTTAAATCAGATATCATTACAAAATTTAATTTGAACTATTGGATTATGTAATTCCTTTATTATTTATTGTTAGATCCGTACATTTCTTATAAAATGTAGGAAATCCAAATTTCTATATAACTAACAAGTTCAAAAGTTCTAGTGATATAAGTACATAATAATAAAACTCAATACAACATAATTTTTTTTTTTTAAATTAAGTGGGGTGTGAGGACATGCCCACCCTTAGAGCAAAGTCATTCACCCAATGTTGAGTGAATGTAGTGGTTATTAATTGAGCTATTTCAGTTTTGGATTAATTCCTTCTAACTATGTCTCAAGTATGTGTTTATTTATGGGAAAGCATTTTTGGATGTATGACTAAAGAATGAGTGGCAAGAAGTGAAATAACTAAATTAGGGTGAATGTATGTTTGGAAGTTTATTTTAGGATGAAATGGAATGATAAATGAAGGTCTATAAGGCCACTCTTTATCATCCAAATTCTCATTTTTTTTGTTCCCTTGAAATTGAAGAGTCATGGATGGAATGAAGGGTCTATCAGTATAATTACTATAATATCATCATTGGCTAAGGCTTACTATAGTAGAATTCTATTTAAAATGATAATATTGTAAAAATGATATGTAAGTCATTCTATTCCATTAATGACCAATCATACAAAATTCCAAACAAAAGTGTAACACATATATTGTAATTTCACTCATTGCCACTTCACCCCCTTCCATTATTAGTCATTTCATTCCATTATCTCCTAAACTCCTAAAAATAATCTTATATTATAAAGTGATATTGGCAAGGACTAATTTTTCAATGGATTTTTCCCACACATTTATTCTTTTTATTCTATATCAGGTGTCTTCTATATTATTAACTTTTAAATATAATAATTTTATAATTATTATCAAGCAAAAAATCGAAAGAAAAGGCCACATTTGGAAGTTTCATTAATAACATCATATCATGAGTGTAACAGCTAGGAATAAAAAGGGGAAAACCAAAATAGAATAACTTTTTGGAAGTTAAATAAAGAAATATATGATTAGAAATTCATTTTCTTTTATTTAAGGGCATTCAAATGATCGATGACCCAATCAACCCAACCCAACTAAATATGATCAGGTTGAACTAAAATTAAAAATTGTAAAATTATTGGGCCAAGTTGGAAACTGAGTTTATTTATTGTTTGGCCTGGTTATATTTTTATTTTTTAAAATATTAACCAAAATTAAAAATTGTAAAATTATTGGGACAAGTTGGACATCGAGTTTATTCATTGTTTAACCTGGTTATATTTTTATTTTTTAAAATATTATTTTTTATACTTTAATTTAATTTATTTTTATTCATACTAAGTTTTAAATATATTAATTCATTTTCAATCTTAATGATTTTTTATTCAAAATCTTTATTTTCTGTCATTCTATTTGTTATTAAATCTTAATTTTTTTATTTGTTATTTTCTAAAAAAATTATTAATGAAAAATAATTTTTGAAAATTAAAAATTTAATAATAAGTAAACATAGACTCGGCCCTACCCATTAAATCTAATTTGACCCAATCACTTACTAAGGTGGGTCAAATCTTAGGGCAAATTTTTTTTATTTCAATCTTTAATCATGCCAAAGTCTCAAATCATGTTTAAACTTAATTTGACCTGACCTGACATTTGAACACCCTTAATAAAATTACTCAGTTAAAGTCTATACCATGTTTATGTTTATTTTTTTGGGTCATTGTCTTTTATATAAGTAACATGTCAGTTTATAAACGCAATTTCAATAGAATAAACACATAAGAATTAATGACTTCAAAATCAGAATAAAGATGAGAATTTCGTACAAAAATTTAAATGGGGAGACCATAATTCCATATCTATAAATATATATATATATATATATATATATATATACACACACGTGTGTGCGGAAAGAAATGAAATGAAAGTTATCATTTTTCTCAAAAATAAGAGATAAAATAAAACTTCACTAAAGACAGCTCTAGATATTTATCATTGAAACGACCTGAGCATTGTAATGAGACTAAAACATTAATATCCATGAGGGGAAGTTACTTATTGAAGAACAAGTGTGCTTCAAGCACAATAAATTTTATGCAAATATTTGAAATTGGGAAAAATAATAATAATAAATTATGCTAAAAAATTTCAAAAGATACAAATATTTTTTTAGTAATTAAAAAGTCATGTTTCATGACTTTTACCCCTAATTTTAGGAACAAAAATATCTATTGTGGCATGGGTATGAATTGAAAAGCCATTACACACGTAATAATAATTGGAATGCTCCATCCATATTCTTCATCTCCATGATTAAAATATATCATCCACACTCACCGAAGCGTATTAAATTAACATCATTTTCATTCATCAACAAAAATCTATATTGTAAAAGATATATATATATATATATATATATATGTGTGTGTGTGTGTGTGTGTGTGTATGAGTAATTACGTTTATGTAATGCTTATCTGCAAATGAAGGATGAATGAACAGTAATCATGAAAGGTCAAGAAAAAGTAATTTAATTTTTTCGAAGTTAAAATTAGTTTTTTTTTTTTTTGCGGTAAAATTTAGCATTTTGTAACTATTAATGAAAGACCATTTATTGAACATAGATGAAATTGGATATGTAATTGATATATATTGCAATAAAATAAGACTCATACATTCTAAATTGACAGTGCATCTAGATAGGGGTAAATAGGTACTCTTAAAATATTTGCATAATTTTAGTCTTTAAGATTATAATTAACTGAAAACATTTTTAGTCGACTATAATTTGAAATAAACAGTTGACTATAATTAAAATACAACCTACTGAATTTTTCAGCAATGTGTTCACTCTATCAAAAGAAAAGATAATTAGCTGTAAATGTTTCAGTGAGTTGTGTTACTTGAAGAGAAAAAACGAGTGAAGAAATCAGATAATTATAAAATATGCAATTGATTGAAAATAAATTGAAAATGCTAAGTTCAGGGATAGAGAATCAAACACGATAATTTATCCTGGTTCGGCTAAAGACAATGCCTACTTCCAGTCCCCTTAACTAGGGATTTTCCACTAAGAACAGTTCTTTTAAAACTTCACATAGAGTTTTAACATACTCACTCTAAACACAAGGTTTTCAAGCTTAACCTCAAACTTGCTAAAGTACCTCACTTTAAAACACTCATCTTCTTCACTGAGACAGAGACTCAAGACTAATTGCAGAATAAGAATTTTAAACCCTTATAAATTGAGTTTTCACTAACAACTCACAAAATACTCTAATAAGTAAATATACTAGAAACTAAGCTTAAAACAAAAGGGATTTGAAAATACATATCTAAATTTTTCTTCTTTTTTCTCGGTTCTATTCTATCTCTCTTCGAATG
Organism: Delonix regia; assembly: GCA_037074485.1. Lineage (NCBI taxonomy): Eukaryota > Viridiplantae > Streptophyta > Magnoliopsida > Fabales > Fabaceae > Delonix > Delonix regia. The sequence goes on from CM073451.1 coordinate 30,877,432, forward strand.
GCAGCAAAAACATGTATATATAGCCTTTTGGAAAATATTTATTAGATAGCAATAAATGCTGCGAATCTTCATAATGAGAGAGATATTTGGGTTGTTCCTCCTTTGACTGCCATGAGGTATAGATTTCAACTCCAGTGTGTGTGATTCCTCTTGGTAAGATGAAAGTGCCATTAATGGTCATTTTTATCGGCAACTCCAGGCAAAACAGAGAGCGCAGAGAGGATGTAGCACAAGGTGTCAAAGAAAGGCTGAGACTTGTTTCTTCATAACAACTTTTACATACTGTGTTAGAGAGATAAAATCATGAGCTGTCTTCCACTATCTCAGACTTGATATGGGCTGAGAAGGAATGTCCAGACTTGCTTATTTTTTTTATATGGGTTGGGCTTATTTTTCAACATTTGGTTTATCATAAATCAAACTTGGGATTCGGCCAATCACTTTTGGGCTAACAATCTCTCCCTTTTGATGATGACAAAACCAAATGGAAAAACTGCAAAAACTCCCTTTAAAATTAAGAATCTTTCTATTTTCACAAAACAATATATATAACAGCCTGCACACAGTAGGTTATTTAATATAAACAAAGGATAGTAACATCACAATTATATTTATCACAATAACATAGTGGCATTACAGTAACATTTATCGCATTATCATTCATTCAAGTATCATTCATCAAAGTCAATAATTGTTTAGTTGTAGCAAGATAAAGCATTGTCAAAATAATACATAGTTTTAATAAAAATAGTTAACTAAAAATAGAGGAAAGGAAATTAAAGTTAACTAAATTTTTCTCCCTCTTTTGTCATCACTCAAAAGGAGGATGCACAAAAAGAAAGGGCAATCACTAGCCATCTGTCAATCCAGAGAAATAGCCAATTCAATGATGCCTATGAGTTTGAAAAAACTGCTGAAGACCCAAATAAAACTAAAGAATAGTGTTGCGAAGGTCCTAAAAGTGCTAAGTTAGCTGGGCTTCTCGCTGCTATAAAGTAGTTTTTGCATTTTGTATACCAGTGTTTATAGCCTCTTGTCTCTTATTAGAGGTATTTAACAGACCGCGAATAATGGCTAGCTTGGATTGGACTTCACCCAGTTGGTTATGCATGGACTCCATGAGGATGAGCATCTGAGTTTGATTATTGAGTAGTGTGCTGAGAATCTGTAGTGAGTTTAGAAGAAAGCTACCCATTGTAGATGATGATCCTGTTGGAAGTTCAGAGGAAGATGAAGGGGATGGTGCTTCAGGAATGTTAGAGGGTGCAGGAACAGGTTGGGCTGGAGGAGTTCCAAGGTTAGTCATTCTGATCCACCTTTCATCCATAAACTTGTATTTCATCAATTTGAAAAAGAATGCATCACAGGTGGTTGTGATCCTCTTAGAAGGGTGTTGATCTAAATCTACTCTATGATCTGAATAGTCTAGTGAAAAGCACTCCATAGGTTGTGATTCTGTTTGCAAACAAAATAACAATAGCAGTTCCCTTTTACTGAGTACTTCTAAGGATCTAATCATAAGTAGGACACATGTAGCAATCATATGAGCTTGTACCTTGTACTTAAAGGAGAATGCTAGCCTATTTAACTTTTGACCTTGAAAGAATTAACTCTGTTCTACCAAGTGATTTTTTACTTCCTTAAAAGTGAAGTTAAAATTTTTAGACCATTTACTTTTGAAAAGGAATTTATCAATCAGCTTCAAAATGCATATCCAGAATGCTAGCAATTGTTCCTTCATCTACTATTTACTCTATCAACCAATGATTCTAGAGTTGAATCATCACCCAGCACAGATAAGTTGGTATAAAATTTTTGAACAAGATTCTTATATACAGGTTCAGATAAAGTAAAAATTGGAGTCCAACCTAAGTTCCTTATTTCTAGTTCTACTGGAACATGGAGATTTGCCAATTTTTCAAACAATATAGTGCATCCATATGCTATAGGTTTAAAGGAGAAAAACTACTTATATCGAGCTTTATACTCAGTGGACCTAAATTATCTCAAGATATGAAAGGATGAAGTACCTTTGCCATTTGAACTTTTAGTGAGAAAAGAAGATGTTGTGTTCATCGATAAGTGACGAGTGACCCGAAGAGGTAGAAAACTTTCCATTGGTGTTTCTTCAACCACTGGGGTTTTTTCAATGGCTATATGACTCTTTTCTTCTTCTTACAAGGAAGAAGGGATCACAATGCGCCTTTTGCCTCTGGAGGATGCCGTTTTTAAAACAAAGGAAGGTGCCTATGATTCGATGGCCATGGATGAAGCATTTTCAGTCACAAGAAGAGGGTGCTCCTCGGTAGTAGTTGCTGGTTATTGCTGAGTCACTGCTGATCATCGCGAAGACCGGCCACGTGAGAATGTGCTCATTCCTTCCATGGATGCTAGTGAATGAGAAATAGAGAGTGTCGTCGTAGAAAAAGAGAGAGAGAGAGAGAGAGAGAGAGAGAGAGAGAGAGAGAGAGAGAGAGAGAGAGAGATAGAGAGAGAGAGAGAGAGAGAGAGGGAGAAAGAAAGAGCTAATATGGTGGTTTCACGATTCTTGGGGCAAAAATAACAATGAGAGTGATAGAGAGAGAAGCTAACTTTTTGTGTCTTAATAAAGCTTATAACTATCTTCTCTTATCAGTGTGAATAGTAGCAATTACAAAGATAGGTTCCCAAAAAACGACTAATGATGTAATTGTCTAAATGATAATGGAGGGAAGGCAGAAAGTTTCTGACAAATTTGACTTGATGATCAGTTAAGCACATTGTTTTGGGTCTCCTAATTTAGATTGAAATTTTTTGTCTCAGACGAAAAAATTAGTTAACTCAAAATAATATAGTCAACTAAATTTTAAAAAGTTAACTGAAAAATTTTACAGTTGACTGTTTGTCTAAACTTTAGTTAACTGAAAATTTTATAGTTAACTGTGTTTCTAAATTTAAGCTAAATGAAAATTTTCCAATTAACTATTTTATAAGATTTCAGTTAACTAAGAATTTTTAGTCAACAAAAAAGACAAAAATTCAGTTAACTAAAAAATTTACTATTTACTGTAAAAGTTCAAAAGAACTTATTTTTTATACAATACAGTTATTCCAAGTTCAGAGCACAGAAATTTGAACCTATCTTCATAAAGAGGCTTAGTGAAAGTGTCAGCAAGCTTATGTTCAGTTTGAACATAGTTTACCTCAATGATTCCTTGTTGAATATGATCTTGAATAAAATGATGATGAACCATAATGTGTTTTATTCTTGCGTGATGAACAGGGTTCTTTGTTAGGCATATAGCATTTGTGTTGTCGTAGTAAATATGGATTTGTAAAAAGGATAGTGAGTAATCTTCAAGTTGTTGCTTCATCCACAAGAGTTGAGTGCAGCAACTTCCAAGTGTCATATATTCAACTTCAATGGTGGATAGTGCCATTGAGGTTTGCTTCTTGCTAATCTAAGAGACTAAGGCTTTGCCAAGCATTTGACAAGTTCCACTAGTGCTCTTTCTATCCAATTTATCTCCTACAAAATCAGAATCTACATATCCAACTAGATGAAAGTGATTAGTTTTAAGATATCATAAGCCATGATCTTGAGTTCCTACTAGATATCTAAATATTCTTTTAATTGCAACATAATGTGATTCTTTAGGATTAGTTTGATATCTAGCACACTTGTAGACACTATTCATAATATCATGTCAACTAGCAGTAAGATATAAGAGAGAACCAATCATAATATACTTTTTGATCAAAGTCCTTACCAAATAGGTTGAAAAGTTTATGGGAATTCCCATAGGTTTTGCATTTTTAAATATAAATCTTTGAAGCAATTTTTTTGTGTATTTAGTTTGAATAATGAAGTTTCCTTTATTTATTTTCTTTATTTGAAGACCAAGGGAAAATGTCATCTCACCCATCATGCTCATCTCAAATTCACTTTGCATAAGCTTGAAAAATTCTTTGCACAAATCATCATTAATACTTCCAAAAATAATATCATCAACATAGACTTGTACAAGTACATCTTCTTTATTAGTCTTTCTAATGAACAAGGTGGTGTCAACATTTCCTCTTTTAAAATCATTTGATATAAGAAAATTGTTTAACCTCTCATACCAAGCTTTAGGACCTTGCTTTAAGCCATAAAGGGCTTTTGAAAGTTTATACACATGGTTAGCCAATTTTTCATTTTCAAACCCAAGAGGTTGTTTAACATACACTTCTTCATTTATAAAACCATTTAAAAAGGTTGTCTTAACATCCATTTGATATAATTTAAAATTCATGTGAAAAGCATAAGTAAGCAATATTCTAATGGATTCTAATCTAGCAACAGGAGCATACGTTTCATCATAGTCTATACCTTCTTGTTAAGTGTATCCTTGGGCTACTAAATGAGTTTTATTTTTTATACTTTTCCTTGCTCATTAAACTTGTTTCTAAATACCCATTTAGTCCCTATTATGGAAGCATCCTTTTGGTTTTTCAACAAGAGTCCATACTTTATTTCGTTTAAACTGGTTAAGCTCCTCTTGCATGGCTAGGATCCATCCTTCATCATTTAATGTCTCATCTACTATTTTTGGCTCTATTTGAGATAGAAGAGCTAAATTGTTATTTTGCATAAAGGATGATATGGTCTTAAGTTCTTCCTATGGATTTCCAAGAATGAACTGTATAGGATAGGTGAGTGAATGTTTCCATTCTCTTAGAACTCTCTATTTTGTTCTAGATTTTTCCAGTTGACTAAAATTTTGATCCATAGTAATGTTTTGATTGGAGTTTATTTGACTGCGTTCATTTTCCAATTAACTGAAATTTTGATCAAGTTGAGTTTTCTAATTTCCTTTCAAATCAGACTCTTTTTCTTATTTCTTCTGAATTTGGTGCTAAACATAGATGGGTACAGATTCTTCATTATCATCTATGACTACAAATTTCTTATAAATTGAGTTAGAGTCATCAAACACCATATGCATAGATTCTTCTACAACTAGTGTACATTTGTTATAAACTCTATATGCTTTACTAAAGGTAAAGTACCCTAGAAAAATAACTTCATCACTGTGAGTATTAAACTTTCCTAGGTTGTCTTTATCATTGTTGTGAATAAAATATTTGCAACCAAAAGTATGAAAATAACTAATATTGGGTTTTCTTCCTTTCCAAAGTTTATAGGGTGTCTTTAAGATAATGGGCTTTATTAAGTAACGATTTAAAATGTAACAAGCAGTATTTATAGCTTCAGCCCAAAAGTATTTAAGTAGATCATTATCAATTAGCATAGTTCTAACCATATCTTGTAATGTTCTATTCTTCTTTTCTACCACACCATTTTGTTGTGGAGTTCTAAGAGAAAAGAACTTATGGTTAAATCCATACTCATTGCAGAAATTTTCAAAGAGTTTGTTTTCAAATTCACCACCATGATCACTCCTAATACTTGATATTAAATACCCTTGTTCTTTTTGAACTTGCTTGCAAAATATTTCAAAGAATTTAAAAGCTTTATCCTTATGACTTATAAAGTATACCTAAGTATATCTTGAGTAGTCAACAATGATAACAAAAGTATAACTCTTTCCACCAAAGCTTCTAGTTTGAGTGGGTCCAAATAAGTCCATGTGTAATAATTGGAGTGGTTTAGAAGTAGAGACACAATCCTTAGGTTTGAAAGAATACTTAGTTTGTTTGTCAAGTTGACATGCATCACATACATGATCTTTTTCAAAGTTTAATTTTGGAAGACCTTTAACAAGACTAAGTTTAAAAAGTTTTGAAATGAGATGCATGCTAGCATGACCTAGTCTTTTATGTCACACCCATAAGTCATTACAAATAGATGAAAGACATGTACCATTTTTTGTAGATAAATCTTCTAGGTTTAAGATATAAATGTTCTCATGTCTTTGACCAACAAAAAGAGATTTGTCCTTATTGAAGACTCTACATAGAAATGATTCAAACATTACTTTGTAGCCTTTGTCACACAATTGACTTATTCTAATAAGATTATGTTTGAGTCCTTCTACAAGATACATATTTTCTATACAGCAATCAGGAAGTAATTGTACCTTACCTATGCCAACAATTTTACCTTTACTATTATCTCCAAAGGTGACCAATCCTCCATCCTTTACTGATATGGATACAATCTTGGAAGGGTCCCCTGCTATGTGCCTTGAGCAACCACTGTCCAAAAACCATTGATTTCTAGAAATTCGTCCTTTGAGGCAAACCTACAAAGAAATTCACTTTGTTTTAATACCCAAACTTGCTTGGATCCTTTCTTGTTAGAGTAGACAGTAGAGTGCCTTCAAGAATCCATATCATGTTATCTTTGTGGTATTTACATTTATAGTAAACATGTCCTCATCTTAGACAATGTATACAAACAGTTTTGGGAGAAGATTTTACAAAGAAATTTTTGTATAATTTTACAAAGTTATTTTTATCATACCCAAGACCAGATTTGTTAAAGCTATACTTTTGTTTTCCTAAAATCAAATTTAAGTTTTCTTCTCATTTGACAAAGTTTGCTAGGTCTTTAGTTAACATAGAAACTTTAAGTTGTAAATCCTTATTTTTACTTAAAACCTTTTCACTTTCAGTTTTTAGAGTTTGAAAATATGTTTTAAGCATTTGTTTTTCTTGTTCCAAATCTTTGTATTTAAAAAATAATTTCTCAAAGTCATTAAACATTTCATTTAAAGTATTTTGTAATTCTTCTTTAAAGGGATCAGTAGTTACCTCATTTTCAAATACAGCCATAAAGCATAAGTTAGTTATTTCCTACTCTAGCTCCTCTTCATCTTCTTCATCATCATCGCTCCATACAGTGAGTGCCCTCCTTCTGTTTGATGCTTTGCTAAATCTTTTCTTTAAGAAGGGACAATCATAATGAATGTGACCATTTCTTCCACATTTATAGCAAGTTATGGTATTCTTCCTTTAATCATCTTTCTTGAACTCCTTTCTTGGAAATTTCTTTTTATTCTTCAAGAGCTTACCTTTTTGTCTAGTGTATTTCTCAAATTTCTTTGAGAAAAAGGCTAGGTAGTGTAGGTCTACTTCACTTTCATCATCTTCTTGTTGTTCAGAGGTTGTTGCAGTTTTTAGTGCCATATTTCCTTCCTTTTTGAGCTCATAGTGTTTGAGGTAATTATTTTGATAAGCTATAAGAATTCATCTTAGCTCATCATAAGTTAATTCTTTAAACCTTAAGCTGCTCTTAATGTTATCCATCTTGGATTTCTAGTTTTTTATGAGAGACCTTAGCACTCTTTTTTACTGTTTCATGATTGGTATAGGATTGTTCAAGTAGTTTTAGTTGACCCACAATTTTGGAAAATCGATTGAAAATAGCTTCTATGTCCTCATTTTCCTTCATTTCAAACAACTCCAGTTCATATCGCAAAGTACTTATCTTGAAATCCTTCACATTTGTCATTCCTTCATATGTGACTTCTAGTTTGTCCCACATCTCCTTTGCAGTATCATAAGTTGAAATTTTATCATACTTTTCACCATTGATAACACAATAAAGAATGTTTATGGCTCTAGCATTTGCCTAAATTATCTTGATGTCTTCCTCATTATATTCTTCTTCAGGTTTAAGTTCCTCTTTTTCTGTTTCAAGAATTTTGGACCTTGCTCATTAACCTTCCATACTGGGTAATCTGTGGCTTGTATGAAGATCTTTATTCTACCTTTTCAATGTGTATAATGATTTCCATTGAAGTAGGGTAACCTTGAGGTTAAGTATCATTCACTTAAATAAGCTCCCTCAAGGTGTTGTGAAGTCATTTTCTACAATATGGATCTTTTCTCCTGGCTGTAATGCATAGATCAAGTGAGACCAAATCTCTGATACCAATTGACAGTATACCTAGATGGGGTGAATAGGTGCTCTTAAAATATTTGCGTAATTTTAGTTTTTAATATTATATTTAACTAAAAATATTTTTAGTCAACTATAATTTGAAATAAATAGTTGACTATAATTAAAATACAGTCAACTGAATTTTTTAGCAGTGTATTTGCTGTATCAAAAGGAAAAATAGTTAACTATAAATGTTTCAGTAAGCTGTGTTACTTGAAGAGAAAAGACGAGTGAAGAAATTAGTTAATTATAAAATATGCAATTGACTAAAAATAAATTGAAAATGCTGAGTTCAGGGATAGAGAATCAAGCATGATAATTTATCTTGGTTCAGCTCAAGACATTGCCTACTTCTAGTCCCCTTGACTCCTTCAATGGATTTTCCACTAAGAATAGTTCTTTTACAACTTCACACATAGTTTAAACGTGCTCACTCTAAACACCAGGTTTTCAAGCTTAATCCTAAACTTACTAGAGTATCTCACTCTAAAACATTCTTCTTCTCCACTGAGACAGAGGCTCAAGACTAGTTGCAGAATAAGAATTTTCAAAACTTTTATAAACTGGGTTTTTACTAACAGTCCACAAAATGCTCTAATAAGCAAATATGCCATAAACTAAGCTTAAAACAAAAGAGATTCCAAAATACATATCTAAATTTTTCTTTTCTTTCTCTTGGTTCTGTTCTATCTCTCTTCGAATGGCAGTAGAAAAAAGTATATATAGCTTTCCGAAAAATAGTCGTTAGAGAGCAATAAATGCTACAGATCTTCATGATGAGAGAGATATTCATATTGTTCCTCCTTTGACCGCCATGAGGTACAGATTTCAACTCAAGTGTGCACGATTCCTTTTGGTAAAATGAGAGCGCCATTATGGCCATTTTTTTCAACAACTCCAGGCGAAACAAAGGATGCAGAAAGGATGTAGCAGAAGGTATCAGAAAAAGGCTAAGACTTGTTTCTTCATAACAATTTTTACGTAATATGTTAGAAAGATAAAATTATGAGTTGTCTTCCTCTATCTCAGACTTGATATGGGCTTCTAATATGGGTTGAGAAAGAATGTCCAAACTTACTCATTTTTCTTATATAGATAGGGCATGTTTTTCAACATTTGTTTTGTCATAAATCAAACTTGGGATTGGACCAATCACTTTTAGGCCAACATAAATGTCTGAGAAAAAGGTACATAAATAACTCTTTCATGGGACAAAGTTGGTAATTACTATATAAATATGAGCTACCAAAAATAGAAGGAGACAAAATTACATAGTCACCAAGGCAAAACTATAGTTTAGGGAAACGCAGAAAATGGAGATGTTATCTTATCGAATACATTGGACTTGAGAAGATTTCAAATACTCCCTACAAAGATAACTTGAGTTTACATCAATGTGCAATATAGATTTAGTTGAAATGTGAATCTCATAGATATATATGTTTGCTGTTCAATATGAATCAATCGAGGGCTTGTTGCTGAAGTTCCAACTCACTTTTTTTGACTCAGCAAATTATTCCATAGCATGATACCCTTAATTTTATGCATGAAACAACTATCTGATGCTTCTTATTTGTAATTGCAATTTGCATCTACTATAAAAGAATTTCAATTATAAGGTTAAGATATCCATTTTCTAATTAGGAAAGATTTGGATATTGCTACATGTACATTAAGCTTAATAAGCTTGCTTCTTCCAACTCCTTATGTCCTATGTATTTTACTGTTTACTTGTATACTGCTTTTCCTTAATCATGTTGGACAGGGTCTATGGGCTAAGGTGAGGGGGGAAACTACTCACTTTATCTAAAGAAACACGTGATAATTATAATGTAATTTTAAGGAATTAGCTTGAATGTATTAGGTCTTACTTATTTTTATAAGATATAACAATAAAATTATCTATCTATATATATTTGGTGTTGTCATAATTTATAGCTTAAAAAAAAATTTATTATAATTTGAAGTGTTACTTAATAGATCAAATTTATATACAATTTTTTTTTTCATATTTTTGCTATTAAAATTTTTAATTAAAACATGATAAATGTATAATTTTTAATCATAACTTAATAAGAAGTGATTTAATCCAAAAATCATATAATTAATTGCAAAATCCATACACTTATCATAGTATTATTAAACAATCATACACCAATTATATTCTAGATAGAAGTAGATTTATATGAAGATTTTTTATATCCTTGTTATATTATTTTCTAATCAAAATATGATCAATATATAGTTAATTAATAATAATTTATAATTTAATATAAAAATAATACAATTTTTTACAAATTAAAAAATTAAATACTTATCATATTTTAATTAAAAATAACATAATAAAAATACAAAGATACAATAGTTGCTCACCCACTATCTATACGTTGAAGAACAATGAGTCACCTAATTTCTCTCACAACGAGATTGCTTGGCGTCCACTTTTTCTATCCAAAACATGGGCCTTGCTCGTATTGGGCCTGTCTGGGCCTATATTTTATAACCCTTTTTTTTTTACTGATTTAGGTCATGTCTTGGTTAAGAAATAAGCTAAACATAGCCCATGTCCTTTCATTAAAGCTATGAATAAAATATATTTATGACAATCAATGTGATTATTTTTGTAAAAATTAAGATTATAACAATGTTCATACCAAGGTGATTATTTTTCCTCAAGAAATAATATTTCTCACTTGACGAGGCTGATAATATTGTGAATGGATTCTCTCGTATTTTGACAAAAATATAAAGGTTATGTTCAAGTAATATATATAATTAAATAAAATATAATTGTTCAAATTTCATATGACTATATATTATTATATTTTTAATCTTTAAATTTAGATAATTAAAATTTCATCAAACTGACTGAAAATGAGAACATTATGCTTATGTTCTAGCAAAAGCATAAAAGAATCTAAAGTCGATAATATTTTACTGCATTACAAAAACGCAATGTATGCAATTAATTTCAAAAAAAAATCACAAAAATCAGAACTATAATCAACCATTAAAAGAAAAAAAGGGAACTTCAGAATTGTTTATTATTTTCTGAAATTTCGTAATAGTATAAAACAATTACAAGAGTTTACTTGGTCCACGGATTTAGTTAAAGTTTAGGTTCTAACATCATCAGAGTATTGAAAGTAAGAAAGCCCACTTTCCCTTTGGATAAGAAATTTGAAGGATTCAAACTATTTTACTCTCTCAGCTAGCACTTAGTCATACATAGCTGCGACAATAGAAAACCAAAAAACGAGTTTTGAAATATATATATATATATATATATGACTTTAAAACCATAGCCATGTGATTCTTGCTCTAGTTCCCATGTCTCTATCATGCTCTTGCTCACTAATCTTCAAACTATCCAGAAAAGTTGGTTACCAATAAGATTGAAGGGACCAACCTAACTATTCCTCAGATTTGGCTCAAACATTTTTGGAATATCTCACACAGTACCATAATAATTCACTTCTAAGTGCGTACTTGACAGAAAAGTGGCAACCCTCATCATTTGGTGACTTTTTCATTAATACTCAAATTTCAGAAAAAAAAAATTTATTATAATTTCACTTCATTTTTAATTTGGTCCTTAATGTTTAAAAATTTATATTCAAGTCCTTAGAGCTTAAATAATTTTTAATTTAGTCTTTGAAATTTAAAAATTTATAATTGAGTCCCTAGGGTGTACATAATTTTTTATTTAGTCCCTATCATTATGTTCTTACTAATGCCTTGTCATATAAGTGAGTTAATTTTAGCTTCATTATTTATTTTTATCTCTTTTATTAATATAAATTGTATATATTTAGAGTGTTAATATATTATATAATTAGTCCATTAGAAAAATTTAACAAATATTAGTAGAAGTTTAGTAGTAAGAACTAAATCAAAACATTTGTAACTCAATTATAAATTTATAAACTATAAGGACCAATGTAAAAATTAAATGAAACTATAGGTACTGAAAAGTAGGATTTTTTCCAAAAAAAGAGTAAAGTTTATAAATTTAACAGAATATTTATAGAATTATAATAGTATTTTTAAACTGTGAGAATTTAGTTACAAATTTTTAACCTATAAGAACTAAATTAAAATTGAATGAAATATAGCTTTCCCCAAAAATGGGCTAATTTTAGCTTTATTAGCTATTTTAATATTTTTTTATTTATATAAATAATACATGTCAGAGTGTTAAAAAATAATACAAAATTAGTTATGTTAAAAATTTTAATATGATTTTAATAGTAAAGATTAACTTACAAAATTTTTAATTCAATTACTAATTTTTAAATTATAAGAATATAAAGACAAATTAAATGAAATTAGAGGGTCGAAAAGTACAGTTTTTCCCATGAAAGAGTAAAGTTTAAACTAGTCATAATTAGGCCCCCATTAAGTTGCATTGATGTGACAAATATAAATATGATATACATAATCAGGGTGTTGATGTTTACTTAAATAACGTGATTTTTTATTTCCTTATGCATTATTGTTGAACTTTGCTTTTGAACATGGCAAAGATTTAGACACACAAATCACAAACATCGCATCAAATGATACGCTTTTAGATGAATGAGATGGATGGAAGATGAGGGAGAATATTTTTGAAGGTTTAACCATGGAGATTATTGTATTAATTAATAATAACTGATAATATATATAATTAAACATGATCACCAATGTCTGCAGCCACCACTTGAACAGTACTGAGTTTAATATACAATGAAACTCATCATTATTTCCTCGCTCATCTCTCAACAAAAGAATTAATGGAAGTCAAGTCAAGCAAAAGTGATATATATGTATAAAAAAAAAAAAGCATTTTTTTAATGTATGTATGGCTTGAAATTTGAAGACAAAATGGTTATGATAATGGCTAGCACAGTGTTATATTAACATTTTAATATATATATATAATATTCAAAGAATTTAGGCGGATTTGTAATTGGGAAAACAGTTCTGGATCCTCTACGTTGACCAGAGAGGGAAAGTTTTATATGGGTTATCACAAAGTCAAGCATATGATTTTGTTGGAATCTCATAATTGAATGCTGTGTTTACACCTCAAAATTAAATAATCAGTTGTCTGTAAAGTGGTTGTTTTACTTGCAAGATATATATTCCATGTAATGTGAAGAGAAATCCTTATAATCTTAAACTTTGTATGATTTATATAGTATCTTATAAAATAATGTTACGTGTTGCTATAATGTTATATGCAAATTTGATTTCATTTGACTTGATAATATATAAATAAAATTTTTCTGGTGCATGTAAGGATATTTTATAATGTTAATTAGATTCATATATGGATTGAAATTCACTATAGCTTTTTTCCTACTGGATTTTTTTGCTTGTATCATTTGAGGTTCACGGTTATCCCTCCCTACAAGTTCTTTTCAAAAAGTTGAAAAAAAGTTTTAAAAGACGTTTAATTGATACGCTTAGATTACGTCTAATCATAAATTAAAAAGTTTGTTTGATTAACAAAAAAAATAAATAAAGGCCAAACAAAAAGTTCAATTAAAAAAATTTAATTTATAAAACAGATCAAATTCAAAATTTTTTTTAAAGTCTAGTTTCAATCCAAAAAACCTAAATATACATTTTTTAATAAAAAAAACTTATCATTTAAAGATTTTTTTGGTATAGCGTGATGTCTTATTAAAGAAATATAAATTAATACCGCTTATTAAATTACTTATGCCAATATAACAACTATTTATATTTATAACTTTTTTATTTAAAATCTTACAAGTAATAATATGAATTATTTATATTACTTATTTTAAGTTTTAAGTAATAAATTAACTTCACTTTAATTTAAAAATATTTGATTAGCCAAATAGGTTTAATTCAAAAAATATAAATAAAAATCAAATTAAATGGGCACAAACTTTTTTTGAGTTCAATTTTTAAAATTTAGCACGATAATCAAGTCTACCTTAATATACCTTATAATTTGAGCCACTCATTTGTTAATCAGACTAATATGGTATTGAGCTAATGCTTTAAGTGTAATGGTTAGACTTGATTTGTGACTAAATTGGATTATATTGAGTTATTTTTTTTTAATGAAATAAATGTATACAAATTTAATTTTTGAAAAGAACAAAATTGTTTATATATATGGAATGTAATTCCATAATAATAATAAAAAAAATGGTCTATATTGAATGGGAAAAGAAAAAAGCTATCTTAAAAAAATGACCAATTTTTAAAAGACAATAATATTTACAAAAAAAGTAAAATTGGACTAAGTCAGGCCTCTACCATCCTGTAACTTGGCTCACAACCCGAGATTGGATCTCAGGTAAAAAGACTTGGTCCTTTAGCCTATTTTGGACATAATCCCACTAGATTGAGTTAAATTGCCAGGGACAAATCGGGTTATGTTCAACCATAACATTTAATATTTAATTAATAGACTTTACTTAGATCTCTTTTACAAATTAAAATTGCCATTTTTTTGGTTAAATAACATAAATATCTAAATCCTACACCATGCCATCTTTGTTTTCGTTAAAATTTGACTTTAAAAAGAAACTAAAATGCAATTTTAAAATATAAAATATTAAAGCAGTTGTCGTTTAGAATTAATACATATTTTAAAACTTTAAAAAAATTATAAAAATTTTGCAAAAATAATCACAGAAATTAAAAACACAAAAATAAACAGAAAAAAACATGATTCCTTGTCGTACGCCATGAATTCCTCAAGTATAACATATGAACATGAATATACTTAAAATTTGACTTTGATATTAGAAAATTTTCCCTGTTGTAAAACATACATGCATCCACATTACATATATCTTATGAACGCAATGTAAATATCGGCTCTTATAACTCGCAGTTATCATTAGTATAGGATTCCACGTTATTGATGCAACTGTCATCTACATTTTTTTTTTTGGTCAACTGTCATCTATATTATAACAATATATATATATATATATATATATCTAATGGTTTAATTAATTAATTAATTACTATATCTGAATTATTTTTATTATATATATGCTTGAATTATTATTATATTTGTTACCATTTTATGAAAGCCCATCTTTTCACGTGTTTCATTGCTTGATGAATTAGAAAGCTTTGGAAACAGTTGATTTCGTATAAGACACTCTTAATTAATTTAAACTTAAAAGTCTGCTAACTCTTTAATCCACATTGAAATAGTTTATGCGATCATCAAATCTATTATTTGTTATTAGGTTTCTTCAGTCTTCGTTGTTAATAAAATGACAAAAAGTCTCGAGGAATTTTGTTCCTGTATAAATGGAAATGAAAGGAAAACACTTCTTAAATAAAGTTTGAAGATGGGGATGGAGATTAAGATTGTATATCCCCTTGCCTTATGAGATCCCTATCCTCACTAATTTTATATAAATATTATATATATATATATATATTAGTTATTTTACTCATTATTTATATTTATAATAATTAAAAAATCATAATTTAACTTTAAAACTATTCTACTAATTACATATTAGTCTTTTACTTTTTTAAAATTTGAACAACATAATAAGATTACTTTTAAAATATCTCAAAACTGTGATTACATTATAATGAAAAATAAGAAATAAATATTAAAAAAAATAAAATTAATTTTTTGTAAATTAAAATCAATTATGAACATCAGAATTGTAATTATTTAAATAGTTTTATTTTAAATTTAATTGTCCTTTTCTTGAACTTATTTTTTTTAAAATTAATTTACTTTATTAAGTGTTTTCTATTGTAACTTATAAAACTTGTTACAAAATTTGTTATTTAAATATTTATAATTTTTATAAATTTACTTAGAGCTTATTATATAACATAAACAATAAACTTGAATTCAAATTTAATTTTTTTTAGAATATATATTAATATTATTTATTTTCTAATTTTTATAAAAAATTCAAAATCTTTATGGAGATTCGCACCCCTGCAAGAAAATATGGATGTGGAAGAGATATCTCCCAATGTGAGATATAGGGATAGGGATTGAGATATAATTGATAATAAATATAAGGTGTCCCACTCTTGCCTCACAAAATTGTCATCCCTAATCATTAAACCACACTTAACTTTTTAGCCAAAATAGAAAAAAGCATACTTTACTTTGTATTGATCTAGAATATAATTCATTAATCAATCTCCTAAATTCAAAGTTAGATTTTTATTTAAACACAAAATTGATTTTGATTTTCTAAATATTATATTATTTATCAATTATTTTAAACGTATAATTTATATTTAAATACACTTTTAATTTGATCTCTTTAATATTAAAACAAACAATGTTGTCTATATTTTTAAAATGATTTTAATTCTGGCTATTGTCTTATAATCTATATCCAAAATTAAATGTTAAATTGGACATATATCTAAATGTAAAATATAACATCAAATAAATAAATAACTAGTTCATTTGTTCATTGAGCAAGTTTTTGAGAAAATTAGCCTGCTTTCATATATGCTTATATTTTTTAGATTAAGAATATTTGTGAGTGTTAGTAGAAAACTAAATTAATTAATATATTATAATAAGCATCACGTTAAAATTAGATACAATCCTAACAAAGAAATAATCTTACCAAAAACAAATATAGAATGATTGGCTATGTTGGAAGCACAACAGTTGAACTCAACTGGTCATCGAGGAGAGGAGGAGAAGATGAACTATGTAGCAAGAGTGGTGGAAGAAGATCAATAATCCTACAAGAATAGTGAGTAGGAGGAGATAAATGGTGATCTTGCCGGAATAGTGAAGAGGGATTAGCTGTGTTTGAGGTACGACAGTTGAATCGGCCGAAAAGAAGGAGAGGAGGAGATGAACAATGTAATGGCAGTGGTGGAAGATCTACAAATAAAGTAAACAAGAAGGGCTAAATGGTATTATAATTCTTCTATCACATCTATGGAAAAAAGTGTTTGGGAACCATAATATTGGCGTACATGCATGTGTTTAATAACATTTTTATTTTATTAGTGACTCGAAGTATTTGGACAATTACATATTTATGAATCCCAATATTAGTTGACATATATACATCTATCTAACAACCTTTTTTATTTTATTATTGACTAAAACTATTTGGAACCTCAATATTAATTAGGATATATGCATTTGTGTATAAACTTTTTTACTTTACCATTTGACTACAAATATTTAGGCAGTATGTATTTAATAGGGTAAGTATAATTTTTACCTTTATTTTATTTTTTTACTAATTTTAAGACAAACAATAAAAGCAATTATGTTCAAAGAAGTTAAAGAGTTTTTAAATTTATTATTTAAATTTTATTCTAAATATAACTATAAAAACACTCATGTTAAATGAATAAAAGCTATTAAATGTAACATAAAAATAATAACATCAACTGTGTTAAGAACAGTCAAAGAGTCCTCGAATAAAAAGTTAAAATTAAAGAAAATTTCTCATGATCAAAAAGAATTATGGTATTAAAAGAGCATATTTTACAATTATATATGTATATATATATATATATCTCTCTCTCTCTCTTAGCACTGTTATGTTGGACATTGAACTTTGTGTGAAATATGAGACAAAAAGACAAATATAATTATTGAATTAAGGAGGCCGAAAAAAAAGAATTTTTATAAAACTAAAAGGGCTAAAAGTACATTTAGATAATTTCACCTTAAGCTAAAATGGTTTCTGCCATAATCATTATAACAAACAAAATTTATTAATTAATAGCTAACAACACCATATTTTAGGGGCCAAAAATAGAGTTTTTCATTAATTTATTTTTAGTTAAAATGGAAATTTCACAGACTTTGGCAACAAAGAGAGTAAATTTTGAAAAACAACAAATTATTACACTTTACATGTCTGTTAGATCCGAGATCAAGAAAGAAATAATTTAAGACATAGGGCACGTTTATTATTAACGTGGAGTAAAGGAAGGAAAATTTTATTTTTGACTTTTTGATTTAAATTTAAGTATAACATTATGTTTGCAAAAATTACTCATGTAATAAAATTGTATTAAAAATAATTATCCTAATTATAATTTAATTTTTATTAAATTAATACATTATGCTGCAATTTTATTTTTTTGTGGGTTTATTAAAAGACACTTTCATATATCATATTGCAAAAATTTAGAAGAAAACAAATTCAGAAATGAAAATATGTTTATGCAGTGTTTGACGGATGGAATGCGAATGAAGCGGGAAGAAATCATTACAATTTGATAATCTACTTTCTTCCATTGCTTCCCTTCCTATAAAGCAGGAGGGCTTGACAACCTGCGACAAAAATTTCGCCGCAAAAAGTTGAAAACAAAAAGATTTCCTTTTTCTGATTTTCAATGCGGGAAAAATTCCACTCAAATGTACTAATTGCGATCAACTTTGGATTTGAACATACAAAATTGTTCAACGCCGTACTCAAAAAATAAATAGGAAATAATTTGATTTTTTTAAAAATAATTTAAATTATACATATATATATATATATATATATATATATATATGGATATGAGTAAATACTTAGATATTAGATCTAATTATTGAGCCAAATTTTTAGAAATTAAGTTTGAATTTGAGTTTAAAAAAATTTGAACTGTTATTTTAATTAAATTTTTTTATTTAGACTTTTATTTATATTTTTTAGATTGGACCCATCCAATTTTTTAAAGTTATAATTAAGTTAATTGTTTACTTAAGACTTTAAATAAATAATATAGTTAATTGTTATTGTTACTTATAAGATTATATATAACAAAGTTATAAATATAAATAAATTGTTGTATTGGTATAAATTAATTTTTATATTTTTATTGAAATGTCACATTATACTAAATTTTTTTAAATAATAAGTTTTAGACTTTTCAAACTCCACTCCTATGATAAAATATTTATTAAGACTTTTTAAATTTTTATTTTTTTATTTTTGTTTACGTTAGAGTTATCAAAATTAACGGACTTTTAAAATTATGATCTAAGTCAATTTGATATGTAGGAATTTTGATTTAGATGGTCTATCTATTGTCTCATTTTCGCAAATCAAATTCATTGGTATTTGGCTGTTAATTTCTTCTTTTTTAAATTTGATTCCGTCATTTTGTTGTTATGCAGTTGAAATTGCTTTTCCAACACTCATAACTATTAATTCAACCCAAGTTAAAAAATTTTAATTTGACATTGATAGAGGAAATTTTTTTTTTTATGTATTTTAAGAAATTAAGGGTTAAATTAGAATAAAATAAAATTAAGAGATGAAATTAAAACATATTAAGTGACTAGATTTGAACTAAATAAATTTGAAAGACGAAAATAAGTTTAAATAAAATTAAAGGATTAAATTAAGTAAAACTAAATGAAAATAAAGATATAAAAGTGAAATTTAAAATACATTGAACAGACAAAATTGAAGTTAAAAGATGACAATAAAACTTTTAACAAAATTAAAGAACTAAAAATATATTTTTGCATAAAAAATGATATTTTAAATTACCCGCTTCTTTGAATTGTCCGTACAATTTAAATTATATGAAAAATAAAATGCTCAAAATATACCAAAATCCATAGAGTTTTGTCGTAATATAGCTTTATCTTTTGTTTTAATTTTATACGTAACAAAGCAAGAGTAATTAAACTCAAAACTATTTGTTAAATTACGTATAACTGATATCATTATTAGATTATTATCTAACGGCTTAACTTTATTTTTGTTATTTAATAATTCATTATGATTGCAAATAGTTATTACTAATCCCACTAGTTGATAATCTACTTTCATTTCTTACCTCGCCTCCCTTGCTATATAACGCAGGATAGCCTTAACAATCTGCGACAAAAATTTCCGCCGCAAAATTTGAAGACAAAAAGATTTGGCGTTGCCGAAGAGTTTTCGTGTTTTTCTGATTTTCTCACTCAAAGGTAGTAATTGCAATCAACGTTGGAGTTGAAGATACAGATTTCTTCAATGCCGTACTCAAAAGAATCATACGCAAAATAAATTTGACCGTTTACTCTAATATTTTTTTTATTTACTGATATAAGTAAGTCTTGAAATGCAGTAATTTCAATATAGATGTTCTATTTATCTTATGTCATGTCTTTCACAAATCAAAATATTCATTGGTATTTGGTAGTCAAATTTTCCTTTTTATCTTTGCTTCCACCATTTTGATATTTCTATTAAATTTGTTTTTCAACTATCTTAACTATTAATTCAACCTAAATATTTAAAATATTTTAAGTTGACATTGTCAAAGAAAAAACTAGGTAAAATTAATAGACAAGATTGAAACTTGAGAGAAAGTTAAATGACTAAATTAAAACTAAATAAATTTTAAGGATGAAATGGAAAGTTTAGATAAAGTTAAGGGATAAATTGGAATAATATAAAATTAGGATTAAAGACCAAATTAAAATTAAATAATGTTAAAAGATATAAATAATACATTTAGTAAAAATTAAAAAATTAGAAGTGCATTTTTGCTAATAAATAAATACGTTACTATGTGTCCATACAATTTAAATTATATGTCATATTTGGTGCAATAATAATATTAAATACATAAATGCATTTAACCATATGACAAAGTAAAAGTTTGTCATGGAATATTAACATGTTAATTTTTTAATAACTAGATGCTGATTTTATATTATTTTTTAATTTACATATAAAGTTATATAATTTTGTAATTTTAATTTTTAATTTAAAGAATTATAATCTTAAAATTACATAATTACCACCATTCATATTAGCACCACTATAACATATTTTCATCTATCTTATTATATCGCGAGTATATCAGTGCATTTAATATTGTAATCGCATAAAAAATTTTACCTCTAAGTTATAGAAAGATCCATAGACTTCTGTCGCAATATGACTTTAATTTTTGCCTTCATTTAATACATAACGAAGCAAGAGTTTAAGCTCAAAACTATTTGTTTAAAATTTAAATCATTATCTAATGGCTTAAGTTTATTTTTGTACGTATTACTTTACTAAAATTATAAATAATAAATTGATATATATTAAATTAATGGGGTGAAGAAATTAAAGTGACGTGCAAGTTTTGGTGTTGAGGCTTGTTGGGTTGAAGACGAAAGTGATGGAGTCCGCGTGGCAGCACACAAGAGATCAACTTATATAGATATGGAAGTTGTTTGGTTTGCTAAATCTGAATATCCCATTAGCTTTTTTTCTATTAGGCACAAATTTTTCGGATTTGATTCGAGTAAAGTACTAAAGTAAATATTTTATTTTTATATTTTATAATAATTTATCTTTTTAAAAAATTAATTTTAAAAAAACTTATTTTGTATATAATTAGTCGCTCATTAATCTAAATAGTAAAATTAATTTTGTATAAATTTAAATGAATGAGAAACTAATTTTATATAAATTTAAATTTATGAATGATTAATTTTTAATAAACTAAATTTTCATAAAATGTAAAAATTAAAAACTAATTTTATACTTTTTTATATTTGAATATGATAAAATGAAAAATTAAAAAGTACATTTATTTGATGAAAATTTGGTTGTTAAATAAAAATTTTATGATTCAAACTTTTAATAATTGTAAAAAAAATGTTTAATATTTATTAAGATTTAAATTATATAATAAAAATTTAATGACTTAAATTATGGTAAATCTTATAATTTATAGTTCATTGATATTTTTCATGTGAACTTCTATCTCCAAAGTTTAATTACGCTACTTTACCACAAAATCGCCCTCCAACACACACCCTAATGCTCATTAGATTAGTACTTGTGACTTTTTTAATTTAATGGCATTTTATTTGGAAGTGAAAAATTTGGTAGCGGTATATGCGATCATTAAAAATATATTTAAACTGTTAAATCATCAATTACAGTTGTAATTGGACTTTGTCCCTTCATTTAGTAAGCGCTATCATTTGATTACGACTTGACCTTATACTAAATATATATATATATAATATAAGTTATATATACAATTAATTTTATGTGATTGTCTTAGAGGTGATCATGACGTATAAGACTGGCCTGTTGGAATAGTGACAATTATTTGAATTCTTGAAATAATAAATGTTTGATTTCTATAACTGCTAATTTGGGAAAAGCTTTATTTATTATAATGTCGATTTAAAAGAATCACTTTTTTATATAGATTCTATTAGTTTTTTTTATTTTAATTTTTTGTCAAATTTAAAGATAAATAGATACAAAATAAGTGAAACTATTTTGAATGATATGCTCTAAAAATGTGGGACCAACTTTTGTAGCGAACTTTACTCATTTTGAATATGTTTTTGTTTGAAATTGAAAGAAAATTGAGAAGATTCCTTAAAACAAAAAGAAATTAATTGAGAATATTCAAATTTTTACTTTTTTTTCCGTCTAATTGGCTGAAATGGTACTCTTAATATTGACATTAAAATATATATATATATATATATATATATGAAAAATATGAGACAAAATTAATCATTTTGTTGGTATTTTAATTTATCCCTGTGCTTTAAAAGTAGAATTGAACATGTCAAACAAGTAAACACTATGATGATTCATGGGTTCAATGAGGTGGCTAATCATCTTTGAAAAGCAACTGAACCGACCAGTAATTACATGTTATAATTTAAAAAAGAAAAATTTGAAACATCATTTTGAAGCTGGGTTAAAATACTTTTATTTTTGCTAGAAAGGCTTTTTGATCCAAGACAATGGGAGTTAGAATATTGACCAAACAGATACATATAGTCTGAAGGTTGAAAAAATTATATATATATATATATATATGTTTGTGTGTGTGTGAAATATTCAATTTTGCTCTATGGGTTTGCAAGTGGAAATTAAAGTCTCTTTCATGGTAGAACGTATATTAATGACTTTGTCCTTCACAAAATGGTATGACATTTTAAAAGGATTACTTCTCATTACAAACGTGAAAAATTCACAATATCTATTTTTGGTTAAAAACAAAATATAGCCGAAATTTCAAGAAAATTCAATCCATCACAGTCCTCAATTACAAAAAAATTGCCAGTAGGTAGCTGCTATAATAACCCTACTTCTTTGGAAGGGTTTAGATTAATTTTGAATATATTATTTAATATAATTATAAAATTAGTTACACCAATACTAACATTATATATCGTATTAAAAAAAAGATACATAATAATAACATGTCATATTATATTGATTATATAATAACTTAAACTAACTTATTGTATATGTATTTTGTATCTGTTATTTTTAGATTTTTTTTAACCCAAATTTCCTTTTTTTTTTTTGGGTTTGTCAATTAACACCTTTTATTGTTTATTTTTTAGTAACGCACATAAAAATATTAGTTTATAATTTTGTTAATTTATTCTTTTATTTTTTTTATTTTTTCAATAATTTCACATCTCCCAGTTGATTCTAATTTTATTTTTGAGCTAATGTTTAATTTTGCAGAGTTGCTAAAAAAAATAAAACATAAATGCAGTAAATTGAAATTTTTTAAAAAAGTGTTGGGTTTAAGAAATAAAATTTAAAAATATTAGGATTAAAATATAAATATAACAAATTATTTTATGTTAACATACGATCAACATATTGTGACATATTATTATTACATTTTTTTTTTTAGAATACCATATAATAATTATATTGATATAATCAATTTTATAAATATACAAAAAAAAAAAAAACACAATACTTAAAATTTGCAATAGCGGCAATCTGCTTTATGTAGAAAGGGTAAGATGTATCTGTCATAAGTGAAAAGGTTAAAATCCTTCGTAAAAACAATATCAATTTTTTTTACCTCATTTCCACGTCACATTTCTCGTAATTTTCCCTACTTGAAAGGGTATTTTTGCTGCGGTATATATACATTATAATTCACATTAAAAATGAAATTAATTAAATAAAAAATGTTTAATACGTGCTAAAGTATTTGACCCATGGACGTGAATCACATTAGTTTAAAGTACAAATTAATTAATTCTCATGAATTGTAGTAGTCAAATTGGAATATCTAAGTTTAGAGCTAGGCAGTAACTTTATCACCAACAATTTATAGGGTTGGGTAACAGGTATTTACTTTACTTTGACTTTGTAATATTTTGTGGTATATATTAAATTTAAATATTACATGTTTATAATGCGATTTGATACCAGTGGTATATATATTTTTGGAAAAGTTATGCTTTTAGCTCTTATAGTTTCATTCATTTTTTGAGTTGGTTTTTATAGTTTCAAAATTTATAATTAAATTCTTAAAATTTAAATAATTTTTTATTCAGTCCTTCTTAAAATCAGTTAATTT
This sequence comes from Delonix regia, assembly GCA_037074485.1. Lineage (NCBI taxonomy): Eukaryota > Viridiplantae > Streptophyta > Magnoliopsida > Fabales > Fabaceae > Delonix > Delonix regia. The sequence continues at coordinate 30,901,598 of CM073451.1, forward strand.
TACTTCATTCTTTATTTTTTTTTATCTCTTTTATTGACATAAATTATATATATATATATATATATTGAAAATATTAAAATAATATAGTTAACTAGGTTAGTAAAATTTAATAGAATACTAACTAAATTTTCACAACAAATATTATATTAAAATATTTTTAAATTGTAAAGACTCAATTATAAAATATAAAATATAAAAATTAAATTAAAATTGAAATAAAACTATGAATATTGAAAGAATAATTCTTTCAATGTTTTTAGTACAATAAAGAATGTCCAACTAATGACCATTTATTCAATTCCATCCCGCTAATTAATTCCCCAAATGGCTTATACAACGTAATAATAAAACTAAGAGGATTAAAATCATGAAAAATTTATTGTGCATGAATCAGCCGATTGAAAATTATTACCAAAAAAAAAAAAAAGAACTAACATTTCATATTACAAATGAAGTTGCTATATAATCCAGGACAAATTTGATTTGTCTAACAAGTTGATCCAATGTGACGCGAAATTAAAGATAAATTAACAATTTTTAATAATAAATTATATTTATTATGTTTAATTAAGACTTTAATTTGCAAGTTGGACCTAAAAAGGAAATTAAATTCTACAATAACCCATATATAGAATAATTAATAATGGGAGAAATATTGTTTGAAATATAGTTTGGGTATGCATCATTAGCTCATCACATTCACACGTGAGCATTGGGGAACACATGCAGAAGAATGACTCGGTTCAGTCAACACCGTATTCCCCCAAAAAGTTAAAATCCAAACGCTGCTTTAATATTAAAAGAAACCTATTATCTATGTATTATATATTATATATAAGTAAAATAGACTTCATTTTGTGCGAGAACTTCGTTAGCCAATGAAAAGCTTCATTGAGCAAATCCTGATTTTCTTATACGATGATTTTTTATATTTTTCATATATGTATTAAAAAAATTTTAAAATATATATGAGAAAAATAATGAAGTCATTAATTTACATAAATTCTTTGTAGCAAATAAAAAAATAAATAATTAATTAATTAATCGACTCTTTGATTGAAAATTTTTTTAATTGTGAGAATTTTTTGGAGTAAACAATAAAATTAATAAATTATTTTTTAAAGTTTGAGAATTTTTTGGATTGAATGAGAAAATTAATGAATTAGTTAATCATCTCTTAAATAAAAAGTTCTTAAAAGTTTGAATTATTTTTGAAGTCAATAAAAAAAAATGAATGAATTAATTAATTAATTATCTCTTAAATTTTTTTAATAAATGATTATAAATATAACTTGATATAATCTAAAATTAATATAAAAAAAAAACAATATATGATTGAGTAATTTATGATATTGCCCTCTTAATGAGCTCATTGTTATTACTTTTTTCTCATCAATCTCATATAACCAATTTTATATACTTTATCTAATTTAGTATATTTCTATATATTACAATGTATTACCAAATTCAATTTTTTATAAACATTTACAAATATCACATAAATTAATAATCTCTAATGCCCGTGCAACGTGAATAAAAATAGACTAGTTATATAACTACAAATAATTTTGACATCATTATGTAGAAGGACCAATTTATAATTTTCTCAAATTAAATTTGCGGTGTAAAGTATATTTTAATAATTTTATATTAACGTTTTACACGGAATATTGTAATGCAGATCCACGCTCTGGTGTGGGTTTTATATATAAACAACAAGTTACTATAAATTAATGTCGATGTTTTATAATTAAAAAAATCTTGGCATCTGATAATTAAGTACCAATAACTGACAATTTTTATATAAAAAATTACCATCCTTTTATTGATTATATGACATATTTGTTGGGTTGGAGTTATGAACGTCCTATATTGAATAAATTTAAATTATAAAAAGAATGAGCAAAATATTATTTTGATTCCATACTTATCAATATTTTTAATTTGATTTTTCATTAATTTTTAGTATTAATTTGGTGATATACTTATTAAAATATTATTAATTTGATTCCTTATTTATCAATACATTTTTAATTTAGTCCTTTGCTAAGATCTAGACTAAATATAAGAATGTTAAATTAATAAGAGACCAATTTAAAAATCAACTAATAAATAAAAAATTATAATAGTATTTGTCATAAAAAATATATAACCAAAAGAAATTTATAAATCTAATATCTTAAAATTTAAAGTCAACATGTAACGTCAAATCCACTTACATAAGTTTTTCTTCTAAGTCTACGTCTGTGTTGTGTGTCTACAAATATATATATATATATATATATATATATATATTAATATCTTTATTATTTAATTAAATTCTAACAAGCATATAATTTTTTAATTATATTACAATACATGTATAATTACAATAAATAACTATATAGAATTATAATTAATTAATTTTATATATGTAATATGTTAAATAGAGATATATTATATAATTAATGATCATCTTGACCCTGTTTTTTGAAAAAATAAATTACAGCGTGCTCTTACGTACCGTAGTTAAAGTGTTTTATTCAATATTATATAATTGGCCAATCATCATTCAAACCATATGTGTGATATTTTAGATACAGACTTCAATTAAAATATATGTAAATGTTAAATTATTACCATATTCATTATTATATGTCTACCTCACTTATAATATTTAAAATAATTTTCACAGTGTACGTTCTGTTAGGATTAAGCTAACAAACTCTAAATGAAATACAATTAAACATCAATAATAATTTTGAAAGACTCTGAACAGTTTAAAATGCAAGAAATCATATTCTCAATAATAGAATTAATCAAAGCTTTAACTTTTACATGATTATTCCGATAAAAAAAAAAAATACCAAATACTTAAACAATAACTAAACAAAATAATTACATGAAAATTTATATGCTTTAAATAATTAATAGGAGGTAAAATCTAATTTAATAAAACATACCGACCATGGAAATATTTTTGCCCATAGAGATATAAATACCATTCAACTCAAAAAGTCTTCCTAGTGCCGAGCTTCTCGATGCATTCTCCATTTTGTCCAGTTAGTTGTTCCAATTAATATATATATATATATTAACTGCATGCAATTTTGGTTGTAATTTTTTGAAATTCTTCTTGGTTAATAATCTCGATATATCCTTTTTTTTTTTTTTTTTACCACAGCTTTTTACAAAATTTAGCTTTGATAGTAAAGCAATGCACAGCATTTAAACAATAAAACATAAATAATATAATACATAAAGTACACTCAAATTAAATATATTGAACACATGCCTGAAATGCTTGTGGACATTTATATATATTGTTGGTGTCCTACATGTCTCCACATGATGTTTAGCTAATATTGATGTACTATAGCTACTAGTAGGCTGCTCACCTACCCATTAATTCATTACAAAGCTTGTAGTGCTCAATATTTATATAATTAATATGTGTGTGTGTGTATATATATATATATATATATATATTAAGAATTAATTAACTTGACTTGCCTATATATATAAAAATTAGGTCATGGAAGTTCCTGATGCACTTATTTGGCTTTCTTCTGTTGCAAAATGTTACAGATAAAGCTTATCTAAGCACGTACATAATATTCTAGAAACCTTTATATTTAATCTGGGTATAATATTTATATATTTAATATGTGTGTGTGTGTATATATATATATATATATATTAAAAATTAATTAACTTGACTTGCCCATATATGTAAAAATTAGGTCATGGAAGTTCCGAATGCACTTATTTGGCTTCCTGTTGCAAAATGTTACAGATAAAGCTTATCTAAGCATGCATGAATCTTACATAATATTCTAGAAACCTTTATATTTAATCTGGGTATAATATTTATATAATTAATATGTGTGTGTATGTGTGTGTATATATATATATTAAAAATTAATTAACTTGACTTGCCTATATATTTAAAATTAGGTCATGGAAGTTCCTAATGCACTTATTTGGCTTTCTGTTGCAAAATGTAACAGATAAAGCTTATCTAAGCATGAATGAATCTTACATAATATTCTAGAAACCTTTATATTTAATCTGGGTATAATAGCAGCCAAGAAAGCAAATCTACGGTCATAATTAAGAAAAAGAAAGAAAAAAAGATATACCGGAGATTGAGCTATTATAATGAGTGATTTATATTTGGACAAGAATGAAATGAGTAGATACTTGGAATTTAAGAAGGATGCATTATCATAGAGACATTGACTAATTCCTATCTAATTATAATTATATAGTTATAATTAACATCAAATCCCCCTCTAGATACTGCACCCATGTACATTATGCAATTTCACGTCACAATGTCTGTCATTATAACAAATATAAGAAGAATATTCTGTAAAATAATTCAGAGGCCGTAATAAGTTTTAAATTGAACCTATATATTTATAATCATGACCACTAAAGGTGTCAAAATGAGTTCATCTAAATGTGTTAGTAAGTTAAATAGGTCAAATTGTTTAATATACTTTAGTTTGATAAGCAATCATGTTTAACCCAACCAAAAGATTTTAAAAAATTTTGTAAGGAAAAAATCTCAAATAAAATATATAATTATTAAGCCCAATATTTAATTCTAATATAAAAATTTATTCATGTGGTTTATTGCTGATCAAATATTATATATTTAAAAACAAAACAAATATAAATACTACTTGGAATTATGTAAAATTAAACTTTTTATAAAACTTCTTAAATAAGCTAACCTATCAACTTACATAATTAATATATTTAACTCTGAGTTTAGTAAATAAAGTTAGTTTAACCCACTTATATTGAATAAGTTAAAAATTATAACGAACACATTATTTTAGTAAGTTAATTACAGCTAAAATGATTAAAGAGTTGAAAAACTTGTGTGTATGTGTTTGTGGGGGTGTTTTAGAAGCAAAAGTTTTTTGTTTATCTAAATCTTTAAAGAATGATACCGAAAAGACAACACTTTATTTTTTTTCTCAAATACAAGATTTTATCGAAACTAAATTATATAGTTCAAGATTAATTGCAAAAATGTCTCGCACAGATCTCAGATCGATCGTGCAGCAAAATCCACCTTAATTAGCCATTTGAACTCGTGAACTTGCTCTATTTCTTGCTACAAAACTTAAAAACCAATGTGAAATAATATTTGAAGGGAATACTATGTTCTGTCAACGTAATTAATACAGTTGAATTTCTATAAATTGATTCTTTTAGTATAATAGAATTATTAATTAATCAAGATATTATTAGTATAAAACTAATAATTTATTAATTTATTTTTTTAATTTTGAACTTAATTAATGTACATGATATATATATATATATATATATAGTGATTATATGAATATATTACCTCAACAAAAAATTACAAATAAATATTGTTCTACGTATCTCTGTAATCTCCACAAGTTAATTAATTCTATTTGATAAAGTGATCCATGTACCCATCCAATATTTTTGCAACAAATCAAAATTAAATTCAACATATAGCTAACTACTTTGTTCAATCGAAACAAGCTTATGAATGCAATTAATTTGATTAAATAGAAATTATGGATCTACCTACTTTTGCCGCAAAATAAAATTACATTCAATGTGTACTTAATAATATATTTCATGAAAGTTAAATTAAATAAAAGTATATATAAAAAGAGAGGTTGAAAATGAATTCTAATGAGACACTCATTAAAAACAAATAATATTTGGAACGATATTTTACAAAAGTCTTTTAATTTAATCATATATATATATATATGTGTGTGTGGAACTTTAATAGTATTAATTCATATATCAAGCAAGATCTATATTTTTTTTTATCAAACAAGATCTATATATTTATTTTAAAATGTATTTTTTTAATAAATTTACTGAATTATTATTTTATTACAATGGTCCCATATCAGAATCGGTCAAAACTGTTATTTAATAAAAAGTTATTAATTAATCAGGTATTAATTTATTGAGACTATATATATATATATATTTGTATTGCTAGGTTAGAATTATATATTAAAATTACAAAATTAACTCTGAGGTCTATGGACCAATTTTCAGTAAAAAAGGAAAAAAGGCATAATTCAACTCATATAATTCATATAGGCTAATTTTTTTTTTTTTTTTTATAAAATCTTGGCTAATCTGGTCAATTACATGCGCAAAATATTCAATCAGATCATAGAAGTAAATTTATTGATATAACTATGATTTGATTTAATTTATCGCTTTCACCAAAAAGCTGCATGAAAAGTGATCAACATTTTTCCATGGAAATGACTGAATGCCAATTACTTTCTCGACGATCGCGCCACACTATGTCAACATTGATCCTAAAATGGGAACAGCTAAGTATGAAAAATGGCATACAGGTGTACAAAGAGAATATTATTTAAAATAAATGTATTATTTTAAAAGATATACGTATTATTTTTTATTATAAATTTAAAAATCTTGAGACTTTGCTTTAGATTCTTTTTCTTATGTGTTTTTAAAATTTTAGATTATAGTCCTTCAAAATTAGGTCATTCAAAATTTTTTTTATATATTTAAGGCTTCTATAATAAATATATTAAATTTATAATATTTACTTGAAACCTTCCAAGACGTTAGTTCATCTATTATTTTTTGGTGGTCAATTTAGTTCAGCTATTATTAATCATAATGAATTGGTTAATTATTATAATTTTCATCATTAAATCAATCATGCCTATTAACGGTTTTCAAGATAGATTATTATTTTCAATCCTTCAAACTCTCTTACAATCAATTAATTATGTTATATATGGAAGTAGCTTTGAATCATATTAGAATAAATGTAGCACAAAATTAAAAGAATCCAGTGCTTCTATAACTATAATATCAAATCATCAGATCGAACTGAGTGATCTAACATTAGAATGAATTTTCAGTTTTCTTTATATATATATTCCATTTTTGTGACTGAAATTTATTTGTACATTAATTAATTTTTTTTATCTGTTATTACGCTATTTTTAATTTATATATACTCGGGTGATCATAGATTCAAGGTTTCACACTATATATAGCTGGGTCTTGGCGTCGTCCAAATATTTTCCGATCCATGAATCATTTCTAGTGATTGATTACTCAGGCACACCACAAAGTAATTCAACTTTTGCAGACATAATTCATAATTAATCACCAGAAACAATCTAGTTGATCTGCACAGTACGTAGTTGAAGACTTAAGAAGTAAGCATTCAGTTATATCACTTCAATTCCATAATATATTAGTCAATGTTCAACATATAATCAACAAGGAAGATTGGCATGCTTTTGCGTTGTAAATTTGCTGTGTTTCTCATTTTACCAGCAATATATATATATAGTCGTCGATGATCTATGAATTTTGTAGCTGTTTCTTAGACGTTTTGTCTTTGCTTTGGAAGAGTCCTTATTAACTGGTCACATGATGTCCTATGAGTTGTCTTTTACTTTCTTCGCTTGTTATTTCTCATTTACACATTACGTGTACGTTCTCATTTTTAATTATTCAAAAGATTTGTAATTGAGCGCCCTTTTGATGATTTTTTCCCAACATCTCGATTGAATATAATTTTACTATAAATAGTTTTAAAAAATGATTCTTTATAATTTTTTTCGCAAGCTTTGCTAAATTATAGAAGTCTAAATTGTTTGCAATATGAACAAGCTTTTTTAAAAAATTAAATTACATATGCGTTGGATTGAAATAAATCAAATGGTTCACATTAATTTCAATTCTTAATCTCTTAATATGTTTTAACATTAAATTTCTAATCAACTATATATATACAGAAAAATACAATTCTTTAAAATATGTCTTCTTAAAGAATTATTGTATCTGTACATTTTTATAATAAAAAAGATTACATATTTAAAAACTGAAAAAAGAAAACAAATGTTTATGTGTGGACGTATCCCTCTCTTTCTATGAAAAACTTCTTCAATAATGTTTCTATAGAGCCTAGTGTCTGCTTGAGATAAATTTTAGAATTGATTTAACATATTTTGTGTAGCAAACATATAGCAGAGTAAATATCACCTCACAAAAAGTGTAAATAACAGACTTTATTACATATATTTTAATTTAACACACACACAGACATATGTAACATATTATTTTTTGGTGATTTCCACTGTTGATATACATTCGTATGTGATAGACTTTATTAAAATCTGTACCAAAAAAGTTGCCTGACTAGAATTTTTTTTAACCTATTTCGAGACCTAAACGCATGCTTGAGCAACCCAACTCTTATATGTACGTTTTGCAGCCTATAGCTCTATAAAGAAAATATTATTTTGTTGTTCTTCTCATTGAAGCTTTCCCCAGTATGTTTAACTTCAACTTCGGAAAGTCTAGGGTTATTTAGTATCTTTCATATCATTAGGTTATGATCAGTACAATGCCAGTTAATATCTCAGTCCAAACTTCATATGATATGAGGCTTCATTCACATACGATTATGGACTTGTTCATACCGACAAAATTAATTAATTTGAATGCCTCTGCACATAAATGAGTTCAGATCACCGATGTAATTAATATGCTGTAATTATTTAACAGTACATATTAAATTTGTTGTACTGTCTGATAGTTTATATCAAATTAAAAATCATTAACTTCGATAACTTTTTGAAATTTAATCTTACAAATGCAAATGATTAAAAAACCCGATCTAGCCGTTGTTAATAAAATTAAAGCACCTAGTGTAAATACATACTACATGAGAAAATCTAAAATTGCACATGAATATAGTCAAAATATGAAGAAAATTAAGGTAAGTGGAAAGAGAGACGAAGCCATAAATAAGTACAAAAAATAATAATATAAAATTAAGTATATACGTGATTCTTGCTGATTATATGTAATCAGTGAATTAATCTGCCATTGTGATGGTGGTTTGAATTTGGAATTCATGATACACATTTTGTGCCGATTGGATAATTAGGTGCACACCCAACATATCATGAATCTCACAATAGAGATTCACAAATTAGTATTAATCCTTAAGTTACGCTGTTACTGGGTGCAAAATCAAAAACATGATTTCGAGCTGAAGAAGAAAAGGTAGCATGAAAAGAAATGTGTCATTCTCGACCAAATAAAATGTTCTAAGTACTTTTTACGCGTTTTTTTTTAAGTATTGTACGAAACATCTGACTTTGAACCACCAGTTCATGTGTTAAACATGATCATGACCATAAGAAATCAGGACTTCGAAGCTATAATGAGTAAAAACTAGTGAGACTAAGAAGAAAATTTAAGTTTGGTTATCCAAAATATTATATCAAGAATTAATCGGTAAACAAAATTGTAGTACTTCTGTAGAAGACCATTTTGTCTCTTTGGAAATGGCGGGGGGACTATTTTTGTTTAGTGATGAATTTCTAAAATCTTATTTTGTCACACCAAATTTCCAATGGATCAATTTGTCGTCAAGACAAAACATATGGAACCAAATTGATTTATTTTTCCCTCTTTCTTATAGATACATGTATATACATATACATGGATGAAGCCACGCAGATATATATTACTACCCTCATAAGTCATAACACTTGATCAATTAAATTTCATGTTAATTATACTTATAAACATGATGGTCTATATATAACAAATACTCATGGTCTTTCACATGGATTTACATATATAAATATCTGTACTCTCCATGATATCTTCAATCTACAACCTCTTGATTTGTACATTCCTTTTAAATTAACTTGTAATTGTTATAATTATGTACTACTGCCTACAAGAACAGGAGAACCAGGCCAAAGAGCAATTCATTGCCCCAAGAACTTATCAAGTCCCTTGAGACCCAACCCAGAACACCGTGGTGGTTTCCGGGGTCGGCGAACACCGTGGGCAGCACGTTAACGTTATGATGAAAGAGCAATTCTCTTCCCTTCTCCATCAAATTAGTCATCACTTCATCCATCGGAATCTGAAACTGAAATCCCTCTTCTTTATTATCACTACCGTTGGAATTGGAGCATTGCAGGATGCAGCCTATATAGCTCTGTAAGTCATGAACGCAGGAAGGGTTTTGGACGCTAAAGAAATCGAGCAACAGCTCAACCCCAACATGAGCATAGCACGAAAATCCCAAACCAGAAACCCTAAAATTCTCATTGAACACCACCCCAGGAAGCTTTGTGATGGGATCGTTCACATTCGCTATCCTCAGCACTTTGACGCCTAACTCTTCGCACCGATTTTTGAAATCTAGGTTTCCGACACGGGGGCTTCCGAACGAGAAAACCGTGACAGGTATTTCGGTTTTATGTCCGTTATTTGTGTTACCTAGTTTGTTCAGTCCGAGCTCTGCGACGTCGTAGGCGAGCAGGAGCGCCAATGCGCTTCCCATGCTATGACCCGCCATTGTTAGGCTAATATTTTCGCCTTTGTATTTGTTGAGCAACCTCGAAACCTCTGAGAGTAGCTGTTCCCGGCAACTTCCGAGACCGAATTTCGACGTCGACATTTCGTCGGAGGTGTAGAGAGAGAGAAACCCGGATTCCACCTTCACGTCGGGACGCGGGTTATGTGGGTCGAGCTGAGCCGGCGTCAGCGAGCTCATGAAGTTCGCGACCCATTCTTGGCTCGTCACAGTTCCCCGGAAAGTTATGACGATGTCGCGCCGGCCGAGTCGCCGCGTGGCATCATCCGAGGACACGGCGACGAAGCCGATCCATCGGCCACAGGAGGAGGAGGAGGAATTCTGGATGGGAGTAACAGTGGTGATGTCAGGAGTGGCGTAGATGTACTTGACGACTTCATAACCACAGTCTCCCATCCCTATCTCGTCTAACATCCGCTTCTTGCCATACTTGCAGTTCAAGAAGCGTTTTGAGGCGGGGTCGAGATCGAAGGCCTTGTAACAGGCGGTGACGAACTCGCCGTACCGAATAATTTCACGGCGAAGAAGAGGATGCAAAGGTTCTAGAAGGTTCTCCCAGTTGTTGCACCCTTGAACCTCTCTCCAGAAATCTCGTAGACTTACAGTACTAGTGGTATCACTGGCAAAACCAGAAGGTGCAGTAATAGTAGTACCAGCACTAGTTCTTACTATAGGCGTTACTTTATCAGGAGAAGAAGCTAATTCGATTGAGTGGGTAGGAGGATGATATAATTCAGTTTTCGATCTCCTGGGTAGTGAAACTTGTCCGAAAGAATGGGACTTTGGAAGGTTTCTCCAGCTCTCTTTGAATGTGATGTGATTTAATGAAGAAGATAAAGAAGCCATTAGACACAGAGAGAGAGAGAGAGAGAGAGAGAGAGAGAGAGAGAGAGAGTCGAAGTCTTGTGGGTAAATGAAGAGGCAGTGGAGTTATAAATGGAGTGTAGGAGAGAGAGAGAGAAGAGAGAGACAAAAGGCATGTTTGGCGAGGGGTTTGACCGGGATCTTCAAAAATTCCCATGGCCTCTTTTTTTAAGTGGTCGGTAATCGGGTACTCGGGTCATGGGTCGGGTCACAAGTTGCGGCTGGGTCTGATTTAATAGATGATTAATTAATTTGTGATTAAAGAATCATATGGCCCCATTATTTTATAATCTTTTCATTGAGGTTGACTTCAAACGAACAATTTTCTTTTCATTTCCTGTGTGCTTACAAAGTGAACATATCACAAAATTTGCTTTGTGACGTGTAATTGGGCTTCGTATGCAACCCCTCATACTGAAAATTTGCAGTTCCTCACTTATATTCAAACCGCATATATTTCTTGTCTGACATCTTACATTTGATTGATTATGTCATTTATTTTCTATGGCTTTTTGAGCCACGTACATCAAAATTTTTTTTACAATCCAACTATACATAAAATATTATATCATGATATTATATTTTTTGAGACTTGAAATGAATTAATTCAAGTTTTATTTTATTTTTGTAGAATTTCAGAATGAATCAATTTGAGTCTTTTTTTTAAAAAAAAATATATATATAAGTGAAATTTAAAAATTTTTATCACAAGTTTTTCTAACAACTTTAAGGGGATTTAAAAAATTATATGTTGAATTCCTTAGTTTCTTAAAAAAAAAAATTACAACATAATATAGATGAGTGAGTAAATGTCTATCTTTTTTTTTTTTACTTTTGACACAATCATATCTCACGCTATCTTTCATAAACTTATTTTTTAACACTTTATATTTTTCTTTTATCTTTAATATTTACTCAAACTTTATCTAATTTTAAGTACTTGATTATATTTCAAAATCTAAAACATAGACTAAATTATGTTAAAGTTTTAAATAATTAATAATTATTTTTTTATTATTTTAAAGCTATTTATTCTTCATATTTTTATAAATATTTTATATCTTATAAAATTAGTTTTAATAAAAATTAAATTTTTACACTGTAAAAATGATTCTAATTTTAATACAAGAATGATAATAATTTACTTATTGTTTAAAATAAATGTATAAATTAAGATTATTAATAAAAATATTCTAAATATTAATTTTATTTTTAATGCCACTTAATCTGCTTTACTCCACAACCACATGAACTAAGATGATTTTCGAAATTTAATTCCATATATAATAGATAGATATATAGGAACAAATACTCCAACAATTAATCCAAGGGAAGTAGCTTAATTTTGAAGATAAATCTTAGAGATATGGACCATACTATACTAAAATCAAAATCAGTACATTGAACTACTAATTTCAAGTTTGGTGCATTCCTAACGTTTTTTGTCCAATAAAAAAAAATAGTTAAGACTACTACATATATATATATATATATATATATATATATATATATATAGTTTTACTAAGTTATTGATTTGATAATTTGTATTAAAATCTAAAAAATAAAGCATAGCTCGAATATTTCACAAAACTAGATATATGTATTTGTTATATATATATATATATATATATATATATATATATATATATATATATATATATAGAGTCAATAATAAATTAGTTAAAAAAAAATGTAAGGACAAATAGGGGTTCAACTGACCCCAAAAGGTTTGTCTCAAGAATCTATAGACATAAAGTAGCCTATTATTAACGATGGCCCATCTTTTCCAATTAAATAAAACATAATGTTTTATGGGTGTGATCAATTTTGAAGACATAGCGGCCGGTGATCATAAAAAATAAATACTTTCACAAAATAGATCATAAATTGTACTTTAATTTAATTTTAATGTGGGGTTTTTCTGCCAAAATAATTATTTTTATGGTCAAAATTTAGCTCATGATATTATTTTATTCAATTATATCATCATTTTAAATTCCTTACAAATTTTTATTAGGATAAACTACTTATAAATTTTCTAAAATATAACTTAATTAGAAATTTATTTCACAAAAATTTTAAACATGGTGCTTTACCCCTACCCAACTAGCACAACATATTATAAATATTATATAGCTGTTAAAGTTATTGAAATTATTACTTGATACTTCATGGGTGTATCTCTCCACAAGATTTTTGTTTACCTACATTTTCTGTAAAGTTTCAAATTTTGAGGCGGATAATCTTAACTGATATGAAATATTTTATATTTTAATTTACAATAATTTCAAAGTATAAAGGATTATATTTTAAATTTTATATATATACTTAAATTATAATCAAACTATAATCATAGAGTTTCATATTTTTTTTCCTTTTATCATCTTTTCAGCCATCGTTTAAATTAAAAAAATAGAACAAAAAACATACGAAAAATAATAATTAATTTATAATAATTTAAAATCTTGAGTTGACCTTGGATTATTCTCATAAAAAAATCAAATTAATGAAAAGCAGATACTAAAAAAGAAGTATTTGATTCTTCTCAATTTAAAATATTTTAATTTTATAACATTAATATATATATATATTAAATAAATTTATTATTCAAGTTACTCTCACAATCCAAGTAAATTTTATATATCGAGATTAAAACCACTGCGGTAAGAATGGAGAAACAGAAGGAAACGCCGACAATTCATGGTGGCGTCCTTAAACTAATGGGAAATTGCAAAAGAGCACCAGGGACAGGGGCAGGCGGTATTTGACGCACGTGAGATGACACGTGACGCATTTCAACGTGGCGAGTAGACGATGCTGTCGCTGCTGTACTCGCGACACATTCAGTCAGACTTTACATAGACATAGAACTCTCCACAATACCAACATGGTGTGGCATCATCCTCCATCAATTCCTCTTTTGAAATTGCGGTGTCAACTTTTGACTGCCACGTCATTTCATTTTTTTTTTCCTTTTTCCTGTGTTCACATTTTTGTTCCTATTTTTCCCTGAAAGTTTTAGTTAATATTCATACTTGCTTGGTCTTCTGCTAGTTTGATATTAAACCAGTGAGAAGTTGGAGCTTTTTGTAAAACTTTTACATAATAAATTTATTAATTTATACAAATTTTGACACGGCTTAACCATTTAACGGGTAAAAACTGAAGCTTTTGACCAAGAACTTAATCTAAACTATTTTGAAATATAATTGTCGAGGAGATTAAGATCACAAACAAAAAATATATTGAAAATTATTTTCGTTTATTTTATTATTTTTAATGGCAATATTTTTAATTTTTCTCACAAATGTTCACTACAATCATATTTATGATTATAAAAAATCTCATCCCTAAATTATTATTGGTATTGGTGACCATGATGATGACAATTATAATGCCAACATGTCAAAATCAAGTATTGAAATTAAAACTGTATGTGACACAATTTTTTGGTTTTTTTTAATGTACATAATTTTTTTCTTAAATTTTGGGTAATTGTAAATAATTTCCTCGCCTTTAAACAATCCTCCTTAATTTGAAATTACGTAAAAGTAATCTCATTACTATTGGTTACTTCATTATTTACTTCATATTGAACTGTGATGCATGAAAGAATTATCACCACATAATGAAAAAAGAAAATTAACTATACAAAAATTGAAATTAAAAAGGCCCATTTTATTTAATATGTCACATCTATACTATAATCAAATTACATGTTAAAACATTTCAAAGATATTGCACAAACTTAAAAATTTAGGGTTTAGTGGAAAATTTTGAAAGTTGAGAAACACGTCCATGTATAGTGTAGCGGAATTCTATGTATGTTAGCCTTTTATTAAATTAAGCATGGAGTAATTAATGTTTATATGATTCTACTACATCTCATTGTAGTTATACATTGTTGGAATAATTAACTGTGTATTACTATGTAAAAAATGATTAGACAACATAATTGCTTCTTATAAACTCGATGTAAAGTAAATATCACAACTATTAAAATTACAAAATATTAAGGATTTGCTAACCAATAAGCACGAGTTAATAATTATTTATTACACATAATAAATAATTCTTAACTAATAAAATTAGTCAAAGATTATTTATTATACCCATAATTAATAATAAATGCTTGTAGATTAATTTCACTAGTTAAAATTAATTTATTATTAATAAATGTCATTAACTAGTATACTTAAAGGCAGTAATAGCAAAATCTTAACATTAATGATAAGGAGCCATGTTAGTAATTTTGGAAACAGTAATTAACTATCCATGAGACAGATGATTACCTTAGGAAAGATTTGAGAATAATGGTATATATTTTGTAGTTTTGCATTTGGATCTTTATGCAGGAAACAACTAGTATTAATTAATTACGAATTAATAATGTTGTAATCCATACAAAAGTCAAACTTAGTTTAAATGTTTGACTGAGTAGCTCAGAAACGAACATAATAAAGGTCCTAGAAAGTACAGGGTGGGAGGTCACGCACATTAATGCATATTATTTTATTAAGTCTTTTAAATTCCTTCATGAGGGACAGTGAGCTAAAGGCTATGAAAAGAGTGAGGCATTGTTGAATTAAAACCCAAATATTTTGTCATGACGATGATAACATAACATAACATTATTGTTGAATATTTATAATGATAGTTGTTGCAAATTCTTATGTGCTTTTTATGAACAAAATGGCTTGTATCATTTTTCAACTCCTCGCTTTCTTTTGTGGCCCACAATACGTGCATATATATATATATATATATATATATATATATATATATATATGCTATATTATTTTTCTTTCCCTAAGCTTTTGTCTCCCAAAGCATGATCCTACTGTACCTACTGCCACTAATTAAGGTTCAAGGAAAAGGCTGAAGCCTCAAAACCTTTTTTCTTGTCTGAAATTAATATTTATAATTGACTTCCGATGTTTAAGTCTTGATGATATCATTTCAAATCCATAACGCATGCACATACAGATATTGATTATTTCAATTATATTCTTATTATTATTATAGAACTCAATATATAGTGGGACTTTATCTGGCTGAAATTTTAGAAGAAAGTAACACAGCCAATTAATTAGAGGGTGGTGGATTAGGTGGTTATTATCAGAAGTTGGAAGAATTTTATTCAAGAATAGTGATATATATATACATATCTACCAATTAATCTGTGTGTGTTTTAGTTAACGAGCTACGTACGTAAATTCTATGCGTTAGTCATGGACTTGGAAAACATAAAATATACAATACGTACGTACATAACTTACTTTTATTAATTTGTTCCAAAATATTGTCACTGTTATTTCTCTGGTCTAAATCACGAACTTGTTTGTCTTCAACAGATCAAACTCTTTTTCCCATTGTACTGAAATCGAAAAGCAAGTTAGTTACCCACGAAAGGAATTCAAAAAGTTGTAATCAAATTCGCTTCTCATTTAATACAAAATTAAGTCTTGATGTCAAAAAAATTTTTTGAGTCAATCATATATATATAATTTGCATGTCTTCAAATTAATTCATGTCTTCCAGGATGCACCCTCCCTAGTTAATCTTCATTAAGTGCTGCTTTCATATTAAAGGTCCTGTTGAACAGTGCAATATAGTCGTTTGACGGAAAAAGTTACGCTCATATACCTTTATGTTGGTATCCAATGTCAATGCATGATCTTGGATTTTTCTTTTCCTTTGAATCATGGTCTCTTTTCTCATAGAGTAAATCTAGGACGATATAGAGGAAGCTGCAAGTATCACTTTCAGAAAGACAAATACAATTTGGCATGAACTCCATGACTGCATGTTAATACGTATATGCTTCAACATCTGTCTAGTCATCTTTCCATTGACCATTAATCAAAGTTTTACATATCAAATGTAAAAGGAAACACATTATTCAAAAGCTCAGAGCCTCCATACATCCATTGAACGAAATATTCCAGTGTGTTGCCTTCGGTGTTCAGTCCAGGATTTGCTTGTGTTATTCAACACTTTGAATTTAAAGTTCATAGACCAATTTAATGGGTCTTTATATAGTACTACATCTATGTATTCATCTCGACATTTTGTGATTAAGATATATATATTAAAGGTGGCGTATGTTTAATGGGTTCGTACCCAACACTATGTGGTAGGGTCGGGACCTAATCAAAGTTTTACACTTTTCCTCAGTGAGAGACTAGGAGTGTATATTCATATTCTTTATAAACATGTATATATATTATATATAGTCTCCCTGTTCTTTTCTTTTTATAAAAAGAGATCAAAATGAATAAATTATAGAAAACTACTTTGTGCATGAGAGCTAGCTAGCTAGCTAGTACATTACATGCACTGAACCATGAATACCAATAAATGAATAAATATAGGAAGCTACTTAGAAAGTATATATGTAACAATAGAGGAATAGGATAGTCAAATTCAAAAGCCAAGGATATATAGGTAGCCCCAGAAGAATGAATTCTAGTAGTTATTTCTATCATTAGACAAATTAATTAATGAATGTCATTTTTTCCAGTTTTGCTTTGTATTCTACATGTTTTCAAACTTCCATGAATTGATCTTATTAAAAAAGAAAAAGGAGAGGGATAATGGAACACCATGTACGTCACCACGGGTATCAGCAGAAGATCGAATCCGAATTTTTAGCATTTATTTCCATTAATTATTGTTGAATATTCTCCTTTGCTTTGTTCGAAGAAAGATATTCAAACTCAGAATTTTGAAATTTCAAATTCCAAAAAATAAAGGTAATTAATTAGTGAGAAGCCTCCGAGTGCATCGTATTTGTGGATTCACAATAAGGAGAAATGTATGTAGATCATTAGGCCATCCAAAACTAATAAATTAATAATTAGTTCATTTTTAACAAAGAAAAAGATTCCAATTAACGTTTAATATATATTATATTTAATTAGCAATAGCATGTGCTGTCCATTTACATATATATATATATATAGCTAGAGGCTAGAGCACCATCTAAAAGATGTCATCTAATTAATATATAATAAAGTCTGCGCATGCATAGTGCTTATTATTAATTCTGGAGATAACCGTTGTATTAAATTGATGTGAATGAAATAGACGGAATTGATGTTATATATTATTATCTTTCAAAGAGGATCAAAGTGTATAATAATTTATTTTTAATTAAGCAGTAATGCAACAAATATATGTATTCACATATTCTTTTGTACGAACTTCGGTACAGGTATATACTTTATGTGCTTATCAATTGAGAGCGTGTTTTGCTGATAATACAGAATTATTAAAAATTAAGCATAGCTGTTTCAAACCTTCATTATATTGATAAACGTACTAAAATTAACTATGCTAGAAATTAAGTTGTGCCAAACCATGTTACCCATTACTTGAAATTGTGGTTTCAAAAGAAATTGCTGGTTTAAATCTAAATTTAAAATTCTTTACCACATGCGGCTATCAAATTTAGTCTAAATTATTAGATTACGTACTTTTTTTAATATTAACAATTAGATCAATATATTTCTTAATAAATATAAGAATATATATATATATATATATATATATAATTGTATATAAAATAAAAGCATTATATTAATCATCGTGAAGTAGCGTATTACATGAATAACGTTTCAACGCCAAAAGGAACGTGGATGTCAATTTCTCATGTAAAAGTAGGTATATTTACTTTATATACTATAAAAATGCAAATATATATATATGTGTGTGTGTGTGTAGTAGAGTAATTGATCTTTCTCTTTTTTTGTTTTTTCGAAAGGGGTATTTAATTTAGGGCTTTGTGAACGTTAATTTTTGTGAATTATGAAATAAGGCCCAACACAGCCAATAGTCTGAAAATTTGGGCCTTAAAAGTATAATTTGGGATAAGCCACATGCAAATCGCTTTGTTTTTATTCCTTCTTTATTTTAATCACATCTACCATCTTAAAATTGCTTCATTATAATACAATATACTAATTGATTAAACCTCACAATACTACAGATAATTTCATGTGTGACTTGAGAAATTTGATTTTTCCTTTTCATTTATAGTGGATCGAGAGGCACATGCTCATCTGTGTCATCTTTATCGGAACGACATTTTCATTAAAGTGATCACTTCCTAATAACTAAAAGTCTTTGAGGATAACGTGTGAACAAATTAATTGCTGTCGCTTATGTCAGACCTAGGTTTGGTGCAGCTAGTGATGATGATCACACAGGCCATAAACCCTAATATAGTTAATCAATGTTGGCGTCCTAAACAAGTTAATTTATATGTTTCTCTGCTCAAGTTAGTTGACTTCAAAATTTGAGGTGATCAGCACTAAATAAAATTATCCTAAATGTAGAAAATATTAAAATTTAATTGATGTATAATTTGGTCTTGATATATTTTTATTATTAAAAAATAACTAAAATGTGTACAACCCTCAAAAAAATTGGGTCTATGTAGATCATAACTCTGATTTTGAAAATTTGATAATTGATTTTAGAAACTTTACATGTAAGTAACACTTATTATAAATCAAAATTATTGGATTTATCAGTAACAAATATATAGAGTTTAAAGGGGTCATTCTTCAACATACTGCTAACGAGTACTTTTAGGGTGCTAGTAAATGATTGTTTTTGTATATAATAAATAATTTTTAATTAATAAAATTACTCTATAAATATTTATTATTATTGATAATTAATACTAATTTTATTTATTAAAATTTATTTATTATGTGTAATAAATAATCTTTAACACGTGCCCTAAAATACTCATTAGCAAAACCTATGAATAAATTCACTAATAATGAAAATAATCTAAGTGTGAGAAAGAAAGAAAAAAAAAAAAAAAGAGGAGAAGAACCCATTGTTGAAGTCAAAAGATTATTTTTACCTGATTTAATAAATGGCATTAATTTCAACTTTAAAAAAGCATTGCTAAATTAACTATTTGCTGGGTATTTTAGGGACAATTAGTGGCATGTTCTTTGTCATGATATAATATAAAACCAGCAAGATGTGATGTATATGCTCAATCCACGTAGGAATTCCCTTATTGTGTTGGAAAGTACAAGCATTATATTTTGATCCAGTTTATGATCCTCTTTAATTATTGTCGTTTCCTCGACAAACTTTGTCGTTCACTTTGGTTATCGTGTTCTTTGGTCGGAAGATAATGCTAGAAGAAGCTTGTTAAACATTGACCTTTTTTGACATCTTTTGACATTACACTTCCATTGTTTGTCTCTTAGTCTAATTCTTACTTTTTTTTGTTCTTAATTTTTTTAGAGACAGAAAGATAAAATGGAGAAAGGAGAGAATGATTTCAGATCGATTTAACGTTTTAAGCGTGCGTTCTCAATGTTTATGATTATCTATATGGTTAATATTATTCGGTTCTCAATTATTGTGAATAACTTTCAAAAGGTTTCAACTTCTCAAAAGATCGATGTCATAAAATTGGGACATACACCATTGTCTTTAATTAAAGTAAAATGAAACCCTTTATTAATCTTTGATTATTAATGTGAATCCGAAATTAGCATCTAATAATCCAAAAGATGATCGATCAACTCATGTCAAGCCTCCTTTAATCCTTTTGTTTATGAATAATAATCCATTGTTGATGTCACCACTTTGTTTTTTTTTTATTTTTACTAAAATTCTATTTTGGCTATTTGTATGGGGGTATTTTTAGTTCAGTCCCTTACATAACTAATTTTTAGTTTGACTTCTTGCAAATAAAGTATTTTTTAATTTATTCTCTCATAAAAGTATATTCTTATTTTGATTTATTACATATGAGTATTTCTTAATTTAATTTTTCATAAATATAACTTTTAATAATGGTGTTCCAAAAATCTATGTTAATTCCAAAAAAAATATGAAAAACATTATTAATAATGATTTTAAAAAAATTGACATAATAAAAAAAATTAAGAAAATCTGAATTAATTGAACTGTCTATTTCTCAAATTTATACTTATCTATATGGCTAATGTAAATAACTTCTCAAAAGAAGTCATAAGATTGAGTCAGACATATGGGGTCTGTATATGTAAACATATCCTTAATTAAAGTAATTTGATCTTTGATTATTAATGTGAATCCGATCGACATTGCCATCTAATAAACCAAAAGATGATCAACTATAATGTCAAGTCTCCTTTTGTTCATTAATATGAAACCATTGTTTATGTCACTACTTGTACTTTTCTTTTTTTATAACTAAAACTCTACTTTTGGCCATACATGATAATTATGTGTTGTCATTTTCTTTACACAAATAATAATATTAATAAATATAAAAATACATTACAATTTAAATTTAAATCTTAAATCCCTTATTTGTGTTATTCCATAAACTCTAGTCAAATTAAAAAATTAAAATAATTCAAATGACAAGTTTTAAAAATTTCAAAAAATTTAAGAAATAATAGTTTCAACAAATAGAAGTATCATATTCAAGTTGTCTTAAACATCAATACATTTTGTCCATCATGTGTGAAGCCTTCATAGTTGTTTATTTCTTTTGTGTATGTAGGGTATTTTAATCAATTTTGTTTTCACTAACCTAGTATGTCAAAAATTCTTATATTTGAAGTATAAACCAAGACAGACTCATCTAAGTAATAATTTAATCCTAACTTAATATTATTAGTTGAAACAGTATTTTATATGTTAAAAATAGTTGCATTTTCTAATTTTTTGTCATCACAAGAGAATTCACATTTGTCAAATTTAAATATGTAATAAACTTACTACTAAGAATACATGTATATAAAAATCTTAAAATATTTAGGCAAAATTATTAGGGATGAGGACCTTATGGAGCAAGAAGCATGATCCTTGTTTTTATCTCAAAACAACATTTGATAAGATTTTCCCTTGTCCCTCTTCTCCTAAAAGAAAATAAAAATTCAAATGTACATTTCTAAATGGTGTAATCCTTGTAGACTCCGCCATTTGTTAGATATATTTAATTTTAAAAACTAAGTTAAAAAATGCGTGGTTGTCATGATAGATTTTGAAGTTCCACATTAGATAAATTTAAAAACTTTGAAACTTATATGAATGAATATTCATATCTTTTTATATTTTCATTAAATGGTTTTAATTTATAATTTATTTCATATTTTAATTATTTATTTAATTTATTTTTTGTTTAAACTTTAAATGTTTATGATTTCCCATCATAACTTTTTTGTCTAAAAGTTTAAATAGATATAAATTTTCACAATAACACAATTTTTCATAAAGAGTTGTATCCGTATAAATTTTATAAATAAAATATGAGAATGTTAAGAAAAATTAAAAACTAGTTTCCCCTTCTCTGCTAAGAATTTATACTCTATTCCTTTAAAAGTTTTTTAGAGACTAAGATTTTAAAAGTTGCTATTTGCATATCATTATATGGTTGAGATAAATCTTATGAGTGATATGTAATATGTCTGCAGTAAGCATAATAAAAACAAATATTATATTAAAGATAATGGAGTAAATACAGTACTATTTTCATAGTTTATGTGTTTCGAATACATTTTCTTCACCACTATCCCTATTTTTTGCTATTTATAAATGGGTTAAATTTAATT
Source organism: Delonix regia (assembly GCA_037074485.1). Taxonomy (NCBI): domain Eukaryota; kingdom Viridiplantae; phylum Streptophyta; class Magnoliopsida; order Fabales; family Fabaceae; genus Delonix; species Delonix regia. The sequence goes on from CM073451.1 coordinate 30,924,440, forward strand.
TAGTCTCTTACGTGTTTATTTTTTTTAACTTGTCTCTAATAAATAAAGTATATATCAGTTTACTCTATTAAATATAAAATCCTTATCAATAATTTCAATGTATAATGCATAAACCAAACAATAAATATATTGCATTCAATTTATCCGATTTGACATGGGAGGGAGGCAGAGGCTAGAGCAAGTGTGATTAACCGACCAGAAACGCGTGTGCTCCAAATCTCGTTCTCACGTGGAAATGTTGATTTATTTTCAATTTCATCGTTTTGTTCGTCAACTCCGTAATTCTTGCTACCATCACAAAAGTTAGATAAACTCTCCCCACCATAGTCCACAATACATTGCACGTGACGTGAAACTATTTTATCTCATGATTCATTGTGTACTTCCCACGTTTTTTTTTCGACTCTTCTTTCTCTCTTTTAACTAATCTCCCTCAGTTTGGGAAATGTCCCAATAACTACTTTGAGATAAAATAGTTTATATTTGAGGTAGTTTATTTGTTCCTACGTTTACATTGTCTTAAAAAAGTTTATTTTGTTATATATTAATATATTTTAAATTGACGGTGTTTGTAAGTATTAATAAAAAATTGATGTTAGTGTTATATTGTGATATAAATAAAATATTATAATTTAGAAAAAGTATATAAAATTAATTATGCTAGGTTGATGAGAAAGAAATATTCACAATTGTTCATCGAGAGAGCACTATTATAAGCTATTCAATTATATATTATTTTATTTTTTTTAATTTTAAATTATATCAAATTATATTTATAATTTTTTATTAAAAAATTTTAAAATTAATTAATTAATTCATTATATTTTTCGTTGACTTTAAAAAATATATGAATTTCAAAGAATTTTTAATATAAAAGTTAGTTAATTAATTTATTATTTTTCTTATTAATTCGAAATAATTCTCACAATTTGAAATATTATCAAATTATGAGACAGTTAATTTATTAATTAATTAATTATTTTATTATTTTCTCGTTGACTACAAAAAATTTATGCATTCAAAGAATTTTTGAGTTTGTTTAACAAAACATTTTTATTTGTTGACGGAGCTCTCACATTAAGGGGAGTTTACTTTGCTTATATATAATATATATTTTAAATAATAATCATATTATTTATTTTCCATAAAATTGTGTCAAATTAATGCTCTTTATTTTATGAGTAAAATAAATGAAAATTTTTTTTAGTTCCTTTTCTTTTTTCATATAATTTGTTTGATAAATTATATTTTAGTGTAGTGGGATTTGACTCCACAGTTAGAGAAGATGACGATTCCTATAATCATGGTAGGGATTTTGGGTGGTGGAGTGTTACTTTTGCCAACATGCAATTATTTTGGAATGATCATGCTATTGTACCTTTTTTTCCTTCAAGGGAGATCTCATCTCTTCTTATCTTTTTGTTCTTTGTATTAAAAGACTTTCCTAAATTATCTCATTAGCTATTGAGCATAAACATTGGGATCTTATTTCTTTAAATAGGAGGGAGCCTATAATTTCTCCCTTGTTTTTTGCTGATGATCATATTTTCTTTAATACCGCTTATACTCAACAAGCGCACATTATTAAGGAAACTTTGGAGATTTTTTGTAAAAGCTCAAATCAAAAGGTTAATAACTTAAAATCTGACATTTATTTCTTAACAAATGTCCTTCGAGATAATAGAAATGATATTAGTCAATTTCTGGGTATGAATCAGACTGATAATCTGGGAAAATATTTGGATGTTCCCTTTTTTTCATGATAGATGCTTATATAGAGATTTCCAATATCTTATTGATAGAATTATCAATCGTTTGAATGGCTGGAAGGCTAACACCTCTTCGCTTGCTGAGAGAATCATTTTGACTCAGTGAGCCCTTACTTCCTTCCCTATTTATGTTATGCAAACTACAAAAATCCCTCTTCAAGTATGTGATCATATGGATAAAATTTGTAAAGATTTTATCTCAAACAACTTCACAAATAAGAGAAAGATTCATTTAATTAGTTAGGATAACATTTGTAAACCCAATAAGTTTGGTGGTTTGGGTTTTCAAAGAACTTGGGATTTCAACCAAACCTTTATAATGAAGCAAGTTTGGAACCTTATTTATAAGAGAGAAGATCTCTGGGTGAAGGTGGTTTTGCAGCAAATATAGTTGTTCTGATGCAATTATTTCGATTGTTCATTAATGTAGTACCACATCTAATTTCTGGCATAGAATTGTTCAAATCTGGGTGCTTTTTTACTGTAATCTCATTTGACGGCTTGGGAATGGTTATTCGGTAGGAGCCAAGAGTTCATAATGTTGAAGATTTGCTACCATCGATGTTGATGATAATATTCAGGATAAGTTAGTGGCTGATTATGTTATTGAAAATGGGAATTGGGATGTGTTCAAGCTTCAGCAAATCCTTCTTGCTGATTGTGTGGAGCTTATTATTTTTCTGAGAGTTTTCCCCTTAGTTGAGGATATTGACTCTGTGGCCTAACTTCCAAATATTATAGGTATGTTTTCTTGTAAATATGTTTTTGATTCTTGTTTTATAACTAATTGGAATTTTCAGGATGATCTTTTTGGTAAGATTTGGAAAATGTATGTCCCTCAACGTATTCGAGCCTTTATGTGGCTTGTTGCGAATGAAGCTTTTCTTAATAACAGTGCTCGTCATCATTAGTTTTTGGCTACTTCTTCTTCTTCTTCTCTTTGTGGCTCGGATGATGAAATAGTGCTCCACTCTATTTGCGATTGCATTATAACTAGTTTAGTGTGGAAGAGCATTGTACCTGGCTCTCTTCATTTGGATTTCTTTTAAGGAGATTTTACTTAGTGGTTAGATTCGAATCTTAATAAGAAAACTTATTTCTTTAATGGGGTGAGTAGGCTGCATGCTTTTCCTTTTATTTGTGCTGAAATTTGGTACGTGAGAAATATAAGAATTTTTAAAGGGGGTTAGTATTGAGTTTACTAGTTTCTTGAGGTATTTGGTTACGTTGGTTCTAGACTATCACCAATCTTTTTCTCTCCTCCAACTTGCAAAAAGAACCGTCAAGGATTTCACTATTCGACATATTCATTGGATTCCCCCCTCCTAATCATGCTGTCAAACTTAATCCTGACGGCTTTGTGTCATATCAGGGGTCTGTAGCTTGTGGTGGTCTGTTAAGAGATAACAGGGGCAATTTTATCAAAGGTTTTAGTGTTAGGATCTTAAACTACACAATTACTAATGTTGAATTGTGGGGCTTACTTTACGAGCCCAAAATTTGTTTTGAATCTAGTTATATAGTTATAAGTCTATCATTGTAAAACTTGATTCCTTGATCATGGTTAAGATGATTTAAAATTTATAGAGTAATTTGCATGGAGGCTTTCATCTAGCTTGTGCTATTAGATGTTGGTTGAATTCAAATTGGCCTGTCTAAAATAGTAGGGATTTTGGGTGAAATTTAGAAGCTAATGATAGTTTAAAAAGGGATTTTACAAAATAGGAAAAACTAGGAGGGTTTTCTAAGATAGAAAACAATGGATTTTTCTTTTTTCTATGACAATTGGACCTATAATAATAAATAGAATTGAGACCATATAACATGGGCCACTATTCAACTAAAGAAGGCTTCATGATGTTGTGATTTTTTAAATTAAAAGAATAAGATAAAATTTTTTGTGCAGTATTATGATGTGGAGTATTAATTTAATTAAATTTTTTTATATAAAAGTAAAAATCTCATACATGATAAATATTTATTAAAAAATTAGTTAATTAGACTAATACATTATATTAATTATTATATAGATGTATTAGTATGATTCATAATTTTTTCCAATCACCACACACCCGTACTGTTGTCAAATCATCATCCACGAAGACAGGGCTTGTTCAGCTTTGGGCCGCGTTAGTCATGATCCTGATGGCTGAGACCACTTGTCAAATAACTGTAATTTGTAGGAAGTGGTTTAAAATAATTTAAATTATAAAGATTAAAGTAAAATATAAACAGTAAATAATTAACATTCTCTATTTTAATGTATCTAATTCTTATATATATATATATGGTATTGAAATTAACGACCAAAAGGTGCGAAAATCATGCATTAACTTTAGAATGAATAATTTTTTAGACAATAATGAATAAATAAAGAAAACTAATAGCACCATATTTGTTGTTAACAATCATATTTATCTAAAATTAAACACCGCCGTTATTACAAGTGTCGAATTGATCTGGAAGCGGAACAATTTCGGGTTCTCCTCTAGCCAATGCCAACGGTGGAATCTGTAATTCAACAATGCCCAGACCCCTCCAGCCAATTCAGCCATGTATTCTGTCGCTTGCTTGTCCCCGAGGCAACCCATCTAAGCAATTAACCCAACCAACGTATAAATCCCTTCTTCATCCTCCAAACCCATATTGCCTCATTGCGCTGCTTAACCGCAGTGGCAATGAGGGTCTCGGGGCTGAGGAAATTGAGATGCACATCCATTGTCATGGGGGTTTCCAATTTGTCGGTCGTCATCCTTGGTGGGTTTCTCATCATTGAGGCTTCTGCGCTCTGCGACCGCCAATACATTCTCCCCTTTGTGGCTGTATCTGTTTTGGCGCTTGTGAGAATTGGGGTCATGATTCAAACTGGAATTGCCCAAGAAACTACTGCCAAGTGCATCCTTGAGTCTCTTTCCGATGGCACTGATCCTGTAATGCGCCTAGAGAGACGGGTAACCAAGCAACTTGTTCATCTTAATTCTTTCGACATATTAGATAAGGACTCAAAATTTAATATGCCATGTCTTTTGTGCCTCAATCTTGTTGATGTGGCTTGACGGTTTAAGCGAGCTAAGTGGAATCGATAATAAACGTTTGAGAATTTGATTTATATAAGGGTATTTCGGCATTCAATTTGTTTTCATAAGGGAAGTCAAAGTTCAAAATATCCACATAACTGTAGTGGAGTGCCCGTTAACTTTGAATCTTTGATGCTTTGGGGTCTAATCTAAAGTGGCACGAGAGGCAGATGCTGTCTTACTCTAGGCAACATGGGTATTTTCTGAAGTAGCTGAATTTTATTTATCGCTAAAGCTAACCTGTAATGAGAATATAATCTATTATCGAGTTGCTTGTTGTACCAATTGCAAGGAGAGCTAAGTTGATTAAGTATACCTACTGCAATCCTTTCTGCCTGAATGGAAGCTAAGCAAGTTATGATGAGTGTGGGAATAATATTACAGGGTACAGCTCAAGATATTAGGTTGCTTTTTAATTTATTTTTTGGTATTTCCTAGTGTTTAAACTGGCAAGTCCTATTTTCATTTTCATATACTTAACCGGGATACATTTTTTCTTGACAAGTTTAATTTGAAATCTAAGGCTTCTTCTATGGTCAAGACTCAAGTCATTTGTTTGTATAATGGTACTCAATAGAGTCAATACTAATGACATATTGCAGGTTCATAGGCCAAAAACAACACTGTTTTAAGTCCTGATATCTGTATCATCTATCATGTATTGTATGTCTAATTCTGAATTAGCACCGCATTTATTACTACATTGTTTGGTGGCTTTTATTTAATGCAATGAGTTGTTTGAAGTCCTTGGTGTATGAGGGGTGTGTCCATTGACCTTGGAACAATCTCTCTTGTTCTTGTGCTATGGTAGTCTTAATATGCTGCAGAAGACTTTAAACAGTAATTAGGCTATGGCATGATCAGGTACAATAGCATAATACAAATATAATAAGTGCAGTTGGCGGATTTTTTCTTATCATCTAGCTTTCCTACATTAATTATTTGGTTGCTTTCCATTGTTGAAATATCTCATTAACATTTTTTCAACTTCATTCACATTATTTTCAAAGGAAATAGAAAGGAAAGGAAAATGTTTGAAATGTGTTAAGATTTTGCACCTTATATGCTTGATCTATTTCCCCTCACGTGAAACTTGATTATTGTGATTATCAAATCATTTGATGAGTGTAACTATATGAATTAACGTGATTTATTTTATCATTTGCAAGATATAGATAAGGTATAAGAAATGGTTATGGTGGAGTCGAATAGCGGTGGTCATATTAGTGCTACAAGTTGTGTGTGCAACATACCTTATACTGAAGACAACTGAATATTTTTCGAAAGATAGAATATCAAGTGAATGTGTTTTAGGTAAGGTAAGTTCCCTCATGCATCTTGGTCTTAATTTATGCTTACCACTAATGCTTTGATTCTACAAAAACATCATACATTATTTATCTGGATTGTATGTTTGTTTTGCATATGTTCATGCATCTTTTTCTAAACATATGCTTTCATTAGAGAAGTTTACCTTTCATCTACAAATGGCCTAGAAAACCGAAAACCTTGTTCATCTGCTTGGTCTTTAAATTGATTACAGAAACTGTCACATGAGCATTTTCTGAGATATCCAATCACTTACTGACCTGACTAGCACTTAAACAATAATCAAAGTGAATAAATTCCTACAATTCTAGTCATTGATAATATGTTGTTAGTACCTACGACTGCTCATTCCACTTTAATTAATAGGGTGGTATTCTATCCAAATAAGGTATGAAAAATTGCTAAGACTGAGAATTGAGATGGTTTATCAGGTTAATGTGACATGAGATATATAGATTTGGTAGAAATTTAATATTGGTGTACTTTTGGGCAAATATTTCCACACAAATTCAATCTGGTTTTAGTATTAGACTTCTGCAAGTAAAAAATGTCAGGTTGTTATTGTTAAGTGGTTTAAAAATTACAGGAGGACAAGTTGATGTAGTACAGAAAGGCAGATAAGAATAACAATCACCAGTTCTCAATATATCTTAAAGTTTTACCAGTGAATAAAGGGGTAGTTATTATATTTAATTGAGGGTCTGTTTCCAGACTTTTTTCTATCCCAACCAAAAAAATTAACTAAGGCTATATTTGTAGGGAGCATAACTTAGTAATGCTAATTCAACGAAATACTAAAGGAGAAAACTTAATCTTAATAAAATACTTAGATGGGAGAACATTTCTGTAGGCTTAAATGCCTTTATTGATAATTCTTAAGTAATCTAAATTACCCCAATTAACTGATTACAAATCCATGATTATCCCAAATAAAAAATTCTTATATAACTAGGGAAATAAAATCTCTATCATCTTATCCTACATCTCACACGTTTTGAATGGTGTATACTTTGCAAAAGTATAGGGCTTAAAATAAAATAAAACAAGGATAACCCAGAACTCGGGACATCATTTTGTCCTTTGACAGTATAAATTTCATTATATGCTTATGAAGGTAAAAGGAGAAAATTCTTGAAATATATATCAGAAAGAGAAGGGCTCAAGAAAGAGAGAGAGGAACATAGTTGAAATGAGAAGAAAAATGGGTTACATGGCCACAGGGACCAACAGGTTCAGATAGTGAATAGCATTCATGGAGTTGAGGGGTCTTTCAGTGGCAAGTTGGATAATTACTATTTTGGGTTTGAAGCTTGACTACAAATCGAAACATGGCTGCTATTCTGCTTTAGCTATGGTGAATTCATTTCACAGCTAGGCAACTTTGTTCACTAGAACTCAACTTTTGATTATTAGGAAAAGAGAGAATTAGCATCTTCCCCAGGATGATTTTGTGACTGAGTAAACGAGCCCTGAGATACTGTTTTCCTTTTTCTGGCTATAAGATTGTTATCCTTACGGTTTGTAGAGGCTAATTATGTAGTTGTTTTGAAACTTTGTGAAGGGCTTGTTGAGAATTATATGATGCAGCTGTGACACTGGGTAGGATGCTTTAAGTAATCTGCTATGATGCTGTGAGAAAAAAAATGTTTCTTTTCCACTTCTAATTACTGTCTTTTAGATTTTCTATTATCAAGTTATAATTTTTCATCCTTACAATTTTGCTCTCTGCAAGTTATGAATAGTAGCTTTGCGAAATCCTTTGTGGATAATATTAGTCTTACATACAAATCTACCCTAACTTCCACAATTCATGGGCACATCATGCGTTACTTCTACATGATTTCTCTAAACTATATTCTCCTAACAGATTTAAGGTTAAAACTGAAAAATGCACACTTTCAGTTCCTGATATCTAGGCTGCCATTTAATGCAACTACATTGTTACCATGTTTATCTCCATATGAGGTGTTAGGCCAATTTACAATTAGTTTAAGATTTTACAACACCTCAGATAATACTCTAGTATCAAAGTTTCCTATATTTAGCCTTTAAATTGCTTGTGCTATCTTTGGATTTTGGAATATGTTAGAAAGTGCTAGAATTATTTTTGGGCCCTTCTGTTGGAGAGAACAAGCATATACTCAACCTTATATATATATTAGAGGGATTGATGTCAATGAATCAGCTTGGATTCTATATGGAAAACACTAGTTTAAACTATATTAACTACCATCCATGCTCCAAAAGAAAAAGTCTAGTCATATAGAAAAAAGTACTGTCAAATGGCTATATTTTCCTATTTTGCTTTAGAGTCTCTATCAGTTTACTTGACTCTAACTAAGAGATATGAGTAGGACCAGCATATTGCTTTGAGAGTCTTACAGTTATGTTCTATCATTGTTGTAATGCAGAGTTGGATTTAAAATCAGGCTGGTGGAAGCAAAAGTTACTGGCCTTATTCATGATCATGATGTGTTTTGTCGCCTTAGTGCAATGTTTTGCTGGATCTGATGTTCTTAGATGGAGATCCTTTTATGAAACGCATGATAATGCTTGGAAGCACCACTACAGGGAGGTGTTTGATAATGGCCTTCGCGAGACCTTGTGTTGCTTGGGCCGGGTCAAATACATGTATATTCCTATGAGGTTTAATTTGCCTACAAGAATTTTGGATATATCTCAACTCTGATCTCTGGTTTTTTGACCAATTCTCTAGGAGTACAATGGAAGAAGATGAAGTCTATTCAGTTGCGCAGTTATTAGGTGATCTTGTTGCATATCGTGCATCGGGCACTGGGCATTTGGGACTTTTAGCAGGTTTGTTCAGCTTTTGCTCTTCAACATGGTGTGTTCTGGCTGTTGAATGTCATGCAAGATTTTCCTGAAGAGCTTTAGTAGTTGAATTATGCTATGCATGTCAAGTATTTACAAAGAAAAATCAGTAAGTATGCTGATGATTCTTTCAGTGAGTGAGCTGATCCTGGGGTAAATATCCTACTTAAAGACAGAAGTGAAAGGGAATAGAACAAGATCAATAAAAATATTGATACAAAGGAGCTGGCCAATCCCTCTACATGTCTACCACTACCAAAGAAATTTCCTGAAAGAATCAGTGCGCTGAACACCAAAGAGATGCCATAGCAACTATCTAATCCCATATCAAATCTAAGGATAAAAAATTTCCCCTTGACTTCCTCTTCAGCCAAGGACACCCAAAGGATAACATAGTTTCCTTATTGCCATAAACCTTAAAAACCTCTAAAATTAATCATAATGAAATACTTTAAGCAATAACGGCTCACCCAAGATTCACCAAAAAGCTTACTCCATTTGTGGCTGGTTGCTGAACAATTTAAACTGTGATTTGCTGCTGTTTCAGAATTAGAACAATGCATTTTCTTTGGCCCTTGTACCTGTAATGTAGCATTACCCTCAATCCTACTGATTATAGCTGACTAAATGACCAATTTACTTTCAGGCTGTTTTGACTTTAACTTGGACATAATTTGATTAGTTGCAAAGTGTATTGTGAGCCTAATATATGAGGGTTTGGGGTATTAGTAATTTGGGGCTCTAATGACTAAGTGGTTATGGCGGCTTCCTTTGGAAGTTGATTCTCTCCGGTTGTTCAACAGAACAGTTGGGGCATTTTTGTTGTTTGCACCAAGCTTGTTAGGGGCAATGTGTAGAGTTTCTTGATTGTCCCTAATTCCAAAGTAATTGCTTTAGCAATATAAGTGTGCACATTGCTACTCTCTTGTCTCAATAAATCAACTTTAACACTTGAACTAGTAACAACATCCTGCTTCTTACTCTTCCAATTCGCTAAGTTACCCGGAATGATAATGGAGTACCTATACGTAGAATGCCTAAAGAGAGAAATTCAGTCTTAACTATTTGATTTAGTGTCTATATTCTTACAATAATCCTTTCACTTGTGCTCCTTTATTGAGAGTACGATTCTCTGTATCCCACTGGCAATCACCTGTGGATTGTGGTACTTCTGTAATTGTCTGACTATGCTAACCAGAAAGTAAACGTCTGGTCAAGTTATGGTAATGTAGTTCATCTTCCCAACTAATAACCAGTATCTTCCAGGATATTATAAGGGCTTCCCTTGGGTTCTGTTTTAGATCAATATGTCAAAAGGAACAGGGAAGCTATTTACTGACAGCTATAGTGGTGTGTCTAATTCTCTTTTATGTCAATATATCATAATCGTACCTCCGTAATGACTTATTGTATGTGATTATTAATCAAACACTTGAAATTACATCATTTCAATTTATCTCAGCATTTATTGTCTGCTATCATACTCCATTAGTCAAGACCATGTATACAAATATATGTCCCTGGTTAAATTGATCAAGTTGAGAGATTCAGCTGTTATTGGTTGTAATAAGAGTGGTTATGGCACCATTTTACCAATTTAACTTCAGCTCATGTTAGTGTTATGGTGTATGACGCGGAATTTTTTATTCTTCAGGTTTAGTTTTACTTCAAAGGGATAGAAAATCTTCAGAGTCCTTTGGTGAATGTGTAGAAGCTCCAGAAATGCAGATTAGGGAGGCTGCGGCTCTTCATAAATTTGCTGAAGCTGCCTACACAGTAAATGGATTAAAAATTTGCAAATTAAACACTTCTTTGCTTAATAAGTTAGATTGATCAACTATCTGGTGCTATGATGTAGGGTCCATTACTTGATGTTGGACGAAATCCTTTCATATTTCCCTGTTCATGGCTCTACAGACAGGGGATTTTGTGCCCATGGACACGCAACAGGTGGTATTTTATTGGGTATCCAATCGCATTGGCATATATAACTCAGACCTAGTGCTTATTAACTTCAACCTTTTGAATGTATGGGTCATTGGATGGGTAGTTGAACCTTTAGCTTCAATGTGACTGGGGATTCTCACTTTAGAACATAATAAATGCTCTTGAACTTCATATTATAAAATAATAAATTGAAAGAACAAGGTTAAAGGGCTCTATTGTATTAGTGTGTTTGTCCTGTTTGGTTGGTCCTTTTCCTCTTTCAGTTTTTAGGAAGATGCCTTGCCCTTGTTCACTGTAATTTTCTCCTCTCTGTCATTGATGACATTTTTTATTCATTTTTTTTCTTTTACCAAATTTATTGAAGATGAATGTAATAGAGCAAGAAAGTATGATAATGTTGCAATATTAATATATTTTCAAATTCAATTCATTTTAAAAGCTTCTAAATGTTTAAATTTCAAAACATAGGAAAACTTGTGCCTATTTCTTACTTGTCAGCCTTGTTCTTGCCTAAACAATCAACTTGATTGATTAGATTTAGTGTTTAGAGTTTAGACCATATATACTTACACATCCACACTTATATTTCCTGTTCTGTCTCTCTTCATCTTATGTCTTCTTTAATCTTTTCAAATATGCATGAATTTATGGATCTTTGATTTCTTTTTACCTCTATCCTTCTTACATCATTTTGATTTTATGTCCTGTTTTATTTTTAGACGACCTGTATTAATTGGTGATAATTGGTGGCGGGGTCATGCCGCAGCCTTTCTGAAGTATATCAATTTACCCCCTGAAGTGCTCAGACATGGACGTATCAATCAGGCAAGAACATTCAATTAATTACAAATGTGTTCCACGTAAGGTCTTTTGATCATAGGTGACACAGACTTTTTCGCTATGGAATAGATGAATTAATGTTGGTAAGAAAGCTTTTATGATTTTTTGGAGATGAAAAAGGGGGGATAACTTCTACTGTATTGCTTTCTCTATTTTTTTTTTTTTTATTATTATTATTATTTTTTCTGGGAGGGGGGATGGGATGGATAATAATGAAAAACATGGGACTGAGAGGTTGTTGCCAACAATATGTTTGAAATTGGAAAATTTTTGTTTAATGCAGCTCTTGCTTGAATGCCTTTTGGGTTTCTTGGTATTATTTTGTACTCACAATATGGGTGTTGATGGTTATGGTTGTCCATGTTTAGGTTTCAATGTACCTAGATATATGTTATTTCCCTCTTTAAAGAGAGATGAATTTTTCATACATGATACTTTGAGTTTTCTTCCTTTTTTCTTTTTAATATCTTCTTGAAACTAGCAGAACTGCAGAAGATATTCTACAACCCTGCTATCATCAATCTTTATTCCAATTGATTGACTATATTTTTTGTGACATAAAATGGATTTTTATTATTGAAACCTTTGCTTAAAAGTGGCTGAATAAATTAGTATCGCTTTGGTTAATTACATATAACTCATGGCTGTAATTGCCAGCTAAAAAGGTGGACCCATATGGAAGACGAAAATTGCTAATGTTCACATTATTCAGACAGCAGTTCTAATAAACCATAAAATTTATGACTTTTTTTTTTCCAAAATAAAATTTATGACTTGGCTACAAAAAAAGTACATGATCCAGCTTTCTTGCATTCAATTAAAAAGGAAAGGATATTGGGAGGGGAGTATTCTTAGTCTGGAGACTTTCCCTGCCTTCATAGCCTTTATTCTTTATCTAACTTACCCATATTCAGTTTCTTGCTCATACACCTAACAATGATAGTTTTTGTTCTCTTTTTTTTTTTTTTAGATGAAATGAAAGTTTAGTGGGCAGTTAGGTTGTTCCTAGCTTAGCCTACTGCAACTGAATATGGAAATAATAATAAATGATGATACTAAAGTATGAGGAATTGAATTAAAAACAAAGTGAAAGTATATGGACCAAACTAAAAAGAAGTGAAAGTTTGTGGACCAAGTTAAAATTGCACATGGACAAAATAAAGTTAAATATAAACTGTAGCTTGTGACACATATGCAACCTGCTAGTCAATTTAGCATGAGTTTGATGGTTTTATGACAGAAGCTAATGTTGGGGATTTATTTGAAAACAACAGGAAAGTGTATGTGTTTGCAAAAAAATTATGGGGACTTACATGAAAATTCGGTAAAAGTATGGGGATCAAATGTATAATTTAACCTTTATTTTAGAAAGGCAATCTTTTATATACAGTTGTACACTACTTTTGAGCCTTTTTGATATATATTTTGTTCTCTTTCGTGACATGAACTAAATTGAATTCCTGCTCTCTGTTTATTATTGGTTAATCAGCATATTTGTTTTCTTTTGGAACCTAAATTTTAGATTTAGTTTCAAATGTGCAAATCACAACTACCCAACTAGAAAGTGCATATATCTCCGTTCTTTTGTGTACGCTATTCTGTTTATATAATGGCTCAAGTTACGTTCATAATAAACTTCTTGTTGTTTAATGCCCATGCCAGGTCAGGTGTGAAGCTGCATATTTTGTCGTGGTTCTGCATCATCTGCAATGTGTAGTTATTACTATACGTGGAACTGAGACCCCTGAGGACCTAATAACTGATGGGTTATGCAAGGAATGCACTCTCTCTGCAGAAGATTTGGCTGGTTTAATAAAGTAATTTCCTCTCTTCCTGTTTCTCCCTATCTGCATATATACATTAACAAACACAGAGCTGTTGGGTGCAAGGGGAGAGTCTTGTTCCTACCGTGGACAGGATTCCTAATTAAGTACACCGATACTTCCTCTCCAGCTGCAAGTTAACTTCCGTCTGGTTTTTTCTCTTGTTTTTTCTAGTCACTGGCCCTTGTATAAACAAGATATGGGGAACGCATGTCTTTATTGAGACTTGCAGGAGGATGTGAATATAGAGAAACACCAGGGTTTATTGCTTGGGGGAATTCTGGGGTGAGTAGTGTCTATATGGGTTGAAATAACCCTGACAATTAGTTTGGCTGGCTTTTTATTGCAGCTGTGGAGTCTGCTGGGAAGGGGAGATGTTGTGATCATAGAGTGTGCTTTAGACACATTGATCTTTGCTGTTGGGATGTATTTCATTGGATGTGTGTGTTGATGATGTTGTGATTAGAGTTAGTGATGTGCAAGGGTGTCAATATGGAAATTCCTCCAAAGCAAATTTTGAACTAAATAGCTAGGTTATTTGAATTATTTCATGGGTATTTGTTAGGGCGTTGAACTTAATCCTGTAACATTACAGAAAAAGACTAGAGAAGGGTATACGGGATAAAAGCTGAGTTTTTCATTCAACCAAATGAATATCACACTATAACACTCAAATGCATGAAACTAGTGACAATTATCAAACCAACTCAGTGATCCCTGGGAATCCAGAGGTTATAAACACAATTCAATCAAAGACACATGAGGAACCATGAGAACCAGCTAGCTTTCGAGAGGCCAGCACTCTCCCTCCGAAAAGCCTCCAATGCCAAAAGATACTTTCTCCCTCACATGCTCCCCAAACAAAAGAACCTTCTCCTGTACCCCAACTCCTGCCCAAAAGGGCATCTCTATGTTAGACTGCCTTTTCCTTCCCCCTTTTACCTCTTCGGGTATAAACTTTCATAATTTGAGTGGGTCCATTGGTTGTTGCTCCTTGCTGTCCTGTCTCACCCTTTTGTCTCCTGCAGTAAACTTTGGTAGTATGGGGTTGATTGGCAACCCCATCAATATTGAAGTCATGAGATTAAAGAAAGATGTCTTCCTCTCACAATAAAAGTATGTATTGGACTTGCTTGAAGAGATAGGATTGGACTTGCTTGAAGAGATAGGATTGTTAAGGTTTAAACCATGTGACATACCAATGGAGCCTAACTTGAAACTTTCAGCTGCTAGTGGCAATGGACGTAGTGACCCAGAGAATTATAGGTAACTAGTTGAGATCATCTACAACTTTTCCTGACATTACATTCCTAGTGAGTGTTGTCTGTCCATGTCTTCACCAACCTCAGCTCATTTAGATGCTTTGGTTCACAATCACAGCTAATTAGTTGAAAAAGGTTCTTGGGAAAGATGCACTATATGTCAACCATGGCCATATGCAAATACAAGCTTTTATTATAGCAATCTTGGATTACCTGCTGATAAAAAGAAAAAAGAATCTGCAATAGGATATTGCATTTTTTTGGGAGGAAATCTAGTGGTCATGGAAAAGCAAGCAAAACATGGTGAATTGGTGACGTAGTCCATTGCTGAGGCCTGAGGATGAATATTGAGTATGGCCTAAAAAAATGGGAACTTCTGTGTATTCCAAAATTTTTTTGTGAAATTGAGTTCAATCTATTGCTTAGAAAGAAGTCATGTGTGATAATTAAGCTGCCCTGCCCATATAATCAAATCCTCTGTTTCATTAGAGATTGAAACACGTGGAAGTGATTGTCACTTTTTGGGAGAAGTTCCAGCAGTACCTCATTTCTACATGTTAAGTTGTTAGATGAAAGGAAAATTGATATTAGATGACAAAAGTATATCTAGGGCGGTAATAAATTTTCTCCAAAATAGACAATCTAAAAGGAACATGCCCAAAAAGACTAAAAGTATGACAGTGTTCAATCTCTCATATCAGACAATCAGATCCTTTGGAAAATGCCATGCGCTGAGCATGAAAGAGATGCATAGAACAGGGTCCCATCCTGTAAGAAGAGTACGGACAAAGGGACACCCTAGAAAATATATGAATTCAGCTGCAACCATGTATGCCAAAGAATGGCATGCACCACAAGTTGACATAAAATTTTTTCCTCCTTTTGCTTTTCAAAACCTTCTAAATGTATCAAGAGGAATTGTTCCAATGTGTGAGTACAAACTTTATGTTCTGCTAGCCCTCCAAACTGTGCCACTGTTATGAATTGGATTTGCACATAACAAACGTCGGGAGAAAGCTCTGTGGATTTCTACTTCATGAGTTCCATACTGGATAGATGAGCCCTCTTATTGATAGAAGTTCTTAATGGAACTGTAGTTGATTAATAAGTTGGGCATAGCCAATATCTATGCCCCAACTTGAAGAGAAGTGTTAGTAGTGCAGGTTTAGTACTTTATTTGGTTTTCGCATATGACTTGTACTTGCAGCACAAGGTTCTGGTTTTGGCTTGTAATTTGTACTTGCAGTACTTGGTTGTACTGCATGACTTTCCTATATAAACAAATGTTTAGAGGACTGACAGACATAAATTAGTGCCTCAGGTAAATTGATGTCTCTCTTTTCTCACTTTCTCTATCCTTCTTCTAAAGCCTATATTCATGTTTGAGAGTAAGAGAGGTATAAACAATAATTACATAACATTTTTCAAAATTAATCCATTTATTACAGTGAATTCCTTTATGGTAAATATCCTTTGATATGCCAATCCCCTGATTCTTATCTTCTTAATCAACTTACACAATCTATTATTTTCCTATTCATCTAATGATTTCCTTTGTTAATTGGACCGAACTTGAGTTCTGATTTATTAATTATTCAGTTAATTCAAAGTAACCAAATTTTAAGCAGGTAGGAAAGTGGTTGCTACTTTACATATTGTGCAAAAATTGAAGTTTGCAGTATTTAGCTTTAAAAAGCTTTTGAGTATGTAGATTTGATTTCAAAAGCTAACCTATCTATGATCAGAGTATAGGTTCATGTGCAACACAAGATTTTGACTCAGTAAATGAAGGAATATGTATGAATCTGGCAGCTGATTCTCTGTTATTGACGCTTATTTTCTAACATTATAGTCATATCAGGTATATGGTTTTGAAATGACACTGCAGATGGCTACATGCCTAGGAATCTGACATTTCATGTATTTTTAAGCCCTATGCAATGACAAATGCCAACCAATTTGAGGCCTTGACATTTGCAGGGAGCATCATGGAAAGCTCCATACTTTTAATGTTATCTCTTCTATAACACTTCCCATTTTATTTACCTTTTTAATTGATATTGTGCTCTTAAGTTTTAGGACCTTTTACTTGTTACAGCACTGAATAAATTGGTCCTGCACTCCAATGTTTTTGAAGATTTCTGAAGAAGGAATCTGATTATTTTATTAATCGATAGGGTTAAACCCTATTTACAACACACTGGCTTATGTAGCTGACATAATACAATTGAAAATAGGTTCAGCTGAAACAGAAATTTAAATTCAAAATAATAATTGAATGTCCTTAAAAATTAAGGATATCAACCTAACTCCTAGAATGTAGGGATTAGCACCGATGAGCATAAAATAAAATCTGAAAAGTAAATCTAAACACCTGAAAATAAATCTAAACAATAAGATTTGATAAGATTTGCTCATATTTTCGATAAGTCTTTCAACACTACCCCTCAAGCTGGTGAGTGAATGTCTATAATTCCTAGCTTGTTGCTTAGTCCTTCAAACTTTACTCTAGGTAGGGCCTTTGTTAGAATATCTGCAACTTCTTGTTGTGAAGAGGTATAAATTAGTTCGAACAGTTTTGAGTCCAATTTCTCTTTGATGAAATTTCTATCAAGTTCTACATGTTTGGTCCGGTCATGGTGTATTGGATTCTTTACTATATTGATAGTAGTCATATTGTCACAATAGAGGTCTATGGGATTGTTAATAGGTACATTGATTCCTTCAATGAGGCGTTTCAGCCATATGCCTTCACAAATGCCAAGTGAGAGTGCATGGTATTCTGCTTCAACATTACTCCTGGCTACTACTAGTTGCTTTTTACTTCTCCAAGTGACCAAATGACCCCCCAAATAGGTATAGTACTAGTGGTGGATCTTTTGTCTGTAACTGAGTTTGCCCAATCAGCATTAGTATAGATCTTCACACTTCTCTGACTTCCCTTCATAAATGATCCTTCCCTTGGTGTCTTTTTCAGGTACCTTAATATCCTGTAAACAAGGTTCATGTGTTCCTTAGTGGGGTTATGCATATATTAGCTCACCACACTGACTGGGAAGGATATTTCAAGTCTGGTATGCAAAAGGTATATAAGTTTCTCAACTAATCGTTGGTACCTCCCAGAGTCTACTAATGGGTGGTCTTCTTTAAATCTTAGTTTAAAGTTTGTTTCTGTAAGTGTTTCAGCTGGTTTGCACCTAAGCATCCCTGTTTCTTTTAAGAGATCCAGGGTATATTCCCTTTGAGAGACCACTACACCCTTGTGGGACCGGGCAATTTCCATTCCCAAGAAGTACTTCAACTCACCAAGGATCTTGATTGCAAATTCTTTGGCTAAAGCAAGCTTTAAGTTCTCAATTTCTTCTTCAAAGTCTCTTGTAACAATAACGTCATCAATATAGACAGTAAGTATGGATATTCTCCCATTAGGTGAATGTTTTATAAAGAGGGTGTGATTGGCTTGTTTTTTATTATACCCATAACCTTTGATTATAGTGGAAAACTTGTCAAACCAAGCTCTATGTGACTGTTTGAGTCTGTACAATGACTTATGGAGTCTACATATCTTATTTGCCTTCACATTAATTCCTGAAGGAACTTTCATATACACCTCTTCCTCTAACTTGCCATTTAAAAAGGCATTCTTAACATAATTGATGGAGCTTTCAGTGTAAGTTAGCAGCCATGGAGAGGAGAACATTAATGGTATTAAGTTTAGCAATGGGAGCAAATGTTTCCTGGTAGTCAATCCCAGAGGTTTGAGTAAAGCCCTTAGCTACTAACCTGCCTTTATGTCTGTTTATGCTTCCATTTGGATTATACTTTATACTGAAGATCCACTTGCATCCTACTGCCTTTTTGCCCACTGGTAAGTTAGTGATTTCCCATGTTTTATTTCTTTCCAAGGCAGTAATTTCCTCCTGTATAGCAGCACTCCATTCTACACTACTCAATGCTCCATGTATGTTTTGAGGTATTTTCTCATGAGATAGGTTAGCAATAAATGTGGAATATTTTGGAGAAAGCTTATCATAGGAAATAAAGTTCCCAATTGGGTGTTTGGTACAAGCTCTTACCCCTTTCTCAATGCAATTGGCAAACCCAACTGTTTAGTGTCAGTTTCACGAGGTCTGGAATTCAGAGTTGAGTCTTGGCAATGCTTAGGAGTGTTGTCTTCTGTACTTGCACTTTGGTTTCTTGCACTTTCTGTTATTGGTGAGTTCATGTGTTTTGTTATGGGTGTTTCAATTTCAGTTTCTAGTGGTTCTTGATTGGCTGATGTGGAATGAGGTTTTGGGCTGGATAGTGTGGATTTCGGATCTGGTATAGGTATTATTGATGCTGGTATAGGTAATATTGATGCTGGAATATTCTGGTCTAGCATGGATTTGGGTTCAAGAAAAATCGAAATGGGAGGAGGTTGTATTTTGCAGTAAGGCCATTCTTCAATACTCTCCCCCTGAATGGGTGTGCTTGCAAAATACGAGGTAGTTTCAAAGAAGGTGACATCCATAGTGATGTAGAATTTTTTTGTGATAGTTGAAAAAACACTTGTAACCGTTTTTGGAGGAAGAATAGCCAACAAAGACACATTTAAGGGATTGGGAGTCAAGTTTGCCACAATTATATTTATGAACAAAGCAGATACATCCAAAAATTTTGGGAGGTAGGCTTTGAATGTAATGGATTGTGTCAGGGAAGGATTTATGCAGTTTGTCTAAGGGGGTGATATAATCCAAAGGTCTAGAAGGCATGCAATTAATCAAGTACGTAGCTGTAAGGAAAGCTTCCCTCCAATAAGATTTAGGTATATTAAAGGCAATCATTAAGGCTCTAGTGACAGCTAGGAGTTGTCTATTTTTAAGCTCAGAAATCCCATTTTGTTGTGGGGTGTGGACACATGTGCTTTGGTGGAAGATTCCCTTTTCATTGAGAAATTACTTTAGGACAGAATTAAAGTATTTAGTCCCATTGTCTGTGCATAAGATTTTTATGGGTGTTTGGTACTGAGTTGTGATAAAGGAGTGAAAGGTTTTGAAGATGTGAGGGACATCAGATTTGTCTTTTATTAAATATGTCCAGGTGACCCTAGTGCGATCATCTATGAAAAAAACAAACCAATGCTCCCCAGTCAAAGTATTTGTGTGGGATAGTCCCCATACATCACTACGTATTAATGCAAAAGGATGAGAGGGTATGTGGCTGTGTTGTGTAAGAATTGCGGGTGTGTTTTGAAAATTGGCATACTTCACATTGAAAAGAAGTAAAGTTTTTATTAAATAGATTTGGATACATCTTCTTCACGTACTCGGGGTTGGGGTGTCCTAATCTATAATACCATAAGGCAAAATCAGAAAAATTTGTACAGCTAGAAAGTGCAAAATTCTGGTTGGATTTCCCATCAAGTAGGTAGAGACCACTTTGTTCCTTAGCACTGTCAATCGTCGCCCCTGATGCCATGTCCTACTAAAAACAACAAGAAAAAATTTAGTGACACAGTTAAGGTCTTTTGCAATTTTACTAATGGATAGGAGATTGCAGGCTAGGTTAGGAACCAATAAGACTTGATGTAGAACAAAATTATCAGATAAATGGACTGTCCCAAAACCGGACACTTTGGAGGGGGAACCATCAGCAAGGGTAACTACTAGATTGGGCTTGCAAGGGGTAAAATTTGTAAGACAAGAGGGATTACCAGTCATGTGGTTGGTGGCCCCGGAGTCAACAATCAATTAGGTCCTTTGAGTTTTTGAATTGAAAACCAATGGTGAATTACCTGAGTGGGGAATGCATTGAGGTGAGTACCAATTAATTTTTGTAATGCCTCCGGTTGATCCTTACTAAAGACCCTAGGATTTGATTTATTATCTGAATTAGCAACCATGTGGGCTCTTCCCTTAAAACGATCTCCTTGCTTAGTGTTGGTTGGTTTGCCATGTAGTACCCCTCATTTTTCTTTAGATTGTCCAGCCTTGTTATAGTGATCACACCATGCCTTCTGTGACTTTTTTTGCTTTTGTCCACTGTTTTGAGGAAATTTGGCAGCAAGTGCAGAGTTGTCAGTAATATTCATGGTAGATATTTTACTGGATGTAAGCCTTCTTTTGCTCTCTTCTTGTTTGACCTTAGAAAAAGAGGGGATCAAGTGATAAAATTTTGCCTCTGACTTCCTTAAAATTGGTGTTTAAGCCTAGTAGAAATTTGTAGACTCTTTTTTGCTCTTGTAATTTCTGGAAATATGCTGCATGAGCAGCACAAGTCCACTGGTGATTCTCAAGCTGGTCTAGTTGGTGCCAATGGTGCAGTAGGATGTCATAATATTGAGTAACATCAGTGTCAGCTTGTTGAAAATTATGGAGAAAACTTTCTATTTCAAAGATGACAGCCTTGTTTTTGTTAGAGTACATCTCTTTTGCGGCTTCCCAAACTTCATAGCTGTCTGATAGAGGAGAAAATTTTCCCTAATTTCAGGCGCCATGGAGTTGATTAGCCAGGACTGAATTAGGCTGTTTTCAGTATCTCAAATTTTGTATAGGGGGTCAGTGGGCGCAAGAGGTTTAGCAGTTCCTGTTAGGTATTCTGAATTGCCTCTTCTTTTCACAAACAACATCACACTTGCCGACCATTGGAGATAATTATGGCTGGTCAAGTGGTGGGTTGTGATAAGGAAAGGTGAAGGTTCAGGGTTGGTTGGTCCTTGTGGGGTAGCAAATCTGATTGGGCAGCTGGGACATTCACTTGAAGGTGATTCAGTGCTGCCTGATCCTTGCTGCCATCCACATTTAAGCCAAAGCCAAATTGAATCATGGTGCTCAGATGAGTGGCTCAGATACCATGAAGATTTCTAAAGAAGGAATCTGATTATTTTATTAATTGATAGGGTTGAACCCTACTTACAAGACACTGGCTTATATAGCTGAGAGAATACAATTGAAAATAGGTTCAGATGAAACAAATTTAAATTCAAAATAATAACTGAATATCCCTAAAAATTAGGGATATCAATCTGACTCCTAAAATGTAGGGATTAGCACTGATAAGCAGAAAATAAAATCTGAAAAGTAAATCTAAACATCTGAAAATAAATCTAAACAATAAGATTTGATAAGATTTGCTCAGATTTTCAACAAGTCTTTCAACAGTTTTATGTTCCTTTTTGCAGCTGTGACCACATTCATTCTGATGTAAAGGAAAGTGTGATGTCATCATTCCCCCATTTTGGGCACTCAGGTATTGTCAAGGCTGCCCGAGAAATTTTTATGCAGATTGAAGGAAATCCTGGAGAACATGGTGAGACATTTTTCTGGTTCTTTAAACTCATGTTTATTTGATCCAGAAAGTTTGGACATGTAGCCCTTTTTTGCTGTTTCTATTACTTTCACATTTGTCATTGTGAGAGTGAAATAGTCACCATATAATGCCACCGTAATTAACTACAACATAGTGCTATATATGATCACTGCCAGAAAAGAAAATGCCATTTAATTACTAATAAATTCTAATATGGATGCACTTAGCATTTCTACTTAATATAAAGCTCGTATTGGACAATTGTGCTAATCAAAATGGAAATGCAGAATCCAAATCCAGTGGTCTTCTTTCTACATTACTGGGAGTTGGTTGTGAATGCTTTGGGTATGATGTTCGAGTAGTTGGCCATTCTCTAGGAGGTGCTATTGCTGCATTGCTTGGGATACGAGTATGGCATTTTTCAATTTAAAAAGATTTTTTTGGTTTTCATATTCTCTAGTTGATGTAATAATATTCCATTTTCATTATGCTTGAGTAAAACAATGAATATTAGTATTAAGGGAATTCTGAACAAAATATTGCATGTCCTTGCTTCCTTAGACAGTGCTGATTGTTGATGCAAATATACACGCCATTAATTTTAAATCTTTTAGTAGAAAGGAACATAATAGACATAAGTATCTTAATTATATTTCTGTAGTGGCACTGCTTCTTAGTTAAAATCAAAACCTGTCAGTCAACTTGCAATTTTATGAAAATGAATGATGAATATGCAATAAAGGAACAAGATTTGTATAAGAGCAGGATTTGTCCAAAATTTTGTTCAGCAAACTGAGTTTAACAGTTTATCTCATTTGTGTTTTAGTTCACGGTATGTATTTAGATGAGTTCTCTTCTTTTTTGGATCATAAGATCCCTTCATTAGTATCAGGAGGGAATTAAGGTTGCTCCTATGAAGACTATGATGCAATAAGAACTATTTTTGAGAAGTATTTTGTAATACTCAAGTAGATAATAGCTTGTTTGATGAAGTGATTTTACTTGATCCATTTTCTGTCATATTTGGCTTTGAGATACTACATTTTCTCTGCACCATTTGATTTCTATGTTCACATTTTTTCTAATATTTTGCACAGCTTTATCACCGCTACCCAAATTTGCGAGTTTATGCATATGGACCACTCCCATGTGTGGATTTAGTTGTGGCAAATGCATGTTCAGAATTTGTTACAAGGTAATCGAAGTGGAAATTACACACCAGTTTTATTGTGATCTGTTATCTTTGCAAGCAATTTTTCATTTAATTAATGCATTCATTCATTCTTTGTGCAGCATTATATTTGGCAATGAATTTTCAGCATGCCTTTCAATTGGATCAGTTCTGCGGCTGAGGGCAGCTGCGATTACTTCACTCTCAGAATATCCTAGAGCTGATGCTGCCACGATTTTTCAACTTGCACGTCAATTTCTATACAAGAGCAAATGTGAGAGTAGTAAGACTACTGTGGCTCAGGATCAGTCTGATTATTATTCAGGGGCCATCCCTGGCGAAGGCCCAAACCATCAAATTTGCCGAAGCCAGTGTGAGACTAATACTAATAGTTGCTCATCATTCATTATTCTGTCATCGGAATGTAGGAGAATGCATGTTGATGCTTTTATAATGAATGATGGAAATCATGGACGATTTTTTGTCATTCTTATTTTGTCAAAGCCTCAAAGGTGCTTTACTAACAGATTTCAACTGTTGTAACAGGCAACAAGGAAGAAGATAGTCAAGAATTTCCACTCTGGACTGAAGTTAACAGAAGCTGTCATGCTAAAAATGGCAATAATGAATTTACAAATTATTTTGCTGGAGAAGGTTGCAAATTGTTTACTATTATGCTGATAGTTTCCATGGCAATAGTGTATTTTCAATATTGTGTTTATTATTATGACTTAGGAAATCATGCACCAGTCCTGCATAATTAGAGACTCTTTCTCTTAGTGCTTTCTGTATACACTGCAGGCAGCAGTGAGCGTGAGGAATATTCACTCTGGGTTGGTGATAGAACAAAGGACCAGGTCGATGAAATTTATGATGCTGAATTCACAAATCCTTTTGCTGCTGATGTAAATTCAAATGATCCTGTGTCTCATTTAATAGATATTGCTCAAACTTCCGAAGATGCAGCAGCCAGCGGCCACCCAGACATTTATCTGCCAGGACTAGTAGTTCATATCGTACCAGAACCAAAAAACTCCGATACTCCACTTTGGACATCTTTTAGATTACAGGAAAAGGAAAATCAGTACAAAGCTTGTATAGCAGACACACAAAAATTCAAAGATATTGTTGTTTCACCATCCATGTTCGTTGACCATCTCCCTTGGAGGTATGACAAGTCACAAACTCAGTCCTTCCCTCATTACTAAGTCTAAATATGAATTTAGTGTACTTGCACCGGCTACTTTGATACATTTGTTTTGGTCAAATTATCAACTTTCAGATGTCATAATGCCTTGCAAAAACTAGTGGAAGCTCGAGATGCGCAAATCAAGTAATGGAACCTCATATTGTCTGAGTAAATATTGAGAACCAATCTAGTTGTCACTACCATTGCTGTCTCGTCATTTGAACTGATTTTTTGCTTCATGCTATCTTTGCATGATGATGCTTATGAGTGAGATCTGGATTTCTATAACGAGAGGATCGAGCCTTTTGAGTTGACAAATTTTTTCTCCTACTAAGAATAGATTACCTACGATGAAAGGTAGGTGTAATTTTTCCAATGATACGTTCTAGTATACTACTGTAATTCAAATGTACAGATCATAAATGGTCCGCTTCAATGTATAAAGGTTCTTTGAATGAGTCTGTTATTTATAATGAATATATTATTTAGACAAACATTTTCCTTCATACAAGTGCGGAAGAGTATGTGTGTGTGTGAGTTTGACGTTGTTAAACGTTACGATCACGTAGATCTTAATAAGCATTCTTATTAAGCACATCCAATTATGATCAGTACCACTGCCACATAAAAAAATATCTTAAATCATAGGTAAATATTACAAATAAGCATGGCAGTGCCTTTTATTATTATTAGTTTTTTGGGCAGTGACAGTTGGGCCTTATTAAGATTAAATAATGGAAGGAAAGTAAAATTATGAGTGTAAATATTTGTATTAATATTTAATTTTATTTTTTTTATTTAAATATATTTGATCAAAGAACATAAATGATTATAGAACAATGAGATATTTATTTAAGCCTCAATTAAAATTTATTGTTTTTCTCTTCCATTCTTCTATATTCAAAATATAGTTTCAAGAAGGCAGGAGTAATAAAATTTCTTTTGGGTCAAAATTTTTGTTATTGTTGCTAAGCCCATGATATTGGGTCGGTCAGTAAGCCCATCTAGATGCCCAGGTCCATAAACAAAGCGACTCTCTCTCTCTTACTTCGCTGACGTCGTCATTTCAAGGTGAAACCTCCCCTCTCTCTCCTTGTCGTCTTCTAAAGACATCTGCTTGTGCGCTATTTTGGATCAAATGCAGCTGCATTCTGATTCTTTTCCTCAGATGTTTAGCTGTTTACTTTTCGTTTTATTCGTTAACTCACTCAGGGCTATACTCAACTAGCTTTCCCTTTACTCGAATCTCATCAAATCAAACCATATGGTGCGTTAAGAGCTCTTTCGGCTTTCAAGTTGAAATTGAGATTCAAGTTAGCAGCATCAAGCGTCTGAGCACTACTGCCGTAACCCTGCGTGGTAAATTTTCAGTTATCATTTGAGGCTACCCATTTTAACCATGTTTTAATTATAAATCATGACATTGAAATCTGTATAGGGTATTAATCATCTTGTCCAGCAACATTATTTTGAATGTTCAATACTTCTGAACTAATCCCTAAGAGATGTTTTCCGCTCAAATAGACGAAACGTTGTCACACAATCATGTTTTCATTTTTGGAATTTCCTTATCATTTGCCGATGTTAGCTATTGTAATTGCACAAATGATGGTCTGCAACATCATTGTTGCACCATCGTGCATGTGTATAGCTTGTTATTGAAGTGTAACCATGATTTTAAATTTTGGATTACAATTATGTTTGTAATATTGCAGTTGTGGTTGGTTTTAGCCCTACATTAGGTCCGTATATGACGTCAGTAAAGGTTGTATCTCTTTATAATTTTCTCCAATCACCGCAACTGTAAGTTAAAAAATTTGTGTATTTATTAAACATTAAGAAGTTCCTCTGCTTGCGGATAATTAATTTGAACCAATCTTATAATGACTACCGAAGATCTGAAAGTGCTATTCAATATAGCAATAATTACCTTCTTGTTGTATATATGTCTTTTATTGTTTTCAATTTCATTAATCGCTTGTTTAGCATGCCAGTAAGATTTTTAATATGTTTATGAACATGTGTTTTGATGATCTGAAATGATTGTTTCTCCAGTTCTTGCAGTTTCTTTGGAGGTCGCTTCTTGTTCTTGCCTCAGCTGGTGCTGTTTTAGCTTTCGATATGGCCTATGAGATAAACGAGACAAAGAGTAAGAGTTATTCAGTTCACAGCACTAGGCGGCATGCTCAATATCCCGTTCACTGTTGATAAATATATTTTTTGTAAAATTGCATAGGTTATTTTAATGTTAATTTAAACTGCCGTATCAGGAGTTGATCTTCATCTATGACAATTACAATTTGTGAACTATATGAAATATCAGTTGGTGTTCTTCTATATCTGAACTGATTGATCTAGTTCACAATATCTGAAGAATATTATCCTCTACTTGATTTCCTACAGAACTTGGCACGAGAATAATATTCTTTTAGTGTTCCTGGATCTGAATGCTTGATGATTAAATGAGTTTGAGCTTTAAAAAAATATTGGGCTTTCGTTCATTATAATATTTTTTGGGAATTCTAAGACTTTTCTTAGCTTTCTTAACTGGACATGAAACTTTTAGTTGGATATATAATTTATTCTTTTATTCGTTAATCCAGTACTACTTGCATATTTGAACATCCATAAATGTCATTTTGACCTTGAATTTTTTTAACAAACATGCAGAGATTGGTATTGGCCTAATTGGTTTTGGCATCTTTTTCTCATTTCTTGGCATACTTCTTTTCTTTGACCGTGGCTTGCTTGCTCTGGGAAATGTAAGGCTTTCTTTGAGAACCTAAATTTTGAATTTTTTTTTTCCTTTGGAAAACAACATAATTTATATAACTTAACGACTCCGACGTTCTGGAATCAGATATTTTGGTTGGCAGGTGTAGCAATTTTGCTTGGTTTGCGTTC
This sequence comes from Delonix regia, assembly GCA_037074485.1. Taxonomy (NCBI): domain Eukaryota; kingdom Viridiplantae; phylum Streptophyta; class Magnoliopsida; order Fabales; family Fabaceae; genus Delonix; species Delonix regia. The sequence continues at coordinate 30,951,873 of CM073451.1, forward strand.
CACATGGAACCTCTTCTCTAACAGAGGAAACTATAAGGTACATTAAGTGAGAAGTTCTTGTCAATTAATAAAACATGTCCGCGCTCTCTTGCCCCAGGCTTCCTCTCTCTCTCTCTCTCTCTCTCTCTCTCTCTCTCTCTCTATATATATATATATATATATATATATATATATAGTTACAAGTAAAATGTCAAGCATTTTCAGCATTGGTTACATTAGATCTGTTAACATTTTTCTTAGTTCTATGTATTAAAATTTCCTCTCTGGCTTTACCAAATTTGATATTCTGTCAGAAGTTATGTAGTACTGTAACAGGCTAACAACAGCTGTTAGTGTAGCGAAGAAAAATAATGAGAATAGGCTAACAAACCTATATGTTTGATGAATGATACCTATGCAAAAATTCAGTGCAAATAAACGTGCTACCTCAATGTCTCTCAGCCACCCATTATAGAAAAACATCAGTGTCTTCTTTTGGCATAGTGAGACTAATACCGTCATAGACTTTTGCTACCTAGTTAAATTCTTTCCAGCACTTCGGGGGAAGTGTATCTGGTATTAATTGTTCTCCATGGACTGAGTTTTTTGAGGTAACGCTTGGGAATTTCATTTTTCATGACTTCTCGCTGACTGAGATGATTTTGGCTTTTTTTGCTGCTCACTACTCTGTACTGTACCATAATGGTTTCCATGATAGTTTGAGGTAAAGAAATTGGCTTTTGAATAGCTTTTCAACTTTGTCCACTTACTAGGTAGGGGCTGTTTCCTGGTCAGTTGTCTTTGGAAAGCAACAGTTTCTGTCAAAGTGAAGCTTTTGTTGTGTCAGTTGGTGCTATTTGAAGGACTAACACTAATGAATAATAAAATTCTTGTCGGTTCTGATCTTCTGATGTCTAATGAAACATAATTCTGATATGTTGTGTTATAAGAAATAAAAACTTTTAGCCCACATGACATCAAAAAAAGCATTGGAGCTTTAAGCCCTACAGATCTTCTATGTGGAAGGAAAGCCTAATCAACATGCTTGTCTTTCATTTATTTTCGTTTTCTCTTTGACTACTATATCTATTTATGACAAAGAAAGCATTCTATATGAGGTCATGAGCATTACTTTTCCTCTTTTGCAGGGTTCTACATCATTTCTTCTAGGGCTCTTTTTCATTTTTGTTCGGTGGCCAATAGTTGGTATAGTATTTGAAATATATGGTTGTGTTGTTCTCTTCAGGTCTGTTAATGGTTTCCTTCTTGAACTCTAGAATACTTATTTTACTTAGCCTGACACAGGCCAGGATTTTTTAGACAAGTACAACAAATTTGGGCCTACATCTTACCTGTTTTCAAAATTTATATTCAGGTCTGATTTTTGTCTAAAACCCAATTAAATATGTCATTTATTTTCAATCAAATTTAAAAATAAAAGGAAAAAAATCAAAATAATTTTTTATGTAATACATGCTTTTGAATGCCAAAATATTTTAAGAATTGTATATATGTTTCGTACATTGAAAAATAGTGGGTCGGCCAGACTTGGTTTTTTATTTCTTTTTCAAATCAAAGCCGAAGCATGGCCCTTGTTCAGTTCAGCCTGGGCTCAAAAGGCCAAATTCAATTGGAGCCTCAAATTCGAGATCTAAATTACTTTCATTTTTATATTTTGGATGAGGCTGTACAGTAAAATATGCTTATCAATTGTGCTTTTTTTTTTTTTTTTTTCTCCCTTTTGCAGTGGTTTTTGGTCATCTATCAAAGTGTTCCTCTACCATATCCCTTTTCTTGGGTGGATTATACAGTATATTTGTCGTAAGTTCTAATTTTTCAGATTCATCTTTCAAGATATCATGGAGACATTAGTTTTTTTATTCGCCTGTTTCCTTAGAACTTTATTAGTTGCTTTACAAGGATGTTTGTTTAGTCCTGATGGAATAGCAACTTGTTATGATGACCAGCGATTTATTTCTTGAATCACCAAATTTTCAGAGTTACACGCTTTTATTGACAATCTAATTAAGACTATTTTCTCGGTGCCTTTATATATGCTATGAAACTGTTTGTTCTTGACCTAATCTTTCATTTGCAGAAAATTATATCAGTGGTTTGGCAATACTAAATTAATCTGGTAACTCAGTTACATTGGTCACGTAACCTGCCATGTAATACATTGGATCAAATTATCATATTTTGAAATAGTTAATTTGTTGGTATGGAATTTTCTACCTGTTCTGTTACTTCGTTGTGTTGATGGCATGAACAACTTCACAAATACATATATGATGATTTGCGGAGAGCTTACATTAGTTTTTACTGCTCTGCAGCTCCTTGATCGCCTTGTCAGAAAGGGACTGAAGCCCCTTGTTATGTGATGTTTGTCTAATGAAGGAATTTCGACTGTGAGAAGTGAATATGATGGAAAGAATAGCTTTTCTCAAGAATGTATCGAGGCATGTGTAGAGACAGGTGTCAAACAGTCTTTGAAAGAATCATGAGAAGTAGGTCCCCGTTTTTCTCATGTTAAGGTACCAAACATTTTATAATATTTTGCATACATAAGGAGGAATAGATTTTCATTTCCGTTGTTCAACTGTCTACAAGCACGAATTAATGCCTCTTCTTTTAGCAATTGTAGTATTTAGGGACATGTTCCCAGGGCTAGCTATATGACGAGATAAAGATTTTAAATTATGGTTAGGGTTATTCTGGGTTTTTTAATGCTTAGTTATTTTTTCGGGAGATCAAAGGCGTACTCCTTACATTAATGTGGTATATTTAGGATTTTATTTTTAAAATGCTCTTAAAAAGAATAGACTTCAGATTGACAACAGTGATACTGTTCCGTATTGATTGAGTTTAGTTGAAACTCATATGAATGGAACTCATTCCATTTTTATTATTAGTCCCTAAGCATGGATTCAAAATTGTGTTTAAATACCACATGAAAACAAATATTCAAATTCATTGTGATCACCACTCTTAAGTTTCTTGGAAGATAATCAGTAAATATTAATATCTTTAGTGGCATTAATTGGGCCGAGAGTAACATCAATCCATCACTATTACCTCTAACTTGGGCCAACTCCTGATTAGACTGATCTACATGATCAGGTTATTTTTAAATTTTATTTTAGATAAACCTGTTGAATCTCAGGTTCAAAATTTTTCGAAAATAACAAGAAGTAAATACGTGATTCTGCTTGTATAGGTTACAATTTTCTGCAGATGAAACTAAGTTCGGGTTTGGGGTCAGGAATGGTTTGAAGTTTATAAATAATCCTAGTATGACAATATCGTTAGAACCAAAACTCCACTTCAGCCTGCATTATAGTTCACATATTATTGACATTATATACACCTTCAAGAAGAATAATTTGAAGAAATTTAAGAACAACATAGTACAGTTGGCCTGTAGTGTTACCACTTACTACAAGACGTGGCCGGCAAGGACATAGACTTATGGTCCTATATGAGAAGAGGACGAAGTCAACTAAATGGTCCCTAAACTTAATTTATGGTCCCTAAACTTAATTTTGTAGGATGACGAGGTGTCCTTGTAGATGTTCCGTCCATAATTGAGCTACCCGAAAAAAAAAAGAGCATGGAATAGATGGGCGGCATAAATTACATATATATATATATATATATATATATATCTGTGTGTGTACACATATCAATCCTTAGATAAGGCTGCTAGCTCTGTATGGGTAAGAGTAACTTTCTTTTTATAATCTTTTGAACTGTTACTAATCAATAATTTTTTGTTACCCTCGTTTAAAAAAACTTGTGTTGTCATATTACATAAATGTCCGACAAGAATAATAATGCAAATAGTATCAGTCATGCATGAAAGCTCTGTCTGTCCTTTCTACCTTTTTTCCTGGCTGACGTCTATACTCTTTTATCTTTTTTGTCCCATATATATCTCCTAAACTTTATCACTATTCACTGGATAAAATTGTTTAGTATATTAGTACGGTAGCAAACTTTTTAAGTATATGAATAATGTATGATTATACATTTTAGACATTGTGGTTTATAATTGAAAGTTGCTGGAAAAGAAAAACATTTAGTTATAAAACGAATGTTAAATTTCCATTTTGAGATACTACTACTTGGAAGAAATTATATGTCTCTACCCCACCCATTTTATTTGCAGGTGATGTAATTTTATACATATTTATTACAGTGCAAACGTCTAACTTGGGATTTAAAAAAAATACTTTTGAAAAATTTATATGTTGTATGGGGATAAAAATATTAATTGGAGACTGGGTAAAAATGCAATAAAATTGAAGAACATATATATAAAATCAAAGAAGGCTAGATTTATTACTAAAGCATAAAGATACTCAAAGGTTGATGCATAATAGCTTCACAACTTTTGCAAAATTTCAAAAAGCAATGAATATAGACAAGGCCTTTATTTCTGAGATGAAAACGGTGTCCTTTCTTTGACAAGCTTACTCTTCGGAATTAAGTACTACATTTATTTCGGTTGGTGTGATATAAAAATAGAGAACATAGGATGCCAAGTTAGTGGTGGCAAATTTCAATAATTCCAACTTCATTTTCAAACCATGGTGGCTTTAAGCAGTGACGAATGTCTCCTCATTCTAACCCCAGAAGCTTCTGGTTAACACATACGCCAGAGAGAAAGTTACTCTGACTCATTATTATTATTTTAGGAAATTATCATAAAATAAAAGAACTTCGTTCATTGAACCCCATATTAGGGTATGTTATGGAGATAACAAAAGGGGGCTATTATTGTACTGAGATCAGTTAGAAGAATGACGGCCAAGTTATTGGTGTAATCTAGTGACTAGAAGTTTGAGTAATTTGTAAGAAATTTTAAATTTAATGTTTTATAATATTGTATGCCAAACAAAATGATTGGAATGGTCAATCGTCAAAAATTAGCTGTCATCCAATTCTGCATACTAAATTCTTGGTGACAGTGAGTGATGTGGATATACATTTGTACTAGAGTGCTTTGTATTTATTACACGTTTGAATATTATTCATTATTTTTAAAGAAATCTGTAAAACTGTTTTCTTTTTAACAGTTGATAATTATATAATACATTATGCAAGTTTGAAGTTTTGAATGGGGTGGAAATTTTTTTTTCTAAATTTTATTTTGAGAAAAATCATTTCTAAGTACGTATTTATCTATTTTGATATCTCTCAAGTTCTCTTCTATTCTTGTTGCTATAGGATATACCTAATGTAATTAACCCCATGGGACATATCATATTTTGAAATGGTAAAAAGGTAAGATATATATAACCTTACAAAATGGGATCAATTGGAAACCAAAACCTTGATTCCGTGCTAAACATAAATGAACCAAGACAAGGACATGAACGGCTTTGAATGGAAGAGCATGTGCCCAAAAGTTTGCAGAATATGCCAAAAAAAAGAAAAGCAGAACAAAGTACAGGGGCTAGAAACTTTTTTGGAGGACTAAATGTGAATTTGCAATATATAGTTTATGTTTGATTTTTTTTTGTTTTGTTTTGCAAAACATATATTATGTGTTGAGTTAAAATCATATTTAATGCAAATCAACTAGAACAAATTTACCTTTACATACCAAGCACACTTGATTGCCAGCAAGAGGGCCATATCCAAGGACAGTCCAAGTATTTCTTTTCATTATCCTCTATGTGGATATATTCATAAAGAGATGGTTGGTGTATTATCATATTATAAGTACTTTTAAAAATTTTTATCTGAAACTTTTATGTTCAAATTTTCATATTATATATGTATATTTATGGTATATCAAATTTTCATGGGTCTAAATAGTCTGCTTACAAGCAATAAGATAATCATACAGAGAAAGTAATAGCCTAAAGCAAGTCACAGGAAAAGACAATAACTTTTGACTTGCTGGGGCATGCAGGTGGCGCATTGCGAAATTAAAGCATGTCATTGTTGAATGACTGAATTGGGAGCCAACTGTGATACCATTGGGCCACCCTTCGCCGATTTGCATATTTATATAGATAATAAAACAATTCAGTCCAAAAAAAATAATAAAGATAGTACAATTAAAAAATTATATGATTGAACCCTCAAAACATAATTCAAAATTAATCATATATCCTGACAAAAGGGACCTCCTTCTGGCTTTCTATTTGATACAAAGAAAAGCTAATGTTTCATATTAGTAAAGCAAGATAATTAGAAGTGATATTGTATTCAATTATTGTAGATTAATTAATTATTGTCTTATTAACATTACTCAACCAAAATAAGAAAAAAGACAAAAAAGAAAAACATACACACACATACAATATGAAGAGGTCGGTGATTAAAAGTTCCAAGTTTCACACATTTTCAAGATACAACATTTTGAATTGCAAATAGGCTAATAATGATTACTGTAGCCAGAGACGAGTTAAAATAAGCATTTTGGTGAAATAACTCTTTGATACTATCCTTTAAACGCTCCTCAAGGGTCAAAGATTCCTTTTTTTTTTTTTTTTGGTAAACACTTGTCAAATTTACAGCGAAACTGTACAAATTAGATTACACCACACAAACTATTTCCACGTACACAAACTCACAATCACAGTGAATATTCTAAGCATCAAGACACCAATTGTAAGTTTTAAATAAACGCTCCTCCACCTAATCCCTAGCATATTAGGTGAAGAAGAATGAAATAAACAAGTCCTTTCATATGAATGCAAGATCATTCCAGTAAGTGCTCTTCGTCATATTTTATATATATATATCTTAAGCTCTTCTCTTGGGTTTTGACACGTTTGGGTGCAATCATTTGCTTCTCTAATTTTTAATTTTTAATTACATTTAATTCTACATTATACTTTCTTTTTTTCTTTTATTTGAACACAGTTTATCCTTCACAGTACTAATATCAACAACTCAGAAATTAAAAACTGCTTTTTGTTTTTTACAATAAGAGTAATTTTTAAATTAATTTGTTCATTAATGGATTCCTTCAATGATTTTAACGTGTATCTCTCACTCTCAAAATTTGAGTATGAAGAATCAAAATAAGTTTAAAAAAAACAAGGATTTAAAATTAACCTAACTAAAATTTGAATACAGACAAGATCAAATTTAGCCACACATGTTGTGTCTGGAAACATGAATGCCAGACCAACAATTTGAAATTTATTTAATTTATAATATTGATCAATTAATTATTGTCCTGCATTACGATATTCATGGATACTGTTACACATTTATTATCACAACGGTTATGTAGAGTTACAATAAATATGTATGGAGAAAGAGAAAAATAATACAACACAACAGAAAGAGAGAGAAGAAATAGAATAATGCAAAATTAACAAAATAATTGAGAAAAGTATGGAGCTTGCCAAGTTACTACTCCAAATCTGGTGGGCCCCTAGCCGACACTGAACCCCACAAACGACACGCCTTACTTTCGAGTTTTTGTAAACGACGACTGTTCCCATCGTACCATGTGGTCGTTCCCTGCCCCCAAAGTTGCTAGACCTGCTTTACTATTATTTACTCTTATTTTGAATAAAATTTTATTTAATCTCTCATAGATTAAAAAATTTTTAAAGTAGTCCCTTATAAATAAGGAATTTTTTATTTGATTCATCAAAAATTAAATTATTTTGAATAATTTTTTATAAATATTATTGATAATAATTTTATTTGTAAGACATTGAATTAAAAAAGAGTCATATGTAAGATAATATTATAAAGGAGAAAATTGAAAAATACTCCATTTTTAAGAGAACAAATAAAAAATAATTATTTGAAGGATTAAATTAAAAACTAACCCATTTGTTGAAAATTTTAGTATAATATTATTATATAAGCTGGTTTCTTGCAATCACACAATATTTTAATTTCATGACTTTATCTTTTCAGAATTTTTTGGCATTCTCATATATTTAACTTGTCTCACTTTTTGAAGGGCCAGAATCATGTGCATTAGTCTTTGTCGTTTCCTCTAAAAATCTCCAGCTCATGACACAAACATTTTACAGTAACATTTGTATAAAAAATGATATAGATAAGTGCAGTTTTATTTAAATTAAAAAAGAAGTGTGAAATATTAATTATTGATTCTTGAACTTGAATTATGCAAGTATAATAATTTATTAATTGGTTGCAAAATATTTATAGAAAGAGTAATAATTAAGGGATAGATTAGACATATATATATATATATATATATATATAACACAGATATTAGATAACGACAAACAGATCAATGGCCTTAATCAAGATTCACTGAAGCTTTTTCAATTAATGAAACCCAGAAAGTACAACATTAGCTGATCCATCTAAGTTTTGCACCGTTTTATATATATTAGAACGTGCACTGATCTCGAATTTGATTTTTAAAAAATAAAAATTTTTGGATTGGAGATTTGAATCGAATAAAATAAATTTTTATAATTAAAGAAGGTAAGTTTTTATAAATTAAAAAATTAAATTTAAAATATAAAATAATATATATATATATATATATTAAAATTTTAAAAATCTAAAATGGTGGGTAGTAAAATAAATAAGATTTCAAGAAAGACAGACTTTTGGATGATGATCTGTACAATATCGGATCTAGATCTCTACAACGTGGTGGGTAGTCATAATATCATTTTGTGTTTGAATTGTTTGTTAATTCCACCATGCATGTTTTTCCACGAAAAAGTGCAATATTAATTTATTCATATAAGATCAATGGAAGGAAAGAAACTTCTTCCTTTTTTTTTTTTCTCTAAAAAAATAATTCACTTGGACAAAACATCGTGAATTAAATTGTGGCATATTAGTGAGACAAGAGGATCTGTAATAATAATATTACTTAAATTCATGCATGATTTGTAATTTAAATTTATTACATATATGAAGAAATGTATGAATTTAACAGTTAATATTAAAGGAATTGTGTAAATTTCAATTTATGATCTAATGATTTAAATTCAAAAAATTTTTCATTTCATAATTTGTCTCATTATATATATATATATATATATATAAAAGAGAAAACAATCTTCTCGTTTAAACCAATAATTTCTGATATTATTGTCTCTTTGGAAGTCATTTAATTCAACCTGAAGGCAAACTACTACTTAAACAACTTGATTTGGTGAAAGCAAATGAGACAAATTAGAGGGAATCTAAGATCTAAGTACTTGCATCACTTTTGTTTCCACTAACATGTCATGAAACTTACGAAATATGAGAAGTATAATGTAATATGGTCATATAAGAATAAGAATTTCTAATTCGGTGAGCCTTCTTTTCAACGTTGTAACAATCAATTAGCTATTCAACTTAAGACTTTTAATCGTAGAATTATAATGTATCAATGTCATTATGACGTGACTTGGTTGCACTCATACTATTTAGTTTTGACCCAAAAACCAAAAAGCTTCTACTTTTTTTTTTTTTAACGAATTTTGTTTCAGTGATGCCAAAAGTCTCTAAAGTTACGAAAATTTGAATTCAAATTTCAATTATACACACACACATATATATAACTTCCTAATTTAAAAATAAAAGATAAGCTGCATTTATTTTTCCTGAATTTATAATAATTACACTTATTTTGATCAAAATACATTATATCTATGACTATAAAATAGTCAATTTTTTTTTTTATATTTAGCAATTGTAAAATTATTCAATAAAAAATTATAAAAAAATAAAGAAAATATTCAGAAAAATTGAATTAAACTAATTTATAAATAGTAATTTAGTTTTAAGAAAACATAATTATTATTGTAATTTTAGTACATTTTTAAATTTTATTAAAGATACGAATATTCTTAAAATGCTATAAATAACACTGAAATACAAATTTAAAAAATTATTAAAAACTAATATTATTTTAAAATATTTCATATTTAAGAGAGTATGTGTATTTTGAAAATCAAAAGAAAGTGTATAGCTTAGTTTTTTTTTCATGGAAAACCAGTTTATCCCACACTACACATATAGCAGCCAATGAGCTCATAATTAACATGGGACAAACTTTAATATTAGAGGAAGGCATATCTCTAATTTATTTGAGGTAGTTGGCCATTTGTTTTCTCTCATATATATATATATATATATATATAATCTCTTGTGAAGAAAAGTGAGTTATGCAGAAGTCCTTTTACTTTAACTAAAGGGATTTCTTTACTTTGAATTTTTTTTTTTAATTCCAAACATAAAGAAAACGAGGGAAATTAACTAGCTCAAAAACTTTATTCATCATCAATTTGCCATATACTATATATTATCTTAATAAAGAATCTCACCCCCTACCCTATATATAATAATAACCTACCTATAGCTTTGCTAGCTTTTTCTTAGAAGCAAAACATTTCCAAACCACCTCCCCAACAGCTTGCAATGTACATGATACAATAATTAAAGTGTCTAAGCAAGATATCAAACCAAATAATATATATATAATATTAATATATTAATGCAATGCGTAGAGATTAAAGCAAAAAGGGAATGTTAATTAAAGTTTTCTTACAGCATGCACCAAATTGGAAGATCCTATCTTAGTCAGTGAAGTTATGTATTAATTTTATCCATGCATTAGTTCATGGTTTAAAGATCAGCTTTTGAGATTGAAATCTCACATGGGGATTTTGAAAGACATGGAGATTCTCAAGAATAATTATTTATATTACTTGCTAATTAACCTTATTATTTTCATGATTTTTATATTTCAGATGTTAAACTCAATTATTCAAGCTTTGAATTTCATTTTACACAAAAATAATTTTATGAATTTTGGAATATATATTGAGTGCAATTAATTGTGCTAATTAAATGTTTCAAAAGTGTGGTCAGATTTTGCAGCAAATTAAGTATGTGTGGAAAACTGTGAATACCTACCAATCACATTTTTTTTTTCTTGTCTTAATTTAAACATATTGTTGACGAATTCAGTGCTTGAAAAGATGGGTTTTGATAATTCTGTTTAAAAATATGTAAACTATAGTTCCTTCTGTACCTAATATTAGTTTGATGTTTTGAAAATGTTTAATAATACATAGGGACGTTACTCCATGTCTATCAATCCCCTTCAATATCACGTGCATTGGGTCATATATATATATTTTAAAATTTAAACTGTCCCAATATAATCTATATAATTGTGAGGAATATTCCCACAATTAAAATAATCATATTTAGTGTCGGTAGAGATTAATTTAATGCAAAAAATTAAAGAAGAAAAAGACATTTACTGGACACTAAAGTTTCTGAGCAGGTAAGTATTGGTGTTGACCATATATTTCAGTATCGGCTTAGGTAGGTAAATGGTCATATGTATGTGACAGATCAAAAGGAAAGTAATTTGTAATTTATGCTATAATTAATTACTAAAGTGACCGTAAGATAAATATAATTTTAAAATATTATTTTCAGTTTAAAATGAAAAAATAGCAATTAATAAAATGGAAATATCATTAAAACTAAATGCAATATTAATTAACTGTTGTAAGCATATAAGCCCTTAATTAAGAGTTCATTTCCGATAATCACATATTACCGAGTAATTGGAACTGCTATCATTTATAAATTGTCATGAAAATTATTTTTAGTTTTACTTTTTTTGCCAAAAATCATTAGCCATATGTAATTATATATAATTCTTAGTTAATTTCAGTTATGCATTTTAAAGATAATTACTATTAAAATATAAATAACAATAATCTTTTATTTTAGTACGGGTACGATAGACATTTTCTTCTAATTTGTTAACAAAAATAAAATACATGCTAGTCCCAAAGTAAACGCAACAAAAGGAGAATAGTTATGAGAAAAAGCAGTGAAAGCCATGAGATCAACAACCATGTATATATAATTATATATATATCTATATATATAGGCTTTAGCTAGCTAGCGTTTCAACATTAATATAATCCATTTTAAATAGGTTTAAAAATTTATCTTTTTTGTTTGCATTGGAATTGAGAGGTCCACTATATATATTCTTAATTAAATACTTAAGCAGGCTCTTAATTAAATAATGAATAGATTAGGGACAGTATCAATTAATGATTGCACCGATCGAGCAATTAATCTCAAGGGCTCATAAAGTAATTAAGAGAAATCTCTTGCTTTAAGATATCAAGATCGACAGTACTGGCACATAAAATTATATATTAATTAAAATATTCGGATATAAATATATAAGAAACATATGAGTAGTGCCCTAGATAGCACTGAGAATAAATGCTTAATTAGAAGGCTTCCCATTATACGTTATATGGTGAAGAAAGCAATCAATGATTGTTGTATTTGAATTAATATAGCGACTCTGGCTTTAATAGAAATATGAAGCCCTTGAAATAGGGGCAAGATTAATAATTCTAAGAAAAAAATTACTATCACTATCTTTTTTGAACATGCTCATATTATATATGTGGCGTTTTAAGAAATTATATATATATTTAATATAGTTCTTATTTATAAGTTGAAACTCAATTTCATCTTTTATAATATGAAAGTTAATATGTTTAGTAATATATCATTTTCTCAACTAAATTTAGACTAATTAAAATATTTGTGAATGATTGAATTTAGATTGAAAATCTCGTACATAAATGATTAAAATGATATTTTACTCTAAGATTGGCTAATTGCATTGGTAATGACTGTTTGAAACCTATAAAACAACAATGGTTTGATTTCTGAAAACGCCAAAAAATGTGTATTCTTGACTTATTTTAGGTCTATTTCAGAGTCTTTCCAAATTGGCATATTAAAAAAATTGAATCATAGCTTTTGTTTAAGATTAAGCCAATGTTAGATTTTATTTTTTGGGGTCAACTTTTTTTACAAGAAATTTATGAAAAAAATTTAAAATTACAAAACTATATAATTAATTCAAACATCTCTAGAAACCCCAAAAAAGAAGAAGAAATTTATCCCTATTTTTGAAGTCCTAAATGAGAAGCTATTTGTTATCAAGCAAAGAAGCAAATAAAATACAATGCATACGAAGAAGGTAATATAAAAACACAAAACCAAATGGCCAACAAACACAAGGGACTCTGAAAATTCCAAGATCCCTTGTGCTATACGTCTCACACCAAATTGATATAAAAATTGTACATTCCACAATTAATGTGTCCATGTGTCCTTATAGTTAGTCCTTATCCTCACCTTGTGAAGCTTTTAATGTACTTCATTTTTGGTAAAATGTAGCTTTCATTTCTTGTTGTTATTCTCGACTTATGTTAATCATTTTATAATTAGTTTGTTACCATGATTGAACTCTCACTTCAATTTTCCATTGTTTTTTATTTTGAAAAATTTTTAAAAAAAAATCATGACCCTCACTGGTCCATATATAGCTTTTTAATTATTCTTATTCGTTTTCAAATCAACCTATTTTAATTATATTATATATAAATTATAACCCACATAGATCCACTTAACTACATCATATTTTATTGTTTCAAAACAACTTCTTAATTATATATCCATATGGTACTCCTTTTTTTCTTACTTGGAAATACTTGTATATATATATATATATCTACGATCTAGACATTTACATGTCAAAATTCCTTGAGTAGCCTAGTAATTTTGAAACATTGTACATCTTTCTCTTTCAGAAGCTAATTTTCCCTACAGTCTGTGACACTCACATCACTTTTAGTAACTCAATTAATACTGTCTATATATATGCATAAAGAGTCCTTAATTTCGTTTTGAAGCATCTATATATAAAAAAAGAGGAATTTATGTGACTCAAGGAATTTCTTTTTTTGGTGAACAAAAATTAGTAGTCAATAAGCTATTCTATAAAATTATCGCTTAGAGCACTCATTAGATTCCAAAAATAAAAAATAAAAAATAAAAGCTCAATTTAAAGAATTATTTTAAAAGACCTTTAATATATATATATATATTTCATGGACCTGAAGAAAAAGGTGGTGTCTGCCAGATTCTTTAGTTTAAACAGGACTTTAAAGTAGAAGAACAAGAAGAATATATATAGAACTAGCTAGACGAAGGTCCCTTCCTTGCTCTGAGAATGTTTCCTAGACAAGAGAAAAGAATTTGTCCTTTTTATGTTAAAACTTTATAGAGAAAGAAGAAAAGAATTTGGTTCTCAATTTAGTTTAAGGCTTTTGGATCGATATATAACACATGAAGGAGGAAAATAATTCTTTATTTTATTTTTTAAAAATTTATTTTTTCTCTAAATTTAACAGATATAATACAATGACTTCTCCTACAATAATAAAAAAAAAAAGTAAGTACATTTGTATTTTTTTTTACTAAATTGTTCTTATAGTTATTACATATAAAATATAATAACTATTAAATATGTATATAATTGATATCAACTAGTCACTTTTTAAATTTAAAATAAAATATTTTTTTAATTTCAACACAAAATAAATAATATTGAAACAAAAATATAAAAATATAGATCTTAATAAGTTATGTTTTATTAAAGAAATCAACATAATCCTCAAAGTATTTTAGGTTTTTTTTTTGTAGTTTTACTTTATGTATATTTTCATTATAAATTAAAAAATTAATATGTAATTTTACCAACTCTAGAAAAAAGAAATTTGCCTATGTATCTGCACTCATACATGTGAAATGTGAAATTAATTACTGGACGTGCTTGAACCTGAAATAGAAGTGTACGCGTGCATTAACCTTTGGTTTACCAACATTTACATATTTGATTAAATTTAGTAGACGCATGCATTATATTTAATTAAATTTGAAAAATTTAGTTTCTTTGACATATTTGATAATGCACGCATGCATTAACCTTTAATTTACCAACATTGATGATATTGATATGCATGAACCTGTCATTTCACTGCATTATTATTATTACCGTATTGCTAATTAAGTCTTCAATGTCACTTCTAGTACAATTTCTTGTCGTCTTGCTCCTTCTTTTTCAACTTTAATTTTTTGAATGTTTAAAAAAAAAAGTTTAATTTAATCTTATTACTTATCTGCGCACATGCATGCCTTCTAGCACAGCGATCCCAGCAGCATAATCTTAGCCAATTATTATGTTCCTAATCTTCTTTTCAATTCCATTTTCTTCTCTCTTTCATATATATATATATATATATATATATATTCATTGCTATTATTGCCCTTTTGGGGTGTTCATTAGTGAATGTCTCTTCACTTTCTAATTTGCCAATTTTAAGTTGTTTATCATTAAAATGCCATCGATACGTGAATAAGGCATCTTTTATTATCGTGAACTAATTAAAAATTTTAAGTCACTAAAATTTATATAAATTCACATTAAATAACTATTAAATCTTATAATTTTTTCATACAAACATTAACGAAATCAATTTAATCTCTGTATAGAAAGTTAGGCAAGTTATTTCCTATATTATGGACTTCTCAAATTTTTATAGTAGAGTTATCTGACATACCATGATAATACATCAAATATTTAGCTTATATACAAAGAGGCAACTAAACCGAATTATAAAATAAGAAAGCTCATAGCTCTGACAGAAGGCTAGACTCACCAAAAAATAAAAACACCACTATTTCTACTTTGTAGGTGGTTGTTCTGAATTAACGCTAAAATTTGAAAAATGTTAATTAATATGGTGAGTGGAAACATGATGAGTAGATAATTCTAATATTGCAACAAAAAAAAAACTTACAATGGTACGTCTTTCAAAATTTAAAAACCAAATGTTATACGGTCATAATTCAATAGTATTAAAACGAAAAATAATCATTAACAGAATGCATTGGGAACTTCCTACAGAACCAGTCATAATTTCCAAATATAGAACTAGTCCAAGACTAATAAAAACATATAAGAACAACATCCGTTTCAGCTATAAGCTCTGAGTAAGTGTAATAATGGCCCTAAACTTCAAACAGAATATGGTGGTAATATTATTATATCCAACCTTATCAAATTACTAATCGTAGTATACTACGACAAACGTCTATTGTTGTTAGTTACAGGGTTCTGTTTTGGACATATTCCTAATATTTTAGATATATATAAACATCCATACTCAGATATCAAAATTTCAAAATCATACCATTTCAGAGTTTAAATTTCCATATTTTTTATAATTCATAATTCAAAATTATAATGGATGATTTAAAATAATATCCTGTATAATTAGGATTATCTACTCACCTGAGAGAAATATACCAACTTTCTCTTATCCTTATTTACAATTCATTTGTTAACAATTTTTCTAGCCATATAAAACATTAAATAAAATAATTTTAACATATAGTATTCATGAATAATTTTAATTATTTAATTTTATTGCTGATCTAATTAATTATTACTTATTCCCTCTATTCAATTCACCTCTTCAACCCAATTTGACCTTTTTTCTTCACTCAATATTTTTTAGGTCACTTTCCTTAATAATACTTCAAAATACTTATGGCCTATATTTATTATTATTATTATTATTATTATTATTTTGTTTAATTTATTCCATTATGCACTTATTAAATTTCTAACACCTACCATCAATACAATCTCACTTAGGGGTCATTTAATAAATTCCAAAATTCCCATTTAACTTCAAATAATATTTTTCGCTATCTAATCAAGCTAAACAAATTTTTCCCTTCTAATTTCCTCCATTTTTCTTCATGAAAAATATAAGAAAATTACAAAAAAATTAGAAATTCATCTTAAAATTCAAACAAAAATTTCCAAAAATTTAAAATCACTCTCTAGATACATAGTAATATTTAAGAAGCCCTAAGAACTCAAATTTCACATATTTTTAAAATTACCCCTAAACCTAAAATTTGGAGTTTTTCAATTCGAAAGTCAAAATTCATAATTGATCTGTGATTTCAAAGGATAAAGGTGTGAAATTCACCTATAACATGTAATTCTAATTTAATTTAAAGCAAACAACTCAAATTAAGCTCAAATTGGCCTATTTTTTGAATGAACAATGCCGAAAGTAGGGTTCTTTAATCAGAAGCAAATTGGACCAAATTGATCAGTGCAAATAAGGGAGAAAAGACTAAAATTGATGCAGGAACTGAAGCCTTAGGCTAAATCGAAGCAAAAACACACCAATTTCGCAATTTAGAGCTCAGATTTTTGCATGAATAGAGCCACCAAAAAACTAAAGAAATTTTGGCAATGTGGCTACCAGTGGTGCCGCTACAGCTTAGAGAAGGCACCGACAACCTTTTATAGTGGCTGAAACAGTGGTTGGTGGATGAGTTGGCATAGAGATGATAGTGAGACACAATTTTCTAATGATATAGCCAGTGGGGAGGCTGTCGGTGGGCTGGAGGTGTTGCTCGTGGGTCATCGGTGCTCACCGGCGATGGTGAAAGGCTACTAGAGGGGAGAGGTAGGACTTACGTACCAATGGGAGAGGAAGAAGTTTGTAAAAGAGTTGTGATTATGATGAGATTATAAGATAGAATTAATGTATTAAAATAATCAAAGTGGGAATAATGGTTATGATTAAGGTATTAGATTAATGTAGGTGGAATAATTGTTATGATTAGGGATTAAAAATATTTTAAGTGGGATAATATTGTATTTTATCATATCAAAATTTTTTTGACTGATACTTGGACACCATACTCTATTGAGTTACAAATATTAGGAATGCATAGGGTAAGGCTAAGGCAATGTTGTCAAAATTGCGATTTAACTCAATAGAATTGTTAATTTTACGATTCTAGGTAGCAATTTTGAGTTAAATTATAATTAAGATTAGAATCAATGCTAACTCGGTCAAACTTACCATTGATTGGCATAAACTCCATAAAATCAACGAGTTTGATCAAGTAAGCCAAGTTAGTGTTTTCATGCAATTTGTGCAGTAGCCAAAACCTAATTTCATTCTTTTAGAGGCCTAATCTGAAAATGCCTTGGCCCAAGAAAAAAAAAATGCACTCTGATTATCTGATCCTTAATTTCCTATATACCTCGATGCCTCATGAAGCCTCTGCTACTCTGCTCTCACTATTGCTCTTTGTTCATTCACACCTTCATGGTGTTGCCATAAGCAAAGGATGCAGCTCAGCTCAAACATACAGACACAGTAGCTCATCGCGGTCATCAACTCAGCTCAGGCACAAACACACAATAGTAGATGTTGCCATCACAGAAGGTTGCAGCTCACAAAGGTGAGACACCATTGATGCCGAGAAGGTCGCAACAGTTCATCACTCGGTGTAGCAGCAGCCATTCCGTCAGTCTTGAATGAGGTAACCCATTAATCTTTAGTTTTATGCTAATCTGCGTGGTGGTAACCATGATGTAGTTGCTTATGTTTGTTGTATATTGCTTGACCTTGCTTAGTGCTTGACCCATCATTAATTGATTTTTTTTTTCTGATCCATTATAACATTTTGCTCATGTAAAGATATGGCATTTGACATCAAATGAGCTTGAGATCCTCATTTCTTCCCAAGTGCAAGGTTGTCCTTTATTCCTTGCTCTTCCTTAAGAGTTTGATCTGCCTGATACTTCCAGTAGTTGCATAGCTTCAAGCTTAAGCCATTTAGCATTTTGGTTTGCTTTAATATAAAGGTTGATTGTAATACTAAATTGACTTTTCTAGTTATGAATTAATTGATGAAAATCATAGTTATGTAACATGCTATTAGTGCTCTTTAGATATCTAGCTAATACTCTTGTGGATAATTGATTCCAAACCTGTTTGACTACTTTGATAAAACTATGACCAACTCAGTGGGTTAATGTTGTCAAACACAGTCCCTTTGGCTGCTTATTTTGTAATTTAGGGGTTTCAGAAGCATTGTCTATTATTATGTGATAATTCAATTATCAATTAGCATCTATGCAAGTTATTCTTAGTTTCTTTATCTGATCGCTAGGTGTCAGTTAATAGTTGTATTTTTTTTTGTTGGAAAATAGTTTATATATGAAAAATGAAACTGATATTATTATATTAGTTTTCATGAATGATATTTTATATATAGATATTACCATGGTTTGTTTAAAAGGTTTATATGTAAGAGACTTTTTTTGTTCTCCTTTTCATTAATTTTCCTGTTTTAGTGGTCACATAACTGATAATTCTACAAATAAACTATTCTTCAGTTTTCACTTGTCAATGATTTTTACTAAATTTATATTAAGAGTTTGTTATATTAAATGAATGATTATTATGTATTATGTGTTATGAATTATGAAGTTTATTGAACTTTATATGTTGATTTGAATGAAAAGTATGCAATGTGAAATAGATTATGAATTATAAAGCAAGTACTTATGTATGAAAATTTATATGATTTTGTTATATTAGTATGTTTAATAGATTAAATAATAGGTGCAGGTAAATTCTAATGATTCTACCCTCATTTTCCAAATTTACTTAAAATTGCGATTTTGATAACATTAAGCTTTTGTACTTACTTTTATTATCATGTCCAATAAAATTTTATGTGTATCTCCATTTAGCACCAGTTTAAGTTTCATTTTGAGTATTCTTTTTTAATATAAATTTAGCCCTCAATTAACTCATTAAGCCTTTTGTTATATGACTAATCAATTACATTATTTGATTTCTAGAAGTCTCGATTCAATGCTTTATAGCATATTTTACAAAAAAATAAAATAAATTGCGAAGTTCAATGTGCAATCATACCACAAATTAATTAAGGTGACACAGGAACATTTTATGGCATATTAACCAAATTTTTTGTAGAATCTCTTGTCATCTCAATTGATGACTTGTTTTTGTTGTTTAGTTTTTTAAAGAAATTAATTAGCACAAAGACACAAATAAATTTTGTTTATTTTTAATGGCAGTTAATTATCATTGAATAAAATGTTATATTCTGTTTCAAAAAAAAATATTCAAATTTTATTAATTTGTGGTCAACTTTACTCTTTCATGTCACATTGTCATTAAAATCATTTATTAAATGACTTAATCTTCTCATATAATCAAAATCTCAACCAGTCAAATATTTTTTCCATCAAAAAGTACACAAGCAAAAGTCTACAATTAATTAATTATTCAACAACCTTGTAGGCACACATATAGCTCTCTCGTTTTTCAATGGCATGGAAAATAAACGAACCCTAGCTAGCTTGCACACGCATTAAACTTGCAGTCAAAATATAGAAAAAATAAGGAAACTAAACTGCAGGCATATTAGACACTGAAGAATTCGTCTGTGAATTACATAACTTGAGTCTGAAAAAGAATCAGAAACAGAAGCATCACTTCACCTAAATTCTCAGAATTCTGGGACTGAAACAGGCAGATATAAATAGATATACACACAAATAGCTATCGAAGTGGTCCTATATATGAAATGCTTTACCAAGCCATTGCTTTTATATATATATATATATATATATATATATAGGCATATTATACACTGAAGAATTCGTCTGTGAATTACATAACTTGAGTCTGAAAAAGAATCAGAAACAGAAGCATCACTTCACCTAAATTCTCAGAATTCTGGGACTGAAACAGGCAGATATAAATAGATATACACACAAATAGCTATCGAAGTGGTCCTATATATGAAATGCTTTACCAAGCCATTGCTTTTATATATATATATATTCTTCAGTGTGAGTTACTGCTATCATTCCAACATTATAAGCATAAAAGTAACTAAAATTTATTCCCACACCAACCTGCTGTCTCCCACTATCCTATATATCGATCTCTTTCTCTCTTTCTTTCCACTTTCTATGCCCTACGTACTTTTTCTCTATGTCTATCATATTACGTTACTTGTGCAACGCAAACAATCCACTCTTCATTATCTAAATTATAATATATATATATATATAGGGTTTACATATACTAAAAGTTTTTTTTTTTTTAGAAAATTTTATATACTTGTTGTGTTTTATGATTATAGTATTATAGTATTTTGCTAAGGATCGAGGCAACTTTTTTTCCTGGGGTTAATTTTAAGAGTATATTCTTTCACATTGACTTAGTACATTGTGATTGTATTCTCAAATTGTTGCTCAAAAAATCAAATCCATATTAATAACGAGGTATATTATTATTTTTCTTATTAATTGATTTAATCTCTTTAAATATTATATATTTTTATAATATGTTATGGATAGTTTGACCTCTCACTAATTATACTAATCTTTTTAAGTTTTGCAGATAATATTCTTTAGGATAATGTTAGAAAAGGAGCTAGACCCACTATTAAATTTTTTTAAAGATTTCTACAGAATAATTATTTTAAAATTATACACATAAACTTTAAAATAATTCAGTGGTGAAAAACTTGATCGTTCAACAGAGAGATCTTCATATCAATTTTTATTCTCTATACTATTCTAAAATTGTGCAATAAGCAAAAATCTCATCAAAATAAAATAATAGTAATCTTAGCTTATAACCAAAATACAGGACTTTTCATAATTCACAAGAAGAGTTGGTAGGTTAATATTTCTCCTTAATGCCCTATTTAGGGTATCAATGTGGTGTTCTGATCTTGCAAGGCATTGACTGTCGGGGAACCAAAGAAAACAAAAATTATTGATTATAAAGAGGATAAAGAGAGACACATACACACACAAGCCCTAGAAATTTGGTATGAAATCACATGGGTATAGTTATTTGCACACTTTATATAGTAATTATTATTCTTTACCAATTTAACACAGCCTTAAAAACTAAAGGGCATAAAAAAAAAGAAGAAAAAGGCAAAAACCACAATTAATTACTACTTTTCCCTCTAAAGCAGTGCACTGATGATGGCCCCATTTTTTTTTAAAAAAAAATAATTAATTTCCAGAGGAAATGAGATTGTGAAGGAATCTTGACTTTTCAAGTAATTAAATCAAGATATATATATATATATATATATATGTATATATTCAGAACAATGTGGAAACATGTGCCTGATTGGCTTGTCTTCTCGAGGGTCATATCTATTTTTACTGGTGAATGCTTAGTTGTACAACAATATTATATTACCCAATTGAACTAATTGAACAAAATTAATTGGTTTAAGGCAACAATACTGTGCAGGTTTCTCTTTTTTTTTTTTTTTTGGAGAGAATTCCATATGCCATGTTACAAAGACGACATTTTGTCGGTAAAAGCTATGCCTCAAACAAATAAAACTTTTCCAATTCCTCTGATCGTGTTCAGAAATTTTCCATACATATATATGAGACACAAATTTAATTGAATTATATATATATATATATATATGTATATTATTGTATAAATAAAAAATAATTATGGTCACAATTCACGGGTGGTCCAGAAATTGCTTCTAAAATGTCGTTTTCAGAAGTGCAAGGACAAGACTAAAAGTTCAAGGCCGAAGCAATTTTCAATTATGATTTCTTGCACGAAATGAAATTCACCTGGAAATTATTAATTCCTCTTTTATTTTCCTTTTCTTTTGGCTTTATAATTTATATATATATATATATATATTTTTTTTTTTTTTTCCTTCCTCTATTGTTGTCTGTATGTAGCTCCATTAACAGCAAAAGCTGCTTGCCCACTTGATGGAGGAGGGAGTACACAACACCACATGCTGCTCTCATAATTGAGAAATCACATGGACTAGAAACTTCTTAAACAGAGAGAAAATTAAAGTTAAACAAAAAAGAAAGAAAAAATAAAAAGCGAAAGAAGAGTGAGTCAATGAGGAAATGAGCCTGCACCTTCCTATAGCGATTTCCCATTCTGTCTCCTACTACCCAAAAAAACAAAAACAAAAAAATAATTAAATTGTTTATTTATACGTACCATGTGTTTTGAGAATATCTAAAAGGTAAATTATGCGAAAAATAAACATAATAATTAATATTAATTTTTGTCAATTGCATGGGTGCCCCACAAACTAGTGGCACCATATATTCATAAAATGA
Source organism: Delonix regia (assembly GCA_037074485.1). Taxonomy (NCBI): domain Eukaryota; kingdom Viridiplantae; phylum Streptophyta; class Magnoliopsida; order Fabales; family Fabaceae; genus Delonix; species Delonix regia. Next base: position 30,974,710 of record CM073451.1, read on the forward strand.
GTGAAATAAATGTGCACATTGGATTATTCTTTTTCCCCAAAAGCTGCCAGAAGCTTGTGTTGGAAACATATATATATATATATATATATATATATATATATATATAATGAAAAGTAAAAAATCCTCACCACCCTCAAATAAAAAAATGGGGTTTATAGATCTACAGGCTAGTGAGGCCACCAAGGACTCGAACCGAAATGATGATGGTTCATGGATCTATGATGCTAAATACACCATTGCTTCCCAAAACAACACGAAAGAAACACGAAAAGGAAAAGGCGAAGGAAAGTAAAGAAGAAAAAAGCATTTTGGCGTCCCTTTTTCGTCAAGATGGGCAACTCGAGAGGGCAGGTATAGCTAGCTAAGAGCAAAATGATCAAACAATAGAATCGTTTTATTTTTTTTGAAAGATAATGTTAAGAGATGCTTGTTTTAAATTATTTGAGTAGTTGGATTAATGGGGACGAGTTCAAGCCATATGGAGGAAAATGAAGCAGGGAGAGAGAGAGAGTGAAGAGATTAAAAAAGTCGCATGGCCAGCTGGTGAAGCTTCGTGTGTTTTTTTATTTTGGGATTAAAATGAAAAGGAAAAGAATTGGATATTTTGAATTGGTCCCTCATGACAGCTCCTCTTTAACGACTCACTTTTACTATAAGTACTGCCCATTTCTTCCTGCTTTCTCAGTCATCGCCATCACCAAATCCTTCTCACTTCTCTCTCTCTCTCTCTCTCACAAGAAAAGTTTGTGAGAGTTCGATCGGAGCATTGGCCGGAGGTGGTAAGCTTTCTTCATTCTGTCCATGACTGCTAGGGGTGGCGACCCCATAAGGGGTCGTCTGAAGCCACAAATGGCCGTCACATTGGCCATTGTTCTTGTGTCCACTACTTTGACCTTGGTGGCTGCTGATGGTTATCCTTACTATTCTCCTCCACCACCCAAGGAGCATTACGAGTACAAATCTCCTCCTCCTCCTTCTCCTTCTCCTTCTCCGCCACCTCCTTATATGTACAAGTCTCCTCCTCCTCCTCCCTATGAGCACAAGGCTCCTCCTTATGAGTACAAGTCTCCTCCTCCTCCTTCACCGTCGCCTCCACCTCCATACGAGCACAAGGCTCCTCCTTATGAGTACAAGTCTCCACCACCACCTTCCCTATCTCCTCCCCCACCTTATGAGTACAAGTCTCCACCCCCACCGGTGAAGTCTCCTTCACCAAAGCCTTACTATTACAAGTCTCCACCACCACCCTCGCTTTCTCCCCCTCCACCATACTACTACCATTCTCCACCTCCTCCAGTGCCTTCTCCCCCTCCACCATACTACTACCATTCTCCACCTCCTCCAGTGAAGTCTCCATCACCAAAGCCTTACTACTACAAGTCCCCACCACCACCAGCATCACCTCCTCCTCCTTATTACTACAAGTCCCCTCCTCCTCCTCCTCCTTCACCTCCACCACCATACTACTATCACTCTCCACCCCCACCTGTTAAGTCTCCATCTCCTAAGCCATACTACTACAAGTCTCCACCGCCACCTTCACCCTCTCCTCATCCACCATACTACTACAAGTCTCCACCACCACCCTCACCCTCTCCTCCTCCACCATACTACTACCATTCTCCACCGCCTCCTGTGAAGTCTCCATCTCCTAAGCCTTACTACTACAAGTCTCCACCACCACCCTCACCCTCTCCTCCTCCGCCATACTACTACCATTCTCCACCCCCTCCTGTGAAGTCTCCATCTCCTAAGCCTTACTACTACAAGTCTCCACCACCTCCTTCTCCTTCACCACCACCTCCATACTACTACAAATCTCCTCCTCCTCCCTCTCCTTCACCACCGCCACCATACTACTATCACTCTCCACCTCCACCAGTTAAGTCTCCATCTCCAAAGCCTTACTACTACAAGTCTCCTCCACCACCCTCACCCTCTCCTCCTCCACCATACTACTACCATTCTCCACCGCCTCCTGTGAAGTCTCCATCTCCTAAGCCTTACTACTACAAGTCTCCACCACCACCTTCTCCTTCACCTCCACCTCCATACTACTACAAGTCTCCCCCTCCTCCCTCTCCTTCACCACCACCACCATACTACTATCACTCCCCACCACCCCCAGTTAAGTCTCCATCACCAAAGCCATACTACTACAAGTCCCCACCACCACCTTCCCCTTCACCTCCACCTCCATACTACTACAAGTCCCCTCCTCCTCCCTCTCCTTCACCACCTCCACCATACTACTACCACTCTCCACCACCACCAGTTAAGTCTCCATCACCAAAGCCATACTACTACAAGTCCCCACCACCACCGTCACCGTCTCCTGCACCATACTACTACAAATCTCCACCACCTCCTTCCCCATCTCCCCCACCATACTACTATAAATCTCCTCCGCCTCCATCACCTAAACCTCATCCACCTTACTACTACAATTCTCCACCTCCTCCTTCACCATCTCCTAAACCTCATCCACCATACTACTATACATCTCCTCCTCCTCCATCTCCTAAACCTCATCCACCTTACTACTACAATTCTCCACCACCTCCCGTTAAATCTCCTCTTCCAACACCATACTACTACACATCTCCACCTCCCCCCGTTGTCTACCCTCACCCTCACCCTCACCCCTACCCTCACCCCCACCCCTACCCCCACCACCACCCATTGGTTGTGAAGGTTATCGGTAAAGTATACGTCTACAAGTGCTATGATTGGGAGTATCCTGAGAAGTCACATAACAAGAAACACCTCAAAGGTACATAGAACAACTAACTAATTTTTTTCTTTTAATTTTTGACCTTGATTCATTTGTTGATATCAATTTTAGCTCCAAAGTCTTTCTAGTCATTGTAATTAATATTCTTTTTATTAGGTTTCTGTCACTAAAATGTATTGGTCAACGCATAATTTTAGACCATGTCATTGTCTTTTGATATTTGAACTGCACTTAACACAAGTTTTCATTCTTGGTTACGTCATTGTAGCCAAATTTTCTAGGTGTTAAGTGTGCAAATTTATTTCCAATTTTCTATCATATTAGAATGCTAATGTAATATATAGTGTAATTAAGAAATTTGATAGTGATCATTATATGTATTAACTTACATTTGAAATTTTAAAAAGTGTTTTAATACATTAACTTATAATATGAAAGAAATATGCTACTTCTAGATAAATTATCATGGTATATGAAGCATAATTGCTATAGAATTATATTTCATATTTTTTATTAAGAGACATCATCTTATTGTCACCAATTAAATCAATTTTACAATTTCTAGCCATTTTAATAGTAAAATATATCGTTTGTTCAAAATCGTCCAGTGCTTGCAATCAAAGCAAATTATTAGTTTGAAAAGGACAATTTGATTTGTTATATATTTGTAGTACTATATATTATATTTTTTTGGTTAATCCACTTGATTGTCATAGCTAGCATATAATTTATATGCTTTGTATGTAATTATTGCATTGTGGGACAGGTGCTGTTGTGGCTGTGGTTTGCAAGGCTGGAAAGAACATTATCACTGCTTATGGTAAAACCAAGATCAATGGAAAATACAGCATCCCAGTTGAAGGCTTTGACTATGCTAAATACGGACCCACAGTGTGCAAGGCCCATCTCCATGCTCCTCCTAAGGACTCACCCTACAATGTCCCCACCAAGTTGAACGAGGGAACCGATTTGAAGGTATACTCCAAGGACAAGTATGAAGTTGTGCTCAAGGCTAAGCCTTTTGCCTATGCTTCAAAGAAGCCAGAAGATCAAGAATGCAAGAAGCCTAAGCCTTCACCCACACCTTACTATTACACCTCACCTCCACCACCAGTTCACCACTACTCTCCCCCATACTACTACCATTCACCACCTCCTCCTATGAAATCTCCATCCCCAGCTCCATACTACTACAAGTCTCCTCCTCCACCTTCTCCGGTGTACAAGCCTCCTTACTACTACAAGTCTCCACCACCACCATCCCCATCACCACCACCTCCTTACTATTACAAGAGTCCTCCTCCACCATCACCCTCTCCTCCTCCATATTACTACAAATCTCCTCCACCACCATCACCATCCCCACCACCACCTTACTATTACAAATCTCCTCCCCCACCGCCTAAGAAGTTGCCATACCACCCTCCTTACTACTATAAGTCTCCACCACCACCATCCCCCTCTCCTCCACCACCATACTACTACAAGAGTCCTCCTCCACCATCACCATCCCCACCACCTCCATACTACTACAAGAGCCCTCCTCCACCAGTTAAGGCTCCAGCTCCAAAACCGTACTACTACAAATCACCTCCACCACCTTCACCATCTCCACCACCTCCCTACTACTACAAATCTCCCCCACCACCATCACCATCCCCACCCCCACCTTACTACTACAAGTCTCCACCCCCACCAGTTAAGGCTCCAGCTCCAAAACCTTACTACTATAAATCACCTCCACCACCTTCACCATCTCCCCCACCTCCCTACTACTACAAGTCTCCCCCACCACCCTCACCATCTCCACCCCCACCTTACTACTACAAGTCACCACCCCCACCAGTTGAGGCTCCAGCTCCAAAACCGTACTACTACAAATCGCCTCCGCCACCTTCACCATCTCCACCACCTCCCTACTACTACAAATCTCCCCCACCACCATCACCATCCCCACCCCCACCTTACTACTATAAGTCTCCACCCCAACCAGTCAAGGCTCCAGCTCCAAAACCTTACTATTATAAATCACCTCCACCACCTTCACCATCTCCACCACCTCCCTACTACTACAAATCTCCCCCACCACCCTCACCATCTCCACCCCCACCTTACTACTACAAGTCTCCACCCCCACCAGTTGAGGCTCCAGCTCCAAAACCTTACTACTATAAATCTCCACCACCACCTTCACCATCTCCACCACCTCCTCACTACTACTATAAGAGTCCACCACCTCCTCACTACTACTACAAGAGTCCTCCTCCACCATCTCCCGTTCCCCATCCTCCTTATTACTACAAATCCCCTCCCCCACCGTCGCCATCTCCTCCACCTACTTACCACTATGTGAGTCCACCTCCACCAGTAAAATCACCTCCACCACCAGTCTACATCTATGCTTCCCCACCACCACCAGTTTACAGTTAGGTTTGGATTGCAAAAGCACCGACCGTGATCAATCATGTAAGTTAGTTTACTTTCTACAGTAACGAATAAATTAACATGTATTAGTTTTACATTTATGTATCCCATATCATTATTGACAGTTTTATCTTTATGGTTCCAGGTTTTTCTAGTTTCTGTCGTCAAATAAAGGCAGTCTCCACATGGAGCAAAGTAAAACATCTAGCTTCCAGTTTAAGTTCTTTGAATAAGAGTCTGAATTTATTATCTCTGAGCTATAATCTTCATGATTCAGACAAGGTTGCTTCTATTTCTTCGGCGGCCATCCTAAACGTCCTGTGCTTAATGTGTTCAAGTAACAAACAACGCAGAATGAGGAAGCGAGATTGAAAATGTATATGCCATTTGAAAACTTCTATCTGCATTAGTGATCTCCTTAAATTATTTCTGTATAGAAATTATTGTGGCCGTGTATGATTGGAATTTTATTTATTGTGTCAATTTTGAATTCGATCATGTTGTGTTGTTTGTAATAATGAGTGCTAGTAATAAAGGTATACATTTTTGTTCCATTATTCAAGTTTGGGTCCCAAAAGAATCTATGAGCTAACAACTGCTAAAATTTTGAAATGGCAACAAAGTGAATTAAAAAAAGCTACATACCTAAGTTGATAGCATTTCAAAACGGAAAGTTCTATTCCTTCTTGGGTTTTCCACATCGTTTAAACATGCAGCGAGGTGACGCATCGCTCTCATCACTCTCACACGATAAATTAAAAAAATTAATCATGAACAAGCTATAATGGAAGAGTCAGCTTTTTTTTCCTGTCTCAAGTTCTGTCTTTTACATATATTAAGGTCTCGAACCAAACAAAGCATGTGGTCTTCATGGCCTTACAAGACTTAGTGGCAAGCCTTCTGCAACTTATGCTATTTGTTCTTTTCTATCTTGACAAACTCCAATACTCAAACAAAAGAGAAAAAAACTCCAATAAACCATTTCTGGTTATTTCCACTCAATTTAAATTCATTATATGTTTTTTTTTCTTGATAAGTAAGCAGGGTAGGAAATAGCTGAGTTGGAAATATATAGTTAAATTTAGCCTAATTGAAAAGCAAATAACCTTTAGCAATCGGCCTCAAATATCTGATCATAAACTCCGAAGAAAAGAATTGATAAGATAACAATCAGATAAACTAATTGGTGTCATAGCAATTGTCTTTCTTTTTTGGGTGATGGAAGCGCCAATTATTGTTATAATCCCATGGATTCCTGATTGCACTTGCTTCAGCAGCCATATTAATTTATATATACAATACAAGACTCCTAATGCTATAGGTCATGAGATCAAGTTGGCACCACTATGGAAGAATTTAGCATAATCACACCACCACATAAAATCCATTTAACTAGTCCGTGGGCCCTCTATTATTGTACAAATAATTTCCTTCCATATTTCATATAGAGCTTTTATGAATTATTTTCATTAATTTCACGTTGAAAAACAGTGTTTCGTGACTCAAATTCTTGCATGATTATAGAGTCATGCTAGTTAAGAAATTCAGTACATTTTTTTTCAAAAAAGAATTACAAATTAAGCCCACTTAAAGATCAATCATTTCTTCGTCTTTGCAGCAAGAAAAGGGTATTATTATCATTAATCTGCGAGAAAAGTGGCAACTTGTTCTAAAGGGGGAGACATGAAAATGGAAAAGAGATTCAACTTGACCTAAACAAACTACTCGCAAAGTTGTCTTGGTCCAATTGTTATTGGATGGTGATCAAGTAGTTCCAGATTCTCAATATTATAAAAAACAAAAGGAGGGTATAGCTATTGATGATGATTATAAAGGACGAGGTCTACAGGAATTGATCATCATCAAAAGCATCTTAGCTGAGAAGTGGAAAATTTGTAAAGTGAAAACGAAATAAAGTAGCGAAAGTGAAATCTGCTTGTAATGAAACTACCAAAACATTAGCAGTGGAATTGGTCAAGACGAAACAAAACGTCTAGATCATTATTCCATGTCGAGAGTAAATGGATCCACAATAATTCAGTGCCTTTTTGCATACATTACAACTTGGGAATATTATAAACAATTTTAATATCTCATCGCCATGTCCGTTTATTCCTGCGGATCCTGAAGCAGCTAGACGGCATCACATGTGACTTAAATGTGGTGTAGTCCAGAAGGTGGTTTACGAGTCAACTCAGCTGTTTCCAACCTATCCCGTACACGTGTTGACTAGTTTGCTTCATAATCGATTTGTCTACTTATTAATGGTTCTTTTAAGTGCTTAATATCTTTAGAATGATTTTTTTAATATCGACATCATAATCATAAATAAAAACATTAGAAAATATACTATATGATTCAATACCATATCATTAAGTCACTCTATTTCGTCCAATTTTTTGTTAGAGCGCCATAGAACCGACACCAACCAAATGCACACATTGGCCAATGAAACTTAAACCATATATAAATCACGTGCGAGAATCAAACTACTCTAATAATATATAATAGGTTTATATATATATATATATATATATACACACACACACGCGCTCACACATGCTTGAGTTGAATTCTAGCTCCAATAGCAGAGATGAGAAGGGGTGAGAGATCGACAAGCTAAGGTAACAACTAATAAGTGTTGAGTGGTAAACGAGATCCATACATACTGTACAACAGATTTGCACAAAAAATTTGGGAACCATAAAAATTAAAAGAATTTGTTTGGGGGTCCCGCATGCTGTTCGGCAGTAAATCTGAATTCGTTGAGTGGCAGCAAATAAGTGTTTTACTTCCTCATTTTCATTACAATTAAGGTTTAAAAGAAATAGCACAGCATTTTCGTGCTTTGAATGCTCTTAATTATTCGCAGCTAGTACCCAACTACTTATTTACAATCTTCTAAGAGTAATTTCAGTTTCACAAAACTTTAAACGCAAAAAAATCGTATAATTGTTTTAATTCGAATATTTATCCGCCCACAATTATACATGAGGTTATAAAGTGAAAAATATATATATATAGGTCCTCAAGTAGGGGTACCCTGGCCCTTGTCTTGATGGAGGGCCTCTAGACGTTCCTTGGCCCGATGAACTTTCGACTGAAGGTAGAAACTCCCACTCTTCGCGTTGCTTTCAAACATATTGTCATATTTCTGCACGGAAGGATATCTAAGAAAACCCACCATACAACAATGAGGTAATAAATGGACAGAACTGACAGACTAACCTTCACAATCTCTTCCCAGGGGGTTTCCTCTGTCACGCCAAGAATCTGCCGAGCTTCCTGCTCTGTCATGACTTTGTTAGCTCTGCGAATAGTATTCTGTATCGTCTCTTGTGCAACACCATTTTTCGAGGCATCTACAACAACTTTCTCTTAATAAAATGAAAAAATAGAGAGCCACCAACTTTGGTTGGGACTTGAAATGACATGAATACCTCCATCGTACGACAAACGAATGTAAAAATATATGACAACTTTGGTGTGATAGTTCAAGGTTGGATTTAACACACAAAACACCCATCAATTTGGATGGTTTACCCAGCACTCTGCCACAAAACTGACATCCTTGGCTTTGGCTGGTTGTCAGATTCTTCGACTGGCCTGCATGTATATGGGTGTTCCTATTGGGGGCTGCTTTCTTTTATGACATTGTGGTTCAAAACATTAGAGTACCTGGTGGGCGTCTTTCTTCTCTCATAGGTAGTTGCGTAACACTAATCCATTCTTTTTCACCAAGCTAGCATTAGTCGTTATTATCTGTCCCTTCCACAAATTCTGATACAAATGATAGTAAACTTTTAAAAAATAATTACAAGGGCTTTCTTTGGTCTCCATAGGGGATACAACAAGAAACCATCTTGTCAGTTTGGATTTTTGTTGGCCAAAGAACGAAGGGGGTTAAGGTCTAGGTAACTCCAGGCCCAAAAACAGAGGTTTGACGGAAAATGAATATGGCATATTTCCACTAAGGACTACTTTTATGGTATCAAGTTATTCAGACCAAGTATAGTTTAGATCAGAATAGCCAGAACGCCAACTCAGCGTTCACTGCAATTCACCAAGACTCTGGTAGTTTAATAACGCAAGGCCACAACTCTTTCAGATCTAGTGTCTATGAGTGGACCATGGTTTTCATTTAGGTTTCAGAAGGATGCTTGGATGTGAAACATTTATATTCAGAGTTTTTCATATTTTAAAGTTCTAATTTCCTTAATATTTTCACTTTGTTAGGGATCCTTCCCATTGAGATTTCCATGAACTATAATCTCTCCTGATTAACCTGATCCCATTCTCCTTCCATCATTTCGAGTAGTAGGATTTAAACTCTGAATTCTTTTGGTGTTACTCTTGCAATACAATTTCAATCTTCCTACTTACTAGCACCAGAGTTTAACTTTCTCCTTGAACGTCATTTGCCACTAACATCCCTGGGAACCAAGAATCAATTTATCTGAAATTTCTAATTCTGTGACTCTGTTAATCAAACAAGAGTATATTAGGACTTCTATAATATATTCATCAATCACCTTCAAAGAACACCACAAATTAGTCTGCAGAAGAACTAGATTACCCTTAACAAACATAAACCTAACAAAGTCTGACACTAGGACCTAATGTAGAAATAAAAGTAGTAGTATATTTTGAGAGATTGATGCTTCAGATAAATTAGAAATAATTCGAGGCAGAACTCTAGATTGCAATGGGCTAATGACCAGGATGCCAACTCTAAAAAATTCCTTAAGATGGCTACAAGAAGAAAGAGAGAGCAAGATCAAAAGAGTAAGAACTTAAAGGGAAAAAAAAAAAAAAAAAAGCAACTTGTAAAGAATTACTTGTAAAATTGTTGAGGAGATCCCTAAATTCTTTGCACACATAGAATTTTCATTTTATACTATTGACTAAAGGTTCGGACAGAAGTGACATCTCTGAGAAATCCATTTGGCAAGAAACACTCTTAGTATAGGAGATAAAAAGGGCTTTCTGAAGCATGGGCAAAGACAGATCAACTGCATGTGATGGTTTTATGAAGGCCTTCTTACATATGTGTTCGGAATTCATAAAAGGTCTATTGAAAATGTTTGCCAAATTTCATGGTAAAGGCAAATTTGGCATGATAGTGAACTATACTTTCTTAAACATTGTTTTAAAAGGGATAATACAGTGAAACATTATTGGCCAATCAGTTTGGTCACTAGGTGGTACAATATATTGCCAAAGCTCTTCCAATCATGTGGACTGAGATGTCAGGAGAGACTATCTTGGCTCAAAGAGCATTTATAGCAACTACACAATTCCAAGATGATTCTAGTGTAGAAACTGGATACTTGAAGTACTCAACTAAATTGACCTTGGAACTGACAAATATTTTAGCAACATATCCTTAGGGTATATACTGAATGGAGCATAATAACATTCCATAAAAAATGAATAAAACCACCCCAGAATTTATCAGTAAACTAGCTTTCAATCATGTCTGGTGCACAAATTGTGAAGCCATGCATAGAAATAATAAATGTAAGAAACTCACTAGCAAGAGCCTGACGATATGCCTGAACAAATGCTCTAGCCAAAATACCCCCGCCCATCACAATTAAATTTGCAAGAATCTTCGCAGCCTGTGCAAACAATTCAATTAAGATTGAGATCCTTTTCAAAATATGGAATATAGACTAGACAGATATTTCCGTAATTGAAATAGAAGTTGTAAGGACATTTACAAATAGTAGATTCTATTAGCTGCCACACTTTCCAAGACCAACACCTCATTGTTCATACTTCCCTCATTCTCTTTAGAGAAAAGTACATAATTGGTCCCTCACTTTTATATTTTGTGACAATTTGGTCCCTTACAAATTAATTGTAACAAATTTGTTCCTCATACACTTAAATTTATATAAAACTAGTTCCTCATGAATTCAAATTATTAATGAGGAACTAATTTTGCTTGAAATAGAATTTCTGAGGACTAATTTGTCAGTTATTTGTAAGACACTAAATTGTCACAAAGTGTAAAAATCGAGAACGATATAGTACTTCTCTCATTCTCTTTTTCTTTATGCATCAGCAAATAGTTACTTTTACCAAAATCTATGACCTTGACAGAGATATCCCCAACCACCTAAACTAAGCCCAGGTTGCAATCAATACTTATTTCAACATATTGCACTTTTGCAGCTATATTACAAGCATATGTTAAACTTCTGAGTTCTAGCCATTATAGTATTCCAATATAGAATGCTGGAAAGAGTCTTAAATATAAAATATTATATTTTTTCCCTCTGGAAGTAATCTTAGTTAGCAAAACAATACACTAGTTTTAGAAGCGCCTTTCAAAATCCACTCACTTGAAAAGAGCATAATTTTAAAATCTGCAACATTATCCTGAACTGTAGAACAAAGGGTAAAATACATTCAACACCTTGTGATTTGACCCAAAATCAATTTACTCCCCCTATGGTCTAAATTTTCATTCAACATCCCTTTGGATTGTTCAAATACCATTTAACCACCCTGTGCTATTTTAAATCTAAATTTTAACAAAAACAATTACATAAATGCTAAAACTATGCTCATTTTCATTGTTGAATGTCTGTTTCACTCACCTTTTGAATATTTTCACTATGTTTTAAGGCTATTGGTAGAATTAAGTGGACACTGTCATCATGAAAATGTCAACTTCATCCCAATAATAGCCAATAAACACTCTAAAATTGTTTCTAAATATGAGTAAAACATACTTTCAGCAATGAGATTATTCATCAATTAAGCTTTTACATGATTATTTCAGTTAAAATTACAAACAAAAATACCACAAGGTAGTTAAATGGCAACAAAACAAACTACGGGGCAGATGATAATTTAAATCACTAGAAGGCAGAACTGATTTAGAGCCAAATCATGATGGTAAATTGTGAACCCTAAAAGAAAAGGAACAGGAAAAGTTTCTAAAATCAACTACAAGAAATATATATCCACTCCCAATCCTATATATCAATTTCCTTCAAAACTATAGAAGAAAATTAATAGGAACAGGAAAGCTCTTTAAACTTACCATGGCAAAGGATCAATCAAACAACCTCTTAGACTCCAAATCTTGAACTCTCTTCTGAGAATCAGGGATTTTATAAATATTGGTAAGTTAATTTTACCCTGGAATCAAGCAAAATAATTCAAAATATTCAGAATCAGTGACAGCTTCAAAGAAGGCATACAATTGGATTAGCTGAGTACCAAAAAAATTGAAAATCAAGTTCATACTTCACAAAGAGCATAAATAGGCATGTCCCAGTGCAAGAAAATATCATTAATGCATAAAAGACCTTAATGAGCTATCAATCAATCAAATTGCACTACAACACAACATTTCATTGATGATCATATTGCAAGTGAGTTTCATTGTGGTGGTCAATGATATACCACCTGGAAGGTGGGGATTTGAAGAGAAAGGGGTCATAAATTTGTGTAACCATCTAACAAAACAACAAAGGACAAAATTTAATTTACTTTATGCCGCTTGCATAGCTCACAGATGGGGAGGAGATTTGAGTTCCCAGGTTCAAGTAAACATAATTTCTGAATGTTGCCAAGACCAAAACGTTGTACACTTAAAAATCACATTTGAATAAAATGTAAGCTTAATACAATCGCAAAAACATCAAAATACTATGCAAAACATCTGATCCACAATGCATGCCTTTATTTAAAACAGAAAAAAGAGAGAATGAATGCCTCCATGTGTGACCTTATCACACTGTCACTTGACACCAAATTAGTACTCCACATCAATCCAATAAGAGGAAGGCTGACTGATAGGAACAGGAGTACTATGGGATGCCTAAGTCCCACATTGAGTAGTATGGTATGCTTGGTGGTGTACTCAAGGGGTGCAGTTCTTCCCCCTCACAAACATAGGTAGTATGGGATGCTTGCTGGGATACCCAAAGGGTTGGTTCTTACCCCTTGCAGACATGGGTAGCATAAGATGCCTAAAGCCCATATCAAGTAATATGAGATGCTTGGTTGGCTACTTAGGGGATGTGGTTCTTCCCTATTGCAAGTCAGTTTGCAAAAAGAAAAAATCATACACCTTAAGCACCCCACCAAGCATCCCACACTACTTGATGTGCAACTTAGGCATTCCATACTACCCATGTCTCTATTAATGGCAATTGACAAATTTACAAGCAAAACGTTCAATACCCAAGTAAAAAACTAAGCACAAAAAATTAACTCAGCTTAATACTCTAAAAGAGAGTGAAAGAGACGTAAATGAAGCCACATAGATAGAAAAGTAACAATTATATTATGCCTAGAACAGAGGAAAAAACAGAAGGTAGCTAATGATTAAATAAAGATAAAACTAAATCCTAATAGAGCCTCCTTTCTTCTTGACAAACCTATTTGGAAATGTAAAACTCCTTCAGAGGTCAAGTCATTTGTTTAGATAATGGTACTTAAAAAAATTAATACTCATAAAACGCTGCAAGTAGCAAACCAAAAGCAGCCCTTTCTGCAAATATTAGAATTGTATGCATGTCTAGCACCAAAACAATTGATCACTTATTTTTTGCATTGTTGGGTGGCTACTTCCATATAAAATAAGTTGTCAGGGATCCTTGATGAGAATTGCATCTGAGCAATCACTAGCTTATATATACTAGCTGATTTAAAATATTATAAATATTAATTAATCGCTAGTATGCATTCTTACAGCAAGAACCAAGTGGTTACTGAAATAGTTAATATGATAATGTACATTAAAATATTCAAAATTTACTTATCTTTATTTATAAAACTTTTTTTCTCTAATTTTTAGCGTCCTCCTTCACCTATGGTATATTAGCACCTCTTGCCTCAACTTGCTACAGGTCTAGCACACAGTTATTGGACCCACACCAGCCTCACAGTTACTGGCAAACCAGTAAACACTGAACAGGCCACCTGTCAAGGCCAGTTCCACACTTACACCGCCTATATTATCTAAAATAGTCAGTGTTTCGTCAAAAGCATGTGCTTTTAAACATACCAGTAGACCTCGGCAATTTTTAACCAAACCATATGGACCAACGCACAATTACTATTCTGAACTCTGAAAGTTTTGGTACAAAAGATTCAAACTAGCTGGAGCATGAGTCAAGTTTGCATTTGCATCTGACCTATTTATCATGCTTAATTAGTAATTTATGAAAAAGTTCACAACCCATTTACTGATGTATACCTCCATAATATATTTTCTTTAATAAGGGAAAAAATGTACAGTAACCAAACCTGATGGGCAAGCTCTGCTGAGCTGCACAACAATAATTTAAGAGAAGAACCATGTCTCAGTACAACTAATCTTCCAACTTTTTCCCATTTCCTAAAAACAATTAACCATGAATTCTAATATCGATGGCCTCTAACCCTCTACATACCTAGAAATCTTCAATGTAATGTTGCTTTCCAGCACTTGCATAGAATAAGCATGGGAAAGGTAGGGAACCTAAGTATCCTTGCCCACCTCCAGTGGTTAGCTCATTACTGACGAAAACACAAACATTAAGATCATGATTGTAAAATTTTGGTCTGCAACTGTCGCCTCAATTTAAAATCATAATTAAGGTCTCTTCCGCCTACTCTGCTTTAAAACAATTAAAATGCACAATGACACACAAATACATACACTTTCCTTGTAATTTTGTCGAATATTCAGATGGTAAGTCCACAAGTACAAACATTGTCAATAGCCATCAATATGCATCACTACGAATAACACAGTTATCAACCCAAAAATATAGGAGTTTTGAAGAAATAATTAAAAGTTACATATATCACTCATAAATCATTTTAACAAAACTTATCCGGGTAGGACATCAAACACAAGATCAAAAGTCCGTTAATCAAATTGACAAAAAGCCTGCCATCTATATAGATGAACTTCTTCACAAGAATCACAACCCATCTTCGAAATATTCATTATCAACCTCCCACAACCAAATTAACATAAACCCAATATTCAAACTCGACCATTCATTACCACATCAACAAGCTAAATCCCCACAAAGAACTTTAAAAGAAAGCTTGTAACCTTGTTCTACAATAGCTCTCCACCGAAGATAACAAAGCTCTTACGCTAAAGACCGCGAACGGGAAATATTATTGGCCTCCAAGTTCTGAAAGGGTGAGCGACAATTACAGTCAGGAAATGATTTGTGTAAGAGGTAAAAGAGGAATATACAAAGACAAAGAGACGTATGAAGAAACACGAACAGAAAGAAGACGAAAGAGATGTTCACCGACTTGTGCCGTAGCGTACGCTAAAGCGGAAGGAGATCACACTTGATGTAAGAAAATTCAGGAATCAAGAGCTACGGGATGCCGTCCAGCATTAATTAGGGTTTGTGGTATAACGGGTCACCCAAGAAAAGTATAGACGAAATGAATGAAAATAAAAAATAAAAAATAAAAAATTAGTAATGGCATTTTGATCACAAAATGGAACTCTCTATATTCAAGGGGGCTTAATTTGTGGATAATTTGTCCGAAGAATCGAACTTAGTATAGGTGCAGATAACCAGGGGCGGAGGGAGAAATTTTTTCTTAGGTCGGCCATATTATAAATTACAATACATTATATTGTTTTGTAGAAAATTATATTTATGATATAATATAAACAGATATTATATTATATTAATTCTAAATGAGTCTTATATAATAGACTAACTTTTTATCAATTATAAAATAATTTCAAATATCAATAAATAAAAAATCCAATTGATAATTTGATGATAATGATGACAATAAAATAGTAGTGGTCATAGTAATAATAATAATAATAATAAGTATGATAACTTATTAAATCTATTGTTGAGAAGAGTCTAGAAAATTAGAGATAATGCAAATGTAAAGAGCAAGTTGAAAAATATAAAAAAAAAAAAAAGTAAAAAAAAATATCATAGAAAAATTAGAAAGAATAAATATTAAATAAGGTGAAAGAATGAAAAAAAAAACAAATGACTAAGAGAAAATGTTGATATATAATCTTTAAGAAATTACTCTATAAACATCAAAGTTTAAACATAAGTTTTTCTTTTTACTCATTATTTTTTTAACTTTGGTGAGATATTGTCTAGGAACTTTGTTATTTTTAATTTTATTATTCACAAATACTGATTAAATCAATAAATTAACTTATTATTCATAAAAATTAAGTAAAAATTAATATTATTTTATTATATAAAATATAAAATATGAGAAAAATAGAATTCTTATCTCTTACATTTAACTTTAAGAACTAAATTAGTTCACTATGTTGTGTTTGGAGAATTATTTTTGATTGGAAATTTATTTTGATACTTTTCATATTTAGAATATCAAATTGATACTCTAGTCAAAAATAGAAAAACAAAATTGCAATTTTCTTTGTAAAATATAGTATATCAATATGATAAAATATAAACTATTAATTATACTAAGCATTTTTCTCAAACATATTTTATTAAAAATTATAAACTAATATGTATATATATATATATATATATATATATTAGCATTACAAAAATATTAAACTAAGTCATCGAATAATTTTTGACCAAGTCTAAACTAGGTCATGGAAGAAACTCTGCCTTTTTTCATGCACAAGTTTCTTATAGTGCTTAAATGCATAGATCTTCCCCTTTCAATTTAGCTCAACACAACCTTTCTTCATTTCTTATAGGAAGTATACTTATTTTATAGCCAAGGTTAATATTCATGTAATTAATAATATAGCTGGTAATCAAATTATAGGATCATGTCATTTTGATTATAATTTTAGAAAATAATTCCCTTAATCTCCTATAAAAATTTTAGAATTCTATATCTTAATGTTCCTTTGCTACTTTGATGAAGAAAACTAAAGACTGGAAATTATATATGATGATCTTGAAGATATATGAACAAATATTTTTATTTTTGAAAATATTAAAATACAGAAGATATAAGAGTTTGAAGGAAACTAGGAAACTAAAAAGGCAGAACACTTGAAGGCTTAGGGGTGAATACTCAAATGTTCGATGCCTTACACTTCTGATTACAACACTTTATATAGGTCAGACATTCCCGACCTTTCTTAACTATTACAGATATTATTGTCATTCCAATTCCTATTGAAAGATGCTTTTAATCTCCTTATCTTTCCACTAGCATTCATTTTTCGTTTTGTTTCTCTTATCTTCTTATCCTTTTCATGATTCTTTAGTTTTCATGATTGTCTTTCAATTTCATAATTGTAGCTATATTCTTCTTTTGATATTTATCTTTTTCTTTTTGTTTATTCTCCTATTACATTTAAAAACATCCACAACTCTTCATAATCTCTTTTTTTTTTTTCCTTATAATATTTACAATGATGAGTTGTATACTTAGATAATACTTGCCGTATTAATATTTTTGTCCTTTATGGATTGTTCATATTATTGGATATTATTCTTCCATACTAAAGTGAAAAATTTGTACTTTGTCTACTACTATTTCCTATTGTATAAATAAATGTCATTGATCTAGTAAAATAGGTCAATTGAGTTTCATCACAGGTTATTGTTCTATTTATTTATGAGAATATAATATTAATATCTTAGGCTCTTATTTTGCAAATAATATAAGAAAATTCTTTGTTTGAAATATCTCCTCTTTTTTTTTCTTCAAATTCATAAGGTTTTCTAATGGTTCCAAACTTACTTAAGGTAATATGTGGATTAAAATTTTTAGGAATTAGTTCAGCTATTGTAGAGTAACATCTTATATAGATATATAGATATATATATATATATATATATATATCTCTCTCTCTCTCTTTCTCTCTCTCTCTCTCTTATATTAGGTTATTATCCTAAAATAATGCTTAGTTGCTTCTTGAATTGATTTTGGTAATTGAGATATTTATTGCATATTTGAAGAGAGATAAATAGTTTGGATTAATCCATAACTAAATAGAATTTTTACTAATTTAAGGTTGATTTCTATATATATAATGACTTTATTTAATGCAAAATGGGAGACATATATTATTGAGGATGTTGGGATTTTTAAATCATTAAGTTTGTTAATAAATAATTTGAATATTGATATTGTTCAAAAAGTTTAGGATTGACAGTAGGTGTTGGTGACGAGGAAAAGGCTTTTTTTTTTTTCGGAGTTGTTGGTACAAATAATTGTTTATTAGTATTAAATGATTGAGTTGAATGACTACTTTTGAGGTTTTATTTTTTGGGTTTCTTGTTGGGCTTTTAATATTTCTATAAAGGGAATAATTTGATTTTTTGGACTTGGAGAATTGGTTTGGATTATTTTTTCTTTTTCCAATTTTTGTTCTAAGAAGGTTACCTTTCTTCCTATGCCGTTTAAATGGCCTATTAGACTATTCATGAAGTTACTCATTATTATTTGAGGTAGTGAGATTATTAATGTGAGTATTAGTTTGGATTTGAAGTAGTCTCATATTCATCTCTAAAATATTCATTTTCATAATTACTTGGTAAATATTGGTATAAGTACTTGTTGCTTCTCTTAGTGGCCTATTATTAGGCTGCTCCTTATTCAACTCACTCAAATAATTAGCAATTAAATTATTCTTTCATTTGATATATTCAACTTCATAATCATGATAGGGTAAATCAAATTGTCATTTTATTAGATGATTTTATTGTTCTTAATCCTTTGTTTAACCAATGTTTTACTTAAATATTATCTATTATAATAATAAAATGAGAATTTATTATTAATAATTCAAACTATTTTACAACTTTTACCATAGATAAAAATTTCTTTCAATTTGAATGATATTTACTTTTACTTTCATTAAACTTTCCCCTATTTAAGTAAGTTGTGCAAAAATGATTAAAAGTGTAAGGAATGGCATAAAATTGCCCGAAATTGATTTCAATATCTTGCAGTTCCATGTTTGCTCACAAGTCTGACAATAAATGAGTTTTCTCCAACAATTTTTAAAACTCGCCAGAAATTAACTGTTGGTGAAATACACTTCTCTTGTAGTATGAAGTTTAAATTAAAGTTAAATTACTTATTTGTAAAATTTTTAATTATTATAGATAAAAATGGGAAAAATGTAAATATTGTTTTACTAATTTTAAGTCATTTAAAAAGACTTCATTTAATTTTTGAAACAGAAAGTGCCTGATTGAGGATAAGCTTTACTGGTCAGGGAGCAGATTATCTCATCTTCTAAATTTGCCAACAAATTATCATCAAGTAGGCTTTCTCCCAATCATTAAGGTTGTTTTCCAACGAAACACTCCATAACCAGTGTGTTTCAAAATTAATTTGTTTGATAGAAAAATAATTTCAATAATATATTAAAATCCTAACCTTAGACTTTGTTAATGCTAAACGAGCAGAATCTCTTTTTTGAAAATTTTTAAAGCACACTCATCATATTGTGTATTTAAGAGTTTACTTTTTAAATTTTTCTTCAAGAGAGATGTGAAACTGAAGTGATAGGAGGGGAAAAACAGAATCTCCTTTATTAACTTATAACTAAGCAAGCTAAGTCATATCTTTTCCAAAGTAAATAATATATTTCACTCCAAAGGAAATAGACTTTTTTGGAAAAATTTATTATTTAGTCCTTATGTTTTATATTTTGTAAATTTGTTCTTAGACTTAATTGTTTTTGTTAAATCTATTCTCATTGTATCAGAAAATTTTAAACTTATTCCTACCGTTAATTTGACACTTAACCAAAAAGTAGAATATTTCCTAAATCCAGTTCCACTGTCTCTTTTTAATTTTTTGATTGTCAGGATTGTTGTTGATAATCCCAATTTAGTCCTCATTTAAGATACATACTTTCTTACATTAAAATTCTTGTGAAATAATAAAAGAAGAAAAAATATATATTTTGTTAATATCTAATTGATAGTTAAATATTCAATTTCAAATTTAAGTATTTATATTATATTCATGATCATTAAATAGACTAAATTATAAAATAATTTATTATTCTAAATGTGATAGATATAATAGACAAGGCCTGAATCAACAAGCATTCTTTCTGCATGATCAATTACATAACTATACAACTTTACATGAAAATTAAACCCACATTTAATTGATCCAAAACACATCTGAAATCAACAATAAAAGAAAAAGAAGAACTAGAAGAAATATTAATGGCATTCAAATACTAAAGAGCTATAGGACTAGTTGGGAACAAAGATGAACAAGTCACTCTCTGCAAAATTAACTACAAAACTCACTACATAAACTTGTTAATGTCATGTTTTTTTATGTACTTACCAAGATGAACACAAAGTTAAAAAGGTAAAAGAACAAGGGAAATATACCAGTGAATATAGCAAAAAAAGACCAGAAAAAGACCTAATACAAGAAATATAGTTACCAACATTAAAACCCAAAAAAGTGGGACTAGGCTTGAATCAAATTCAACAAGCCTCAGTGTCTGCAAAATTGATTACAAAACCATGCAACTTTACAAGCAAAACCTGCCAATATTGATAACATCAAGATCACCAAGAAATCATACAAAAAAAAAAAAAAAGTAACGGATTTGATTAAATAAATTCAAATTTTGGCTTCTTGGGGTACCCAATTTTGGTAAGAGGTTGGGATTCGACGCGGGACACTGCTCTGACTTCATAGTATGACCCCAAAAATCCATCTTCATTGATGGAGACTTGGATGCTTTGGCCTCCGGAGAATTCAATTTTCTCCAGAGGTGGACGTTTATGTTAATTTTTCTGAAGAGGGAAAAAGAGGAATGGATTGGTGATGTGTATGAAGTTTACTTTCTAGCAATTTTGTATACATTGGACTTAACTGAAATAAATTCTTGGATCCGCTGCAGTTATTGTAACGGATCCAAAAATTAAATAACATAAAATATTATTATTTTATAATATTATATTAATATTAAATTAATAAAAATATATTAAATTAATATATTTAATAATATTATATTATAAATTCGTTATAATTATTATAACGGATTCGTGTTCTTGAAGTACAATAAAACTTTGGCCCAAAAAAACAAAGAGTGGTAGTTTGGAAAACAAGTTTCTGTCGGCTCTGTCCTAAATAGGAAATTTTCAATTTTAATGCAAGTATTCATTAATTTTTTTATAGTCAAGGAAGGATTAGTTAATGTTTAGTTGGAATTATAATTTTTTTTCTAATTTTATTAAATTATATAAACTTTGTTTACAAAAAATATGCATCAATCTTGGTTGAAACAAGTTTAATTTTAAATTTCTTTTATATTACTCTACATTAAACCTAAATTATAAGTGCATGTGAGTATATTGCGTGGTAATACATTGGTAAAAACGCTATCTACTTTAAGTGGTTTTGTTCTCTTATATTCCTTGGCTAAAAATAAATAAATAAAAGCTTGTGTGTGATTGATAAAATCAAGGTCGGAAGTGGATACCACGCTATTTGGGTCATAACTTTAGGGTGACTTTAAGCCCCATTGGTGGAAAAGTAAGTGCTTATATGAGTATATAATGTGTTAATACAAGACTAAGAATTTTATTTGTATTTGGTAGTTTTGTCCAATTTTGTTCTTTAGCCAATAAAAAAAAAAATTAAATTCTACTTAACAAACCCATTTTACATATTTTTTTTATTGATGGTTGTTAAGTAAAAAAATTAAAATTATACTAAAGTTTATATTTTAAAAATAGTAAGGAGATCTATGTAATTTTAAAATAATTCTCCATTGGACTCTCATTGGTCCCCTCCACCTAGAAATATCCTGAAGATCAATATTGATGGAAGCTTCAATAATAAAGGCTTAGATTTGGGTATAATTACTCGAAATTCTGCATGTGACATTGCCAAACTATGGTCAAGATATTGGCTCATATTGTGTATTTAAGCATTTATTTTTGAAACTTTGTTTAGAGAAATGAAAAACCCAAGTAATGGGAGGGAAAAAAACGAATATCCTTTATCAACTTATAACTAAGCAAGCTAAATCATATCTTTTACAAAATTGAAAATTTGGACTACAATGATATGTGATACATGATATTTAATTATAAGTTCGTTTATTTGCTTCATTGACATATCACAAAAGATGGAAACCGAAAAATCGCTTTAGGTAAATAAAGAAAATATTTCTCTCCAAAGGAAATAGACTTTTTTTGGGAAAATTAAATATTTAGTCCTTTTATTTTATAAGTTTGTAAATTTGTCCTTACACTTAATTGTTTTTATTAAATCTGTTCACATTGTTTCAAATTTTAAACTAATTCCTACTATTAATTTGTCACTCATGTTAAGTCAGATATCAAGTTAGCCTAAATTGATGAATGTGTTTTTTTTTCTAAATGTTCTAAAATTTGGAATATGAAAGAAAACACATTACTAGAATGCGGAGGAAAACTAAAGTCTCATTTTGTTTAACGTTTTAATTTTTTCCAAAATTACTTTTATTTTTTAAACCCATGTTTTGCATTCAAAAAAGTTACTTTTGTGTTTAATGAACTGAATTGATGAAAAATTTAAGTTTGAGATAGAAATTTTTAAACATGAATCACGATAATATTAAATTATATTTGACTAAAATTAATTTTAAAAATAAAATCAATTAAAAATTAATTTTGCTCAACTCCAATATATACATGTGTGTATATACCTATAACGCTCACTAGTTAACGACTCCTCTCCTTCCCTTATTTGGGTTCATTTTTTTCTTCTACTACAACGAAGCCTCCTTTTAACCCATCTTTGATTTTCTTCCTCTTGGTTCTAATTATTCATTGCTGGGACTAAATGAAGTGCAAAGACTAATTTCTAAATACATCTAAAGTACATGAATTAAATAATTAACTTTTTATTATTTTTTCTTTTCTCATTCTCTTTTATGTCAAGGCTCAAAGTTTTAAGAAACTTGATTTGCTTGGGTCACTTCCATGTGCATATCTCTCATCACCTCCTATCCTCGCCTCCAATGGTTAACTATAATGTTTGTTTACAGTACAGTTCTCCAAAAATTAATTTGACTAAATTGATAACAAGAAAAGACTCACCTTCAATGATTTTTTTTTGAATTTTGACCTATAAACAAAATAAAAATAGAAAAATATTAAAAGTATAAGTTGACATGGGGATTAAATGCGTTAGGGTTTCAAAATTTTTCCCCATCCTTATTTCTCTATTCGGTTATGCCTTTTCATCACGTAAGGTATATATTCTGACGTGGAAGCATTGAGTTAGCCTTGCATATGGCATGAGGCTTCATGTATTGCCCTATACCCTTTGGATTTTATGAGAACAAGGCATGCTGCACAGGTAACTTGCAATATGTGATATTTTTTAATCTTGAAAAATTGATTTCCTGGAGAATCTTAATATTATTGTTAATCTCTGTAATGACCACTGTATGAGATGAAACTTCATTGTCGACCTTGGGTTTGAGCTGTAAGCTCTTGTTCTTCTAGTCACTATGTTCTTTGTTCTGTTCAGTAAACTCTTGTTCATTTTTTCATTTTCTTACCATGTGGGTTTGTAGAGCTTAAGAGCCATGAATATCGAAAACCTTTTATTTTGTTCTTTCTTAGTAGCCATAATTTATTATTTCTATTTATTATTGTGGTTTTCGGGCAATAATTCAGAAGAATGGAAATGATGACACTAATTCCCTTTTGTAAATTTATTCTCTTGATGCATTTCCTTTGACAGTTACCAAAATTATACCAAAGCACACTTTCTGAGTTGAATTGGATTTCGAGTAGAGGCAATAAAGTTTATATATTTGAATTCTTTTTTGAGTATATATATATATATATATATTGTAGAATGTGAGGTTTGAATGGCCCAAACTATCCAAAGACCATACCAATATGTAAAGTCCATTTGATAGATCTAAAGTATCATATGTAGATTGAAAAGTACATGTTATCTGTTCCGTGAGTCACATTGGTGTAACCAAAATTTAGCATCATCCTTCTGACAACAACTGCATTGATTTCAACATATGAAATTTTGTGAGTTTCATTCTTCATTTAGGTTTATGTAAGTCACGGGAGACATCTCTCTACGAGTAATGGTGAGTATCGTGATTAGTGTCATATTTATCCTTTCAATGAATTTTCTATACAAGGTTGTAAGTTAAACCAATTAAAGAAATTAGTTGCTTTTTTTCATTCCTTTCATAATATTGTTGAGCTTGGGAAAGATTCTAGTTTCAAGATATCTTTTCTGCATTCATTTGATTATGTATGCTATAATGTGATTCTAAATTTTTATGATTTAAAAATGATTTAGAGTCCTAATAGTGATTATATAGTTTTTTTTTTTCTAATCAATTATTAACATAGACGTGTTTGGTATGTGGCCAAGCTAGTTTAAGTCTACATATTATTTGTTTTTATAACATTTAAGACTTGACAATTTGTTATCACAAGAAAAAGGGTTTGACTTTGATGTGGATTGCTTTGTGTTGAACTTATTTATTGAAGATCAAGGTTTTGATGATTACAAACTCAAAGAAGAAAATTTTTCAATGTATCTCTTAAGTTCTATATGTTTTTTTATGATTAATCATGTTTTAGGAACCTTTGTAAATGATATTCAGTTGATAAGATTCTTATAAATTAAATGTATAATTAATTCTAGGTCTTAAAAGTTAAGAAAAGTTGATTTAGGGAATACTGGAAGTCCCTAATCGACTGGCCATAAACCAATAGTCAATTGGCCACCTTGCTTGGCAACTGCTAGACCTTAACTAGTAGAATAGGAGCTTTCTGTGAGTCAACAGTCGACTGTCCACTAGCCAACAGTCAACTGTTCACCTTTTGAGAAGTCCCCAGTCTATTGTCAGCTTGAGCCTGATCAATTGGTCACTCTTTGTGAGTGAACAGTTGACTGGCCATAAGCCAACAGTTGAGTGGTCATCTTCTAAGAGGCACTAATCAGCTACCAATTTAAGCCTTGATCGACTAGGAGCTTTTTGTGAGTGAGCAGTTGACTGGTCATACTCAGATCAAGCATAAGTCAACTGCCAGCTTTGAGACTTTCGATTGGGAGCTCTTTGTGACTAACCAGTCAATTGGTCAAGAACGAGCAATCAATTGTCAAGGCCCAGAATTTGAAAATTATGAGAGGGAAAGAGGGAGCAATCGACTAGCCAATGGTAGAAAAGCCATAACAGATCTATAACGAATATATTTTAAAATCTCTCTTTTCCTACTTACTCCCAATAGATTTATTGGACCTCAATCTATATGAACCCGACCTGGAAACTCTAAAACAACAAGAAAAACATTCAAAAGTGATTATATCATTAGTTTCCATCATCTTAACAATTCTTCATTATATTAGTGTTTCATTGTATCATCTACTCTGTTTGAGAGAGTTTGTCATCTGTAATTTATCCTTTCCTTTAAGAGAGAAGCTCAAGGAGGTTCCTTAAGGGTATCAAGCTAAGAGAAGGCTTGGGTTCAAGGGGAGTATAACCTTGTGAATCAATTCAAGAGGGTTCCTTGAAGGTATCAAACTATGAAAGCTTAGGAATCAATTGAGGTTCTCCTGGGTGTTGTATTGCTTGTTTATGATAGTGAAAAATTCTAAGAGGTTGCTTGGGAACTAGACGTAGGCTTGGGTAGAAGCCGAACCAGGATAAATTTATGTGTCTACTCTTCATCCTTACTCTTTTTATATTTTACATTTATCTATGATTGTTTTACTTCAAATTTAAAAGACTTTTTCAGTAAAATTTTTATAAAACCAATTCACCTTCCTCTTGGATTCCAGCCTTACTCAACACTTTAGAATGTTTGGGGACAAAATTCACAATCCAAAGTTTTGCCACCTTATTATAATTACTGTTATATTTAGTTTAACTAATCCAATGAAATTTCCTTTCTTCTTTTCTTTTAACTTGAATTTTCATAGGCGAGAGTCATGCTTTCAATGGGTTCATAACCATGCTTACAGAGGGTGAAACTTTTACTTTGTCTGGTATTGATCTTTGTCTAATTTGCTACCTCCTTTTCCTCTTTGGTCTCTTCCAATTTTTTCATCATTCTTTCATTTTTCTAATGGTTTGTTAATAAGGCATTGTTAACCATTTTCTTCTTCTTTGAGGTCCATGATTATTTCCCAACATAAAATATTAGATACTAGTGTTTTGTTAAATTGTTTTCTTCTTTGATGTACATGATTAGTTCAACACAAAATATAACATGCCAATGTGTTGTTAAATATGGAATATAAGAATTAGATATGCGGAGAGTACATTGGAATCATTTCTTATGAAGGACTTTCAATATTGTAATTTGGTGCATGTGACTTCTGGCATTTTGTAATAGGTTTTGGGGAGTGTTGCTGGAAAAGAAAACATTTGACATTTCAATACTGAACTAATTATTTGTTAATATCCATAGATTAAGATGTCATTTTAGCTTCTTTCATTTATTGAATAACACTTTTTTATTGTTTGGTAATCAAGTTATAATATTAAAAGAACGATGCAAGATTGGAATACCTGTCCTGATTAAATTTCTAAAATTTTCAAATGTAAACTTTAAATAAATACATACTGTATGACAAATAAAATAGTCTAAAATAAAGTCCCAATTAAATCGATTAACGTGGAATTAGAGTGGGGATTTTAATCCTTAAAGCAATTAATTACTATTTTTGCAATTTTTTTGTTTCAAAAATTAAATGAAGTCTTTGTAAATGACTCAAAATTAGTATAGCAATATTTACTGTTTTTTTTTGTCTCATTTTTAACTATAATAATTAAAAACATTAGAAAGAAGTAATTTAACTTTAGTTTAAACTTCACCTTATACTAAATAACCATTAAAGTAAATCACATAGATCTTTGATGAATTATTTTAAAACTATGTATATATATATATATATATATATATATATATATATATATATATCTCCTTACTATTTTAAAAATATACACTTTGGTATGATTTTAATTTTTTAACTAAACTACCATAAAAAATATCTAAAATGGGTTTTTTTAAGTATAACTTTTTTTTTTTCTTTTGAACACAATTGGACAAAACTACCTAATACAAGTTAAACTCTTAGTCTTGTATTAGCACATTATATACTCACATACACACTTCCTTTCCACCGATAGGGTCTAAAGCCTTTATAAAGTCATGCCTTAAATAGTGCAGTATCCACTTCCCACCTTGATTTCATCAATCACATACAAGCTTTCATTTTTTTTTTTTTTTTGCCAAGGAATATAACTAAACAAAACTACTTAACGCAGGTAATGTTTCTAGTTATGTATTACCATGTTATATACTCACACACACATATAATTTAGGTTTGGTGTAGAGTAATATTAAAGAAATTTAAAATTGAACTTGTTTCAAGCAAGATTGATGCATTTTTTTTGGTCCAAGAAAGTCTAATTTAAGTCTTGATTGGTTTAATTCCCTACCTTTTTTGAATATATATTTTCTTGATGATCTTTCATGGCGTTATTAAAGGTGGGTTTTTTCCTATAATATGGATAGTTCCTATTTTAGGACTGAGTTCCATGATTCTGATATGGAGTCTATAATATACTTGAGTTCTTCAACCTCAAAAGTTAGCTTTCAGGTGAGATTATTTAATTAAATCTGTCGCTTTTTTTTTTTTTTTTGTCTATGACGTCATGTTAATCTTGATGTTATCAATATAGGCAGGTTTTGCTTGTAAAGTTGCATGGTTCTATAATCAATTTCACAGACACTGAGGCTTGTTAATTTGATTCATGCCTAGTCCTACTTTTCTGGGTTTTAATGTTGGTAATTCTCTTTCTTGTATTGGTTCTTTATTTGGTCTATTTCTGCTATATTAATTGGCATAATTCCTTTTTCCTTTTACCTTTTTGACTTTGTGTTCATCTTGGTAAGAACATAATAACGCACGATATTAACAAGTTTATGCAGTGAGTTGTGTAGTTAATTTTGCAGAGAGTGACTTGTTCATCTTTTGTTCCCAACTAGTCCTATAGCTCTTTAATATTTGAATGCCATTAATATTCCTCCTAGTGCTTCTTTTCTTCTGTTGATTTCTAATGTGTTTTGGATCAATTAATGGTGGGTTTAATTTTCATGTAAAGTTGTATGGTTTTATAATTGATTATGCAGAAAGAATCCTTCTCAACTCTAGCCTTGTCTTTGTTATCTAATCACATTTGGAGAACCAAAGCTTAGATATTAACAAATTATATATCTTTCTTCTTTTACTATTTTACCAGAATTTTACTCTAAGAAAGTATGTACTGCAACAATTTTGAGAACCAAAGCTAGCTTTTATAAATGAGGACTAAATTGAGACTATCAACAACAATCTTGAGATTAAAAAATACCAAGAAAAAAAAAACAATGGGACTGGATTTAGGAAAAATTCTACTCTTTGTCATTCTAATTTCATCCATTTTTTAATTTTGTCTTTGCACTTAAAAAAATCTATAATAACATCAACATAATTTAAAAGATTTATAATTTAATCCTTATTATTATATTTTTGTCAACATTTTAACTTGTATATTAGTTGATTTTGTTTCATTATCTATTTTTATTTTTATGATTAATAAAACCACATATTTTCAAATAATTGAGTTAATATATAATTAATTGTGTTAATAAAATTAAACAAAATCTTTGCATAAATGTAATTTTTGGGACTAAAGCGAAATATTTAGATATTATAAGGATTTAATTATAAACTTTTAAATTGTAGGGACTAAACTAAAAGTATAATTAAATATCAAGGACTAAAAGAAAAATTTTTCCTAAATTTTGTTACTTAGGCTAATGCATACGCGTGACATTCAAAACCCTTTTAGAGAGAAAAAAAAAAAAAGCGTACATGGAATTTTGAATTGCAGTTACGGGCTTCGTTCATTTCTTTGTCCAAGAATAGCATGCACGTTTAAAAGCCAAAAATGAAACCTGAAACTAGGTAAAATTGAAAATTTCAAGTTGTTATGTGAAATTGCAATATGCTAGTTTTAAACATTATAAGAAAATTACGATTATAAAATGAATGCAGAAGAAAAGAAAATTTATCGGGTGGAAAAAAAAAAAAAAGTAAGAGTAGTTTCTTAGAAGCAGTTTTTACAACCTTAACAAATTTTATTACTCAATTGTAGTTAGGATTTCCACTACTATAAATTAACTGTGATTGACACAAACTACATTTAAGTTTTACTTAACTATAGTCACTTTTTACAATCACAGTAACGTTTAACTTAACCTTTGAAACCCTACCTTGCAAATATAGTTGTCAAAGTGGGTTAACCCGACCCACCTAAACTGGTAGGTTAAACAAGTCAGCCTATTTAACCCACCATAAGGTGGTGGGTTTAAAATCTCAACTCATTCCACTTAGTGGGTTAAGCGAGCTGACCTGTTTAACCCACCAAAAAAAATTTAAAAAATAAGAATAAAATAAAAAATTATAAAAATTCAAATGTGACTTTTTTCAAACATATGTCTTATTTAATCAATCAATTTCTATATCAATATAAATAAACAAAAAAAAACTAAATACAAAATAAGTTTAAACGAATTAAAACAAATAGATTAATACAATAATTCAATGATTCATTAATAATAAGAATATAATTATGAGTAGAATATTCAAATCTGGCAAATTACAAATTAATAGAAACAACACAACACATATATTATGATTAATTTTTTTAAATAAAAAAGTGCAATGGGTTTGAGTGCTAGATTGAGTGAATAAAAAATTAAAAAAAAAAAAACGGGCAACCCACTTAACTCGCGAGTTGGCTCATTTAACTCGTAGGTTAAACAAGTCGAGTTGATAGAAGTATACTAAACGGGTTCTCAAAGGAACCTCTCAACCTAATCTACCTCTTAAGTGGGTTAAACGGGCTCGACTTGATGGGTCAAACACGTTTTGACAGCTCTACTTGCAAGACCCCCTTTTTAGCATTTTGGAGTTAGCGTCGTAGTAATAGTTCCTTGTTTCACATCCCAGCCCTTAAGCCACCCATTTTCTCCCGCTAACAGCATAGATAACACTGGCTAGCAACTTACCGGTGCCAACCGCATAAATGTGTATGGGTGAGATTGTGGAGGAGTTGAATCCCCTCATTAGCGGTAACAATGAGCACAAATTTGAGAATATCAATAAATGGGTTCTGCTGGCTCCTCTCGCATCCTTGTTCCTCTTCCATCAAGGTATTTGTCTCTTTTTTTAATGTAATTTGGAGTTCTTGTGATTTTTTGTTTCTATAGTGTTTTCTATGCACTATTTAGCCTTAGATTACATTGAAAATTCTTATCTTATATAAAAATTAAAATAATCATGTGAAGATGTGCCTCATAGGGTGGCAGTTCTCATTAAATCCAGTGAAGGGCTGGGTACTCTAGGATATGGTCTCCAAATGCAAGCTTAGCCTCTAACCCATGGCTTAAAAAATGGAGGATCATTTTTCAAATTTTCTCCATCCATAATAGTAGTTTTTGTAATTTTTGATTTTTACACAAAGGTTTGGTTATATATTTTACTTTGATTTACATTTCAGTTTAGTCATTTGATTTGTTTTTATTTTAATTTGATTCTTTAACCTTACAAAAACTTCCAATCCTTTCATAATTTGTGCATGGATTGAAAATTCTGATATGGAATAACTCTATTAGCAATTAGAAAAGGATTGGAATATTGTGCAATGCTGAGAGATTGAATTGAAATAAAAGTGAGTCGGGGGATTAAATTGACACTTGAATCAAACTTAACTAGCTAAAATATAATTTTTATTGATTAAAAAGTTATTCTTTGATATCATCATAAAATATTACAATCAGTAATCATGCCATTATTATTATTATTTAAGACACAAACAAGGGATACACGTGGTTCTCACCTCCTCTGCTAAGAAGAAGATATATAGAGATTTTAAAGAGTTGATTAAGAATATCAGTGTCCTTTACATAATTGCAAACTTTAAATCACTTTCTTACTAAAATATGTTACATTCATTTTAATCTACACCTCTTGCTTGCAGATAGCCTCTGATTTGACACTTAACTTATTTTCTCTAGATCTTTGACTTATAATGTACAGTCAAGAAAATAAATATAATATAAGATCTTTGTTCCTTCAATAGTAAATATTAAAACTTAGTAGTGCTTAATGGTAGGGATGGTATATTACTACTTATTTTCATAGTGTTTTTTTTTCATTCCCAATATTTTTGGGCAGATGCTAATTTGTAAATAGAAAATTTTACTTTATCTACAAATTAAGTGTGCAAAGATTCATGGCCATTTCAAGAATTTAATGAATATGCAAGGTATGAAAACAAAACAAAGTTAGAGGTCTAGGAAAATTGACATCGCCTCTCCCAAAGATGCTCTAAATTTCATTAGATGTATTCATTTGACCGTGTACACTATGAACATGGTTTAAGGGTAGTATTTTTTTTTATTTATCCTATTTGGCATATTATATTGAATGCAAAGTGTAGTGATGTTAAAATATGAGAATAACTATGATGTACAATAGAAAGGACAATTGGATACAAAGCTTAATCTCAAAAGCTAGTTGTGATAAGATGTATAGTATGGTTCTCTCATATGTGAAGTTTTAGTTAGGCAAGGAAATCATATTTTGAAGGGGTTTGTTATAAAAGAGCAATAGCTTACTTTCTATTTCTAATTTATGTGCAATTGGTTGTAATTGTATAGTATTCGCTTACTTTGAGCCAAGAGTGGTAGGCTCCGTTGTTCAAACAATGTGTCTGAATGGTACTTTTCATTTTGACATTCCAAGAATGGGGGTGGGATACTTGATAGTATGCATAAAAAATTTTTTAATTTTTTTCAAATAGGCATAAACATTAGATCGGTTGGAATCGCTGCTATAGACAACTGTAGCTAAGCCTTCATTTACTACAATTGGCTTAATTCACATTTAAGTCATTTAGCCACCATAACTTTAGTTGCGGTTGTTTCAACTATGGGAAAAACAATTAGTTGCAATTTAATTGTAAAAAAACCGTAACTACAACCTTGATTTGCTATTGCGATTGGGTCAAGAATTTATTGAATTATAATAGTGTAGAGAGTATGGTTATCTATGATTGACAAAAATAAACGACAAATGAAAGCATAGATTTTACCTTAAGATGGTTTGGACAAAATATAAAAACTTAGATAAAGATGAGGATTTAGATAAGGATAAAATATACCATAGTTGTCTCTTTTAATGCTTTTTTAAAAACTTGATACCAAAACCAATAACCAATACTGTAAATACTCCATTCCTAATTATTTATCAATTAATTAATAATTAAACAAATATAAAAAATAAAAAATGACAAAGTCTCAAATGACATCCTTAAGTAGAGACAATTTGAAATTAAAAATAAATAATGGGAGACAATTAAATAAACTCAAAACTTAAAAATAAATTAGCTAATAATAATAATAATAATAATAAATCAAAGTAAAAATTATAAAAATGTATATATAAAAAAATATATAAAAAAACAAAATGAAGGAGAAGATAGACTTGTCTCTGCCACCTAAACCTCTTGGACTATCCTATTCAACATATCATGATTAGGATCAGAGCAGTGGAATGCAGGGGTTAAAGCAAACGAGGCAGAAAGGCTCAGGGAGAGGAAATTTCGGTGGAAGGATTTCTCTCTAATAAAAGAGACCAGAAGGGAGAAAGAAGGGGACTGGTGTTTGGTCATAAAAAAAGGAGAGGTTGAGTAACATTCAAAAGGATGAGCTCTATTCCTGGACACACAAAAAAATAGAGAAAGGAAATAGAGAGATGAGAGACCTTGAGAGGGAGACCGTGAGAGTTTGGCTAAGAGAAAGAAAAACTGAGAATAGAGGGAGAGAGAGAAGCTGAATGGAGAATCTATGGCGAGCAGCGACAGGTCAAGACCTGAATCTGGAAGACTACGATGGAATCAAGTTCTGGTCAAACCCAAAGCGAGCTGGGTGGCTCACCAAGCAAGGCGACTACATCAAGACCTGGCGCCACCGTTGGTTCGTCCTGAAGCAAGGGAAACTTTCTAGTTCAAAGACTCCAATAGTGTCTCGCGCCCCTCCACCCCTTGTAACATCATCCCAATCGGCTCTTCCGCACCGTCAAGGGTGCCAAGGATATCGTCCACAAGCCCTGTGCCTTCGAGCTCTTCATTGCCCACTTTATCATGTACTTCATTGCCGACATCAACAAGGAGAAAGAGGAGTGGATCAACTCCATCGGCTGTGCCATGGTTTAGCTCTCGCACTCTGTTATTGACTCCGAAGTCGTCGATTACAACAGCAAAGGTTCATGTGTGTTGAGTGAGAAGGAGAAATTGAAACCAAGAGAGTAGAAATGAAGGAAAAAAGAAAAAGAGGGAGGAAGGAGGAAAACTAGAGAAGGAGAGATCCAAATGAGAGACTGAATGAGGCAGAGGAAAGCTGGGAGGCATTTTTATGAGAAAAGAAAGAACAAGAAGAGATTTTGACCAAGAAAAGGAAACATGAACTAAAGATAGAAAGGAAAAGCTTCAGAAAGAAAAGAAAGGCAATGGAGAGGATGAGAGTTTGAGAGAGGTGTTGGAGAAGGTGAGAGACAGAATGACAAAGACCTAAGAAGAAGTAAGAGAGTTCAAGGGAAATAGCAATCACACACCACTCTCATTTGAACACAGAGGAAACCAGATAAACATAGAAAAAGAATATGACACTCCATGAAGGTGCTCTGTTCTTCCCTGTTATAGTGACAAGAAGCAGAATAGAAAAAGGAGATGTAGCTGAAAGAGAAGGAATTCGAGGAAGGTACGAGGAAGAATATGGCAGCAGAGAGACCCTTGTTTTAGTAGAAAATTAAGATCTTCTGGAGGAGTAAAACATTCAAATGGGCAGATTCTGTGACTGAGTAGTAAAATGGACTAATAAAAGAAGAAAAACTCAGAGCAAATGAATGAAACCACGTTCAGGGATGTCAAGGTGAAGCCACATTCTTGCCTAAATACATTCACTATTTTAAACCACCGAAGAGCATATAAATGGAGGAATTCTGGAGGAAGTCAGATAACAAGGTCTATTATTCTTTTGATATATTCCTATGCTTAAATAATATGACACAGATTGATCACCAGCACATATTTATATTTGGTATGAATGCTTGATTTTTTTGTTTAATTATTTTATTTTGTTTTTTAAGTTGTTATGCGAGAATGTTAATCTCCCTTGGCATATAAGAATCAACTACAAAGGTCATGTTAAACATTTAGTCTCCTCAAACTTCGAAAGTTAATATATCATTTTTATATCAAATAAATAAACAAATAAAGAAATGAATAAATGCAAAAATAATTTACAAAAATGACTTCTTTTGCCCTTTTATTTTTTCAGAGTTGTTGTGTGAGACTTATTGTCTCCTCAGACACTTGAAAATTAACTAGTAAAGACCATGCAAGATTCTTAATCTTCTTTAGACTTTGAAAATTACTATATGATTTTTTTTCATAATATGTAAACAAAAAATAACTAAATAAAAACAATTTAATTTACATAAATGATTTCTTTCGCCTTTTATTTATTTATTTTTAAAGTTGTTGTGTGAGACCTTGTATTTCCTCAGGAATTTATGGAATCAACTGATGGGGTCATGTGAGACCCCATATCTTCTCAAATTTTATCCAATATCGAATAGGTTGCATACTTTCTAAATAAATTTAGCTTCTAATGACCATTTCCAAATCTGAGATTTTTTTTTAAAAAGTAATAAGTAATAGAAAAAGAAACTATTAGAAAGATGAACAAAAATTATTATTTATCAAATGCTTTTGATTCATTCCATAATAAAAAATATACATACAAATAAATATCTAATTTCAAAATTTCTTTTTCCACTTTCAAATTATTTTCTTTAAAATAAAAAAAACTAAAAAAATATTTATCTTTTCTTTTAAAGCTCTCATTTTAATATTAAAATAAAAAATGCAAATACATTACACTTTAAAAAACAATGTATAAAAAAATCCAAAATATTAAAAAGAGAGAAAATGTAGAGAGCAAGAAGGTGTAAACTGATTTCATGAATTAAAATACAACAACTAAATCACTGACCTTTTTGTTTGTGAAAAATAAATTTAATTTCATCTATTTTGTTCTGTTCACAAAAATAAAAATCATCAACCAATTGACACGTCTTTTTAATCTAACTATGTGTACTTTGATCCTTATTACAAGGTATGTAGGCCCTAGGCTTTCATCCTAGGTCAAGTTCGTCCTTTGTAAATATCTATTCATTTGCTTGCAGTATTGTTGTTTTTGTCTTCTCTGTTTAACATGTATCCATATTAAAAAAAAAAAAAAGGTAATTGAGGTAAATTTAAGGTCATATTCTAGTTCAGTTGACTAGTTTAAAGTAACCGTCTTTATGGACAGGTGTTGTAGGGTGCCGAACACCTTCTCCACACTCAAATAGACTCCCTAACTCTTCTATATTTTTGCAGACCGATTTGCCTTTTCTTTTTGTTTTAAATTGGTTTTCCAAAGTTTTTTCGTTAAAAATTTTAATGGTGACTTCAGTAAATTGATTTTCAAGATTTGTTTTGAGAATCAATTAAAACCCTTTTTATTCTTTTCGTCGAAATGTTGGTTACAACAAACACCCTCTTTCTTTTTAACGCAGCTTCCTTCATTGTAATCCTCCACAGTGGTTAGTGCCGACGACAACATGTTTAAATCAGCAACAAGGTTGAACACCTCATCCACTGATGACACTAGTTTGAAACATGGGAACAACTTGTTCATGATATTGAAATATGCAAAATCTAACAATCAAGTTAGTGACCAAAATATATAAAGCAATAATAAAAGGAGAGAGAGAGAGAGAAAAGTTGTAAAGACACATGACATTGAAAATATAAAATTTCACTAAGATATAATCTACCTCTATTTAAATTTTTCAACAAGTTCAATAGCAAAAGATAATCGAGAAATATCTGCTTCTCGTATCTGAATAGGCGAAAATATAAACATGTCGAAAAGTTTAGAATAGCCATAAAAATAATTTAAAAGGGGACATCTATTGGTCATGGGATTTAAAGTTATTTGGCTTCCACCAAGCAATTAAAAATGATAATTAGCAAACATACCAAGCAATCAAGTTTCTAAGGGGAAAAATTGCTTTGTTTTCAAATCTAAAAAGGTAATTTGGCAAGCTATATTAGCTACATTCTTTAATTTTCTATCCACAAAAATTTTAACTAGCCAACTCATACTGTTTTTAACACCAGATGTAAGTTTAACTTTGAGAGCAAACCTAACAATTGTGAGGCAAAATCATCACCAAGATGAATATGTACACTGAAAGTACCTAGAACTGAACAACTATATACTCAACACTTAATCATGCATATATGATTTTCTAAATTATTAATTTTTTTAACCAAAGACATTGTTTACCTATTTATCCAACTTTACAACAAGATAAAATGAAAAAAACTAACATAAAATGAAGGGTTGCTAAAGGGGACAAAGGAAATTACAAATCGTCTGAGGATGATAATAAATAAGCATAAAACTCAAGACAGTTGCAAGAGCAAAAAATGGAAAAAATAAAATAAAAGAAAAGGACCATTGAAAAAATGATATATCACAATGTACCTAAACTACAATTGCCACAAATTGCATTATCAATCCAAAATTATCAATCATCATATACATTTGACTTTCCAACACTTTCAAATCCTTTGTATCAAGGTAAAAATACATAAGTTCTCACTCCAACAATGTCGAAGCATATAGTTATTCCTTAAACCCATATTCCTATATGGTGGGAGCCAAAAAAGAATAAAAATTATAAATGTGATCTTTGCCAATCACACATAAAATGTAAATCTCCACCTACCTTTTGTCTTGGTGTCATGCATGTGTCCAACATTAAACCCTAATAGAAAAAACATACTAATTCACATTATGTTAATGAAAGTAATTAGATGCTAACTACAAGATTTTGTAAATTGTAGTTACTGAGGGAAAATTTTAACAGTTATAAAAGATTCACCTTCATAACAAGAAAGAGAGAGACGTTGATTTAGAGCAATATAGTCCAATCACCTTATTAATATATATATATATATATATATATATATATAGTCAGTAAACTGATTAAAGTATAGCCTAAAAAGGGGTAAAAAGGCAGTAATCAACTTTTTGTCACTAGTGTGTTAGATCCTTAAAATAATAAACAACACTATTTGTGTTAATTTTGTTGAGATTGTTTTGATGATGACAAATATATTAAAAATATGAGTTACAAATATAATATTAATATGTGCTTAATTGATTAATCATTTGAACTAACTATTTAATTTGCAAGTTGAATATCTATTATGTGTAGCATGGTCTAAAGAAAGAAGAATGGGCATTAAAGTAAAGAGAATGAAATATCAATACCATGCTCTACCCAAAGTGATAGCAAGCAAGAAAGGTGTTCTAAGCATTACAGAAGTTAAAGATTAAAAAAGTTAGAAGCTTAAATGCATCAAGATAGTTAATGGATTGAATAGGTATAATTATCATAGACTTATTATTATTTTATGAAATTCAATGATTTAGATTTCCATTGTAAATAACGTCTCTTTTGAGTATGTAACAACTATATCTCATCTTGATCTATAAATATGGAATTCCAAACATATTTTAGAGTAGAACCAAATACTAGAATGTGATCTTTAACTTGTTAGATCATCTTTTAGAGAGAAACAAACATCATTGAGCTAAACTTGTAAATTTTTTATCATTTGAGTTCTTAGAGCTTTATTTGTATATCTACTTTTTTTAGAGAGGTTATTCTTCTGTATTCCTTTCTTCTTTGAGAGAAAGAGAAGATCAAGAAGGTTCTTTGAGGGAATCAAGCAACGGTGTGCTTGGATTAAAGGTGATGTTCCCTATTTAGGTGTGAGGAAGAGGCTCTTCCTAAGATTTGAGATTAAGGGAGAGGTTCTCCCTTGTTGTTATAATTAATTATTGAGATAGTGGAAAATCCTAAAAGGTTGCTTACGGATTGGATATAGGCTTAGATTGGAGTCGAACTAGGATAAATCACTTAGTTTGCTTTCTCTATCCCTATACTCTTATATTTTGAATTATTATATCTATGCTCAGCATTTATTATTGATATTGCATTCAAAGTGTTGTATATATATATATATATATATATATACCCCAAGTATCTACATTAAACCTCCATTGATTCATATAATTATTGTTTTACATTATACTCTTCCAAGCATAATTTATAACAAGGATTTATGTAAAGCAATTCTAAAAAGAAATAGAAATTCTATAAACACCTAATTCACCCCCTTTTGGGTATTAGTTGCCTAGGCTAACAAAATGATCTCCATCATCTTAAACTATCTAGGAATTGAAGTAAAGGGAAATGTGAAATCACTTGGAAAAGTAACTCATTGGATTAAAGAAGATGGAGAAAAAAATCATCAACTTAGTTTTTTAAAAGCTTCATAAGTCTAGATAATCTAATTCTTAATTCTCATAAAGCACTATGTCTTACCTTTTAAAACAAAATAGTAATCTACAATGCATAGTTATACATTAAAAGTTACACTATTTTGACAACCCTTTCATAGTAACATAAACAAAAGGCTAACTTCAATTAATATCGATATTCTCATGCAATATGTTATATGCCTTTTACTTTAAATTCATGTTTTATATCAATTAATCGAGCCTACTTTCAAATAGTTGAAATAAGATAAGTACAACTTTTAAGTGGTGAAAAATAAACAAGTACGTATCCTTAGCAATATAAAAGATATTTTAAATGCAATAAAGGTTGTTCAATCTCATGAGAATCGTCATATACTTTTATGCATTATGAACCCACAAAACAATATGTAAGACCTTGATTTCAAATATCAAATTAATAAGACCATTATATACTTTTATGAAGTGAAAATAATTTTGGTAGGGCATTATTATTATTTTTTGTGTGTGAAACTCTTTTAAATCCAAAAGCCAATATTAATTGAATTTCTCTTAAACTTTTCACATTAAATTATGATAGTCTATATTTAACAATCATTATAATTACCATTCAAAAAAGAATGATCATTAATGGAAACAAAAACAATGTGATTTTTTTCTTTAAAAACCTCAAAGCGAATAAACAATTAATTTTAGGGACTACACATTATTTTAGTCCCTCAATGAGGATATAATCTTCACTAGTAATAAATAACTAGTGTCATAATTTGATCCTAAAACTCATGTTCAAGAACAACTTATCAAACAATGTTTTGGGATGAAAGGAGACTTAATGTATTTGAGCTCTTGGTGCTAATTATAACAACTATAAGTAAAAAAATTAGTTAGGCTCAATTGGAAATATTGTTGCATTCTATAAGCTATATGTGTTATAAAACTACAAAAAATATTTTAAGGAGCAACATACAAAATACTGTTTATAGCAATGTTACAAACATTGATGAACTGTTAAATCAAATATAAGATAAATATGTGTATCAAAATTTTATCTAAAACAAATATCAATTTTGTCAAAAGCAAGCTTTCAAATCTGAAAGTAGTTCTTCCTATATATATATAGCCAACAACAAAATATTCAAAAAAAAAAAAGAAAAAAAAATCTAAGATACTTGTTAAAACAGAACAACATGTTTATACCTGTCAGCTGTAGCAAGCACATTTAATTTTCAGCAATTAAGATCGCAATATTCAATTGATAATTGTCATGTATATATGAATATATACATATTTAGTTATTTATTTTTATACCGTGAGACCTTTTCTCAATCTAAACTAACAGGTTCCATCTATTTTATTACTTGATCAATCTTATACAAAATTTCAATCTTAATTACCTTGTTTATTACTATAAAAAGCCATATGAAAAGAAATAAAAGGATAAATAAAAGAGAACAAAATTCACAAGCAAGAAAAGTTTATTTATGTTTGAATACAACATGATATTGTAATTATTTCAAACATTAATTGAATCGCACGTAAACCACTTCTGATGAATAGTGCCACCAGAAGCACTACTAAGATGTCTATCAAGTGTTCAGAAAATGAATTAAATGTTTTGAAATTAAAATTGATAAGAAAAAAAGGTTAAAGGGAATAACAGAGTAGCTAATATATGAATTTACAATATGGATTATTAAGCAGTAATTTTGGAAATGCAAATTGCCACTTTCCAAAATCTTAATTAAGTGAACAACATAAAACCCTAAAATAAGCCCTTTTACACCTTACTTCTACAAAGAATTGTTATTAGTTTATCAATGTCCTAATAGCCTTTTACACAAAGGTGTGTCAAAAGGGTTCAAGAATTCTTGAACATGTGACGCATGAGATATCAATCATTTTTCGCCTCACTTTTATGTGAATTGCACATAAATTTGGTGACTTTGGTTTTGTTACCTCCTTAGTCGACCTGTTAACATCATGCTTGTTCATCATTAATAGTGCTTTTGAATAAGTCGAATACCAAATGAAAATTATGAGAGTAGGTGTATTACTTTTGGGGAAAAAATGGATGGTTGAAATTAGGAACCGGCCTAGCATGGGGAACCATGGTCCGTCTAAACTATTTCAGAGCTTTCTCTTCCTCAGTTTATGAATTTCATATTCATCATGTCACTATCAAGCAGAATAAAAGATCAGATATGGTATATTTATATGGAAAGTGTCATAATACCATTCATGCTGCCCTCTCCTCTATATATCGCTTGTACATCATTTCCTTCTCTTTGATCTGTACAATTACAAAATTTTAGTACTGTAAATTTCCATGTATGAATTAAATCCTATTAAAAAATTAAAAAACTAAACTAATACGTTACCCTTTGATCAAACTATGCTCTATCCACCGCTTAATCATCCACATGAAGGTTGAATTCATTAACTTGTGTAAGGGGTTTGTGAACCTTCTCAGGAATTGGTATTTGATCCCTGTACAAGATAACATCAGTAAGGAAGAATTTAATTGACTTGTTTTTCTTCAGTAACTAATGCAAGCTAAAACTTGCTGCATACTCTTTTAAGACTGGTTGTGCCTTGAAA
This sequence comes from Delonix regia, assembly GCA_037074485.1. Taxonomy (NCBI): domain Eukaryota; kingdom Viridiplantae; phylum Streptophyta; class Magnoliopsida; order Fabales; family Fabaceae; genus Delonix; species Delonix regia. Next base: position 31,015,948 of record CM073451.1, read on the forward strand.
ATTCTCATTTGAGCTTCTTCTCTATCTTTTCATTTTCTTTCTTCCATTTTCCTTTCTATTTCTTCCTCATGTCTCACTAGGCTCTTCAGTTAGAATGACTTTGGTTTTGTACATCGCTTGGTTTTGATTTTGGTAGGATCTGCTTATGATATTTGAAGATTTATATTAATAACATTTATCTCATTAGCAACTATAGTTAAATTAAACCATCAAGACAAGCTACTGTATCACAGGATAGTCATTGCTATAAGGGTATAGATTAGCTTTGGGAATTCTGGCCTTTTCCTTTTCCAACTATTTCTGCAAAAGTTCCATGAAAAGTTTTTTCTTTTTCTTAACACCTTTTTCTTGACAAGATAGAAAGAGTATGTTAGTAATTGGTATTTGGATAAACCATCCAATTACAGCACATAGATAAAATGGAGAAAAATGAACCAACCTCCTTGTAGAGATGAAATGGAATTAGTGTCATGTTTTTTGGAACTGGGTTCTTGTGTGCGGGTTCAAAATTCAAAAATAGCTGCAATACCATATACTAGATAATGATGACAAAGTGTAATAATCTATTATTTAGTACTATGAGTATTTACCCACTTTTATTTCACACTATATAATTTTGTGGGCGAAGTCATACAATATATCATATTTCAAACTACTTTGTCAAACAAATCTAGGAATATTTTCAATGATGTCATTGAAGTTAGTTAAGGGATGTAATGATGTCATTGAAGTTAGTACCATCTTAGTTGGCATAACATAATTACCATCTTATTTAGAGGCCTAGTTTTAACTTTCAGAATATTTTCAAGCTTCATACTCTAATTCTAATGAACTTTGCACCTTCGGTGGGCGAGCCCTTAGTGTTGTTTAGAGTACTGGCATTTTAGGCTCTATGAAATGAGGCTTTCATGGTTCCTATTTCATAAAAGGGAATAAAATGACTAATTAATCAAAGTCGTGCCTAAGAGGTTTGATGTTGTTTAAAGAACTACTTGATATGTTAATTTTGTTGAATCCATTGAAGCTGAATCTACTTTTTAATTGGCCCTAGCCTTTTTTTTATTGAAATTTCTCCATGATGATGTGATTTTGCCATAATTGTTTGAAAGTTTTGTAAATTTTGAGAAGATGAGTATTTTGGTATCCATTTTGCACCTTAAAACATAAGAAATCCTTAAGTTGGATGTTAGGTCAAAAACAAGGTCAAAAAATCTATTTTGCAGACCCATTGGAGGAAGAAGCTAACTCGAGTGTATGTTAGAGTGAAGCCCACTCACAACCTATATGCCTGTATGTGCATGTAGCTCATGCATTGGGACTTTGCTCCTCAAACTTTCATAATTCAACTTCACATGCCATTTTCCATTTTTGAGTCATTATTCTGAATTTTTAGAAATAAGAGTTTTGAAATTTCTTAAAGATTTACGATCTCCAAATTAAGTATAATTACAGTATTTTAACCTAGAAATTTTGTATCTTAACCATGCATAGTAAAGAGCAACATATTCTGTTCACCCTTGTCAATGATGTTGGGATAATTTAAATAAATTTTATTTAAGTAATTAGTGAATTATTTATCCCTAAATTTTAGTATATATTTAAAGGTTGAATGAATGGAAATTATTTTGGACCATTTTGAGTTACCTACATCTAATTGTTACGTGTTCTCCTATCGTGAATCCAATCATAATGGTGTCACTGTTGCGAACTAGCAATGTTGTGGTTATTATTCATTATTTGCTCCTTAAATAACTTATTATAATTGGGAATGAGTCCTTGAATTTCTCTGACATTTTGCATTGGATTTCATCTGCAAACTCTCTAAATTTTGGGTTGAAAAATCTTGTGCATACTTTAAGTGCGTCCAGTTACCATATAATTTTCACACTCTCAAAGGTGAAGTACTTTAGTGTGCCAAATAATTTATGGGGGAAATTGTGCATTTATAAATGCAGAATTAAGCTGAATTTAAATTTTAAACCCAATTTCTGCGTGAATTTCATCAATTTAGTTATTGAAATTTTTTAGATTATATTTTCGTACCTTAAATGCATAATCTATTATAGGTGACATGAAGTGTGTTACGATAGTGTCAATTAATGGTTAAAAGCTTAAGTATAAGCCTAAATGGGAGGTTTGACTTTGTTTGGGTATAACTTTTGGCACAAAAGGATTTTTTTATCTTATAACCCCATTCTAGAAAGCTTTTCAATGCCTGCGCCTAAATAAATTACCAAAGGCAATTCTATATGATTTTAGGTCTAATATTCCATCATTTTCATTGCCTTTTGGGGCTTTTTAACTTTTTCCTATTTTACTTATGTTTCCCTTTCTATTTTATTTTACTTTTTAGGAAACTTGATTCATGGCTTCATATAAAAGTCTAATATTTAGTTTTGCCTTAAAGAATATTCCTAATTATTTCAGGTAAGTTAACTAAATTGAAATAAATCACTATCCATATGTTCTTTAATTTAAAGTAAATTAGAGAGTGAAGGTATAACTTGTTTCATAATCTTGACTGTCAATCATGCATTCTTTAAAATAACACAACATCCACAGTGTTGGCATTTGCTTGCTCTTAGGCATAATTAAGTGATTTCACTTGTTGTGAAAAATCACTTTGGCAGTTGACACCTTACGATTGTAAGTTCACCTATCCTGTGTAATAACCTAATAATATATATGTATAGATTTTAAGAATAACATTAAAAAAATAAAATAGAATTTAAAATAAAAGAAGAAAATAGAATTTAGGGTACAAATTATAATTTTATCTTTTTAAGCATTAAAATGAAAAAAAAAAATTTTCTGAGATAGAAAAAAATAATTTTAACCATTGTATAGTAAGTGTCGGCAAAATGCACTTAGTTACTAATTACACTGTAAACTGTCAGTAAAAATGTGTTTGGATACTATCTGCAAAGTGCCAAATAGTAACTTGAAATTTTAAAAAAATAGCAGGAGCATCTTTTAATTTTTCATTCAAACTAGAAAGAGAGACCATGGAAGGAGCGTCCAATTTTGTGTGAGAGGTAGCTTTGTGGAAGCCTTTTTAATCAAGGTTGTACTGTACGAATATGTGATCTCTACTATTGATCCTTATCAGTGAGTGTGTAATTAACAAAGTAGTACTTTTTATTTTACCGAATGCCTTTATTTTCTAGTCCACCTTTCAATTTTCTTATTCCATGTTTTGTGTTTTATGGAGAAGCAAATATATGTTCTTTTGAACTTTTCAATTGTGTATATATGATAAAATAGGTAAGGATATAAAATAACATGATGATGAATTATATTACTAAATTGTATGAATTATTGTTATTATAAACGGCACTTGGTATATGAGAAGTACAAATTAAAGGTTATATTATATAAGGAAGAAGTATTACATGAAAGGAGAAAGGTTATGGTAAAACTCTTAATTATAATTGCTTCCTTTAATTGAGTATTTTATCTAAGTTTACTTTATGTGATTATTGCATTATTGAATTTTTCATTTTTATCCTTTATATTATTATCACTCCTTTCCTAATTACTCTTTATTTTATTATATCTTCAGGATTATTTTTATTTAAATTACTTTGTGGTAATAAATATGTTTAAATAAAATTACTTATTGATGTATCCAATTTACACATTTCATTTATATTCAATGGATTTTATAATTTAAAAGATAGATAAGAATTCATATAAGAACCCCGTATCCATTAGCGAGGTTAATGGCCTTGGTGCACCTTGTTGAAATGAATTATTAAGATGAATATGGTAAAGAGATATGGGTATAAATTATTGAAATGTATCTGGTAAAGAGATACGGATATGAATTATTAAGACGTATCCAGTGAAGGGATACGAGTATGAATTATTGAGACATATCTAGTGAAAGGATATGGGTATGAATTATTGAAACATATCTGGTAAAGAGATACGATATGAATTATTGAGACATATCCAGCGAAGGGATACGAGTATGAATTATTGAAATGTATCTGATGAAGGGATATTCATATAAGATATTGAGATGTATCTAGTAAAGTGATACAGTATGAATTATTGAAACATATCTGGTAAAGGAATATGAGTATGATGATCTTGGTTTTTATCCCTGATCTACTTTATACAAAATTATAAGATTTAGAAATAGTGTTTTTATTTTATTGAAAATTGTTTCTTGTACTCAAAAAAATGTTTGTTAAAAACTCTAAGGTTTTATTATTTTCCCTTTCACTTACTTTGTAATTTATGCATTCACTAACTTAGTGGTAGGCTTACACCTTTCTCTTTAACATTTTACATATTAGTATATGATGAAGTAAGTTGGGTCTTTCTTGTCACTCATACATTTTGATGCATAATTTTAGGATAATCATAGTGTACATCAAACTCGTAAGTGGTAGCTACTATATGTCTATTTGTTTAGGGGTTTATAAATGTTGTGAAGTATTGTAAGCCTTGAGTGGGCTATTTCTTTACTATACCAAATATGTATTGTGAGACATTATTATGTTTATCAGTTTAATATTATTGTGAAATTGTTGAATTATATTTCAAAGTGCGTTTACTATGTGTCATTAATATTTTTTTAGAAAATGAACATAAAATGTTATCTTAAGCTGGCTAGATTAAGTTGATTTAGCCTATGCGTCGGTCACGACCAATGAATTTAGGTCATGACATTGTAGGACGGATATTTGTTAGTTAATTTAATCGAGGCTTCTTGATAACTCTATAGAATAGAGTTATTCATGTTATTTTCATGCTTTATTGTTGTGCTTTCTTATTAGTTTCCGTTAAAATTTAAGTCTTTCTTATCAATTTAAGAGATATATTTTCGATAGGTTTTAGGTTATCTAGTGTTGATTTATTTTAATTTGATAAATTTTAGCCAATTATGGACTATTCATGTGGTTTTATGTCTTACCCATGTTATGAAAGGAAGAAATAAAAGTTGTGACATTAAGTAAATGAACACCCAGCTTTAAGATAACTTTTAGGCCCTTAAACAACAAAATTTAGAGATGGTCATCTCACAAGAAGTTTTAAAGCTTATTAAGATCTTTCTAATAATCAATATTTTGCTAAAATTTGATATTGGAGCATAAAGTTATTGTCAAAATATTAACACTGGTTCATAAGTCATATTTGGGTGCTAAGGCACCACGAGCAGGCACTAATGACAATGCATTTTCTAACAAATAGGCGCCAAGATGCGAAAACAAGCATAAGGATCAAAGACTCGAAGCCAAGGCACTTGGACATAGAAAATAAAGGACAAACAAGTCTTTTGGCAATTTTGGGCCATATAACTAAGATTTTCTTAGGTTTTTTATACTATAGGTGATATTTTGATATAAAAGAGGCTAGGACCTAAAGTTCTAAGGTTAGGAATAGCTAAAAAAAGACATTTTAAGAGGAAATTCAAGAAAAGAAACTAATTAAAACTTTGGAAACAAAGTTTTTCTTCTTTTTCTCTTTTTTATTCTTATTTTGATTATGTTTTTAGAGTTGTTTTGGTTTATAATTGGCCACCAATTAGGGTTTATGTTGCAGATTTTGAAATTCTTGAAATAGAAGCTTAAATTTAGTCATATAATTGAACACCACATGTTTAATGTTAATTAATTATTTGAATTAACTTAATTTACATTTAGGATAAACATATACTTATAGAACTTACAGAGTCATAATTAGCCGTACTTGAAGTTTTGTTTTGGTCAAAGAATGTTATTCATTCTTTATTAGAAAAAAGAAGGGTTAATAATATGGATGGCTTTATTTCTTTTGTTTATGATTCCCCTAAGGATCAGGAAAGAGCTTTGTGGTAGGAGAAAATGAGGTGCCTGAATCTTGGGAGTGATGCCATTTGGTTGGTTGTAGAAGACTTCACTGAGTTGTTATACAATTCTGAAAAGAAGAGTGGTAGAGTGAGTAGTTAGGAGAGTTTTTGGAACTTTCACAAGTTTATGAATGATTGTGAGTTAGTGAATTTAAAGTTTAAAGGATATCCTTTTACTTGGGCTAACAAGAGATTATGGGGAAATTATATAAAAGAGAGGTTGGATAGAGCATTTTGTAATGAATGGTGGAGATTTGTATTTCCCAAAGCATAGGCTGTGCATTTAGATCCCATTGGATCATATCATTGTCCTCTTCTGATCTATTTTGAGTTTACTGATGGTTTTACATATAAAGTCTTCAAGTTTGAAGCAATGTAGGTTGATCATGATTATTCTAAGTGTATTGTGGAGCAAAATTAGAGATAGAAAGTTTTTTATGGTGGAGAGGTGGTGAGGGATTTTAATAGAATTTTGATGAAATAAAGATAGCTTTGATTTGTTAAAGTAAGGTGAATTTTCCTAACAACTTGAAGACATTAGACTGCTTAGCTAAGAGTTTAAGGAAGTACTAAGATGGTGAATAGAAAGAGATGAAGGCATCTACGGTTAATTTTATTATAAAGTATATGAATGAGTTATCAAAAAGTGAAGAGATCTTTTACGCCCAAAGATCAAGGATTCAATGACTTAAATAGGGATATGAGAACACTAGGTTTTTTTGTTTAATTACTATTCAAAAAATGTAAAAGAAATAAGATATCTTCCTTGAATAAAAATAATGAGACTTGGGCAGAAGGGCAAGATTAGATTGCTGAATATTTGAAAGATTTTCATGTTAGATTGTTCTCCTCTAATGGTAACAAAAATTACCAAGAGATTCTTTATCATGTTGAGGCTTTAGTTTCCGATAATGGTAATATCTTGTTATCAAGACTGATGACAAATGAAAAGATTTGAAACATAGTTTTTGATTAGGCAAACCTAATTCCCCTGGTCTCAATGGATCTTCTGGGCCTTTTTTATTAGAAATCTTGGGAAACAATTAGTGAAAAAGTTGCCAATATGGTGAAGAGGTTCTTTGTAGATAGCTTATCTCTAAAGGAGCTTAAAGAAACTAACCTCATGAAGATTCCTAAGGTTAAAACTCTTAATATGGTTAGTAAGTTCAGACCCATAAGATTATGTAATTTTTCTTTCAAAATCATCTATAAGATTATTGCTTTTAGAATGAGCTCTATTATACCAAGGATTATTTCTGAAAACCAATGAGTTTTTGTAAAGGGCAAGTTGATTTTTAATAATATTATTGTTGTTCATGAGGCTTTTAATTATTTGAGGATGAAGAGAGGTGGTCTAATTGATATGCTAGTGAAAGTCAATATAAGCATGGCATACGATAGAATTGAGTAGGACTTTTTTTAGGTTGTTTTATTGAAATTAGCCTTTAGTGCTACTTGGGTGATGAAGATAATGAAGTTCATTTATTCTATTTCCTTCAATCTTAATCTCTAAGGCAAGAAGATTGCAAAATTTATTCCTCAGAGGGGTTTAGATAAGGTGATCCCTTCTCCCTTTATATGTTCGTAATTGTGGCAGATGTTCTCTTTAGAATGATGCTTAAAAGTTCAGAGGAAGGGAGGATCAATGAGATTAAGATGGCAACGAAATGTCTTGTGATTACATATGGTTTTTTTTTTTTTTTGACAATTATGTTTTCTTTATTAGAGCTATTGAGGATAATGTTAAAGAATTAAAGAGATTTTTGTCAACTTATTATGGGGCTTTAATGCAAAGAGTTAATTTTGACAAGTTTGGTGTTTTGTTTTCAAAGAATACCATCTTATGTGTTTAGGAAGAGGTGTGCAACATTCTCGATATCTCTAAAGAGGAAAGCCTACGTAAGTATCTCGGTTAACCTATCCTTTGGAGTAGGACAAAAGTGGACTCTATTGCTTTTGTTACTAATAAGGTGTGAAAAAAGGTTAATAGTTAGAAAAATGATATAATCTCCTTTGGGGGAAAGGAAGTAATGATAAAGGCGATTGTTAATGCCATTCCCACATATTCTATATCATATTTCCTCTTTTGTAAGAAAGTTTGTAGTAAGCTAGACAACATTATTGCCAAGTTTTAGTGGGGACAGAAAAATAAAGAAGGCTACACTTATTAGGTTGCCTAAAGACGTTTAGTTAAGTTTAAGAAAATTGGTGGTTTAGAATTTAAGGACTTCCTTAACTTTAATCTTGCCTTTTTAGTTGAATAAGCTTATAAGGTGATAAATAAGCCTAATGAATTATGGGTTAGACTTTTAAAAGGTATATATTTCAATAAGGTGGACTTTTTTAATGTAAAAATGGGAAGGTGAGCATCTTGGGGTTGGAGTAGTCTATTGGAGAGAAAGAGAATTCTTAGTGAAAAGTAAAGCTGGAGAATTGGAGATGGTAAGAAGGTGTCTTTTTTATTAATCCTTGGATACCCATTCTCCCTTATTTCATATTATCCTTTTTTGTCCCCCTTGATAAAGTAAGAAATAATAAAATGGTAGGAGTTTATAGTGGATGGAAGATTAAACCTTTTTGCCATAAAAAAGTTAGCTTAATACAGACAAGAAGAAAGCTATTACGAGTATCCTAATTCTTAGGAAGGGTGTGAGGGGACAAAATGCAATGGATTAGTTGTTTGAGTGACTCTTGTTTTGTTAAGAAAGATTACCATTTGATTTATGGTTTGAACTATGATAGACCTTGTATTATGCTTCTTCCTTGTTTGTTAATTCTAATTTACTTTGGAAGAAAATCTAGAAGTTAAAGGTTCATTCTAAGATCAAACATTTTCTTTAAAGATTAAGTTATAATGCTTTTCTTGCTAAGCTTGCTTTTTGGAAAAAAAGGTGTAATCCTGAGCATTTAATGATATTTCGTGAATGTATTAAAAAGGTATGGTTTGCTAGTAATTTCTCTTAGATAATGAAAAAGGGAAGTTACTATAAGATAGATGTATGGCTTTTGAATGTGTTCTTAAATTTGGGCTTGTTAGATTTTAATAAAGCTCATTGAGCTTTTATTTACTTGCACAATTAGAAATGTAGGTGTAAAATTGTTTCTAAGAGCTTTGAGCTTAATCCTTATTTTGTAAAGTGAAATGCCTGGTGTAGTGTTATTGAATTTTAGAGGTTGAATGGTTAGCTTTTTGAACCTACAGAAAAAGCTTAATAGGGAGCCTTCTCAAGGCCTGAAATGGTCTCTTCCTAAGTTGGGACAATTTAAGGTTAACGTTAATAGGTGTTTTTCAATTAAAATGGTGAAAGTTGGTGTTGTCATTAGAAACCATTAGGGAAATCTTGTTGACCATAGTAGTGCTTAAGTGACAAACTCTTCTTCTCTTTTGACTAAGGCTCTAATTGTTAAAAGAGGAGTCTTGATGGCTATTGACCTTAATCTTTAATTCATCTCCTTGGAATCTAATTTTTTGAACTTAGTAAAAGTGGTTGAAGATCTTAATTATTATCTTGATCGGTATTGCTATACTATGGTGGAGGAGATTGCTTTGCTTCTTTTGGAGCATCCTAGTTTCTATCATAGATGGATTCCAAGATTTGCTAATGGTGCTACTACTAGCTTGCTAGCATTCTTTTGTAAGGATATGCCCTAGTGGTTTAGAGTTTTCTCCCCATTTTCATTTACAACTATTATTAACTCAGATTGTACTGCTGTCAGGGAAGGCGTAAGGTAATGTTGATGGTTTGCTATTGGCACTTCTTCTTGGGTGTTGTAGTTTAACTTTATTTGTTGGTTTTCTTTTTCCTATTCTAGTTGTGGTTATTTTTGTTATCTGGTTGTAATATTCATGGAATCCGCATTTAATATATTATCTTGGTAGGGAATTTTTTCCCTATAAATATTTGCATTATGAGGAAAAAAGAATGATTAAATTTAGGGCAAGAATGAAAATTTAAATAATTGGAGGAAAGTTAGGAAAAAGAAAAATTTAGAAGCCTCATGTATTAATTGAATGAATTTAGAACTTGAGAATAAGGCTGGCACAAGTGGTTTAGCCTTTGATCTTACCCATTTTTATCATACCATTTAATATCAATTCATGAAGTATAAGATTTATAGAACTAAAAATGCATGATTTAATAATATCTTAGGGTAATTTGGGATTCAAGGCAATTTCCAACAAAATATGCTTTTTAAGTGTAAAATTGTAATTTTTCCACTAATTTGACTTAAACTAATTGAATTGGAGATTTTACAATATTTGAATTCTTGCATTACATGCCAAATTCAAAGACTAGTTGGAAGAAATTGCAATCAGGGATCAGAAAAATCAGGAAAATTACAGAAAAGACCTGGAATGTGCTTGTTATGTAGTTTGCCATGGTGAAAATCCATTTTCACTGCAGCAAAGTCTCTTTTTAATATCTCATCACTGTGTAGTTCGCCGTGGCAAACTCGACCTAACTTACACCATTTTTTATTTCTATTCTAGATCCGATTGGAAGATCCAACCCAACTTGCCACCCTTTAAATACTAGGGTTTCTACAGACTGGAGGCATCCAACAAGTGAAGGAGAGGCTGAGAACTCATCCACATTCACTTCTTTTGTTCATTTTCTTTATTTTTCCATCATTTTTCTACACTTCTATGGATGTTCTTCGTGTTTTGGAGCTTGGTGAAGCATCTTTCTCAACCATAAGCATCTAGATATCACTTGCTCAGAGGAGAATTAAGGAGGACTGAGCTTAGAGCATCAATTAGAGAGTTTTTTTTAATCTTTTCCATCATTTCTTTCTTGTAATCATTGTGTTTTGGTTAAATCATTTGTTACATTGATAGGTTGAATTACTTTGTTGTAAAATTTCATGTGTTGGATTAGATTTTAGGATTTATGTGTTGATGTGTGTTTTGTAAGGATTATTACTGCACTTGATTATAAAATTATTGGGTTTGGTATAATCCAAGATATCTTATGATTGATTATGGTAGCTTGGTAATACTTGGTTAAGTTACTCAAGTTATTCTCACATCTTTGCATTGATATCTCATTTATGCATTAAGAAAGGTAGTTAATGTTGTTGTGAGCCTTTGGGTTTAAAGGTTTCATAAACAAATTAACTTACCTAGTATTTGAATGGTATTTCAAACCACCAAAGGAATTGGTTTTCAAAAGAAACTCTCATTTATTTTTTAAGAAGCAAGAAAGGCCAAATCAAATCTCTAATGGGCATTTTATCAACATTTGCATTATATTTTAACTCCATCATTTAGTCATTTTGTTAACTCACATCTCATATCAAAAATCTGAAAAACAATTATAGATAAATTGCATTTTACCCAATTTCAAAAGACAAAGGCAAAATCCCAATTTTCCCCCATTTCTACACATATTTTGCATTCAAATTACTTAGGAATAAATTAGGCTCTTTGAAGTGAATAAGACCTGGATTGCATCACTATAGTGCATTCTCATATCTAGTATTAGCTTTTGACACCCTAGTGATGAAGGTTTGGTTAGCCTTACCTATAGAAATTAAGGAGCCCAAGTTTGAGTCCCCTTAAGTGCATTTAGGCATTTCTTCATCTCCTTTTTTATATGCTACAATGTGTCCCTATGAAATTACAAAATTACCCTTATTTTCATCAATTTTAAGCCTTCATCATGCAAGCATCATTTGATGACAACCATTAATGTCTTCATCACCTTCTTTTCGATTTTATGCTGTGATTCACCCCTCCATTGTAGCCCTTTCATTTTTAGCCACCACTTGCCCTTTTATGATAAGTTATAGGTTAGTGAAGCTCCAGAATTTCAACGAGGTGTAACTATGATGTTGAGATGCAATTTTAAGCTAAATTTCACATAATTCATGTGAAATCACTTCAAACCTTGTTAGGGCTTTAGTTCTATGGTGGATTTGAGTGTTTCTCCCTCAATCTTTGCTCTTGATTCAAGTTTTTGGCCTTTTGATTTTAAAAAACTTCTTTCCTACATGAATAAGATGAACATTAACAAGGAATTTCAAATTTGGTTCAATTCAAGTAAAATATCTTTAAGTTTCATTGCAGCTTTAATTCCTAGATGAATTTCAAGTAGTTCTCTGTCCATTTGAGCTTCTAATATAGTGACTTAACACTTGAATTCGAAAATCCCTAATTTTAGGCGAAGAACATGAAAAGTAAACTTAAAACTCAAATTAGAGCTTGATTTGAAGAAATTTTATGAAATGTCTTTGGGCATTTTAATCTTAATTAAGATTTTAACAATTCTCATGTGTCAATTTGATGTTTGAATCACTTAATTAAAAACCTTTTTTTCTTGGTAAGGACTTGAAGTGTGTAGAATGGTGATCTATGAAGATTTATTAATTCTCTAGTGTTATTGGACCTCAAGGAGAATAATTTAAGCTGTTGGAAGTTACCATTAAGAGTGGTAAGTTACTTTGGGAATTTTCTCTAATTTATCTTAAATTCCATCACTATAAGAGAAAGCCTGATGAAGGAAAATTCAATAGAAGTGGCTATTATTATTGAACAATTACCTTAGTTATAATTGGTATAATTTTTTTTATGTCATTGGATGACACTAAACAACTCAATAACTATGTGGAATGGATTTGTGGACCTATTTAGACATATTTAATTTTGTGGAGTTGTATATAAATAATAATGTTGGAAAGTGTGTTTTAATGATGTTTATACATTGAGAAAATTTTACGTTAAAATTGTTCCATTAATAGGAGTGAAAGCGGAAAAGTAATAAACTATGAAGTCATAATCTTAGAATATTTGTGTAATTATATTTTCAAACCCGACGGCAAGTAAATTCTCAATTGGTGGAAAATTTTAACTTAAAGACATAAAGATGTTATTAAAACTTAGAGTATTGTTTTAAGTGCAATATTATATATATATATATATATATATATATATATATATATATCTTGGTCTTGGTCATTGATGGAAGAATAGAAACTTTAACATATGGATTATTTAGGTTCCGTGAGCATTTTTCAAAATGCATATACATGTATTTATTGACCATGACAATTATAATCATTTAAAGGAATATTTATAACTTTAAAGGAATGAAGTAATTTAGAACGGAAGTAAGTTAACGATGACAAATTACTTGTTAATAAGCTTATTGTGGGATTATTCATTATGAATTTACCCGAGTTAAGATGGTTATAGCAAGGAACATTAAGGTTATATTTCTTGTTCTTAGGAACATAAATGTTGCACTGTATCTAGCTAGTAGTAGAGGAGACAATGGGAAAATGGGCTGGGTATGCTTTAGTTAGGTGAGTAGATCATGATAATTACATATATTTTCTAATTTACACAGCTTCCTTATGAAAATAATTGTTATTAACTCAGTGCCTTAGGGCAAACTTCTTAGAATTTAAAAATTTAATCATTTATATATTCTCTGAGTATTTGTAAGCATTAGATCTGATAAAAATCTTACTGAACATTTGACTAAATTTTCTCAATGTTTGAATTGCTCTAATACAGTATTTTCCAAAGCACTCTAGTTATGTACTTCTGAATTATCTTGTTTAGTATTTTTAAATCATTCTGATTATGTAATTTTGAATTATTTTAATTGTGCAAATTCTGAATTATTCTGATTTTGTATTGCAGAATTCCATTGATTTGAATTTCTAAGTTAAAATGAATTTGAACTTCTAAAATTCTCTATGTTATAATTTGAAGTATTCTGGTTCTATATTCAGGTTATACTTTGATTTTTTAATTATAAAGATATCTGATTCTGTATATACAATATATTGAGATTATGAGATTTGGATACTTTTATATGTCTCTATTTAAAAAGTTTGATTCTGAATTTTTGAAACTTCAACTTTTGATTATGAATTTACATATGTTAAAGAAATTTATGGGAATGTATATGAAATAGGATCCTGTAGCAAACAATAGTAGATATTAGTTATAGTGCACTTCAATCTATATTATTATATGACTAGGCATGTTGCCAACCTTTTGATACTTTATCTGAGGCCTAAGGTCATTTTTCTGATTAATCTAAGCTTAAAGCTTGTGGATATCTAATCTGTTTTTATATGTTAGCCTTAGGTTAGTTCTATTTATTGGACTTATGATGGTTCTACTGGATATTACCAATTTGATTTAGATACTTTTATTATGCAAAAGTTTATTTATTTTCATTTAGGATTTATTCATATTTTCAATTTGGTTTGCATAAGAAGATTAACAACATTTCCTTACTTTGATATTGTTTATATAAATTGTTAAAGACATTCAGATTTCAATATAATAAACATTTTGTGAAAAACTCCATCGTACTTAGTCTGTCCCTCCTATTGCGTAATTAGTATTATTTACTCACTAAGTTTTTACTCACCCTTCATTGTTTAACATTTTTCATATGGTAGCACTATTATGGACCCCCACTTATAAATAGACTTGATCATAATTTAAAAAACCCACCAGGCCTAATGAGTATGGCCCAAAAGAAAAAAGCCTGAATAAAAAAGTCCGAATAGAAAGGCCTGATTAGTAAAATGGGCCAAGCTTGAGCTTTTTTAAAGCTCAGATCGAGCCTGAAAAGTTTGAATAAATATTTTTTTAATTATTAAAAACTTATTATATAAAAAAATCTTAGTGTAATGTGACATTTTGATCAAGAAATAATAGCTAATACCTCTTATTTAAAGGATTTATGTCAATACAACAACTCATTTGTATTTACAACTTTTCTATATATATTCTTACATGTAATAGTAACAATTATTTATGTTATTTATGTCAAATATTAAGTAACAAATTGATTTGACCTTTCTTTAAAAAGCCAATTGGCTTGATAGGCCTAGCCTGAAAAATTATGGACAAAAGTCTGAATAAAAAAGCCTAATTAAAATACGGGCTCGAGTTTTTTTTAGCTTGAATTTAAGCTCGATTTTTAAAAATTCGGCCTGATAATCAAGTCTACCTACGAACTAGGGGCTTAATAAGTGTCTTTTGTGTGAGCCTTGCTTTGTTCACAAAGGCAAGTCCTTACATTGGTCACTAGTGGCAAGTCAACTGGTACAGTACAAAAAGTAGGTAGTTGATTGGTCTATCCCAAATTTAAAGTAACGGTCATATTTTTAAGGGTAGTCAACTGGTCACTTCTAAAAAGTGTTTTCAAAAATAAATAACGGCTTTTATGTAACAGCTATATCTCATCTTAATCTATATAGACCTTCCAAACATATATTTAAGTATAACCAAATGTTAAAATGTGATCTTCAACATGTTATATCATCTTTGAGAGACAAACAAACATCATTGAGCCAAACTTGCAAATTCTCATTCATTTGAGATCTTAGAGCTTTATCTTGTATATTTACTTCTTTGAGAGAGGTTATTCATTTGTATTCCTTTCTTCTTTGAGATAAAAGCTCAAAGAGGTTCCTCTGTTTAACTATAGGGAATAGGTTCTTCTTGGGATTTGAGATTAAGGGATAGGTTCTCCCTTGTTGTTATTGTAATTGATTTTTGAGAAAGTAGAAAATCCCAAGAGGTTGCTTGGGGACTAGACGTAAACTTGGATTGGAGTCGAATCAGGATAAATCACTGAGTTTGCTTTCTTTATCCCTATACTTTTTATATTCTAAATTATCATATTTATGCTCTGCATTTATTGTTGATATTACACTTGAAGTGTTTATATATATATATATATATATATATATATACACACACACACACCAAGCATCTACATTAAACCTCAATTAATTCATATAATTGTTGCTTTACATCATACTCTTCCAAGCATAATTTTGAACAAGGATTTCTGTAAAATAATTATGAAAAGAAATAGAAATTTTGTAAACACCCAATTCATCCCCTTCTTGGGTGTTGGTTGCCTAAGCCAACATTGTTTATATAAATTGTTAAAGGTGTTTAAATTTCATGATAATAGACAGTTTGTAAAAAACTCCACCGTACCTAATCTATCCCTCCCATTGCATAATTAGTATTATCTGCTCACTGAGTTTTCACTCACCCTTCATTGTTTAACATCTTTTAAATGGTAGCGCTATTTTGGAACTTTACCTACGAATAAACCTGATCATAACTTAAAAAGCCTGTCAGCCTAATAAGTATGGCCTAAAAAATAAATAAATAAAGCCCAATTTGTAAAATGGGATAGGCTCAGACTTTTTTTAAAGTCCAACTTAAGTTTGAAAAGCCCAAATGAATACTTTTTTAATTAGTAAAAAACTTATTATATATATATAAAAAAACTTAGTGTAATGTGACATTTTGATAAATAAATAAAAACTAATACCTCTTATTTAAAGGATTTAAATCAATATAATAACTCATTTGTATTTATAACTTCTCTATATATAATCTTACATGTAATAGTAATAATTATTTATGTTATTTATGTCAAATATTAAGTAACAAATTAATTTGACATTTCTTTAAAAGCTGGTTGGCTCGATAGGCCTAACCCAAAAAATATGGATAAAAGTCTTAATAAAAAGGCCCAATTAAAATACGGGCTCGGGTTTTTTGTAGCTTGAATTTAAGCCCGATTTTTAAAAAGTCCGGCCTGATCAAATCTACTTACGAACTAGGGGCTTAATAGGTGTCTTTTATGTGAGCCTTGCATTGTTCGCAAAGGCAAGTCCTTCTTTGTTGTAAAGTCTGTATTTATGATCTAGTAGCTTTTATGTATATAGGCAAATCATCTTATTTTGTTTTTGTCAATGATAGCTATTTGTTGTGAACATTATTGAGAATAGAGTTCTCCTTTCTATTGTATATTAGGTTTTATTATTATAGACATTTCGGGATATCCAAATTTTAAGGGTGACCCTATCGAAGTTTCTATACGGAAATCCAACTGATTTTCTAGTTGGCTGATAAGGGTGATATTTTTCTTATTTCCAGTGTCGGTCATGTCTTCATGCATGGGTTGTGACACTAATTGTTTAGGCTTTGTTTTATTGTGGTTTTGTTTATTAAATGAATATTTTTAGCCAAAAAAAAATCATTACATAAACCAAAATACAAGGAAAATAAAGTGAAAAAATGACAAATTTTAATAATACAAAGACCAATAAATAATAGATGTGCAAATTCTCACAAGATATATTCACTTTACAAATTTTTCTTTTAATAACTGAGAGTTTATTTTATATTAAATTTTAATTTTAATTTTTAAAATTTGGAATTATTCTAAAATGTAATCCTTTATGTTTATATTATCAAGTTTCTTTAATTGAAAATTTAGATAGGTCACTACAAAACCATTATGATATTATTTCAGAATTATATAAAGTATCATTTTTGGTACACTTATAATTTTGAGTGTACCAATACATCTAATTATAATGTAGGAATATAATTATAATAATATCAACCTAACAAATAATAATATTACAATTATATTCGTACATTATAATTAGATGCATTGGTGTACTCACAATTTTGAGTACACCAAAGATTTTTCTATTATATAATTATCATGGTTTTAACAACAAAACTTGATAATAAATATATCAACAATTGTATATAAAATCTTTTACTAAAATTTATCATATTAAATTTTGTTACTTTTCAAATTTAATCAATGTTTAATTATTTCTCTTAAAATTTATTAGTTTATTTTATTCGTGGTCCTTCCACATCATGTTATTATTTTCTAATGTCAAAAAACTTAACCAATAATTCGAAGTGGCATATATGCATTAAATAAAAAAAAAAACCTATTTTAGTCTCTCATTTATCGTAAAATTATTATTATAGTTTCTCACTTATTATAAGATATAAAATGATTCTTTACTCATTAAAAAAAATATCATACTTTATCTTTTGCTTTTCAAAAAAATATCAAATTTAGTATTTTTATTAAATTCTAAACTTTAAATCTATGATATTAAATTTGATATTTTTATTAAATGAAAGAAATCATGTATAACATTTTTTGATAAAAAAGAGACTATTTTAGATATTATAATAATTTTGTGATAAATAAAAAATATAAAAATATTTTAGTCATAACGTCAAGTAATGCGAATTAAGTATAACTGTTCACCAATGAGCAGTGGCAAGAAAAGGGGCTGCACTTACTGGTATAATAGTTGAGTGCATATGTGAAATTAAGAAAATGAGAACTATACTTCCTGCATTTTGAATCCTAGTTTAAGGTACTTTGGAGGAGATAGTCATTATTTCATAGTTCCACACTAATAAATTAACAATGTTAATAAAAGACATGTTCATAAAAAATTATTACAATTAGTTATTTTTATCATTTTTTAATTTATTATTTTCATAATTTTATAATACAAAATGATTAATTAATCACGTTTCTTTCTCTATTTTATCTTATCTTTTTTTTTTTTTTACATATTTGGATGGAATGAAAATATAAAGTAATTTTGTTGATAAAAAATAAAATTTTAATCTTAATGTTTCATATTTAAATAGAATAATTTCACATTCACAATTCCTTATCCAAACAAACTTCCAAAAAAATCTTCAACTTAAATCACAATTAATAATTTAAAAATTTTCAATTGGGCATGAAAATCACTGCATGTTTCTTTTTCGGACAAAATACTTTGTAAATAAACATTACATATTTTGGTGAGAGAATGAAGTTATATTTAACGAAACGGTTAGATAATAATTTAATAGTATAAAGTTATATTAAATTAATATAACTATATATAATTATATTTTTAATTTATAAATTTAAATTAGTAAATTTCTATGTAACAGTCTATTAAAGTCAAACGTCATCTTATGTTACTATAAGAACATAAAGGGGTTATAATTGGAATTTGATATTTGATTTTGCAAATTATATCCTCCTTTAAGGCTTGATTTTACATCAAAGTTTGTTTTCATGCTCTAAAATTAATAATTATCCTAATATTGTCGCTCTTCAAACTTGATTAAAATTTTTCCTTTTATGAAATTACTGAAGTGAATCCAACGACCCAAGTATTTTATAAGTTAAAGACCTGGTTAGATAAAGTGGCCAGAATGTACCATTCAGTTTATTTGTCAAGAAAAATATCTTTTACAATCTTATTATAAAATTATTATTTTAATCTTTTATTTATTAAAATATTTGAAATAATTTTTTGCTCATAAAAAATGTGTCACGTTTAATATTTTATTTTTAAAAAAATTATTAAATTTAGTCTATCTTTTAAACTTTAAACCTTCAATTCAAGGAATGAAGTCTAATAATCTTTTGTAAAGTTGGGAGGCGAACATGATATTTTAATAAGTGAAAATATTATTTTAGATATTTTAATAAGTAAAATATACAAATAATAATTTTATAATAAATAAGGGACAAAAAAATATTTTACTCATCTCTGATTGGTTTATTTTATTTATAACATTGGTCCTTGCCTTAATACTTTATAATAATTTGGTCTCTTACAAATTAATTATGATAAATCAAACTTTCACAAATTTTAATTTGTACAAAATCGGTTCATCTATTTGGATTTATTAAAAATTAATTTTGTATAAAATAAAATTTTAAAAAACTAATTTGTCACAATATACTTATAAAGAATAAAATTATCATAAAATATAAAAATAAAATACCAATTTAATATTTTTCTCTTTATATCCACTTTATCAAAAAATTTAAATAGCATAGCATTGCAAGAATAGCACAGTAGTAATAAAACTCCTCACTCTGATTTCAAACTCGAGTGAACAAATACTATGTATTAAAATGTAATAATGTTTCAAAAAAAAAAAAAAAACTTAAACGGCAAATTCGACGTTGAAGATTTGACCTTTCGTAATGGCAATTGACTGTAACGGTTCACTAGTAGTAAGCGGTGGTAAGAAGAGGCTAGAGTTTTGTTATGGTTGAAATTAAGCTACTATTTCTTAGGTTGAGTTTATAAAAAAAAATTACATTCTTAGTTCTTATAATTTTAGTTAACTTTTAGTTTAGTTTTTATCAATTAAAAATTTATAATTTATAAATATTTTAATTTAATCCTTATAATTAAAATTATAGTAATATTTGTTAAATTTTATGAATTTAAATCATTATATATTGTTTTAATACTTTAAATATGTCAGATTTATAAAAATAAAAAAAGTAAGTAGACAATGAAATAAACTTGTAGTATAATATTGACAAAAATATGGTAACAAGGACAGTTAATAAAATATTTAAACACGACCAATTTATAATTTTTTAAAGTATAAGTTTATATTAAAAATTAAGTAAAATTATAAGCATAACAAATTTAATTTTTCTCATCTGTATGTGAAATAGGGAAAATAAAATTACGATTGTAGCATTCTATGTCTTGATAAAGTTTTTCAGAGAAGAGATCAATAATCAAGTATAGTGCCATTATGTCAAGTTTCACACTAATAAATTAATTATGTTTATAAAGGCATAATTATATTAAAAATATAATTCGATATTCAATCTTTATTATCTTCAAAAAAACACTTAAATTATATAATTTTTATTGTGATTTGAAATTAGAAAAAATTTATCACATTGATATTTTCTATAACAAAAGATAAGTTATATTTATATTTATTTTGATTAAAATATCATTATATTTATTGTTTATATACCGAAACAAATATTAAAAATCTATTTAATATATATAATATTGTAATTCTACATTTAATTTTTAATTTTAATAGTAAATAAATAATATGAAAAATTATTTTAAAAATTCATTTTTTCACAAAAAATCAATATTATCTTTGAGAGTATTTTGACCCTTTTTTAAAAAAATATTTACAATTTATCATAAAAGGTTATAAAAAGAAGAAAATAAATAATTTACTCAAATATATATGCACCATTAGCACAAGATGTTAAGATTGCGGTCATTACATAACAAAGAATAATACTGTTTAATAAATTTGACCTTTTAATTTAAAAAATTTATTTGAGCTCGTTGAGTTTATATGTAAAGATAATATTAATTTCCCTTTTATCTATATACCCAGTCAACTTTGGACATTAAAAAAGCTTCATGAGAACCCACCTAATTTTTTTTTTTTTGACAAATCAAAAATATAAAATTGGCTGTATTATTTGCCTTCCAAGAAATAAGAGGTAAAAGTTGGTGCATTTCTGTCAAAGCAGATGATGGATTCAACCACACAGCTTTCTGGATGTCATACGCTTGCACAAACATCATTATTAGCCATGAACTTTTCAAAAGCATATAATAATTGAGAAATAAAAAAAATAGGAGAATAAATAATAAAAAGTTGATATAAAAAAAAAACTAAAAAGGTTTATTCCTCAATTCTCTGCGTGTAAGTTGCGCTGTCTTTCTCGTCCTTTTTTCTTCCGTTTAACTCCGAGTCTGTAGAGAGAGAAAATCAAAGGAAAAAACCAAATATCAGAGGAGGATCCAGAGCCAGCCAGCAGACAGCCCAGCCACCCTCTTCCTTCTCTTTCTCTACGTAATATTGTTTTTTTGAGGGTGAGAAATAATCAAACACCAACTCATAGAGCTCTCGCATATTGCAAATCCCGCTTGTTCCTATTGATTTCTGTCTTCTAACTTTCTCTCTGCAACATTGCCCTCATACCCATCTTCCTTTTCCGCTTCCTGCCGACAAAATTGTCCGATTGGATCAGGTACGATCTCATTTCGTGTTACTCAGATCTGGGTTGGATTTTAATTTTTTCGGATTGCGTTGTGTTGGATCTGATTCATGTATTGAACATCTTAAATTTAATAATCGATTATTTGGGTCTGATAATTTATATTGCGATTGACGAATTTTGTTTTGTTTATTGACAATCCTTCGTTTCTTGTTCCAATATGGCTTGCTTTTTCGGGTCACTTTAAAGGCTTTTCTTTTCTCATTTCTTTGAATATAGTCATGATGTCCCTTTAGTCTTTCTTGTTCTTTCCATTACTATTTTGTCTGAATAAGTTGTAGGTGTTCTGATTCCCGCTCTCTCCCCCCTCTTAATGCCATTCAATCATTATTGGTAGACTTTATGATTGAATACTTAAGATATGCGTTCGGATTAAATTTATGTGATACAGGATAATAGTCCTATCTGGCACTTCACTGGGAAGTTTGTGAATTTAGATTGATCTCTTCTGATTCATGCGAGAATTCTTTTGAGCTTGCTCTGATGGTCATTCTTTGTAGTTAAGCCGTTTCATATGATCAAATCTTTTGTTTGATTGAATTGGGCATTCAACTTTAGTTCAATTTTAAAGTTGTAACGAAGCAAGCACAGTCAAACTAATTTTACTTTATACATGTATGATGCTCATTTCTCTCATCATATGCTGAATAGACGATGATAACTGCTTAATCCTGCCAGTTATCTTCTTTTATGAATAAATCAAGTATCTAACTAAATGAGATTTCTCGAAATTTCTATGAATTGCTTTGCTAGTGAAAACGAAGAAGAATGCTTGAACTAATATTTTTTATTTAAGTAACGATTATATTATGTTGAGAATATCTTTGCTTTATTTGAATCAGCGCATGAGAAAAATTGGAACCACACTTTTTTGAACAAGTGCAATCTGTGGTGCTGGCTCATAGATCATACTGAACACCAATTACAATGAAGAAGGCCATTGGTCAAACTGTTAGAGACCTGTAAGTCTACTTTTTATCATTATATAGTTTAAAATGACATGGATTTAGTTGCTATTTTCAGTTGCTCATATGTATGGATTCATATAGTTTGCAAAATCTGGCTTTAATATTTAAATATAGAGCAGAATCATATTCCTTGACTGTAGAAGACTATTTTTTTTTGGGGTACTATTTTGGAATCCTGCCCATTTATGCTGCCTTACTCTTCATTTTATTGTTGCAGTAAAAGAGAAGTGAATAAGAAAGTGCTGAAAGTTCCTGGGATAGAACAGAAGGTACACTTTTCTTTTGTATTTCTCTGTGAAACTATGCTGTTCATACTTTATGTCATGATGTGGTGGAAGCCTGACTTTAATGTCTATAATATTTTCTTATCGTCTTGAAATTTGTATATTATGATTTTTAAAAAGAAAACCTAAATTCCGTTCATACATGTATCTTCCCTCTTCCAGGTTCTTGATGCTACCAGCAATGAACCCTGGGGTCCTCATGGATCACTTCTTGCAGATATTGCACAAGCAACCAGAAACTAGTAAGCTTTGACTTTTACCTTTTTTGATGCTTGATATTGTAAAAAAATTTTCCCCTAAGAAACTCATTTTGAGTGTCTCTGCAGTCATGAATACCAGATGATTATGGCAGTAATCTGGAAGCGGATTAATGACACTGGCAAGAATTGGCGGCATGTCTACAAGGTTTCCATTGAATTTTTGTTTTAATTGCAATTTTTCTTGAAAGCTTGCTGCTTATCTTATTTCTTTTTCAAATCATAATTGTGTGCACTACTAATATGCATTATGGAAATTTCTAAAAGAATAAGGATATCCATTTGGCAGCTTATGGACTCCTAAAATTGCATTCATACATATATAAGGATAATAAATATTAAATTAAACATTAAAATTAATATTATTATATACCATATAGGAAATATTCACTAATAAAATTTTCTTACCTGTTTCAAATTTCTAGTTTCAATCCATTTTGACTTTGCCAAAAACATTTTGGCCAAAAAAAAAAAATTTAATAGTGGAATACAGGGTAGGTGTATGGTTAGTGTATCTGATAAGTGGATGCATAGCATCCAAAGAAGATAAATTCTTTTCTTTATTGTTCCTTAGTGCTCATTTACCCTAAACCCTAAACCCTAAAGTGCACCAATCATCTTGCATGTTATCCGAATTTACTGCTTATCATATTCTCTTCAAATTTAGCATATCTTATATCTCTGTTTAAACTTTTGTTCATCATCCGCATATGCATTACACCTTATATATGTGTGTGTATATATATATATATATATATATATGTATATATATATATTGCCTAATAATAATACTGTTGATGAACAGGCTTTGACAGTTTTAGAGTACCTGGTGGGTCATGGATCAGAACGAGTCATAGATGAGATCAGAGAACATGCCTATCAAATATCAGTAATTTCCCTTTCCTCAATTCTTTATAAATTATATATTGTTCTTTAATTATCATGCAGGTCCCTAGTCTCATTGAAATGGTTTGAAAAATTAGAATGCAACTTGATGTGGTTGTAAATGCCATGTGAAATTGTCAACAGACATTGTCCGATTTTCAATATATTGATTCCAGTGGAAGAGACCAGGGTAACAATGTCAGGAGGAAGTCTCAGAGTCTTGTTCTTCTTGTGAATGATAAAGAAAAAATAATAGAAGTTAGACAGAAGGCTGCTGCTAACAGGGAAAAGTAAGTGTGCTCTCACTGATTAATATTGTTATATGATTCTTGGTTATTTTGCTACTGTTATAATATCCTTAGTCTATCTACTCGCTTGTTTAGCAAGTATTGGAAATTTTAAGAGCAGATATTATATTTTCTTTTAGTTTAGAAGGTCCAATATGTGTAATTTGTAAGTATATGTGGGTTTCTCATATTGGAGGAGGCATGTAACTGTCGTAAATGGTTTACCAGGTTTCGAAACACTTCAACAAGTGGAATGTATAGGCCTGGATCATATTCTGGCAGTGGAGGTTATGGTGATAGGTATGATGATGATCGTTATGGAGGTAGGGATGAAGATAGAAATGGTTATGGTTATGGCAGAGAAAGAGAATATGGCTATAGAGAAGATGATCGGTATGGTCGTGATGGTGATCGATATGGCAAAGATAATGAGGAACGTTACGGCCGAGATGGTTACAGGGATGATGATTACCGTGGAAGAAGTCCAAGTGTTGATGATTACCGACATGGCTCAAGAAGCAGGAGTGTTGATAGGGACCGTAATTATGATGATGATGGCCAGCATTCATCTCGGTATCCCCTAAAACTGAATGAGATAATTCCTGCTATAAAATTGTTTTTTTTTTTTATAAATATGAATGAGATGGCATGTTTTATAATTTGTGTTATAGGCGTTTATTTAGTTCTGGATCCTTGCCTTCTTGATGTCATCTGTTTTATGTCCTGGTTTCAAGTTGGTTACTTTATTGCTTGATTGTAGATTATTCATCAATTGGCTTTCAATTGTTTTAAGCTTCAAGAATGAGTCTAGATGATCAAGCTTAATTAAAACTCTTCCCCAAATAGGCTTTTAATTTCCTTTTATCAAAAGCTCTTTTCGGCCCTTGGTAGAAAAGCATATCCAAATGTGTGAATGCTCTTCTTATCATCAGTATATATGATATTTTTCAGGGACAATAGAGTAAACTCCTAAGTAAATGAAAAGAGAGTACAGTATTTTAAATCTTTTTTTGGGGGGTAGGGGGGGTGTGGATACAAATGGGATACAATTGAAATTGCTAATGAAATACTAGGAAAGGAGTTGTGCTTCAAGATCTTGTAGAAAAATCCCTGAGAATTTCCATTTGCTAGTAATTTCATGAGGTATAACAGAAGTTTGACCTAAGTTACATCATTCTTCTCCAAAAAATTTGGGGGAAAAAAAGTGGAGATAACACTTTTTTACCAGGATTTGATGTTCTTGCAAAGGATTAATCTTTTGTTGCAGCCTTTGAGTGTATTTTGCATTTCAGTGATGAAATTTACATGAAGTAGTTTTTTTTTTTTTTTTTAAGAAAAAAATGTCTTCTCATTTATCATAAAAATAAGCAGGATTTCTGTGATATTATTTCCCTATGGCAAAGATTAATAATGGATTTACTTCATTTTTTATTTCATTTTATTTCAGAGGTAGCAGTGTTAAAGCTGAAGATCGTTCTCTGGAAGCAAGGTATATTCTTCATATACCTCTTCCCCCATCCCCATCTTTTGCTTTTATATTGCTGATGGGCATTATTGAGATTGATCATTTGCAATACAATGGCAGGCTAGAGCGCAAACTTTCTGAGCAAAATATTGGTGCCCCTCCTAGTTATGAAGAAGCTGTTGGCGAATCTAGAAGCCCTATACAAAGTGAAAGGTATAAATTTTATACTAGATATCACATACTAGCAACAGAATCTGTTACTGATATTAGCTTCACTGCAGGGATGGAGAAGCTTCGGCAGCATCTGCTCCAAGAGGTTCTTCTCCAAGTGCAAGTGATACTGTAACTCAAAATTCTGCTCCCACTGGATCTTCTCCTCATGTAAGTAATAATCCAATCCCTCCAATTGCTGCTGCTGGTATTGCCCCACCTGCAAATCAGGAAGTTGAGGCTTTTGATGAATTTGACCCCCGTGGCCCTGTATCAGGTATGCAAAGTTCTATACTTTATTGTTGCTTCTAAGCCTGCTTGTAGTCGTATTGCATTTTCCTCTTTTTTTTGTGGAATAATTACCGATACATGTTGAAGATGAGGTATATTTTGGGTATCTGCTTTATGTATCTTATTAAATTATTCAGTCTATAAATATTTTCCTGCCTTCTCTGTTGTGAAGAAAAAGAACAGGGGAGGGGGTTTGGTTGCTATTTTAATTGTTCTTGGAAGTTAAGAAAGCACGAATTTGTATTTTGCTTTGGATTCTGGTGGGAATTGAATGGCAAATGGATTTTCATTTGACCACCCTTGATCATTTGTTCCTATCTAAGCGTATATCTCTTGTGCTCCTTAGTCCCAGTATTGTGGTTTTGTTGTCACCATCAACTCATAAGGGCACTGAAAAAAAAGCTGCTGACATGAGGTAGCATGCTGTTTATGTAATCATAAGGACAACAAGATGGTTCTGGCACCTTTATCTAGACGAGTCTGCTGGGTCTTGTACACTTGTATTGTAAGATTGGGCAAGATATATATTGTGGAGTGATTTGCACACTTCACTTTGTGCTGAAACTATGAGGGCTTCTGAAGCTGAATCTTAGTATTAAGTGGAATTCGTTAAATCAAATAGGGGGAAAAGTTGCCAGTCCATGATTTAATATCGTAATTGTGTTTGTTTTGTATAAGTATATAGTGTGTAACTATGGACTTTTGGAATTGCTTCAAGGATTGTCCACCCATGGTGGGTGGCAAGAAGCTGCACTCAACTCATATATTTTGCTTCTGTGCTAATAACTTTTTCAGCATGCCCAAGGGAATTGTCATTGTCAGTCATTTGATGTATGTTGAAACTATTAATGGTTTTGAAGGGCTTGCGTT
Source organism: Delonix regia (assembly GCA_037074485.1). Lineage (NCBI taxonomy): Eukaryota > Viridiplantae > Streptophyta > Magnoliopsida > Fabales > Fabaceae > Delonix > Delonix regia. The sequence continues at coordinate 31,042,978 of CM073451.1, forward strand.
AACTTTGAGCTATTTTTTTGTGAGTAATGCTCACTGCACTCTCCTGCTCTTACCCATATCTTTTTGTTTCTTCTTAGGTGCCCCAGTCACTTCTAATAATGTTGAAATGGATTTGCTTGGCTCACTATCGGAGTCATTCTCTTCAAATGCGTTGGCTTTAGTGCCAGCTACATCAGCAACCACAACTGTTGAAGCCGATGCAAACAATGTGTCTGCGGCTCCCTTGGTAGCAGCATCATCTGGGTCCAATAACGTCAATCAGGTGGGAATTGTATGTGACTATTGATACTTCCTACTGTAAATTGGTATTAAAATTGTTATTTCTCTTTTGTTAATTCACCAAATATTGATATTTGTCTTTAAAAAGATGATGGATGGTTACAAAGCTGCTCATTTTTCAATATATTTAATGATTTTATACGGTGAGTGAATCTCAAAAAATGTGAGAATAATGAAGGGCTTTTTAAGTATTATTTTAACTTTTAAATGAAAACTATTAAAAAGAATTTTTTTCTATCAAAAGAATATAAAATTCAATTGACATGCACGGTAGTGTGTGTCTAATCGGTAGCAATATTAATGTCGGTTGTGTTTGTGGACCATATTGAATTCAAACATCAGTAAAATGAGATTGGATGTAGGTTGGATTTTGAAAAATGAAAGTGAATGTTCTTATAGACAGATTATATAGCGCATCTGCTTTGAATAATTTGGTATATGCTTCTGCATCTTAGCGCATAAAGCATTCCTTCTCATTTCATCTTATTGTTGAACTAATACTGTTGGATATGACTTTTGGCAGCCTTTTGAAGATCCATTTGGTGATTCACCTTTCAAGGCTATTCCTTCTGCTGAAACTGCTCCATCTCAACCACAGACGTATCAGAATTTTGAAGCATCTCAATCAAGTGGTCTTAATACAGAAAATGTCTCAAACTTTGGGTTTGGGGACTCATTCTCTGCTGCACCACACCCGGTATCTGGTGCCTCTTCCACTCAGCCTTTCTCAACAAGCTCACAGTTTTTGCCTCAAGATTTGTCAACTCCACAGCAGGAAACTGATATTCTTGCTGACATTCTTCCGCCAGCACCATTGCCTGTGATGACTTCACAGTCAAACATATCAACTGCTGCTTCCCAACCTTCACCGCCTTCCTTTTTATCTTCAACTGGTCAATCAGCATCACAATCTTTTTCTGTACCAAGCGGTCAAGTTCCGCAGCAAGGTTTCTCTGCTGCAACCAGTCAACCTGGACAACAAACTTTTTCAGTTCCTTCTGGCCAACCTACACAGCAAACCTTTTCATCTCCTACAGGTCAATCAGTGCAGTCACCTTTTCCAGCTCCAGTAAGTCAACATGCCCAACCTTTTACTGCTCCGACTGGGCAGCCTCCACATCAAACTTTTCCGGCTCACACTGGTCAACCTGCACAGCACACATTTTCATCTCCCACTGAACAATCTATGCAGCCACCTTATTCTGCTCAGGGCAGTCAACCAGGACAGTCAAGTGGTAATTTATATGGTGGATTCCACTCTCAGCCAGGTTCTCTGACTCCACAACCTCCAAATATATTTCACTCCCAGAATGGACTTAATGGACAGATCAGCAGTGGGAGCTTCCTCCCACATGGATCATCTGCTCCAATCCCATCACCGGTGGCTTCTCAAACTCCAACAGGACAGGATTCACAGAGTGGAAATTATTTTCCCCAGCAGGGAGGATCTACTGGTCAGTCTCCATTTGGTCATGCATCACAGTTCGACAGTGGGAACTTTGCTGCACGACAGGGGACTGCAGCTCCCTTTGGCTCATCAATTACCCATCAACCACATAGTGTGCCTGGTGGAAAACAGAATGATGTTTTAGGTAGCTTACTTAGTTCAACGGGAGGAAATGCTCCCAATGCTTCATCATATCCTGTTTCTTCGAGTGGACCAAATGCTATTGTTTCTCTACAATCAAAGGACAAGTTCGAGACAAAATCAACTGTTTGGGCAGATACACTGAGCAGAGGACTGGTTAATTTGAACATATCTGGCCGTGAGTGATTACCTCTTGTGAAGCTGTGTTGTTTTTCAGTTTTTATAGTCTATTCCGCTCAACATGATATCTGCAGTATTAATTGATGTTATGCTTTTTCTATGCAGCTAAAATAAACCCATTAGCAGATATAGGAATTGACTTTGATGCCATTAATAGAAAGGAAAAGAGGATGGAGAAGCCTGCCGCCACCACCTCCACTGTAACATCAACTGTGACCATGGGTAAAGCTATGGGATCTGGTTCAGGAGTTGGTCGTGCTGGTGCTGGTGGTCTCAGAGCTCCAGCAAACCCAATGATGGGCTCAGGAATGGGCATGGGCATGGGCATGGGCATGGGTATGGGGATGGGTATGGGCATGGGCAGTGGTCCTGGTGTTGGTATGGGTATGGGTATGGGTATGGGAGGCGGCTATGGGGGTATGAATCCATCAATAAGAATGGGAATTGGGGGGATGGGGATGAACATGGCTATGGGGCAAGGGGTCCAGATGCAACCACCAACTGGTTTACCTCCAGGGTCCAACATACCAGGTAATTATAACTCCATGATGGGTCCAGGTGGTTATGCTCAACAGCCATATGGTGGTGGTTACCGATGAGATTAAACATCATTTCTAGATAGCAAGATAAGGTATTACTACTCGGATTGTTTTGTTATGATGTGAGAGATGGCATGGCAATGCAATGTCAGTGCTAGATTGCTACTACCTTAGTGGTCAACATCTTGAGGTTTGAATTTAAAGCACTGTATTTTTAACATCACTTATAATTTTCTGTAAAGTGACCCAGTGTGATTTATGTTTAATGTTTTTCTACATCTGCTGTTGTCAATTTTTTTTTGGGTCACGTGTCTGTAGGAGCTTTGGCAATGTATTGTGTACCATTGAATCGTTAGAATAACCTCAGGGTACTCTTTTTATCTTTTTTTTGGTTTGTTCCTCATTTTTACACACCAACCAGTGGTGTGAAATTAATATATTCTTTTTCCATTTGTTATTAGCAGTTTTGTAATTTTCTGCTGAACAAGGCAATAAACACATTTTCATGCTGGAATGCTGGCCGTAAATGTGCATGTTCATTATCTCCTTTGAACATCTGATATAATTGGTTGCGGCCCTAAGGTGAATATTACTTTTTTGTTTTTTTCTATGCCAGGGACGGAGGTAAGGGTTGAATTCTTTACATGGGGGACGCGTCAATTTTTTGCATGTCATATGATGAGTTTAAACGTTACTGTTTGCTTTATTTTCTAGCTGATGTTTTGATTGTTTTGTTAGAAAATTAGACACCTAAAAAGGTATAGTAGTAGTACGTAATTATCAAGAGTCAGTATAGTCATCCCCTATCAAACTGCATTTGAATTCCACTCAAATACAAGAAAGACTTGATGAAGGATGAGAGTCAAAATGATTGATATCCAGTCTACTCGCAGTTGTACGATATCTACTATATTGTAAGTGGAAATGCAGATAAATTTAAGCCAAATATGAGGATACATTAGGGATGATTATTATCAAGTTTTGGGAAGAATGGTTTATTGAGGCCGAGTCCGCTTTCCTTCTTTCTTTTGATTGTCCTGTAGCAGAGGACTTGCAAAATGTTTCTATCACAGGCTCTATTTTAAAGTTCGTGAATTTCCCGGTGTCAACTTGGTAAGCTTGAGATAGGTGCCATGGCATGAACAAAGATTGTTGAAACTTAGTTCATTACGCTTCCTATTGCTCATGAGTTTAAACTCAAATCGACAATTTTTCTTTTCCTATCGAGTTGAATCAAAAACTCTGATTTGCAACAATGTCTGGTTCAGACGAAATTTTTTAATTGAAGTGCTTGATATAAGAATTGAAAGAATCTCTTGCATAAATTGGAGCATAGGTGCTTATATCCAACTCAAACTCCAAACATTTTACAAAGATCAAGGTTCATTGTCGGAGCATACCCATGAGATATCAGATATCGGTACATAATAAATTCATTAAATTTGTTTTCAAATTTAATATTTACTTGATTCAATTTTTATACTTTTTCCTACTCAAAATTATAAATTATAGATTATTTATATTTTGAGACCAATTCTGTGGCATATTCGATGGAAGATTAGTGACTTTGGGCATATTTCAAGCCAGCAAGAGATGGACAGACATAACTCCTTTTTTTGTTAAGAAAAATTGTACGTAAATCATTCAAACTTCGCTTAATTAACAATTTTTAATTTTCAAATATTTAATTGAGAGTTCAAGTGTGAATGGCTAACGTCAAAATGTCCGTCGTTTAATTGTTAGGTAGTAAATCTTAAGAAAAAAAAAAAAAAAAGGCAAAACTTAAAACACTGAGAATCTTCTCTATAATAGTACAGCTATAATGGAAACTTATTATTGGGTTACTAAAACACATAACAATCGTTAAATTGCAGCTACGTAGAAGGATATGCATTTAAGAACCCTTAAATCGCCCTAAGTAACCTTATCTCAGTATCTTATGATGACAGATTGCATATAGATTGATTCCCATAAACACCAAGAACGATATCTTATCTGTAGTAGTATAGTTGTAATGAAACTTAATATTGGGTTTGTTGCAGCTATCTAGGAGGACATGCTTCTAAGAATCCTTAAATTGCCATGTAACCTGATCTTACGATGACAGATTGCATATAGATGCATTGTAGCAACTATAAAAGCATAAAATCTTTGGGGAACAAGGAACCAAGAAAATGGAAGTTCAACAGGATTACCATCTATTCAAAAAGGCAATGACACTTATTTATATAATGCAACCCTATGCACCAACTTCCCCTAATGGTTTTATTTGTATGCTTGCGTTGTAAATCCATCTTTTTCCCCCACTGTCTCTATGTCATAAATCCATGTAATATTTGAAACTTCAAGTGTAGTTATTGCGAAGGATATGGGCCACAGACCAGGAAAATACTGGCTTGGCTTTAGTCCTTCAGACCCCCTTGGGGTGCCTTGAGCAGGCCTTGATCATCTCAGCCTCCTTTTATCACCATAGGGAGTCTAAGGAAACCTGGAACAGCATCATCAATGAAGAAAAGAAATTAAGGCCAGAATAATATGGAAATAGAGCTGGCATTCGCAGCTCCTCATAATAAAACATACTCAGAGCATCATATTTGTCAATGACCATTTTAAATCAAATCACTAAGTGAAGACTTACGAATAATGTTTATCAAAATCTCTGACATGCTCCTTCACACAAAATCCTACGGTCTATAATACCTTGTGTTGAAACATAATTTCAATTAAAAGAATAGGAAACTTCTGATAATTTGGTCATAGAGGCTATGAGTATTTGAACTCAAAAGTAAACTTGTTTAAAGTAAAGGCCCATGTAATAAGTTTTTCTTATAATCTCTATGGCTTTGAAAATCAATCAACTCATTATCAAAGGTATAGCATTCACTAGATAGCAATTGCAAATGCACAAGACAATTGTTGCAGATCTGTACTTGAATGATGTTAAGAGTTATAGTACAACTACCAGAACAAAGAACATAGGGTTTAATGACAGTCATGATTCAAAAATTACAGTACTGTATATACCAAAAGAAAGAAGAAAAACTTAGGGGCCTTCTTTATTTGAAAATTTTTTATGGTCCTCCACCTATAGACATCTTAAGCTACGCATGGGAGAAACAGCCAGTCAGCCATGATTACTGTTTGGTGTCTGTGACTCCGGGAATGAGTGGTCATTGTGTTTGTAAATGAAAACTCCATATACCTGGCTTTAAAATATAAATATACCATCTGCTCTCTTCATTCAAAATTTGAATGGTTAAACACATCTCTTCCAGAAAATATAGAATATACTCCTATAACTCATATTGGATGAATAGAAAAAGGAAAAAGGAAAAGGGAAAATGAATGAAGAATGTAATTCCAAGCACACCAGGTGAAAGCTTAGTGGCCTAGGTTTACTTACTGATTTGGCGATAAATATTTTCTTCAGTTCATTCTTTTTGTGTTCTTCTTTATAAATATTTTGTTTGAGCAGTTAGTCTCATTTGATACCCATGTTTCTTTATTCTATGCATTTCTTCTCAGAATTATACTACATATTGAAGTGATAACCAATAAGATCTTTTTTGCAATTTCTATACTTTGTCCAAGTTAAGAATTCTCTATTGTAAAATAACTGAGGCAAAATTATGATTTTCAATATTAGCATGAAGTTTTACCCAATTTGAAATAGCAAAGCCAGAAGTCTGGAACACTATACCATGACATAATAATGTAGAGTCACTCCAGAAATACTTGAATCCTGTCACCCATAGTGTCATTAAAATCTAACAGCTGTTTGCCCCCTACTTCCTCTGCTGCATCATCCAACAGTTCTTTGAGGTTTACGCCACCCAGAGCTGTGTTAAGTTGACACCAAATTTTCAGCTTAAGATATGGCCATCAATTTATACAGTAAACTTTATGGCTGAATTTCTAAATAGTACCTGGAACTATATTTGTAACTCCCTCCAAGAATCCCGCCTGCATGTAGCAAAATATGTGTTATGAAGAAAAGAAATTTTTGCATGGAACAAAATCTAACAAGATATTAGTATTCATCTGACTCGAAGACACCAACTTATAAGTTGAATTGAATTTGACCATAGAGCAGTTACCTCGTCACAAAAATGTTATGGCCACGGAGAACAGTGAGATCAATATATGGGTGCTTATATGCACAATATAGTAACATATAAAATTAGAAATAGAAAACTACATATTGGCTTCTCTAAGTATGTGGGTAAATGGGTAAGAATTAGAACATTTATTCCTGTAATTGATTCACAATGCATATCTGGAAATTAGTAAGCTGCACTTACAGGAATCCTAACATCAAGTTTCTCAAATCCATCTCTTCCTGTTATTTTGATTCTCAGAGTCCGAGACCAGATCCTTGAAAAAGGGTCCCTTGAGCTATCTGCACCATAGTTATTGTACACATCAGGAGTTATAACTTCCACAATGGATTCTTGAGAACTTTGACTTGTCTCCTCTGTATCAACTGGATCCTTCCTTTGTATACTGTAGGGGCTACTGCTCACTAACAAATAACTACATCCCATGAGAATGAAATAATGGAATGCAGAAATATATTTACATATAACATGAATTTCAATAATATGCACCAGAACTTTCTCTGTTCAATTGTTTCTCTTTTTTGCTTGAGGTGATATGGGTTGTGAACAAGGGTGGTGAGTTGGACGATAGTTGTCTAATCGTCTTGGCTAGTTATGATTAAACAGATTATTTTAATAAATCAGATGTTCAAACATGATATTCTAAGTTGAACATATCCTAGAAAATATTTTCTCCACATAAACAGAACTCTGAAAAAAATTTTCCAAGATTATCTACAAGACAAACTATCCATGCTGATGAATCCATGGGGCAATTCTATTATCAGCCAAAAAACCTACCAGGCTACCCCTTATACACATTTATGTAAGTAGAATGCTGAATTCAGACATAGAAGCACTAAATTGTTTGGAGAGAAAGCAAAACTAACATAAATTGTCAGCCAATATAATAATAAATTTAGAGGTATGTATTGCATGCAAGAAGCCTAATGCCATCGCAATGATGCCTCTCAATAAAAGCAGTGCTGTTTTCACGTAACAGGTCTTTCACTAACCTCTTTTTGAGGGCAGCTGATTGGAGCTTATAGCATAACGCTTCTCTTCTTCGTAGTAAGTATTGAAACCTAATATATCCTTAATTTCTTCAAAAGACAGCATGCTTCCTGGGGGAGGAATACGGCCTCCTCTAATGGCAGTTAGGGAATCCTACAAATTAAGTCATAGACATAATTTATCTGTAAACAAAAAAACTAAATGACACCTCAGTTATGAAGAAATATTGAAGAGGTTGGATAGATTTTCAAGTTATGAGCTACAAAATTTGGCCTATATTGTACATTTTATTTCAAGGAGCTAAAAAAGTATAATTACTGTACCAGAAACTCACAGACCAGCACCACAAATGCACATAAGAATAGCCTCAACGCCCTCTAAACTCAATCCTAAACTTATTAGCACCTAGAGACAGATAAAAGGTCTAAAACTTCTTCACATCAAATTAGCAACTGGACAATTGACCCTGTTACTATACTTGCAAGATTTGAAGTCATTGTAGATACACCTAATTTAAAATATCAATAACAGAAATTATAAAACTATTTAGTCAAAAGTTAAAACCAAATAATCACTCCCATGTAAAACATTTTGATAAAATCATACTAGATAACTACCACCAAAATTAGATAAAACTGTTTTCAAAAGCTAATTATAATTGACTTTGATTTGTTACATTACATCAATACCTTCTTTTCTTCAGAAAATGTCTTATTTTATTTATGTGAGAGAGAGAGAGAGAGAGACAATTGTTGCAGATAAATGATGCCTGATATTACATTCATTAAGTTAAAATAAAGCATGGATTTGGATTCTGGCATCTAGATATGCCCTTAAGGGATATTAATGATAAAGATAAAGAAAATTGTTGATAACAACTTTTTCAAGCTGAGTATATAGTTTTCCTTTTATATACAAAATTTAAGTCAAAATCTAAGCAGAAAAACCAGTTGATTTTCTTTGGCAATAAGCGAGATCAGTTACCAGTATTTTTTTCTTATAAAAGAAAAGGTAAAGGAAAAGGCATGTCACCTGCATTGCTTGGATAGAAACACCAATCAAGGAAAGTGGATAAGCCACAAGTTTATAACCAATATCTTCAAGTTCTTGAGGATTAAGTATTGGTGTTTTGCCTCCTCCTTCAAGCATATTAGCCTACACAAGACTACAAGAGTTTACAACAATGCATATTTTTTCCTGATGGTTTATACAATTAATACAATACTACAGAGACTATGAAACATTATTAATAAAGTAGCCACAGTTATGAAGTTATTTAAAAGGTCCATAGTTTATTTGTTGGAATTGACTAAATAAGGTCTACTAATATTTGATTTGTGATTTTGATTCAGGATTTCCTTCGTTTACTAGATACAAAGTTTCTTGGAAGTTACTCTTTAACTTATTTAGTAAACACAACTATAGCAATCTCATTGTGGCTTTATAACAGATATTGCTTATTAAATAAAAATTTAATACAGTATAATAATCTAGAAGCTTTTACATATGATAAAAAGGTAAAGTAGTTTTTTGCAAAAATAAAGGAAGGGCAGATAAAAAAACCATTTTTGGAATAAGGGGAGAAACTTCACAAAATGCTTTCATCTCTTCTTTTGATGTAAGTGCATCAATAAAAAGAACATCTGCTCCAGCATCTGCAAAAGCCCTTGTCCTCCGGAGTGCTTCATCCAATGAAACTGCTTGACGAGAATCAGTTCGTGCAACAATGACTATATCAGAGCCACTCTCTAATCTAGCATCAACTGCTGCTTTAATCCGCATAACTGCCTCTTCTCTGGACACCACTTTCCTTCCTTTTGTGTGGCCACATGCTTTTGGAGATACCTAGCATTTATTATCATCCAAAAATGATTAAAGTAACGTCAAATCTATGACATCATAAGATGAATACATGAAAGTTGTTCTAGCTATATCATATTGCTAGGCAGAGTTACACATGGCTTGCCATTTTCAGTGGCAGGAGCAAGGCAAGAGATATAAAAATAGAAGAGAAAATGAGTCAAAGGAGTTATATAATGGTTAAAGTTTTCATATATTGGTTCTTGGTAGAGAAGATTAAAGAAAAGAAAGAAAAAAAGATTCAATTAAGTGTTCACTTCTTCCGTGCTAGGAGTGAAAACTAAGAGACATAAATTATCCTTTATTGCTCATCAGCATATTATCTGTGACTAATGTTTTCTAATGACACAAATAGGTAGGGAAATAAATTGTGTGAAAAGTCTATCTGACTTATGAGACTAAAATTAACTACTATTTCCATCCACTCAGATTTTTATCTCATTTTCAGAGGACTCCCCTTTCCTTGTTATGGAAAACGTTTTTTTTTTGGGAGGAAGGGGGGGGGGGGGGTTTCCATTTAATATCATCTCTTTCACTTTCCCACCAACAAAGTAAGAATGAGTAATTTTATTTGGGTTTAAATCATCTTAATATATCGTTGTCCATGAGACTCTAATGCAATGGAAAGGGCCAACAAAACTAAAAAGCTAGGTCTTATAAGTTAGAGATAGATGCAAATAGAATGGGAAAAATTATTACATAATAAATATATGACATACAGATACAAACCTGATCTTCAAGAATAATTCCAGCAAAACCAGCTCTAATATACCCCTTGACTGTCCTTTTAATATTCATTGCATTCCCATATCCATTATCGCCATCTCCAATGACAGGAATTGACACAGCTTGTGTAATTTGTTGGCCCTGATCCACCATTTCTCCATAAGATATATAACCTGTATCTGGCAAACCCAGTCTGGCAGCTGATATTGAGAAACCTAGTTGAAGCACAGAAAGCAAAGTTAAATTGCAGGTCTGCTAGCTGAAACACTTCTCATGGTATTAAATAGTAAATGAGGCTCATGTTTATTGATCCTGGTCACTTGCTTCCAACAACTTTGCCATTAGTGAAAGGGGATCAAACTACCGTTGGACCACCTTAAAGAAGCTCATATGGGCTTTGTAGCAGGCCTTGAAATTGGGCAAATTTGATCAAATGGGACAACTCATCTCAGTGGTAGTCCATTATAAGAGGTAACAACCTAGTCCTACTATTTCCCTTTGTCTTTAACTGATAAAAACAAAGGAAAGAACCTCAGCATTACATTATATGTTTGTTTTTGGATTTCAGAATTGAAATGTTTAAGGCTTTCTCTCATTATAAGTCAAGGTTGAGAATTTGTAGTATAAATCTTCATCTTCTGGTCCTCCCAATTCCTTTCAGTAACAAGGACCTATCTCAAGACAAACCTAGAGAAGGAGGCAGGAGGGTGATTAACTCATTAATACATTGATTCTGACCAAAGAATAGACACCAAAAATAAAAAAGATTAAACATGGATATGAGAGAGCAAACGTCCAGTAGTATTTGTTTATCTTCAAATGCTCCCTAAGGCCTCTCTAAGTACAATCACATCTTCAGATAGTCGTATTGTTGTATCAAAAGAAGCTATTATATATTTTACAAATAACCAAAATCAGGTGCTGTAATCATTTTGAATGAGAGACGATGACTCTACAATCAGATATAAGCCCATATCTTTTGGACCAAGTGATATAATGTAAATTTTATTTACATTATATCAAGTATAAGCCCATATAGGTTATAATCTCTAGCTTTGAAAAATGTTATTTTAGAAGATTTTAAAATACGTGAAGTAGCTAATTTCCATATAATGGAGTATAGAAAAGATAAGTTCATACCGAACGTTGTAAAATCAATTTTTATCATAGTAAGACACAGAGGATCTGTGTGGCAGATCATTATTTATCTAAATAATGTAATTTATGATTGCAAAAATCTTTGAACACAGCACAAATGAAATTAAGCAAACTTCAGTTCAAAGTTGCAGAGGTTGAAGTGCCAACAAGAAGCAAATTGATGAGTAAAAACAAAGAAGTACCACTATTGTGGAGGCAGAACCCACTTGAAAACATTAATTTTGGAGACTCCATAATTAAATATTGAGAAAAATAACATTTTGGTAGTCCATTTTTTAGTTTAGTTTCATTTTGGATCATATACAAATTAAAAGTCTTAAAATAGTTATCTACTTTTGAGCTTAATCTCATTTTGATTTTTCAGAAATTAAAAATTTTAAAATAATCTTCCATTTTGTAAGTTCTAACCCAAATTAGTCATTCTCTAAATGAGACTCAAGAAAATTATTTTGAACCAAATCTTGAAAAGTTAAGGACTATTTTAAAATTTTTAATTTGCAAAAGAAGCAAAATAAATCTACACTTTAAAAACAAACGACTATCTTGAAATTTTCAATTGCAGAGAACTAAAATGAGACTAATTCAAATGTGGAGGACAATGGTGTTTTTCTCATTAAATATCTTCTATTGTGATGGTTAATTCATATCTTTATGCATTAGACGCCTAGTAATTCATATCTTATTAGTGATTTATAGTCTTGAATGGTTTCCATCTATTCATATAAAGAACAATCCCTGATAACCAGCACACAACATGACCGGTATTTATAATCAAACCCAGATGATCATAAGCAGAAAATCCTACTGCCTCCTGGAAAAATCTAGTCCACCCAGAATCATATCCTCATTCCCCAGAATCGATACTAATAAATGAATCCTCAATTCTTGAAAAGTGCATACCACTTGTAAAGCAGTATTGGAACCCAGCTCTTTCAACAAGCTTCGCACTGAGAGCATCGAAACAAGCAGGGCCTTGGTGGACCCCTGGAGAGTCGAGGATTCGCCGAAGTACCTTGGCTGGAGCCTCATTCACATACTCCCTCTCGAACGAACAAGCTATGGAGGTTCGAAGATGGAACCGTTTGTAATTAATGCTCGATTTCTTCTGGGTCGGGTCAACGAAAAGCGAAAGCGAAGTAGTTTGAAGGGGACACCCAGCTGAAAAGGTTGAGACTTTGGGAAATGCTGGTAATGGCGGACATATATGGGGAGAAGGGGCATGAGGAAACGACACATAGGGGCTTCTGCCGCAAACCAGTGAACCCTTCATTCTCTCTCTCACTGGATTTCTTCCGGTAAGCAAACTAGAAAGAGGGATTAGATCGTTTGTATTAGCAGTTGGACTAGAATACCCTGTTTTTATGTATTACCAAATTTGTCTTTAAATTTATCAATTTATTAGAATTCACTCCTCAGTCGAGGCTCTTAGTTTGTATTAGCAGTGGTCCTCTAACGAAATTAATTAATTTTTTTATATTTAAAAGATCATTTTAATAGTTTTAATATTTCACTATATATATATTTTTACTTTGATTACAAAATATCACTGACGATATCAAAATTTGTGTTCTCTTATAATAGATCCTGCCAAAACTATGTCTTGAAATTATTCTTAACTTTTAATACTGTGCTATTTGAATTAATTTATGTAAATTTCTCCATTTTTTTCTCATTTAGCTGAAAGAAAACCATTCGAGTAAGAGTGTAAAGAGATTTAAAAAAAAAAAATACTTTGATGAATGAAAGAAAAATAACTTAAAATAAAATAAACTAGAAACAAAAATGTAAGAAGTGTGCTATCTGTTAATTTCGATAACATTACCATCATTTTCCAATACTAGTAATATGCAAATACTAATTAACCTAAAAAAATTATTCAATTTTTAAGTAAAAAGAAAAAGAAAAAGATCTCAAGTATAAGAATAATTTTTTATAAGGATTATACGAAAGTATATGCCTGCACTAGAAAAATATACTGTTCTTATGTTTTTAGAATAATCGTGTCAAATTGTTTATTAAAACAAGTTCTGAGAATAAAATTTTTAAAAAAAAAAATTCTGTTTTTTTCTTTGTTTAAAAATAAGAAAGCAAAAAAATTTCATTTGAAAAAATTGCAAAAAAAAATTTACAGACTAAATTAAGATATTTTATTATTTAAAAAACATAAATTAAAAAGAGAATAATTTTTCAGAAATTAAATTAAAATATTTTATTTTGAATAGCCAAACAAAGAAAGCCTCCAAAAACTACGTCGTAAATACACACTTATTTTAAGCAGTTCGTAGTGACAAGGCGGGAACATATGCCATTGAGATACGCCGAGAAAGATGGATATAACGGACCACCATCATGGCATCTCCACTTTGGAATCTTATCTCACTACGCTTTCCTTTTCGTTTCGGTCTCAGTGATTCTTTCTCATACCTTTATATATATGGCCTCCTTCCTTTAAACCCTTTAGCACAGAAAAATTAGTTTTCTTCCATTTCTTCATGAACTCAGAGCCATATCAAAGTAAGTTTTCTTCTTCTCCTATCTGGGGTTTTCCCCCTTCTTTGCTTTTTCTTGCTTGTTAAATCCCTTTCTCTTAACATTACTTCAGCTGGTAAGAGAGAGCAAGAGTGCATAGTATTTTTATGAATATGTTTTTTTATGGGAAGCAATTTGTTTGTTCAACCAGTAAGAGATGATCATGATGTATATATATTCTATTAGTTTGCATTTGATTCTTGAGCAAAGCAATTTATTCAAGGAGGAGACTTTGTTTTGGGCAAATTTGAGAACACTGTTAACCCTAATGTGCAAAACTAAAATATTTTAACTCGAGTTCGTAAAAAAAAAAAAAAAAAAAAAAGATAGTATCTCTTTTTGTCAATTTGAATTTGAATTTTGCTTTTTAAGAAAGCAACTTGTCAGTAAAATTGAGATGATCCTATTTTAATTTATCAACTTGGGCAAGTCTGAGAATACCCGTAACCCCAATATGAAAAAAAAATAATATTGGAATTACAATTAAAGAACAAGGAACAGAAATTGGAATGTTCTTTGTAATGCGTGAAGTTATACTTTTGAAAATTTTTATATTCTTTTCAGATAGAATGTTCTTCTTAGTGGGATTATATAATATTTGTATCTGTTTCCAGGATTTTATGGGGATAATGATCGATAGTGCAAAGTTAGAGACAAGCACTACTTCATTATTAGTACTGTTGGACACAACCTTGGTTAGATACTGTTTTAAAACTCAATGAACCCTCAAAAAGTATCAAACTCTGTAAAATAGGGTTAATAAACCTTAGCTCTGTTTAATATCAGAATTAAAATTAGGATGTAGAATTATAATTATAATTATAATTATAATTTTACTATAATTGGAATTAATTAAGAATTTAAAATTTATGTTCGAGTCAGTAAAAAATTAGAATATAAAATTATAATTCTAAATTTAATTTTAATTTTATTATCTAGATAAAAGTTAAATATTTTTTTAAAAGGATAAACATGAATAATATATTAAAAATAATTTATAATTTATTTTTAAAAAAATATTTTCATTTTCTTATTTATATTAAATGATATAAAATACTTTTTTAGTGATTTTAACATTACATTATATCTAGCATGTAAAATAATATTTTTAAAAAAAATTATTTGACATGTCATGTGTACCACAAATGTTCTATTATAGATGTGTAAGCATATAAATGTGTACTGTTGTGTTATATCATATGTATATTATAGTGTCATGTTATAATATTAAGTTATTCTTATGTGTATAAGCATCTACATGTACAATCATATTATTTTTTGAAAACTAGCATATCTAATGTTGTTAGATTATGTTATGTATTCGTTAGATATATATATATATATATATATTTATTTATTTATTTATTTATTTTTTTGTGTATAAATACATGTATCCATACATTTATATTACATATTCATTATATATATATATATATATATTTGTGTATGTATATATTTAACATGTTCGATAAATATGTACGCATGTGTATGTGTTTGTATGTAACAAATTCATAATATATGTATTTTATATTTGTACATGTAGGTAGATATACACGTGTATGTACATGTGCGTATGTGTTACATAGTCCATATATATATATATATATATATGTGTGTGTGTGTGTGTGTGTCACACACGTGTATTCGTCTACATGTGTATGTGTATGTATGTAACATATTCATTATATATATATATATATATATGTTTATTTATTTATTTATGTTTGTTTGTGCGTATACATGTGCGTTTATATTACATTTGCGTTGTGTTTATATGTGCATGCGTATATGCTACATATTTAGTATATATGTATATGTGTGAACGTGCCTGTGTATTATGATATTTGTTTTATTTGTGTATATGTATTTGTACTTAATTAATTAAAAATAAAAAAATCAAATATTTTATAATTATATTAATATTAAAATATAAATATATAATATTTGAAGTTAAATGTTAATAATGACTTTTAAAAATATAAAGTGTTGATTGGAAGCAAAAGAATTCCACTTCAATTCTAATATTTGAAATTATAATTTCTGAAGTTGGGGATGAAAATTAGAAATGATTTTTACTAGTTATATTTTAATTCCATGGAATTAGTATATGAAATTAGAAATATAATTCTAAAAGATTACCAAAAAAAAATTTAAAATTGTTGGATCTAATTCCAATCCCACACCCCAATTCTAGGCCCAATTATTGATGCTAAATAGACACTTAGCTTAGCTGGTGAATATAATTTTTACCAAAATCTTATTTATGATAAGTACATACAACTCAGTCCAAAAAAGAAAAAAAAGATAAGTACATAAAACAAAATAAAAGTTAGTTTTATATACTTAGAGCAGAAGTTTTGTATTTCTTACATTGTTAGGCTGCTGCATCATAAGTTAGCTTTAAAAGCTAAAGCAGTTTGTCACCATCTAAATTCTAAAACAATCACAGTGCAGTATGCATCATTTTATATATTTATTGGAATTTTGAGTGACAATGTCATATTCAAATCCTATACCTAATTTTCTAAACGATTTGAGCTCCGTTATAATATGTTTTATTAGCTTGGATATTAGCATAGTTTCTTGTGCCCTATAATAATATCTATTCATTTTAATAAAAGTAAAACTTGCACTTTTAATGAAAATACTAGCAATTCAGATCAATATGTGTTCAAAAATGAAACTGAAGAACGTCCAACATCGGTTATCGTGCTCTACATAGAATTGTTTGAATACATTTTAAAATTACATCACTTGACTGAAACTTGCTTTATGTAGCAACAAGTTTCGTTGTAAACAATAACTGGTGATTCAAATTGAACATGATGCAGTTCCCATCTTTTGCTGAACTCTTACTGATTTCCTGGTCTCTTATTGCGAGGAATGTCTTATCCTTGCCCTTTTCTGGACTCTTTGTTCAATAAAATGGGAGCCATGATCTGTTGTATGATTAAAACAAACAAGTATAAGAGATTGGATGAAAAGATAGAAAGGAAAATAGCTGAAAGGAAGATATCTTCAGCTGGGCAAAGAAAGTTGAAGTCAATTGATAGTGTCGTTGTGCGGTTCCCTCAGTTCAGGGAGGGACTCAAAACATTAAGAGGAATTTTTGAAGAGTATGGTAAGTTCCCAAATTTAAAATCCATCATCCTACCTTCCTTTCTATGTGAACCATGGTTCTTGATTATTGAAAGAAAACTAACTTACTTTATGTTACATGTTACAAAGATGAGGACTCGAATGGATCTATAGAGTACCATGAACTAAAAAAGTGCTTTGAACAACTGCAACTTCATCTACCAGAGCAGGAGATTGTCGATCTTTTTCATTACTGTGATATTGATGGAAGCAAGGGCATACAATTTAATGAATTTATCGTTCTTATATGCCTCATCTATCTTTTAGAAGAACCTTCATCCTCTGATAATGTATTGGGCAAAAACCTTAACATTGTACTTTCTTGATGTTGAACCTGTGCTGATCATTTTTATATATAACTTTTGTTTTTGTCATCAAGGTGGAGTTAGCACAGCTTGGAGCAATTTTTAATACCATAGTTGAAGTCTTTAAGTTTCTGGATAAAAATGGTGATGGGAAGCTAAACAAGAAAGACATGTTCAGGACCTTGAATGAGACTTACCCTTGGGAAAGATCCCCAGCTAACGTCGCTAAGATCCGATTTAGTATTATTCGTTTCACTTTTGTTCTTCTATTATTTCTATTCTTTTTATGTTGTTTTTCTTTTTTCCATTTACTTTCTTGTTTCATTACCTGCTTTAAATACCTTCATCTGTTTTTGTCATTTTTGCAGAAGAAATGGACTGGGACAGAAATGGGCAAGTCACTTTCAGGGAATTCCTGTTTGGTTTCTTAAAATGGGTTGGGATTGATGAGGATGAATCCATGCTTCAAACAGAAAATTATACTGCAGAGACCTGAGAGGACTCATTGACGTTAGGCTGTGTTAAATGTGTCTAAACTTGAACTGTCACAAATCTCTTATACAAATATGCCGGTGTATATAGGTTTTTAATTTGTATTTTTTGAATATCGTCTGAAGTTCTGAACTTTATTTGTAAATTCCTATGTTTTTTAGCATAATTGTACCCTTTAAGCTCCTGAATCTTTGCTTATATTTCCATGTAATCATGCTGGAAAACTTTCATACATTTTGCTGGCGGTGGCACTGAAATCTGACAAAGACAAACATTAATACTATAAAATACAAAATTAATGTCCCACTCCAGCAGAAAGATATATCAATACACCAGTATTGACTTCTGTTATATACAATCTCAGCATATCTTGTATGCATAAAATCTAGCTCAAGTAAGAAGAGACCAAGAAAAAGAAAAAGGTTTCTCAATATTACAAACTCCTACCCCACATATTTTACATCTTTGTCTTGAATAATTTCTCACTGTATTCCTAGAGCTTGGATTCTCTTGATCAATGACAAAGAACAAGCATTCTTTTGTTTCCATTCTTCCCTGCTTTCCTTCTGGTTTCTTTCCATGAATAAATTGTCATTTCCATCAAGGATGCATACTATTTGTCTCATGCTTGGTCTCAACTCTGGGTTAGAGCGGGTACATGCAATTCCTAGCTTTACTATTCTCATAAGTTCTTTGTAATTGTACTCTCCATTTAGCCTTATGTCTGCTAATTCCTCGAGTGGTCTTTTTCTTACCACAAATTCATGAACCTTCTTCACCAATAGCACCTCAGGCTGCCGAAAGTCCACTGCCATCTGTCCACTGACAACTTCAAGCATCACCACACCAAAACTGTAGACATCAGCTGCAGAGGTTGCTTCACCGGATTCCACATATTCTGGTGACATGTAGCCAAAAATCCCTTGAACTGATTTGCTGGTGTCTTTGATTACATGATGGCCATGCTCGTTTCGGGTCAAAAATTCAGCCAGGGCAAAGCAGCTGAGTCTCGGGTTCATATCTGGTTCAAGGATGACAGCTGAAGAGGTGATGTTTCTATGAATTACATGTTCTTCCCATTCCTCATGAAGATAGAGAATGGCAGAAGCAAGAGATTTTATTATATTGTATCGCTGATGCCATTGCAGGACAGAAGACCCATTTCTATGATTGTTATGATGGAGAAGATGGTGACTCAGAAGTCTTGTTGCTGAGTAATCATACACAACAAGCATCTCTCCTTGCTCAGTGCACCATCCTCGAAGCTGCACCAAATTCCGGTGGCGAAGCCTTGCTAGATTTCGAAGTTCATTAGAAAATCTTTCGCGCAATGCAGGGCATGTCTTCATTCCTAGGCGTTTCACCATGACATGGTAATGATCCTCAAGGATGCCATGGTAGGCAGTTCCAAAGTCTAGCTCTGCTACCTTCCGTGACTCTGAAAAATGATCTGTAGCCAAAACAATCTCCTTGTATGATATTTCTCTTGGAGCCTCAACCACAGGAAATGATGTGTGATGATTCATGCTCTTCACGGAGGGAATTTCGCTGTTTCTGTCTTCAGCAGTCATGTATATTGTTTTCCCATTTGCCGTGACATAGTTGGTTGAAGAAAAGTTGGTGATTGTGCTGACATTGTCTGTGACAGAGCTAGAGGCATTTGTGCTGCTAGAACTAGTTTCGGATGGAGAAGATAAAGTGATATATAGAGGGTGAGAATGGAAAGAAGGAAGAGCTGGCA
The DNA here is from genome assembly GCA_037074485.1 of Delonix regia. NCBI lineage: Eukaryota > Viridiplantae > Streptophyta > Magnoliopsida > Fabales > Fabaceae > Delonix > Delonix regia. Next base: position 31,062,624 of record CM073451.1, read on the forward strand.
ATGGATTTGAAATGTCAGAAAGTGCTTCTAAAATCCATTTCATGCTAGGCCTTGACTGTGGCTCATGGAGTGTACAAAGCAGGCCTATGCGAAGCAAGTGCTCCATTTCAAAAAGCTTGTAGGAACCATCCCGTAGCCGAGGATCACCTGCTTGTAGTAGCTTTCCCTCGTCAGATAGCCTTCTGACGAGGTCAAGCAAAATGATCTGATCATCTGGGTATGCAAGGTCAATAGCTCTCCTTCCAGATGCCACTTCCAACACAACTATTCCAAAACTAAACACATCAGATTTTGCGGTGGCAATGCTTCTTTTCTGGAAACTCTCAGGAGGCAAATACCCAATAGTGCCACCAATTCTTGTTGTCTCTGCCAACCTGAAGGGGTCAATTTTGGTTGATGTTTTCCTGCTTTGATGATACTCGAGCTCATGTTCTAGCCACCTCGCCAAGCCGAAGTCACCCAACCGAGCATTATACTGTGAATCAAGCATCACGTTGCTGGTTTTGACATCCCTGTGAATGATCTGAGTCTCTAACTGCTCGTGAAGATAGTACAATGCTGCAGCCAAACCCTTAACAATTTTCCTGCGCCTTCCCCAACCAAGAGGCTCAACATTTGAATTCTCAGGCCGGCGAAAGAGTATCCGGTCAAGGCTGAGGTTAGGCATGTAATCATAAACAAGGTACAACTGATCTTCATGAACACACCAACCCCTGAGCCTGACAAGGTTCCTGTGGCGAAGATGGGCCACGGCTGCTAACTCAGCAGCAAAAGTCTTCTCAAATTGCTGCCCTTTCTCTTCCAAGCAACATTTCACAGCAACCACTGTTCCATCACTAGGCAAAACAGCCTTGTACACTCTGCCAAATCCTCCACTTCCCAGAACATGGTCCTCACTGAAACCATTAGACCCTATAAAAAGCTCGGCGAAGCTGAAGATTCTTGGGTTGTCCCTGCCAATCTTGGCAGAGAGTTGTACACCGTCCATGTCATGAAACAACACAACAGAGCGTCGCTTCCTTTTTCCCACTTCATTGCGGCAAAAGCTCAAACAGTTTGTGCCATATAATTTGCTCAGAGAATCACGAAGGAAAGCAAGAACTTGACCGCCACAAGCCCTGTCAGGTTTTTTTATCTTGATTTCTTTCTGGGAAGGTTGTTTGACTTTTGACGGTGGGTGATGCTCAAATTCACTAGAATCTGCAGGCAAAATGACGCAGAGATGATTGAGCTGCATGGCGGTGAGTTAGGCAATGCCTTTGAATCTAAGGAAGTTGGACATGGAGATATGGGAATGGCCTAATGGATTTTGAGCATGAAAATTTTAAAGCTTCTTGGTATAATAAGATGAAGAGGATGATAGTGGCGATGAAGATGATGGAATGAGACATCTCCTGTGGTGGGTGGTATTATTCAACGCGTTTAGGTGAGCATGGTTGAATTGTATACAACTATCTGCCAAATTGGAACCTACCCTTTATATGAACTCACCAAAGGACGATTCCATGGCTTTATTTTCATTGAAAATCTCAAATTCTTTCTCGAACTTTTGAAAATTTCCACGACTTAAATTCAAGTTCTCAATTGCTTTCCTCGCAAATTCAATAGTATCCAAAATTAGAAAAAGAAAATTGAAAAAAAAAAAAGGAAGCAAACAGACATAATATATATAAAATTTATCTGATTGAAAGGTTGTCACAGTCTGTCCTTAAATCTTTCATGAGGTGGATATCCGTATCAGCGCAAGTATTGGGCTTGAAGACAAAAACCAAATTCCACTGAGACAAATTTGTACAACTTTTGCGGTTGAATTTAGGTGACATGGCTTTTCATTTAATTCTGTAGATGCGTGGTTCATCAGTAAGGAGCTCCTTTTTGTACAGTTTAGCTTAAAATTGAAAACCCATTGGGAGGGAAATTATAACAATAATAATAATTGATGCCTTCTTATTTTTTCTTTTCTTCTTTTTGGTCATTTTTGTCTTCTCTAATGTGAAACTATCAACAATCAAGTGCTTTTTGAACTTAAAAGGAATCATTCTCGTTTGAAAATAGTGCGAATTTTTAAAAGTTTATTATCCTATAGATAATGTGAAAGCTGTTGTGCAATGACGTTTAAAAATATAGTGTATATTATTGCGAATCACAACTATTCTTTGATGAAAACCTCATGGGTATATAGAATAATAAAAATGAATTAATAGATGTTTAAACAAGAGAACAAAAAGGTAAAAACATTTAATAAAGTTAATTTTTTATTAACGGTCACAATTTTTTTACAAAACATTAATATTTAAAATTACAATATTTAATTTCATGTAGCACCAGAAAAAATCATAAAAATATAAAAAAAAAAAAATTATAATCTTTGATGTAAAACGTACAAAAAACCTGTCTATATCATATCTTTATCAATTCAATAACTTTTTTTTTAAAGTATTCTATGACAAAAATTATATGAATATTGTTATTGAAAGATCAACTCATCTTTGCACAGATTTTTTTTTTAAAAAAAAAAGAATGAACAATAAAAATCACTAAAAAAAGAAAAAGAACTTGATTCCTTCTTCCTAACAAAACTCAACACCCATTATAACAAATAATGAACAAAAAAAATTTAAAACAAACTTTAAAAATACTCTTAAACCAAAACTTGGCTGGAGAATGTGTTCACCAAACCCCTCCCAACATAATTGGAATCATCCATAATTAGGAAGATATGGTTCTTAATATTGCTTAAAATTAAAGTGAAAAGGAAAGATCAGATGGGGACAGGTATGAAACTTGAAAGCTGTGAGCAATGAAGTACGAAAATGGTGGGACTATTAAGCAAGTTTGAAATAGATGCAATTGAAAAAGTACGACGCATGTGTTTTTAATTAATTAATTAATTAATTAATTATGAGATAAGTTAGGCCCCAAAAGTCAATGTGTTTGCAAATAATAGAATCGCCGAATCACACCTATCTCATTAAAATGGGCGGCAGCTCGCCCACTCCATAATCAATATTAAATATTTAATTATGTAAACCATAACACACGAAAGCTCTTATTTTTATTTTATTCATAATTATGGCTCACATCATTTGGAGTCACATTGATAGCGATCAATTTCCATTTCATGTGTTCATACAAAAGATTAAAAAATTTACCCCAAAAAAAAATCTGTCTCCTGTGCTTTCGTAATAAAAGTGCGTTTACACGTAACACATTATTATTAAGGGTTTGGTGTATGGAAAAATATTAACAGCTAATAACACATTTATGTGATAATTTATACATGGTGAATTTATTTGGTAAAATTTTTAAAGTTATTGTAATGATATAATTATTAAAGTAATATATTAAAAAAAGATACATAATAATAATTAATGTGTTAAAATCTATTGATTGAATGTTAACATGAAATGATTTATTATATTTATAATTTAAACCTAATATTTTATAAATTTTGTTTATAATTGCTTTTTCATAACTTTCTAAAAATGTTAGCTTGTAAATTACAAATAGATATAGGATTATAGATTTTATATTTAGGGGTGTTATTGAAAAACATAAAAGAAATATAGGAATAAGTTGACAAATTTATAAATTAATTTTTTAAGGGTTAGTGAAAAAATAAAGAAAGTTGAGGGTATAAATTGACAAATTAAAAATTGAAAAACTCTAAATTCATAAACAAAACTTAAAAAATATTAGAATTAAAATATAACAAATAATTTTATATTAGTAATCAATTAGCATATTTTTACATCAGCATAAGTTTTTTTTTTTAAGTATCACATAATAATTGCATCAATATAACTGAAATAAATAAAAACAATTTTATAATAATCACAAATAATAATTTCTATATATAAAACAGTAGGCCTAACCACCATTTCATGATATTCTTGTTTTTGTATGAACTAATTCGAGGTGGTTGTAAATCTAGGTAATTGTCGCTGTAACCACGGTTATATAGTCCGACTCAGTATTTATCAATAAACATATGATAATACATTAATTTATATAATATGTAATTAAATTCATGATAGTTACGTGTTCTTTATACTATTCAACTTGTTTCTCACGCCATTGAGATTTCACTTAAACTATGTTTTCACTCAACTGACTATGATCTCTCTATGAAGTAGCATATTGACATTGAATTAATTAAGTTTTTAGTCAAAATACGTACGTAAATAGGATTAGCCCTTAATACGTGTATATATATATATTGTTTATTCTTCCATCATTTCCATTTTTTTAAAATTTTTTTATCATCATTTCTTAGTAAGATGGAAGAAAGGTTCAAGAGAATGGTCTTTTAAAAAAAAAAAAAGTCTTGGTTAAATATTATTATTGATTTATTGAGTAAAATATCATTTTAGTTTATCACTCATTAAAAAATATTATATTTGGTCTCTCATTTTTAAAAGAAATACCAAATTTAATCCATTTAATTAAGGGTTTAGAGTTTGGTAAAAAAACTAAATTTGATAATTTTTTTAAAAATAAGAAACTAAGTGTAACATTCTTTTTAATAAATGAAGAACTATCTTAAAAATTTAATAAACAAGATATCAAAATAATAATTTTGTAATAAGTAAAAGGCAAAATAATATTTTTCTCTTTATTTATATATATATATATATATATATATATATATTTTTTTTTTTACCTTTATTTTTTTGGTCTTTTGTCGTGATGATGTATAGATTGAAGAGTTCAAACTCTTAATTCTATTTATACATCCTCCTCGTCACCTTTATTATAAAATGGACACTACCTTGACCTAGAAAAATCACCATATGAAGGTTCCAAAACTATAGAAACTTAAATGATTTGGATTACAACAATTTGAATATTTCTTTTAATCAAAATTTCTAAACCTAAACCCTATTTTTCAAAGATGAATTTAGAGGGTGACATAAGTGGGTAATTGTCTTGTACCCATCCCCCTTGAACTCCGTGAAATTCTAATTTCTATACCTAATTTTATTTTATATTTCTAATTAATTTCTCAATTAATAAAATCTTGCCTTCATTACATTGTAAAGAATTTGTTCTTCACAATCCATTTTAGAATCAAAGATCTTGGCTTGTGAATCCCTTCCAACGAAGATTTAGTCTTATCCTCAAGCTCAGTGTAGCACAACCATCTTATGATCAACTTTATCTTTTGACGGACTTCATATGAAGCAGCTTTAGCTTTAGGCAAGTGTTTTATGATTTGTAAGTGATGACTTTTATATATGAAAGCTGTATCTATCTGTAAGAGCCTATATATATATGCCATAAAAGGTGAGTTCTTCTTCCTCAATTGTAAGCAAGCAAGTTCTTCCATTAATAACAATATCTCCATATAAGTCTCCTTTCTTTCTTAAAGCCAAAGTTCCTTCTTTTATCATCATTCACAAGTCTGAGTATATATGTTTCCCTTGCCTTACGTAAAGATCATTTGCATCAAAAAGAACTCGTTCGTACCATCCCATTCTTCAACCATAGAAACTCTTCATACATGTATAGACTAAAATACTTGTTGAATCTCTTACTTATTGTAAAATTATCATTTAGTCTTTTATTTATTAAAATGTTTAAAATAACTAATTTCTTACTCATTAAAAAATATCATATTAGATCATTTACTTTTTAAAGAAATATCATATTTAGTTTCTTAAGTTTAAAGTTTGATAAGAGATTAAATTTGATAATTTTTTAAAAAGTGAAGGTCCAAGTATGATATTTTTTAATAAATGAGAGACTATTTTGAATATTTTAATTAATGAGGGACTTAAATGACAATTTTGTAGGATAAAAATATATTTTTCTTGACATATATAAATATAACAACTAAGCTGCCGCCAAACCCTAATGATTTTGTGTCTTTCACTTTCTTACCAAAGCTATATAATCTACATGTAATCAATTTCAGGTTTAAAGAAAAGCATAAATCAAACTCAGATTTAATGGATAGGAGAAAATAATCCAGTAGTATAAAATTTCTAAACAAATTACACAAATGTTAATCATAGAGAACCTTATCCTGAATGCCTCCTTCGTTTTTCTCAGTTTTCTTCCCGTGAACATAATAATACTAAAATGTTAATAAAAATTTATATGATTTCCACACTTGATCAAATGTTTTAACTACAATATCTATTATCTATCTATTTATGTTTAAATTTTTTTTGAAGTGAACGAAAAAATTAATTAATTAATTAATTATCTTTTTAATTAAAATTTTTTTTAAATTTAAACTTTTTTAAAGTTAATAAAAAATATAATGAATTAATTAATTAATTCTCTCTCAAACTTTATAATAAAAGATTATATATATAACTTAGTATAGTTCAAATTAAAATAAAAAAATAATATATGATTATATAATTTATTCAACGATTTAAATTATTGAAAATAAAAAATAAAATCAAATATAATTCTATTAATTCTTGATATTTTAAAATTTTTTTAAAAAAATAACAATGAAATCTTTACATAAAGATCATTTGCATAAAAAAGAACTCGTTCATACCGTCCCATTCTTCAACCATAGAAACTCTTCGTACATATATCAAGTAAAATACTTTTTGAGTTACTTATTTATCGTAAAATTATTATTTAGTCTTTTATTGATTGAAATGTTTAAAAGAACTAATTTTTTTACTTATTAAAAAATATTACATTTGATATTCACTTTTTTTAAAAATATCAGATTTAGTTTATTAAGTTTAAAGTTTGATAAAAGATTAAATTTGATAATTTTTTAAAAAATGAATGTCTAAGTATGATATTTTTTAATAAATAAGAGACTATTTTAGATATTTTAATTAATGAAGGATTAAAATAATAATTTTGTAGGATAAAAATATTTTTTTCTTGACATATATAAATATAACAACTAAGCTGCCGCCAAACCCTAACGATTTTGTGTCTTTCACTTTCTTACCAAAGCTATATAATCTACACGTAATCAATTTCAGGTTTAAAGAAAGCATAAATCAAACTCAGATTTAATGGATAGGAGAAAATAATCCAGTGGTATAAAGTTTCTACACAAATTACACAAATGTTTATCATAGAGAACCTTATCCTGAATGCCTCCTTTGTTTTTCTCAGTTTTTTTCCCGTGAACATAATAATACTAAAATGTTAATAAAAATTTATTTGATTTCCACACTTCATCAAATGTTTTAACTACAATATTTATTATTTATCTATTTACATCTAAGAAATTTTTGAAGTGAACGTGAAAATTAATAAATTAATAAATTATTTTTTTAATTATTTTTTTTTAATTTAAACATTTTTTTAAAGTTAATAAAAAATATAATTAATTAATTAATTAATTATCCCTTAAATTTTAATAAAAAATTATATATATAACTTAGCATAATTTAAATTAAAATAAAAAAAATAATATATAATTAAATAATTTATTCAATAATTTAAATTACTAAAAATTAGACGTAAAGTTAAATATAATTTTATTAATTTTTAATATTTTAAAATTTTTTTTAGAAAAACAATAATGAAAACGATTTTGTATGTCATAAAAAATTTTGTATGATAGTATTATATCAATAAATTTAATAATTTAAAATATATTGAGAAATAATAATATAATTTAATTTTTTTTAATGACGGCGCTAGTTTCTTATCGATCTAGATGAAACTCATAATCGTAATCATTCTTTCCAAGAATATGAAACGAGTGTCATGATGACATGATTCTCTTAGAACATAGAAGAATACGAAAGAAAGTTGGTGGAGAAGTGGAATCTTAAACATGAAGCAACCTTATGAACGAAGGAGATCAGAAGGACGTGGACGAAACGAACCATAACATTCGGGCAAGTTTTAATATTAGTTTATTGGATGATTTTATAATCTCTAATCTTTCAGTTTCTGATTTTTTTTTTTTTGAAATTTTTTTTAAGTACAAACCTCGTAGTCTATATATCGTCTGCAGCTAATTATTGTCAATATATTACCTATTTAATGAAATAAAGGAACATTGATGGCCAAAAAAGATATAAAAAACATTATAATTCATGCTAAAAATATCATACAATTGAATTTTTTTTTTCACACATAGCACCAGAAGATTTTGAATTAAAATTCTCCTACTGCTATTAAATTTCATTTATATATACTTATTAATTTTTTTATATTAATAATTTGTTTGGTTTGCTTGTTTTCTGTATATTTTGAATATGATTTAAGTGTAGAAATATACTATATATATATATATATATATATATATATATATATATATATATGTGATGTCAAATTTTACTAGTCTCTTTCATTTCCATCTATTCACTTCGATTCTTTTTAATTATGTCTATAATTGTTATCAAAACGCTTGTGCTTTCAATTATCTCCTTCTTTAACTCACTTCTACTCTTTTCTTCTTTTTTCTTAATTAATAGTTTTGCCTTTGGAAGTCTCACATGTCTCTGATTCTTTCAAATATAATAATTTAAAATTAGTACTTTAAAATTATGTTTAAAAATCTAAAAATGAAATTTCTTTCCATTCTAAAACATATTATCTTAAAAGTCTGAAATTCTAAACATATTATTAGCAATTATCTTGTCTAATTCCCGTTGCAAAAGTATACAATGTAATATTTTTAGATAATTTATTTAACACAATATCTACATGCTTCTTACCATTTTATAAATAAACTTTGTTGTCGGCAATAATAAGTATGTGTTGAAAGAAAGCAAATTTTCTTCGCTCCCCATACAAAGCACTTTCCGAAGGGACACAAATTTCTGATAAGGCGAGAGATAGGAAATAGAAGATTTTAAAATATTTATTAAGAATTATTATAAAATAATTTTATTTTTTCGAATTTCATTTTAAAATTTTAAAAACATATAAAAGAATTTCAGACTTTTAAGATAATATGTTTTAGAGTGGAAAGAAATTTGATTTTTAGATTTTTAAAAATAATTTTAAAGTCCTAATTTTAAATTATAATATTTAACAGAATCAGAGACAAATATAAATAGATGGTGTGAGAATTCCAAAGGCAAACCTTTTTTTCGGGGTCAATACCAAAAGCAAAAGTTAGTGAAGAGAAATCCACAAAATTGATTTATTATATTTACTGGTAATATTTTCAAATTTTCACTTGAACATTATTGTAATTACTAATAATATTTTTAAAATTTTTCATAAAATTAATTTATTTTGTGAAAAATTAATTTTACTAAATATTTATTAATTATTTTAAATGTTATTGTTTTTTCAAGATTAATTATTTTAACTATTAACACTATTTTTTTATTAAAATAATTATTAATTGTAAAAAAACGTTTTTTAAAAAATAAGTTTAATTGGGGAAGGGGGCACGTCCTCCCCATTCACTATAGGGAGACGTGCCCATTTGGGATGAAATAGGGGGGTATGCTCCCATTAATTACGGTGTTGTACACATTTAAAAAAAAATTTATTGGGTTGAAGTTTTTCTTTATTTAATATAAACAAAATTTACTTTAAGGATTTGCATAAAGAAAGAAAAAAAAAAGTGGTGCAGTGTATTAGTGATTTAACAATTTTATTATAGGAATTAGGTCAAAAAACCCTATTTTAAATATTGTTAGAGCTTGATAGACATGGAGTGTATTTTGAGAAGATTGTATTAATTTTATTGCCGTCGCACTTTCTCATTAAATTGTGGTCCATTTCTAGGTTTCATATATATCTTGTTAATCTTAAATTCGCATTGTCGTACTAACTTATTATTCCCTCGATTCAACTATATATATGGGGTTTTAAGTCTTATTTTTTATTACTTAAAGAATTAAAAACTATGGTTTAGAAATATTCATATCCAATTTTTACAATTTCAGCAATTACGGAATTTCTAATTTGATGCAATGTACATATCGAGTAACTTTTAAATGAACTAATTTTGACTCCTCTAAATTATTCTTTGTTAATTTACTCCGCTTGTATCAAGTTCTATTCAAGAATATATTTTTCTTAGAGACATTATATTGTATCAAGTCATAAGATTTAAAGTGATAAATGTGGCCACAACATGCTTCCGTTTCTTCTCATGTTTTATAGTTACAACAATGCTGCATTTTGTTATATATATATATAAAAGATAAAATATTAATAATAACATAAAATTAATTCATGGGAAAATATTAATAAAGTAACATATAATTATAGGAATTAAATTAAAAAATATTTTAACTATAAGACCAATATTATAATTTTTTATATTTATAATACTATAAATTATATAATTCCTACTTCATCAAATGTTTTAGGAGTAAGGCATTATTTTGATACACTGTTAAATAAATGATTCTCAATTTAATTTGTTTTTTATTTTTATCTTTATTTTTAATTTAGTCCCTCATTGACTTTTGTTTTTAACTTAATTATTCACTTATTAGAATGTTATTACTTTTGGTCCCTCATTTATTTGAATGGTTGCACATTTAATTCAAATTTAATTAAGACTAAGAGATTAAATGTGTTTACAATAGTAATTTTTTAATGAATAAAAGATTAAAAATAAAATATTTATGAGTGAACCAGTGCACTTAATTATAATGTAAGAATATAATTGTAATATTATTATTTTTTATTAAATTATTACAATTATATTATTACATTATAACTAAGTGTATCAAAATTGTGAATATACCAAAGATATAATTAAGATTAAATTAAAAATAAAAATTAATTGAAATCACAAATTAATAAATGAGAATTGTATTTCGTTAACGTTTTATCTACACATCTTGGTATTGGATGAGTAATATAAAATTTCCCAAATTTACAGTATATTATATTGTGGAGGATTCTTGATGAAGCTCATGTGAATCATTCCTTCCATTAATATGACCAATTAATTAATTGCACGTCATGATCACATGATTTTCTTGATAAAAACACAGAAGAATAAAAAAGTAGGTGGAATGAAGCTTAAACAACAATCTCCGTCCCCTCCAAGCGGACTTGTCGAGCTTTTATGAAGAGGTCACTGTATAAACTATGTTCACATATATATATATATATATAGAGAGAGAGAGAGAGAGAGAGAGAGAGAGAGAGAGAGAGAGAGAGAGAGAGAGAGAGAGTATATTACCCAGATAATAATATGCATTGCACAGAAAAGACTTTTTATAGTTCATGCTAAAATTACAATTAATGCAACTGCTATATGTTTTTTCTCTGCATGGCACATGAAGATTTAAAATAAAATAAGAATATATATTCTCTGATGCATTACACAAACAAGTGTATTTTCTAATTAATTAAGGAAATACTCAAAAGTGGAAATAAATTTAGGAAAAAAAAAAAAAGAAGCAAACCCAACTTTTATCTAATGACATGGAATTTAATTACATTTAACATTAAACTACAAATTGACCAAAAAAAAAAGAACATTAAACCACAAATTTAAAAAAAAAAATTCAGCAATGAGCTATCATAGGTGTTTTTAAAATTTGATCTAAAATGAAATCTTATTTTCAGATAATTTAAGAGGACAAACCTCTAACATTAGTATTGTACACTATAAAGAGCATAATTTACTTAGAAATATAGTACTTTTCAGAAGAATGATATAATAACCTGGTAAAAATATATCTGAAGACAGAAATGGAGAAATAAACAAAGTAATTAAAAGCAATTGAAGGCTAGTAATTAGAGATAGCCTTGTAGCTACGTTGAGGAACTTTCCGGATCATAGCCAACATAAGATCAACATACAGAGGAAGCTGAACCAATGCGAAAAACGACACCGGCATCAGTGTCGCTGCGTATATGGGATAAACGGCAGTTCGGAGGCCCCCTTCGACGATGAAGAAATGCCCCGCACAGAAGGAGATCAGCACGGAGGCTATGGAAGTGAAGAGCGAAAACATCCCCATCAGAAGCTTCCTGGGCAGCCCCAGGACGAAGTCCTTCTCTTGGAACCGCGAAGTGAGGATGGAGAGGAAGAGGACGAGGGCGGTGACGGAGGAGCAGAGGGCCACCAGGGATGCGACGGTGAAGACGCCGAACAGAGACCGGCCTCGGAGGAGGGGCACGCCCGTGTCTTGGTTGGAGCCGCCGGGGATGGAGGTGGATGTGGTGAATGCGACGGTGGCCACGAGGGCGGCCACGACGGAGCAGGATTCGGCGGTCTTGGTGAGCCACTTGCTTCCCTCTTTCACCAGTCCTGCGTGTGTCGTCACGAAGATCTGCTTCGCTGTTTTGCCATGGTTGTTGTATCGAGCGTAGAAGTTTGGTGGCATAGAGTCCTTCACTAGCTGAAAATTCACAGCACGCAAATTTGTTTTATAATTATTTCTTTTAATTTTCGTGCTCCTGGGTACTACATGTTGCTTAGAAAATTAGCAGGGCGAAGAGAGAGAAAATTACAAATTGGAAAATTTTCATACTAACAATTATTTTTTACTAAAATATTATCTTTCACCTATCACAAAATTATTTATTAAAAAAATATTATATTTAATCATTAATTTTAAAAAAAATATTAAATTTAATTCTTTCAATCTAAAGTTTGAGATTCTACAAAAAAATTATATTTAATAAATTTTTAAAGTAAGAGGTAAAATATGAAATTTTCAATTAATGAATGACTATTTTAAATATTTCAATAAATAAAAAATTAAAATAATAATTTTGTGATATAAAAAATAAAAAATATATTTTTTTCGTTTTTTATTAGTAAAAATTTAATTTTTCATAGAATTGTATTTTTAATTTAGTTAGTTCGTTATATATGATTTTTTAATTTAATCATTTATAAATAAAATCATTATTAATGATATTATTTTAACAATAAAATTAGCTGTCAATCTACATATCATGCGAAGCCATAATATATATAAAAAAAAAATGTTACATGTCATTTTATTTATTAATTTCATTTATTGAATAATAAACATTATTAATAATAGTTTGTGATGATCAAATTCAAAAAAATTATCTTATCCATGAATATTAAATTAGTAATATCCCCCATATATATATATATATATATATATATATATATATGGAGAAATATTTGGTTTCTAGTTTATTATTCAATTACTGTTTTGGACATTCATTTATTTTTGTTTTTTAAAATAATTTTTCAGTAATTGAAAATTATTATTTTTAGTATATTCAAATGAGTTGATTGAGAAACTACTTATGACAATAATGTTAAAAGTAGAGATTAAAAGTGACTATTTTCAATGAGCATATTAAGATTAAAATGATTATTTTTAAAATATAAAATATTTTAAAAAATAAATTAAATAAAGGATTGAAATATTGATTTAGTAACAGATGAACGATCAAAATAATATATATATATGTACGAATTTGTTAAGTTACCTTGTACCACTTGTATTCCCACTGCATTTGCATGGCAGCACCAGGCACACGCCAAGGCTTGTGCTCCTTGTACACAGCAGCAAGATGCAGGGCACTGTTCCCATCTACGTCCACATGCCTGAAGGCACTCTCCTTCACGAACTCCCTCTTCCTCAACAGGCTGTACACATGAGGCTGCCTATTCTCTATCGCCAGCAGCACCACGTTCTTGTTCTGCGCGTCCACGTCCTGTATTGCCAGCGGGAACGTGTCCAGTATCCTCTCCACCATCTCCGTCACCCCCATCTTCGCCGCCGTCAGTATTGGGGTCTCTATCGTCTTCTTCTTCTCCTGCTCTGTCACCTGCTTCTCCACCTCCTCCTTTCCCCTCTTGCTTTCAAACTCCCGAGGCTTACTTCCCGTGTAGTCGTATCTGAATGAAGACGCACTTCGAACTAGTTCCTCCATTACTTGCTTTGACCACACGTGTTTCTCCTTCTTTCTCTGGATTTTCCTTAACCACGATGTTCCTGTGATTGGATTTGTACATGCATGGATTAAGAGGTTGATTCTCTTTTTATTAAGAAAAACTATACATATCAGATGAAATGACAGTACTTGCCTACACCAAAAACGATCAGTAAAAGCTTCATCATCATGACTAGTAATCGAATCGTGGTTTCCCAATTGGGAGGGTATCGATGGCTTTTCTTTCGTTTCCTTGTTCCTTGCTCTGCACAAGATGTTACAAAAATGAATACCATAATTACTTTTAAAAACTAGCAGCTAATACAATAGCAAAGTAATTTCAGTTTTACATGTGTCTGATATATCTGTTTATATATAAATTCTATCACCTGTAATATTTTATGAGACAAGATAAAGGGGGTGTCTATCTTTGTTTTTTATCTAACTTTGCGTGTAATGTATGTGTCGGAAATGAATAAACTTTGGAGTTCGCTAATCAATTCAATGATTACTGGCTCATTAAAAAGATTAGAGGTTAATGTTATATAGAGGATATTTAAGAGGTGATGATATATACCACTTTTGAGGTAGTATTTGCATGAGGGATTCTCTTCATCAGTTGCACTTCTACCATTATTTTTGCCTACTGCTTCAATTCCAGTATATATGCATATAGAGACAAATGGAAGACATAAATAAGTTAGGCTTGTCATTTACTTGAAATGGTTTATATATATATATATATATATATATATATATATATATATATAGTATAGAATTTCACTTACATAATACTTTAAGTAGGGACTTCAAAGTTTCTAGGAAGTTCATGCATGTTCCATAGTTTTTTGGATACTCAAAAGTTTTTCTATCTTCTCTACATCTGGGTTCCTCAATTTCCTCCTTCAGTTCACCAACTATCAAACCTGACAGAACATGGTTATTAAAAATTAGGCAAAATAAGGTGCAAAACTAATATGAAAATTGAAGCTAGACTGATGAAGGACATATATATTGGGGGTCAATTATGACCCTGAATTTTTATGATTTTTTTCACGAAATAATTTTTTTTAAGTGACTTACTTCTAGACAATAATAATCAAAATTATATCATGGCCAAAATACAGTGCGAATCAGCGCTTTAATTACCAACATTCTTGTTAAATAAGTGATGTACATGTGTGATATTTAATCACTACTCTGCAAACCATATACATAGGAAAACTTGGGACTTGAGGAGTTCTTACATTTGTAGATGAGACCATCAAAAGTCTCCATCCTTGTGCTGCTTCTAAAGCAATTAGGCTTCCTGGCAAGGATATGAAGAGGTGACACACCTTCTTCATTCTTATACGCCGCAAGGCTTGGGTATAAATGAATGATTTGATATGCCAAATCTGTAACAGCAAATTCAAAAATTTGAAAAACAAAAAAAAAAAATTGGTTAATTAAATAAAATAAAGTTGCTTGAAATCAATCTAGCATTTGAAAATACTTCAGTGCAGAATACACAATTGACTATTTTAGTAGTGGCACTGACCGAAGTGTTCACTAGATATTGCCGAATGAAGGATTGTGTCCCCTCTCCTTTTCCTACTCAGAGAGTAGTCATCTTTGTTCTTCTGGTAACCATAGAGGCAAAAGAATGCATCTTTCTTACCAAAATGAGCTGCCAAGAACAGTGGTGTTTCGCCTTCGATGTTTCGACACGAAATGAGATCAGGGTTCCTTCTTGCTATGCTTCTGCAGATTTCCACGTTACCAACCCCTGCAGCCAAGTGTAGAGGAGTGTCTCCCTTTGAGTTTTGCATGCTTAGGATCCTTACAGACACATCCTCTTGGATTTTATCTAGGAGGGTTGTCACAAAATTGGTCTGACCTACATAGATTGCTGTGTGTATCACTGTGTCTTCTGATTTTGTGATCTTGGCCTCTAAGGCTTTTGGGTTGTTCTTGCATTCTTCAAGAACTTCCCTCCACTGGCCTTTGATGGTATAATTGAACAGACTTTCATCCTCAACCTCCATCGCCGCAGATTCAAGGCCTAATCAACAAGTTATCTTCACTTCTACATAGATATGTCTCTCTTTATTGTACTCTCTTCAAGTAGCCTCCCTAGCTATTTAGCTAAAGCTATATAACCCATTTTTTCAGTGACGAAGTACCATGCACTTTAATGTAACCTTGGCTTTACGCCAATAAAGTAATGATTGCAGCATTATATTATGTATTATGTGCAGTACAGTTTCGGCACTGTCAATCAAACTTTTAAAAACTAAACATGCGGCATA
Source organism: Delonix regia (assembly GCA_037074485.1). Taxonomy (NCBI): domain Eukaryota; kingdom Viridiplantae; phylum Streptophyta; class Magnoliopsida; order Fabales; family Fabaceae; genus Delonix; species Delonix regia. The sequence goes on from CM073451.1 coordinate 31,078,709, forward strand.
TCTTCCAAATCTTCACATCGGGTTTTTTTGGTCTGTTCGAGCAATTAACTATTATTTCTTTCAGTGCAAGATTAGCATTTCTTCGCAGAGAAGCTTATTCCAAGATTCCTGGAGCATGCCTATAGATTAACGCGTTGTTTGTTTATGAGGTTAAGGAATATTGCACGGTCGGACGTAACTGAAGTAGATTCTTGCTTGTTACCCCAAAATAACAAAAATTCTCTGGAACCACTGCTCTAAAAGGAGCATTTGAGAACGTCTAAAGCAGCATGATAGATTTGCAGCAAAATGAAGCCAATATGAGCGCCTAGAACATTCTTGAAAACACAACCAAGGTTATAACATGCTATGTAATTTGAGCAATCTAATCTATATTAACCACTGGGATCTTCAACGATTTCAAAATTCAAAAATGTTCATAATGATTCTGTTTCTCTGCTCTGGTCTAATCTACATAGGCATCATACTTTTGCTCTCATCCATCTTTTGAGCTTGTTGATCTCCATCATCCTCCCCTTCTTTCATCTGAAACTCAATTTCTCCCTCCTTTGATAACTTCTCTGCACCCAGAAAGCTAGATTCAGCACCCACTCCTCCTATTCCAGGAGATGCGTCCATGCCCAAATTATGCTCTGTAATTTTATCATCTTCATAGTCACTTTCACCAGAACTGCTCTCATCCGGTGTTTGAGGAGATTCACCTCCCTCGGCTTCATCCAATTTTAAGTCAGCATCCATCATATCAGTATCAGGAAGTCGTTGTTGTAGCGGCACAACATCACTTATAACCTGGCCCGTCTTCAATTTCTCCCTATAATCCTCCATTTCTACTCTGTACCTCTCTTTATCCTTAAGAGCCTTCTCTTGATAAACCTATATGTAAAGGAAAGCAATCAATGCAGGATCCAAAAATAAAAAGCAAATTAATATTTCAGTCTTCAAAAGATACGCTGTATCTCAATATGATCCTCCAAATTTTGACCTTAATGTTTCATTCATCCGAAGTATATTTCGTCTTTAAAAGTCTATTAAGCCTGGTGACAAAAAATTAACCAAAAATAGTAATGTGGCTTAACCAAGAGTTCACATAACTTATAAATTGCTTAGCTATGATTGAAACACAGAAAAACGAAAAGCCAAAATTGTCCATTTAAAAAAATTCAAGACATTTAGGTGCTTGTCTTTTCACATTTCAATCATAACCAAGTATTTAACAGCTTTGTCACGCTCTTGGTTGCACCAAGTAATTGTTTCTGTAAAATTTTTGCTAGCAGGCTTAATGTGTGGACTTCATTGAGAACAGAATATACTTTAGAGGACTGAAATGAAAAGATCAAGGTTTAAAGGAACAAATAGAGAGTATGTATAAAGGACCAAAGTATCAACTCCCAAAAAATTCTTAGAAAGACAAGATTTGATCATTTACCGCTTTCTCTGGCTCTTTTAATTTGTTCCAGAGTTCACCAATCATCCTACTTATTTCTCGGTCCTTCCCATGATGAAGTGGTTTCAATCTTGCATGCTGCTCTGCGAAAAAGAAATTGTACCCACTTCGGTTGGGTTTTGGATGGGCAGGATCTCTCCTTTTTATCTCAGATTTCTTGCGCCGGCGACGATGGACACCCAATGAAGCTGTTGACGTATTATTGTTATTAACTGAAGCACTATTATGTTGCAGTGTTGCTGGCAGTACAGGGTTTTGTGGAGCCTGATATAGTACACCTTTAAGTTTCTGTGAACCTATTGTGACGGTAACAAGATATCCACTATCAAATTTTCCATCAATCACCCCAATCACTGGAGTTCCTATAGGAGAAGCTGGAATTGCTGAAACCACAAAAGATTATACAGTATTGCTCATCAGCTTATTATCGCCATAGTCAGAAAAACATCAAAAAATTAATTCATAGTTATCACATTTGCAAGTTAACAGACCAAAGCAAAACAATATCTCCAAGTCATGACATATGAGTAGTTCAGAGTGATTGGAAAATCATCTTGCATTACAAACCAACCTGGTAATTTCAAAATAAGACATCAAATACAAGATCATGCAAGAACAAAATACACCAAATTTAATCATTTTCAACTGATAATAAAATGAATAGGTCAAACTATGCCCCCAACCATATTCTAATCATATAATTTCCAGTCGTAGTATCCACATCTGACTAATTCCTCTACAGTATATACCATTTAGATACATAAGATTGAGTAGTTCAAGTGACTGCCATTAATAACTGATGCAGTTTTAACGGTAATGTATATATAGCCATTCAATCCCATGGAGAGATGAAACATCAGATTGCATGCAAAATATATCATACCAGCCATACTTCCAATTAAACAAGAAGATTATTATAACTTGGCTGGTACCATACAAAAATACTTAGGCCTAATAGATTAATAGTTTGACTAAACAATATTGTCTCCAGCTGCTAGGAGTCTGCTCCACAAGGTTTAATCGTTTCTGTCTATTAAAAGAGGATTAAAAGATGGGACTAATAATTCTGATGACTATAATACATTTTTCTTCTCAGAAATTAGCTATCAATCTTACTTTTAGATGGAAAAAGGAGATACCTTCGGACAATTCAGCAGCATTAACTGGAGGATGCAAAAACTGCATTCTTTGAGCAGGAACTGGCATCACTGTTTGACTCTGCAAAGCATCTGACAGCAACCAATTGTCATTTTATGCATTTGAACATGCCCTGGCATTAAGAAATTTGGTTTAAATGCACAGACCAGGAGTTGTAGGGGTCCATCCATGGGCCTTAAAATAGTATATTTGTTCGTAATGGTAAAGCAATGAAGCATAGTACTTCCGCAAGACAAAAGAAGCATTTGTCGCTGTAGATGGAAAATTAAAAACAGCAGTTACTTCTTTCCATCTTCTCTCTCTAATAATCTGCAAGGCAGATCAACCAGTTACTTTAGCAGCTATCACTAATTAAATGTAACCAAACAAAACCAGAATTTTGAATACATCTAGTAATAGTGCATACAACTCTCAAATTTTTCTAGCATATGTATCAAGAATTGCAACATCCTTAATTCCCATTCAGCACAAGGTCTTACAATCAATTATCAAGGCTTCATAACAACATAATAAAGATATTAAACAGCAGACTAAGACAACAGGACATCTTGACTTGCCAGTACCTGATTTCATGAAGTAAAAGATTTTTTGTTGAATGTGCTACTTTGAATAGATTGCATGATTAGATAGCTTGAATTATAGTTCTCTAAGCAGCTATGAGATGAATTTTTAAGATCGACTTTTCTCAATGAATTTTTGTTAATACTATAATCTAAAACTGCACTAGGTCATTAGGAATCCAAAATTCCTGTGTTCTACAAAGTCATCATTCATTGTGCACATTTTTTTCTAGATATTCATCATTCAAGTAAACCTTTATATACAGTGAACTATGTTCTGACTTAATAAATTAAATGAATTGATTTTTCATCATTACCCATTTGGTTAATGATCATATCTGTTTATTGGTAATTTCTAAGAGTTACCGTTGACGAAATTTGCACTGATCAATTAAACTTTTATCTTCTTTACAATATTGTAAACAAGCAAATAATCCTTCTAAGTTCAGTTGACATAACTTTCGAATGCTAACATTTTGTACCGTGTGAGCAAATATGGATTTGATGTTTGTTGAATATGAATAAGAACATTCTTAAAATTGGATTAGTTATAAGGGTTTTGGCTTGCAAATATTATGACTCACTTTAGTTAGTTACTTTCCCCATTGCGTAAGTAATAATATGCTTGCAGATGTGGTACTAAAAGCAATTACACTAAAAAATCCACCATGCACTGCACTAACGCAAAACAAGTTTGGGAAAATATTTAGCACCACCAATAATAAATATTCACATCTTACCTTCTCAATGCCTCCACGAGAAGTCACTTCCACAAAGAGCCTATGCAAATCTAGTTCCCTTCCACCTATGATGGGGATCCTGCAACAAGTTGTCAAGGGCTATAAATGGAAATCAAAAGTTGTTGCAACAATATTTATTCAAATATCGTGTTGTGACAGATACTAATTAAAAAATATACAAAGTAAAAGCTGAGCCAAATGAAGAAAGAAAACATTTAATATCCCTGTAAGAATAATATTTGAATAAAGATTAATTATTCCTGATGCAATGTCCTAAGACATTGATCAAGTAAGAGCAGCAATAAACAGCCAAAACATTGAATAGATAAACATACAATAGACATTGGTCAAACTATGATCTACGGTAGGGAAATGAAACATCTCACAGAGGAAAGCAAAACATAAACAAGCAAATGAACAAAATCCAGGAAGAAGTGGCCGTCTATCTTGCGGTTATTTAACATACACCATATACAAGCAGACATTAAGGGTTGACAAAATAATTCTAGGAAGCATATAAAAATCAGGTTTAAGGATCATTCTGAAAAATTAAGGGTTTACGCATGTCTATGTTTTCAACATATTCAACAGAATGGAATTGCAAATCCATGGCCAAGTCTATACTGAACATAGAAAATAGCACCATCATCATTTTGTCCACTCAGCCCTTTCGTCTTTTCCTCTATTCTTTCAGAAAACGTGCATAGAAAGTGTGCATTGAAGAGCACATTATCTTAAAATATTAGAAGGACATGGATAGAATAATAGAACAGAAATACAAATATTAAGCCTTTTTATGGTAATTATCTTCATGTAAGTATGTAACATCCCAATATTTCAAGCAACACATACTAAGTATTATCCACAGGTAAGTTTGACGAAAGTCCATAAATAGTTGACCACAAAGGCCGAAGCACACAAAGAATAAAACCATAGACCATGCACTAAGCAAGGACTCCTTTGCAACATCAGAAGCCCTAGTTATCAAATTAAATAAATTATCATCAATCCTTTGATGGAAAATAAAATGCCAACATGATATGAATTAACAGAACAAGGAATTGACAGAGTAGCCGCCTATTTTGATTTCCGACATAGATATAGACAAGTAAAAGCCATTCATTTTCAATATTAAAAGACCTCAAGACATAAGGTGAGGCTGTTCACAGTTCCCACCAATGCATTTCTATTAAACTTCTAATCCTTGCCTTTAAGTTAAAGGCTTCTAATCCTAGCACTGAGGAATTTGAAAGGAATATAGTAGGCCACGATTTGGCCAAAAAAAAAAAAAAATAGTACACCTAGAGTATGAAAAAAATGAAATAGAGAGAGATCTTACATGAACTTGGTACCCATAGAAGCGTGAAGCTTCTCCAAGGTATGCATAAAGAGCCTGGGATCAGCTGCAACATCCTCATATTTTGCAAGAGGAGCAGGATACGGATGATAGTTCGAAGCTGCCTCTTTCACAGGGAATGGAGTCTTGCAGGCACCAGACGTTGATGCCATTAGGAACCTTTTTTGTAACCTTATCCTTCACTTCAGTGCTTCCCTATCCAAATCCAAACGGTACTCACCCTTATTTAGTCGTAGCACTGCATAATTTATTCTTACAAGAGTCAGAAAAATGGGAAAAACTGAAAGAACAAACAATAACAAGGACAAGAACATCACTGACACAGTTTATAAGCAAAAAAATTGCAGAAGAGAAACCTAAAAAAATAAAAACTTGAAGTGGTCAAGGTTACGGTTATCCTAGCCTACATGCAGACAGGGGAAAACAAGAAAAAGCAAAGATTTCGAAAGAAAACTTCAAAGTCAAACAGCGCAACGTGCAATGAAGGGATAAAATACCCATCAAAATCACTATGCATCAGATTGTCCCAGAAAACTGAAACAAACCACTAGGTTGATGAGATCCACAACCACCAGGGCTGACGAAATAACTCCCAATGAGAAGAAGGGAGATATAATACAGACCGAGAAAAAAAAAAGGCAATGGTACAGCATAACTGTCAAAGCCATGAATTCCCTCATGAGTCCCGAGGACGCAACAGTAAGAAGAACCCATCAAAGTTCAAGCTTTTTCAAATAATCAGAGGCTAAAAAGGAGAAACCCTTTCAGGCTATGGCAATAAAGACACGCAAAATTGTCTTTCCTTCACTTCATGCTCTGTTCACAAGGCTACGGCCACACAGGGCTATCCCACAGATTTGCACAAATATGTATACCCTCATCAACAGAGTCCAAGTCTGTATATTAAATATTTCTGTATTAGCTAAAATTTTTTCGGGGTAAAACGAGATTGGGGAGGTAGGGCCCATCGTCGAAGACCAAAGCCTCACCTTTTCCCGAAGACCCACTTCATGAAATTTCAAATCAGATTTGTCCTGCCTTCCACACTCATGGAGGACAACGAATGAAAATATAAAAAAGATTTCCCACAATAGAAGCCAAGCACTGTTCATAGAAGCCAAGCACTGCTCATTACTTTCTCTCCGTATGCTATGTAGTGCTTAATATTTCTTATATTATAGCTTTGGATAGAGAGAAGTCGCTTAAATGATACGGACAACTAAAAGAATACAAAACAAGCAGGAAAACCCAGAGGCAGAAGCAAGAACGTCAAACCAGAAATTTTTATAATATAATAACTCAAAATGTTTTAAAATAAAAGGACAAAACTTACCCACAGTGAGAGAGTATTGAAGACTCAAATGAAAAATGAGATTTAACAGGAAGCTTTAAGAATATATAACAATGTTGCGGGAATCGGGTTTTCATTTATTATTACAATCTGTTATTCTCAGTTTATTTTCTTTTTATGACGGTGTGATTGCGGATGAAAGATGAAGAAGAAAATTTGACCCTAATGGATTATACCAATTCACAAAAAGACAATCTTGCCCCCATTTACCTCTCATTTATGAAGAATGTCAACAGGTATTTTTGATTTACACTCATTTAGGAAAAATGCCCCAATTATAAAATGGGGAAACCCAATTAACATTACTATTCTATATAAATGAAAATTAACATAATAATTAATGAATTTTAAAAAAAAGTGAGAGTGATGGGAGTGGCTGAAATAAAAAGGGCAAATTGATTTCTCCGATTGAAACGGCCCAATAAAGAAGGAGAGAGAGAAATGAAGGGTCAAAGAGATAAAATTAAGATTTAAAAAAAAAAAAAAGCAAAAATAAGGGGTGGGGGTGAGATATGCATGCCGTAATAGCAGCTCCATTTGTATTTAATGAACTTGTATTTATTATTGGCCAAAAAAAACCTGCATTTATTTATAAATATGCACTTTGGAATTAGCCCCCACCACCTATTTTTTTTTCTTTTTCCATTATTTTTATCTTTTCTTTAACTACTTCATTAGGGAGATCTCTATTTTCGGTTCATTTTCAAAAACATCAATTAATAGTAAAGAATAAATATATTTTCACCATTTATATATATATATATATATATATATAACTGTCAATTACTTTTTTCTTCCAAAATTTATATCAACTTAATGTTGTAAGAAAAGACAGTTTGATACTTTGAATAAGAGGAAATTATAAAAGCTTTCTTTAAAGAAACGTTGGCCATATTACTTTACCCATTTCTTTTTTTAAAACTATATACTTCTTTTATCATTATAAATAATTGTAATAATTAAAAAAATTATATATTTTTATATTATTATTAATTATTAATAAAATTGTAATTTGTAGAGAATAAATATATTTCCATCAATTATATATATAACTGTCATTTAATTTTTGCCTTCCAAAATTTATATCAACTTAATGATAAGAAAAAAAACGGTTTGATACTTTGAATAAGAAGAAATTATAAAATCTTTTTTTTTAATAAAAATAGTGGCCATATTACTGTGCCTATTTCTTTTTAAAATTATACACTTGTTATGATATTATTAAAAATAATTGTAATAATATAAAAAAATTATATATTTATTATTATTATTATATAACTATACACCTAATTAAAAATTTTAATAACATAAATATATTTTTTACTTTTTTTTTATCTTTAACCTGAGGGCATAATGGTAAATCTGGTTGGCCAGTATATAGCAAATTTGCAATATATGGCAAACGCCCATTGGTTGACGGTGTAAAGTGCAACATAGTCGCAACGCACTCATAATCCCCTGGCTGGTGACTGGTGATCGTATGCGCTGGTTCTACCGTATGCTTGGTCCAATTTGAAAAGCTTAAAAAAAAAAAAAAAGGAAATTGTTTTGTTTGGAAAGAAAATCATTGTTTGAAAGTGATGAAATAATCATTAAGATAGACAAATAGACATTGGTTTATGAGTATTTATTGCTTAATAATTAATATTTTTTTCATTATTTTTTTGCATTTAATTAATAATTTCTTTAATTTTATTTGTATGACAATGTTACTATTCATCTTTTTAAAAAAACTTCTAACAATTTTTTATATCTCCATACATCTAAATAGTATCTCCACATTATTTTTAATTTTTTAAAATAATTTTTGTTTATTTTAAAATTAATATTTTTAAATGAATTTTCATAAGAATAATATAGAAATATTAATTAGATGTATGAAGATATAAAAATTCATTATAAATTATTTATAAATTTTTAAAAATTAACTTCTGAAAACGGGTTAGGGCCTATAACTTGAAGGATTAGAGACATGGCTACGAACAAAGTGTTCTCCCACCCAAAGGGAGGGACCTTTCCCTCCAGGGAAAATATGAATTAAATATAATATGTCATAATTTGCATAAATTTTCTTTTGTTTTACATCTCGTACTTCTTCTTTATTCAGGCTTGAGCAGAATAATAAAACAAGTATTAGTAATATAGCAAAGATGCTATCATCATTAATATGTTTGCTTGCAATAATTGTGACCTCTTGGAAAAATTAATTAATTATGTATCTTTAAAAAAATTGAAGGATAATATTGTCATAAAAATAAAATTAAAAAAATCATTAATTGGATATAATAAAAGTAGTAAAAAAGTATTAATTATTACTGTCAGTGGGTGCACTAAATATTCCTTAACCAATGATCTAAGGGTTTCATACCCAATAACTTAAGCCACATGGTTAATGTATAAAAACTTAATTACTATGATAAATTTTGTTAGAATTCTATACCTGCTTCACATTTTCAAATTATTAGTATAATTGTAAGATATGATCTTGATCCTCTGAATATTATCTTCTCCTTAATATTGTTTCGGTAATTTGACAAATTCAAATTAAAGTATTCACGCATGACATGTTAAGTATGACAAAAAAAAGTACTCAATTATGTATCAAGGATTTTATCAATTGGTTAACAAAACTGACCTATAAGACTCCATTTGTTTCGCAATTTTGTTTACAAGGTCTGATCAATATCCTAAGTAACTAAGCCAATTTGGTTTGGTCCAATCATAACGGGCTAGATTGGATTAGGTCAAATAAAGATAAATAAAAATAATTAGATTAGGTATTGGGTTTGTTATAAACTCGGTCATTCTTATTTTATTCATTATAAATTTTTTAAAATATCATTATTTTCATATCCTAATATTTTTATTTCAAATCTTTATTTTTTTAATTTCAAATTTTCATTTTTCTTAGTTTTTTAAAAAAATTATTTTTACTAATTATCTTTGTTAAAAATTACAAATTTTGAAATATATCTATATATATATATATATATATATATATATATATATATAAATCCAATTCTGACTAGTTGGTTACCGAGCAAAACTAGATGGGGGCAATTCTCAAGTAAAAATAATTTACTCGAACTTTTTAATTATGCATGATTTCATGTCATGTTCAAACCAAGTCTGTTTTGCCCATGTACACCCATACTTTAAATATATAGTTTTCTTCAATAATCTATATTCAACATTTATTTTTTTAATTAAAAAAGTTTGCTCGAGTCAAAATACAAATGAAAATATTAAAACTTCACTTTGCCTGTAGAACAAAACTTATATGTACTTTTTTATATCTTTCTTGTTATATTTATTAATTAAAACCTAACAAATATATGATTTTCCAATATAGCACGATACACATATAATTAATAACTATATAATTTTCAAATTAAAGTATATATTTTTATATTATTAATAGTTAATTATACACTTATCATGTGTTCATTGAAAAACTAGATAACAAATATATAAGTGATTGTATCTAAGTCTAACCCTTGTACATAAACTAGTATTACATATATTGAAATCGATTTATGTTATAATTTGATATATTTGTTTTGTTTTGTTTTAGTTTGCATCATAGTTTTCTTCTTATATTTTTCAAGCTACTTAGTAAATGTTACTAATGTTGCTGAGTTGTGAAACAAGTTGTTTGACCCAATGTGAGTTAAATGTATTAACCTATTTAGATCCACTGATTTGGTAGGTTAGAATTTTAATCACAGCCCACCAAGCCTAACACACTAGAAATTATTAAAAATTTCTTACATTAAAATTCTTTTTGTTTAAAGCAATTTATAATTTTAATAAAGAATATTACAAAAATATTTTACAGTTTTATTGTCACTTCCCACAAGGTTAAATGTCATGAAAATGATGGTGCAAAATAAAAGATTATTAACTTTATGATGGCTGCTGAATCTACCAAAATAAAATAATCGACTCTCAAGTGAATATTTATATTGCGATAATGATAAATAAGGTCGAACCTACAAAGATTGACAATTCCAACATTTAATAATAACCATGAACAACACATACAAAAATAGAAAAAGAAGGGGATTTATCAAATAAAAAACAACATTAATAACAATTAAACTAAAAAAAGTTAAACAAATAAATTCAGAATAAACAATTCAAATATGAAGCAAGTTAAAATGAAAGAAACATAGTTGAAAGATAAGCTTCTAACTAAGGGAAGTAATGTATGGTTTTCCTAAATTAATCCTGAGCATGGGCACAACTGAAGATAAATTCTTCTCCCTTCTTGGTAAATGGCTATAATTGTTATAAAACTTTAGCAACCTAGGGTTTTTTTTAAGTATGTTAGCTAAGAGAAGTTCTTAACTAAACTTTTAATTAGTCAACAACTCTAAGTAAGAACCTAAAATTTAATTAACTAACCCCTTTAACAACAAAATATGACCATTTTTAATTTACTAAAGCATGAAGTATGTTCAACAAATCATTATTCACATTTCATTAGTGTAGAAGAAAGTGTTTTAACAATCTCTATACTAATTTTTCACTAATATTGGTCTAAATAAACAATTATGAATTTACTTCAACCAATTGGAATACAATCAATTATGAGCAAGATAAATATTGGACCCAAACTATTTATCCACCCACAATGATGCAATTAAAAAGAGAACGTAAACAACTAAGCATAGAAAAGAGAAAAGAGAGTTAAGAAAGTTTCACAACATTGAAGAAACCATACAAAATCCTTTAGTTAGAATATAAAATTTGGCTATTCATGATTGTTAACATATAAAATCCATGCTTAAATTCCATATACATAGTTGTAATTCAAATTGAGTCACTTTCTCTCACTAAGTACAAAAGAGGAAAAAAGAAGAGGAGGAACAAGGGAAACCTAGATCTAAAAGTATGTCTCCAAAAGAAAATAAAATGACCTAATAACGAAAATCTTACAGCTCCCATAATTTCCGATTAATTTTCTACAATAAAAACTTGGAAATTGCTCCCAAAAATCTATTTTGAAACACCTCATGCTCCTTGATTCGTTTCCTAATGATATGTTTCAAGGAAGTTCAAATTGAATAATCCCTAAACACAAGTAAATGAAAAGACGAAAAGATAAAACAACTAGCAATCTCGAATGATAAGTTTGCACACCACACTCAAGAATACTAGGTTTGATTCGCCACACTATAGAATAGAAGAGGAAGAGTGATAAGAATCGGGATAATTTCGCCACTAAGTTTAGAAAACTTAGATATGAAATTCACATATAAGAGGCTAAGCCAATTTTCAGAGCATTCAAGGTTGCATTTCTCATTGATAACTTCTATATTTATAGCAAAGAACAACCCTCATGGCATAAGTCTAAGATTTATTTGATTCTCACATAATTTGGAAAAACATGCATAGAAATTCACCTAACATAGATTTTTCATCTAATGTAGATCACTTAACTTATCTAACTTAGACTTTAACCAATACTTATTTCAACTTTCATTACATGCATTTATCACATACATAATTGACTTTTCACAATTTATTCATTATAGCACATGATCAAATTGGCCCACTCGAACTTGGGCTCCATATAGAAATTAGGCTTAGATTCTAAATGGGCTGATTCTATTTTGAACTGCTGGACAACCATAGCATGAATCTTCTTGGCCATAGAACGTGTAATCGGCCCAGATGAAGCTCCTTGGCCTAAGTTAGCCTCTTGTTCAACTTAAGGCTCATCACCTAATGCCTTATAGAGAAAAGGTTGTTCATTTTCAGCTTTAAAATCAGCATTTTAAGTCATGCCCACAGCTTAACTCATTGTTTTCAACTTAATTGCAGTGTAAACCTTGCATATGTCTTATTTCAACCCAAATTTCAACAATTTCAATAAAATCACCTTCTTAACCTGAAACCTATCAAGATAATTACAAATAGCTTAATTTCCTCACAAAAAAAAAAAACACTAAAAATAGAATTAAAATAAGACTAAAAATAAGTCAAAATTACAATCTAACACTTTGCTATGTACTACATATTTGGTTTCAAATGTATGAAATAATTGTTCAGAAGGTTATTGTTATTTTGGAAAAGGGATAATAAATTTTGAAATAAAATATAATTCAATTTATTTGTTGTATGCATAATATGTTGTTGCTAGCTACCAAAAGGGATGTGAAATATTTTTTGACCAATCCATATGTGACATGGATAAATGTTATCCTTATATATGTTTTTTTTTTTTATACCTTTGAAAGAGATTATTAATTTTATTGAGTGTTTTGAGTTGCTTAATTTCTTTTAATGTTTAAAAATGTTTATAAAACTCTAAACGTTTTCATAAAATAATATGCCATAACAAAGATATGTAATGAAAATAAACCATTAAATAAAACTAATAAAGCAACATTTTATCCCTGCATGAGCATTTTAAAAGAAAATTAGTTTTAGTTTCATGACATTAAAACAAGAAAGGACAAAATAACCATTTTGATCCTCCACTTTTTGTCTCCATGCCAATTTGATTATTTACAAATTTATAGTGTCAAAATAGTTTTTATAAATTAAATATTGATCAAAAGTAGTCATTTAAAAAGGTTATAATTGACTAAATAATTACTTTTGGCATTCTAAATTTGTAGGTTAAATTGATAATGAAGCAAGAAGAAAGGGACCATAATAGTATTTTGCTCAAAAGGAAAGAATAATATTTATTCTTTTAACATCTAATATAGATAAGAAAATGATAACAAATTATGTCATCTATTTCATATCAAAATAATCATTTTATAACTAACATTCATTTTTTTTTATTTTTTGCGATTCTTATGTTATTTTATTTTAATATTTTTTGTCATAATTTACTTTAATTACTTTCATATAAATTCAAAAATATTTGTTTTAAATAATTTGAGTGACTATTTTGTAACACTAAAATAATGCAAAATCAATTATTCATCTCAAATGATAATAAACTGTAATATTCCTAGAAATCCCCATTTAATAGTTTTATATTACTGGAATAATTTTGTAAATATCTATATTAATCAAAGGAAGCAAGGCAATACATTTGGGGCAAATATGAAAATTTAGGTGGTTGCAAAAAAACGAAGTTAAAAAGAACTCATGTATTTTTCAAGTAACATTTTACATGAAAATGAGCTTGGTTTAGTGGCTAAGACTCAACACCCATATCCCTAGTGTCTAGAGTTTAAATCCCAGTAAATTTGTTTCCTGTCTTCCATGACAACTTCTTCCTCCACATTAGATCACGCGTTGCTGCAACCAAAAAAAAGTTCTCCTTGCTCAGTTCTCGTGCGTTCTAGTTTTGAAGGGTGTGACTCCATTGCTTCACCGTGTCTAATGCATTCCAATCTTCTCCGACAAAGTGTGGACGTAAGAGTGGCCGAAAATCTAGGCATTTGTTCATGTTAGGCTTACTAAAAAATTTTCATCTAAATCTAGCTTAATTTCATAAGATTTCTTCAAAGTTTGTTAAGGCTTTGATTCTAGTTTTCATTTTAACCTGTTCTCCTCTAATTCGAGCTTCCAATTTTGAGATTTCAATGCAAATTTTGGAAAACCCCTCTCAACTATCCAAAAATCGCATGAACAACGTAATTGATCCAAATTCGTACAAATAGCTAAGTTTTGAGTGAAATTTCATTAGGGCTTTGTATTTTAGATGAATTTCAAATAGTTCTCTATCCATTTGAGCTTCCAATTTGGTGAATTAACATTTGAATTTGAAAATCTCCAATTTTAGGTGATAAACATGAACAATGAAATTCAAACTCAAATTAGAGCTCGATTTAAAGTAGTTTCGTGAAATTCCTTTGGGTTTTTTAGTCCTTCGTAAGAGTCTAATGTTTCCCTTATGTTAATTTGGTGTTTTGATAACTTGTTTGAAAAACCCTTTTTCATAGTAGCAATTTAATGTGCGTATGATGGTAAAATTTGGAAATTTCTTATTCCTCTAGCATTATACCTCAAGAAGAAGAATTCAAATTGTTGGTAGTTGTCATTTTGAATGGTAAGTCACTTTGGGAATTTTTCTCTAATTTATCTTCCATTGATGTAAAAGGGAGCTTGATGAAGGAAAAGTTTATGGAAGTGGCTATTGGCATTAGATAACTATTTATATATGATTGGGATAATTATCAAGCCAATGTATAAGATTGGACAACCCTATAGTCATGTGAAAATGATTGATTCACCTATTTGAGTACACTTAGATTCTTTGAGTTATTTATTTAAATAATGATGTTGGGTAAATGTGTTTACTATCATTCATAACTTTAGAAATTTCAATGTTCTTCCCTATGTTGGTAATAGTCTTATTGATAAGAGCTACAAGTGGGGATTTGAGCAAAAATAAGAATGACTAATATTGAACTGTGTGTGCATGAATTTATCTTTATTTTGGGAATTAAAGGTAGTTAAATTCTTGATTGGCAAAACTTATTGGAGCCTATAGCCATAAGGGCTTTACCAAAAACCTTAAAATATTTTCTATACAAAATATTAGTATTGATAATGAAACTGGTTGAGAATGTCAAATCACTTATGATCAGTTTATTTGGGGTATTGCCATTAGAATTTTACTTGAATTGAGATGCTTCCTAACATAGAATGCTAATTATGTGTATTTTCTAATTTATGTCATTTCCATGTGAAAATAATTATTATTGAATATCTTCATGCTATAGGACAAAATTCTTGGAATTTAAAAATTTCATCATTTCTGTATCCTTTAAGTATTTGTAAGCTTTAGATCTGATCAAAATCTTATCGAGCATTTGACTAAATTTTCTAAATGTCTAAATTACTCTAATTTTGCATTTTCTAAAGCACTCTGGTTATATATCTCTGAATTATCTTGTTTAGTATTTTTGAATTATTCTGATTATGTATTTCTTAATTATTTAGATTGTGCAAATTTTAAATTATTCTAATTATGTATTTCAGAATTCCTCTAATTTGAATTTTGTGAGTTAAAATGATTTGGAACTTTTGAAATTCTTTGTTTTGTAATTTGAAGTATTTTGGTTTATATCCAGAAAATACTTTGATTCTTTAATTATAAAGATATCTACTTCTATATATACAATGTATTGGGATTATCATATTTGGATACTTTTATTTGTCTTTATGCAAAAGTTTAATTTTGAATTTATGAAACTTCAACTTTTGATGATGGATTTACATGTGTTAAATAAATTTCTAAGAATGCATCTAAAGTAGGACCATGTAGCTAACAGTAGTAGATGTTAGTTGTAATGTACTTCAATCTATATTCTGATATGACTGAGCATGTTACCAATGTTATGATATTCTATCTGAGGCCTAAGGCTATTATTCTAATTATTTTGAGCTAGAAGCTCTTGACTGATATCAAATCTATTCTAAATACTAGCCTTGAGCTAGTTCTATTTTTTGGACTTTTAATGTGACTGTTGGATAACCCCAATCTGATTTGGATACTATTATGATGCAAATACATTGATTAATTTTTGTTCAGGATTTGTTTATATTTTCGTTTGGAATTTCATGTGAAGAGTTACGATGTTTCCTCATTTTGGTACTATTTGTATTAATTGTTAAAGGTGTTAATATTTCAAGATAATAAATGCTTTGTGAAAAGTTCTATCATACCTAAATTGTCCTGTCCTTTACGTAATTAGTATTATCTGCTTATTGAGTTTTTACTCACCGCTTGTTGTTTAACATTTTTCATATCATACAGTTATTCTAGTCCCTTACCTTTGAATTAAAAGCTTAGTATGTGTCTTATTTGGTGAGCCTTGCATTGTCCACAAAGGCAAAACTTTCTTTGTTGTGAAGTTTGTATTTATAATCTAGTGGCTCCCATGTATAAAAGGAAATGGTCTTCTGTTGTTATTGTTGATGATAGTTGTCTATTGTGAGCATGATTAAAAATAAAGCTCTTGTCTCTATTAATAATTTTGTTTTCTTATACTGTATTTAGATCTTTTAAGGTGTCTGATAAGCTTACGAGGGCAAAATTTAACTCATTTTTTGTGTTGGTCACATCCTCACCTGTGGGGTTGTGACATAAATAATGCCTCTTAAATGTTATAATGAATATAAAAGATGATTTTAACACAAAATGAATTGATCAAAATAAAAATAAATAAATAAGTCAATGAACTAAAGTGTTATGCAAACATTTTCCTTTTATTACAAATTCAAAATTGAAAAATAAATAGAAGATAAAGATTAAAAGAGATACATAATTACTTTTTATAGATAAATACAATCCGAACAAAATTTATTTGAGTCGAAAATTGCGATAGCTAAGAATTTTTTTCTTCTCACTTGAAAATTTGACATTGATTTGAATTTATCTGTCATTGTCATTACTTGTGATGCTAGATACTTCATCAACTTTGTGGCATCACATTTTTTATGTTATGTGATTTCAAGAATATTAATGAAACAAATGATAAAATGATAGATTAAATCGTTTATATACATATATAATTGATTTTTTAAGAAAGGATTTGTATGAAAATTCAAAATTCTTTTTTTAAAAAAAAGAAGTGCTCACATTGAGCTTAAAATTCATGGTTAAATTAATGAAAAATTTGGTTCTTTTAAATGTCTAAGGAATTAGTGGCTTAGATTAATGAGACATTGAGATCTACAGATGACCCACAATTACTTGGAGTTGGATCTACTGTTGGTTACAGCAATTGATACTGTAATGAATTTGTAGTCGTACAATGTATCTAATGCATCTAGTGCTACCACGTCTACTACAATGTTTGGAATGCACCATTTTAGCTAACTTCAATTGCATGATTTTGTCATGTTTTGCAATGTCTAGCGCCAATGGCTCTATTTTTTTCACCAAGCCAAGAGTGTATTTAGAAGGAAAAGAATTATGGTGGGCTGTATAATGAAGGAGGAGGAGGGGGAGGAGGAGGAGTAGGAGGAAGAGGAGAAGAAGAAGAAGAAGGTGAGGCAACTAGATAATGCTTTGGGTTATAAGTTGTATGAATATTAAGAAAGGTTCATTAGATCCAATTATTTCAGTTAAGTATTCCCTCTAAATTACTCTCTTTCTATTAAAACAAATAGGTAAAGAATCTATTAACTACATTGCTAAATAACAGAATGTTCAGCAACCATTAAAATATAGTTCGAATAACTTTTAGCAGAATCAGTAAAATTACATAAACTTACCAAAGGGAGCTCATCATTGAAATGCAAAGTAAAATTAAAGTGCTTTGATAAAAAAAAATGCTCACAATTCCATCTAAATTACCTAATTCTAAATACATCAGTGGCAATATTTTTAGAAAATTTTAAGTACAAGTGTAATTGTACATGAACTTACTAGAGGGAGCTGGAGATTATAGAATATCTAATTCTTCATAATGACAAATAGATCAAATTCAAGTTTGTATTAAAAAGAAAATTCATGGGATTGATGAGATCAAATTCAAGGTTTGTATTAGAAACAGAACTCGTGACATGCCTTCCAATATCAAAAAAGGGAATCAAGGAATGGAAATCATGAGACCTGGACAAAGGAGGGCAACTGGGATTGATTGCCAACTTGTATCAGAGAACACTATGATAGTGGGAGACAACAACTCGACTTAGTAAGAAGCTCCAAATTTACCCTCCAAAACACCGATCGTTTTAAACAGAGAAGGCTACCCACCATATCCCTAAACACACAGCTTAGGTCGTTATCATTAAAAAAATAATAATAAGAAATTGAACACTTGGCAACATGACATGCGTTAGATTCAACATATGACTCAAATTATGCTTACAGTACATGTGTTGAATTGTAAAAGTTTATATAATGTGATTCACTTTTATCACATGTTTAGTGCACACATTAGATTGTATAAGTTTATATGGCCAACTCTAATTAACCACATTTAACGTACCGTATTATACAGTTTCTCTTTGTTTGATTAGGCCTAATTGTATTAGTAAGATATTTTATATTTTTTTAGTAAAATCTTCTTTTGGTCTCTCATGTATAAGATATTTTTCAATGTACTCTTGTAAAAATTTTTCAATTTAGTTCTTTATAGATAAGATATTTTTCAATTTGATCTCTCACTATCTTCTCAATTTAACCACCTATATAATTGTCTTTTTAATTTAGTCCCTTACATATATACATTTCTCTATTTGATCATTCATAAATAAAATTATTATCAATATTATTCTAAAAAAGTTAATTTAAAAATTATGAACCAGTAAATTTTTTTTATTTGGTCCCTCTTATATAAGATATTTTCAATTTGATTCTTCATAGATTATCCTCTCAATTTAGTCCCTCATATATAAATATTTCCCCATTTGATAAATCACAAATAAAATTGTTATATTCTTTAAACATAAGTTAATTTAAAAAATACAAATCCAAAGAAATTTTTTTCAATTTGGCATCTTATATATAAAATTTTATTTAATTTGATCCCTCACATAATTGTTTTATCAATTTAGTCTATTGCATATATATATATATATATATATATATTTATTTATTTATTTATTTATTTAATTCCTCACAAATAAAATTGTTACCAATAATATTCTTAAAAACAAGTTGATTTTATAAATATGAACTCATAAAAAATTTTCTCAACTTGATCCCAAACATATAGTATATTTCTTAATTTGATCTCTTATAGAATTGTCTTTTAAATTTAGTCCCTCACATATGTACATTTTTTCATTTGATCCCTCACAAATCAAATTGTTATCAATAATATCCTCAAAAAATACATTAATTTAAAATATATGAACTTGTAGAATGTATTTCTAATTTGGTCCCTTGCAGATAAAATATTTTTTAATTTTTTCGCTTATATAATTATCCTCTCAATTCAACCCCTTACATAATTGTCTTCTTAATTTAGTCTCACATTTCTTTGTTTGATCCTCATAAATAAAATTATTATCAATAATACTTTCAAAAAATAAGTTAATTTTAAAATTATGAAACACATTATTGTTAATGATTTTAGTTATGAGAGACCAAATTGATAAATATCTATATGTGACAGAGTACAATTAAGAATATTTTATTTGTAAAGGACCAAATTGAAAAAATTTGTAATGGACCAAATTGAGAGATAGTCTATATGAGAGACCAAGTGAGGTTTCACTCATATATTCTTTGTTTCAAATTTATACTCTGTCACCATATATATAATTACATATCTTATGCAATACAATATCTTATGTAATTTCAAACTAAACAACGTATAGTATTAAATTCCTATTAGGTCTTTACTATAGGGCCTTTTACAATGTGTCAAACGAGCCCTAGCTTTTAGTGGCTATAGGTGTGAAAGTTAGGGTAATGTTCTAATCACTATTTAGTCTTAGTTTATTTTCATTAGCTTATAGATTTCTTCAACTTTGCCTCTAATTTGCATAATAGATGTGATTGGTTTCATATCTTGGGTTCATAAGCAAATTCACCATGGCATTGGGATTCTTTCCAAGATAATGTTGTGCTATGGATTAGGTGAGAAGTTAAACTTTGCATGCAAATCCAATATTGTAGAGCTTCCTACAGCATATCGTGCTATAACTAATCTTAATCATGTGTCACTGGACTAATCAAAATTATGTGTTTTGCGCCTTTATTTTGAAAGTCCAGCGCTGCCCAAACGATATGCATTTTTGTAGGGTCACTCCTTTTAATCCAACAAAAATGGTGACATGATGAGGCATACAGGTGTTGATTTGCCACAAACTTAACCTCCAAAAAAGTTGCTATATATTATCCAAATTATCATTACTTATTCTCATGTAATCTATTTTATATATATATATATATATATAAAGTAGGTTCCTTTAACAATGGAATTCCATTTGATTGATGAGAAGCCTCCTTTAATCAAACTCTCAACATCCTGTGCAATGACTCTTCACCTTTTTTATACATGTATCAAAAATTCTTTGAAGTGCATAAATTTTTTAGATTCAACAACAAAAATAATGAAGTAATTAATTAATTAATTAATTGTCTCTTAAATTGAGAATTTTTTGAAATCTGAGAATTTTTTAGAATGAATGAGAAAATTAATGAATTAATTAATCGCATCTTAAATAAGAAATTCTTTGAAGTCTTGACAATTTTTGGAGTCAATGAAAAAATTAATAAATTAATTAACCATTTCATAAATTGAGAATTCTTTGAAGTCTTGACATTTTTTGAAGTCAATGAAAAAATAATGAATGAATTAATTTACTGTCTCTTGAATTTCCTAATAAAGGATTATAAATATGACTTGACATAATTAAAAATTAAATGAAGTAATTAATCAGTGAATTAATTAACTACATTTTAAATCGAAAATTCTTTAAAGTTTGAGGATTCCTTGAAATGAATGAAAAAGTGAATGAATTAATTAACCACCTCTTGAATTGGAATCTATCTAATATATATATATATATATATATATATGTAAAGTAGACTCTTCTGTTTGATCGATGAGAAGCCTCATTTGATCAAACTATTAGCTTCTTGTGTGATGACTATTCACCTTTCTCATATATATATATATATATTTTGAGTTAATGAGAAAAATAATAAAGTAATTAATTAATTGTCTCTTAAATCAAGAATTCTTCAAAGTCTAAAAAACTTTTGGAGTGAATGAAAAATCTATTATATATAAGTAAAGTATGCTCTCTTTAAAGTGAAGTTCCATTTGATCCATGATAAACTTTATTTGATCAAACCATCAACTCCTTTCTCATACATATATTGAGAATTATTTGAAATGTGTAAATTTTTTGGAGTCATTAAGAAAAACAATGGAGTAATTAATTAATGAATTAGTTAACTATTTCTTAAATAAAAAATTTTTCAAAGTCTGAGAATCCTTTAGTGTGAATGATAAATCAATTATATAAATGTAAAGTAGGCTCCCCTTAACGTGGGAGCTCTGTTTAATGAATGAGAAGTTTCGTTTGATTAAACTCTCAACTCCTCATATGATAACTTTTCACTTTTTTTATACATGTATTGAGAATTCTTTGAAATGGGTAAATTTATTTTGGAGTTAGCAAGAAAAATAATGAATTAATTAATTATCTCTTAAACTAGGAATTCTTTGAAGTCTAAGATTTCTTTGAGTTGAATAAGAAATATTATATATATATATATATATATATATATATATAAAGTAATTTGTCTTTAACATGAGAGCTCTGTTTGATTATTGAAAAACCTCTTTTTATCAAACCTTTAGGTCATTGTGCGATAATTTTTCAATTCTTTGTGAGCAATTTTTTTTTTTAGAGTCAACGAGAAAATAATGAAGTAATGAATTAATGAATGAATTAAATGTCTCTTAAATTAGGCATTCTTTGAAGTTTAAGAATTCTTTAGAGTGAACAAGAAATTAATAAATTAATTAACCACTTTTTTTAATCAAAAAATATTTGAAGTCTTGACATTTTTTGGAGTCAAGGAGAAAAATATTGAATTAATTCATTTATTGCTTCTTGAATTTCCTAATAAGCGATTATAAATATAACTTGATATGATCTAAAATTAAATGAACTAATTAATTAATTAATCAATTAATTACTTTTTAAATCAAGAATTCTTTGAAGTTTAAAAATTCTTTAAAGTGAACGAGAAAATTAATGAATCAATTAATCACCTCTTAAATAGGAAATTCTTTTAAGTTTGGACGTTTTGGGAGTCAATAAAAATAATAATAAATTAATTACTTTACATTCTTTTAAATTTCTTAATAAGAAAGTATGAATAAAACTTGACATTGTTCAAAATTAAAGTTAAAAAAAATAAATAAATAAATATATATATATATATATAGTTGAATGATTTATTTAACGATTTGGATCATCTATTATTATGCATTACTCAAAGTTAAAAGTTGAGTTGAATGTGGTTCCATCAATTTATAAGATTATATAGTTTATAAAAAAACCAACAATGGGAGATGACGAAAAAAATATCTTATTGTGGTGCCCTCCCAATAAACCTATTGCCATTACTATTTTTTCAACCATCTATATAACTAATTTCATGCTTTTTTTTAATTTATTATGTTTTTTTTAATATCACAATATATTACTAAATTCAATTTTTTACTTACACCTACAAATTTTGTTGATTTCAAATGTATTGATATATAACAAAACAACTAAATGTAATGTTCAAACAAATAAACTAATTAGCTAGTACTGAAGTGATGAGTTTTACGACTTTTTACATTTATCATTTTGTACTTTTTTTTCTCTTTTATAATTTTACAAGATTCACTAAAATCACAAAAGTACAACCCCAGATTAGTTTATAATACAAAATTATATCACTCTTATGTACTTTAATTCAAATATTCATAATTGCCCCTAAATTATCTGGTCTCAGCATTCAACCTGTACAAAAATGGATGTTCTATTCGTGTATCGTGCACTTAAGCCATTCATTCTAGATTATATAGAGTATATGGTGTCCAATGATGCAATAGAAATGTCGAACTTGTGGAGCAAAAAGCTGTAAAACTCTCCCCTGCAACAATGTGTGTCTTGGCAGCATTGGTATGTGGATTCCAATTCTTTGTATTTGAGAATTGAAATTTATTGTATTTAAAGAAATTTAGACTATTTAAATTTTTATTAAACAGTTCAAATTTTAATATATATAAAATAATTTTTAATAATTTTTTGAAATCTATACTATTAAATTTTTATCTAATGATTCAAAATTTATATTTTTATGAAATTTTAAATTTACCAAATCCTAATTCTTGAAACATGTGTTTTGATTAGTCCAATAACACATGGTTTTTATGGAACAACACGATTGAACAAGGAGCTTGGATCATCTCTTGTAATAGGAGGATCTCTTGTAATATAATAATATTATTTTATTAATTTAATATTAATAAAATATTATTATTTTATATTATTTGATTACAGGAGATTCTGCATTTACAAGAGAAGATCGATTTCCTTGAACAAGCAGTTGGGATATTGCATGCTGTGTTGTGGGGAGCTTTACAATATCAGATCCACATGCTTCAACATTTTAACTATACAACTCAAAATTTCTTTTAACTTTTTACTTACTAGTATGAGTGAAGGAAATATAAGTGAGTTTTTTCTTATTTACAAAAAGATAATTTTTGTCAATTTAATTACTAATATAAGATTATCAAATTATAAAAATAATAGTGCATGATGTACATAGTGAAAGTTGAGTAATTGAATTTTCTTATAAATGTATACAAATATTAGGGTGTGTGTAATATTTCAAAAAGAAACTAGTCCTACCTTATTTGGAAGAGAACACGTTTAGATATTTATATGTTACCCATAATGGATTTGTATGAGCAAAGAATAAATGGCGGGCTCAAACACATCAGTTTAGCCAAGTGTTGCAAGTGTAGTAGTACAAGTTTTGAATAAATGTAAGACTTAATGTTAAATTCAAATTAGTTTATCTGCCATCGATAAGCGTTGACCGAAAAAATATAAAAAAAATAAATAAAAAAATGAATAAATATATATATATATATATATATATATATATATATATATATATATATATATATATATATATATATATATATATATATATATTGACTATTTTAAGATGTTCTTTCCCGTTAGAGTTGATAAATGTGAGTATGATAAAAAATGATACGAAAGATATGAGTTAACCAAGCGTGATTTTGAGAGTTAAAATTATAAAGAATGGTGATAATACATTATTATCACAAAAATATTATATTGAAATGCCTTTAAGAAGTCTAGTCATTGTGATGATAAATTTATGCATACTTCTTATGACACTAACACTAAATTCAAAAGAATAAAGACAATTATATTGTTCAATTTGAATATGCACGAATTATTAAGAGCTTATTGTACTTGACAAACTTTAGCTGACTTGACATAGTATATATAGTGCATAGATTAGATATATACACAAGCTAAGTTGTGATTATTTAGCTTGGTCAAACTAATGAGATATTTGAAAATTACCATTAATTATAATATCATGTATAATAGATTTTTGCTTATTACAAAGATGCAATGATGCTAATTAGATTTTTTATTCTTATAAAATTAAATTCTCTACTAATTATATATTTACTCTTAATAGCATTGAAGTTTTTAGCAAATATTTCATCAAGTATGAAACTAACATTAACTGCATTATGATTGTCGAGTTGTAATAGCCTACGAAACATAAGACTTTCAATAATAAAAATAAATAAATATGTTTGAAACATGATATGATTAGAGATGTCTACTGGAAATGAATTTGGCATTTGTTTTTAGCTAAACCTTTGGAAGGAAATTATTTTTTGGAATATCGATGGGAATGATATTTAAACTCATTTGAAATAAAATAGTAACCTAACTATTTTCATTGTAATTGGAGATTCCATGAAAAAAAAGGCCAATATAAGTAATAAGAAATCACTTCTTAAAGTTCATTATCCCAATTAATTCTTTAATCGCTTCTCATAGTGTAAGAAAGTGTTAGAATACATTGAAGGGATGGATGAGTAAAATGTTCTTAATGATTCTTATATCCTTGAATTCATTCACTATTACGCCCCACATGACCTAGATATATTTTTTATTTTTAAATATTATTTTTTATAATTTATTTTATTTTATTTTGAATAAATTATATTTATAAAAAATTTTAACATATTAATTATTTTCAAATTTTAATTATTTTTTGTTTCAAATCTTAATTTTGTTCCATTCTATTTTTTTTACTTCAACTCTTAATTCCAATTTAAAAAGTTGCTTTTTATTTTGCAAATAAAAAAAATGCAAAGCCAGCACACCTCAATTAAACCTGATTTGGTTTAGTCACTTAACAATTTATAATAGGCCAAGTCAAATCCTAAGTTTTGTTCAAACATCACCCTTGGACACCCTTATTATTAACAATAACAACAACAAATATTGTAGGGGTGTATTAAGACTTTTAAAATCACTAATTTGTAATTAAGAGTTTTGGGTCATAAATTACAAATTTCACCAATAACTCTATGCGTTTAATCATTTTTATTTGGCCAATTATTTGTTTAGTCTTATCCATTGAAGCATAGTTTATAAGTTTTTATAAAACTAGATTCAATGTATGTATATTCATGTATCTAACTCAATTTTTTTTTTCTTTTCTTTGTTACTAATTCTCTTGAAATATGTCGAGAATTGTTAAATATATATATTACCTCAAAAGGAAGTTAGTCTCACATTAATTAGAAGAGAGCACTTTTGGATATTTATATTTTACCGTGCAATAATGAGCTTGTAAAGAGTCACACATAATTAGAGGCTATCAATGTTTCCATTTTTAATGAGGATAATTAGGGGCTGGAAAGAGCCTGTATTTGTGTTGAGGCATATACTCTGTGTTGCATACATTCCTCATTAAGTGAATGGATCATTAGTTATCCAATCCAATCGAAGTTACAGGTGAGAAATCAAAAGTCCAATATGGTGTAAAACTGCTAAGGTATCATGAGAAATGAAAAGTTCATTGTGGTATAGGACTGCAAAAATGTTCAAATTGAACGAAGTAAAAGACCTGAACAAAGAACACCAATAGCAAATCGAATTTCAAGTATATAATTGTAAGCTAGCAGAACCAGAATTCAGAATATTTAGTATATCAGGGTGGTGTGCTGGGAAATGTCAAATTCAGAATAAACTAATGAGAAATGCATTTTATGAATGAAACAGGGCCATATAATAGAAGCGTTTGAAATGAAAACTTTAAATTGGTCATGAATCAGAGACGAAAAGGGAATCCCAAATGATGTCCATGTCTAAGGAAGGCATTCTACTTAACTGTATAGCTTCTTCATCTGATATCTCTTGGTGATTATTTCTGCTTCTCTCAACTGTGTCATCTCCAACCCGACTCTCCATCTCAAACTGCCAATCTTTTCTATCTGGCTTCTGGTTTTTACTATTCAATCTGGCATTCTCAACTGTGTGCTTATTCAATGACCCAGAAAGGGAATCACTGGGCATTCCTTGCGAAGAAACTCCTTGTGATATTGCTTGAAGCTTTGCCTCCAGAAGTGCTGCAGTTGTTCCACTTAAAGAATTGGCCTTAATATGATGCTTTAGATCTGGGAAGTTCAATTGAGCATATTCTCCACGTAGTATGTAAGCAGCAGTGTCATAAGCAATGGCTGCATCTTCAGCTGTATCAAATGTCCCTAGCCAAACCCTTGTTCTATTTCTTGGTAATCTAATCTCTGCGACCCATTTACCCCAGTGTCTTTGCCTCACCCCTTTGAACAGCTTGCCTCGTCCAGAATACTTCATAGGTTGAGTCTTGGTGGTGCTCAAGCAATAGTCATTGAAAGACTTGGATCGGAAGTTTTTAAGATTCTGGTTCATTTTGAGTGTACCTTTGCCTGCTTGGTTCCGAATTGGATGAAACTGGGACACAGAAAATGAAGGGTCTGAAGTTGCTGGCAGTAATTCACAGTTTTTGGGCTTGCCTTGTGACTGAGTGATCTTTGAGGATGTTGAAAATAACTTGGAGGGTTCCTGCAGAAACAATGTCAAATATGGAAATCTTGGTGTAGCAGTCGAAGAAGCTGGAGAAGCTGGCTTATCAGATGGGTGCGCTCTGGGTGATGCTGGAAGTGTTTCCAACAGATTCAGAGGAATGAACCTTTCTCTGTTTCCTGAGGTTGAAGCACTAGGATTATTACAAATGGAATTGAATTCAGAAAGGAACTGATATTTCTGTTGCACTTTGGTGATTTCCTCTTGACCAGTGAACCTTGGAGGAAGATGACAAATGAAAGTGGCACCAGGTAGCTCTTCTGTTGTTGATATGGAATCTGAAACTGATAGAAACCTTTCAGATGATGCTATTGATGAAACTGAATCCATCCCACTTGGTACATGAATGTGATGAGAAGAAGAAGCAGCGAGACTCTGTGATCCTCTCATAATTGGATCCTCCAAAATCTTTGATCCCATTGCCATTTCTTTAAAACAATTTGACAATTCCTTTTGCATGGAGATTTCCATATTGGTAAACTTGTTATCCATATGGATCCTTCAGTGAGTAAAATCACAACAGAGAAAAGATATATAGAAATGATGTAAATACAGGCACTAAGCTATATATATACGGCCTGCACACATCATTGTGACTGGTATCCTTTTTTCCCTCATTAGAATATTAAAGGAACCTACTTTGTCTTCACAAGGCAAAGTTAGCTCTCCATTCAGATCTAATTCTCTTGAAAGTAAAAGATTCCATTCCCCCTTGAATTCACGCTTGCATGCTATGTTCTACTTTTCCTCACAACCGATCAGAATGGGACAGCTCAGGCCTTGGAAAGATGTCTTATTGGGTTCAATTCAATGCATAGATGAACTCACATTCGTTCCATGACAGCAACTACAACAATGTCAGACTTCAGATTCATGTAATGTTAATCATGTTGGGTATTACTCTCCTTTCTCATCAATGGTCATGTGATTTCGTTCCACACCCACATGTTATATTCTCCTTTTTTCACTATGCTATTATACTTTAATGTCAAAAACCTGTTGACCAGTGACACATTATTTGTATACATACATAGGTAAAGAGCTGTGAATATACTAACTGCATTGTCTTTCTGAATTGTACTCACCAAATGAGGTAGGTAACTTCATGAGATGCATTTATTAGAGGTTCCTTAGCAGTGCAGCTAGCCAAGGTTAATTATCTATATTATCATGTACAATATTATTTAGTTTTTTTATGCAGGACGTGATTTAAATATTTCTTTGAGATAGTCTGATGAAGTCATGCCTACCTTTTGTAGGTCTAGTATTAAACAAATGGCTAAAAGCACATGACCACAGCACAGATAAGACCTATAGGACTTTTCTCTTACAGTTCAATGTCTTTTGAGATCAGCAAGGAGACACTTGCCTTAAAACACCTTATATAGTGGACTCAGCAATAAAAGTTAAAAAAAAAAAAAAAACACTTGTACAGGAAAAAAAGCCCTAATGAGTCTACAATTATTAGAATTGCAGCCCTAGGGGGATTCATTGCTCTAATTTTAAGTTATCTCCATTGTTAAAAGCCACTGGCATGACCATTCTAAGGAAGAGAACAGAGTTTTTGAGTACATGTGTGGGAGAGACAGATTCTCCATAGGCCTAATTATATTGCACTTTTTCACACTAGTTTATTCTTTTATGCTACTTTTTAATCAGGTCCTTCCAATACTGCAGCTGTTTTTTCAATTAGTTTATTGAGGGTGCACATGGTTCTGTCTGACTAAGTAACAATGTGACAAGAGGGCATGCTTCTGAATGTTCCTCATAACAAGGCTACTTCTCAATCTGTTTCTGAATGCACCTTTTCACACTTCATCTCTGCTCAAAACTGAGGATCAGAATTTTGCAGCTAGCCTAGCAGTTTGAAATCAAGACCTGCTCTTGCTGGCCTGCATCATCATTCATTGCTACCCTCATTGTGCCTCCTTGTGTCTCATCCTTATGTTTGACCACAAGTACCGATAGATCCTCGTTTTTAAATCGTTTGTAATCATCTGATTAACATTAAAGCAAAACTGCTTGGGATCCTCTCCGGTTTAGATCACACTTCACATAACTCTCAAAACTATATCAACCTTGGGTAGTGGAATCAAGTCTGTAATATTATGAATCTCATCATTGTTCTGTGGTGGGGTGGAGTGAGTGAGAATGGGATTATCCTCTGTGAAGGCTCAAGAGTTTTTCTAGTGTTAGGTTTTGGGAGCTCATTGGAGAACCGAATAACAAAATATTGATTTGTGGTTCACAAAACAAGTCATGTCTGTTGCAACTGCTCCTACCATTTGATTCAACAACTTCCCCTTATCTTTTGCCCTTTTCCACTATCTTTTCTTGTTGGATTCCTGAACCATTCATGCTAGAATATTCTAGAATTATTCTTGCCAAGCATTATGGTCTACTTTCTTCTCTATCAACAAACAACAGCACACAGATTGATAAAACTCATACTAACAATACCACAGCTAAATGAAAAGAAAGAAGATGAAGAGTTTCAAAACGAGAAAAGTAACCCATCTTTCAATTATTATAAAATTATCATGTTGTTCTCTCATTTGTTAAAATATTTAAAATAATTTTTTGTTTATTAAAAAATATTATATTTAACCATTTATTTTTTAAAAAAATATCAAATTTAGTTTCTTTTCCAAATTATAAATCCTAAGTTCAATGGATTAAATTGGTTATTTTTAAAAAAATGTGGGAGGTCAAGTGTCACATTTTTTAATAAATAAAAAATTATTTCAAATATTTCAATGAATAAATAATTAAAATAATAATTTTATAATAAGTGTGAAATCAAAAAATATTTTATTCATTAAAAAACAAAATGGAAGAAAAGCTAGATGCCTTGGTAAATTATTCCCTTTTATCTTTTCCATTTTTCTTTGACTATTAAAAGTGAGATTGTCATTTTTGGTCCTTAATGAAAAGAAAGAGGATAAAGAGTGTAAAAACAAGAAAAAAAAAATTTTTTTGGTTCTTCATTTATAATAAAATTGTCATTTTTTTGTGTTTTACTATTGAAATGTTTAAAAGTATTATACTTGTTCTTTCACTTTTCAAAAAGTTATTAAATTTAATCACTTTCTCAAATTCTAAATCTTAAATTCAATGAACTAAATTAATTATTTTTTTTAAAAATAAAAAATTAAATATGACATTTTTTAATAAGTGAATAACTATTTCAAACATTTTATTAAGTAAGAGATTAAAATAATAATTTTATAATCAATAAAAAACAAAAAAATATTTTATTCATTAAAAAATTTAATAGAAGAAAATCTTTGATAAAGATGCCTCGGTAAATGATTCCCTTTTATCTTTTCCTTTTCCTTTTCCATGCCTATTACCTCTTTTTATCTCAAAAGAACATTTGTTTGTCACCTAAGAAAAAGAATCTGACTGGCTCATATGATGCATGAACCTTCGCCTTCAAGTTATTAAGTGTCAATGACTTATTCATCAAAATATTCATAAACAATTTTGTAGTAATACGTTACACATTTTATTTTATAAATGATGAAATAGAATTTAATCAAAAAATTTATTAAATTGATCTTCTAATTTTTATACATTATAACAATTTAATATTTTACAAATTACTCGTGACAAATTAATTTTTAAAAAATCTTATATTATACAAATTTAGTCTCTCGTTAATTTAAATAAAAAAAAACTAATTTTATAAAATTAATTTTATATAAATTTAATTTTTTAAGAGACTAATTTATTACAGTTAATTTATGAAATTATTATTTATCACAAAATATAAAAGTGAATTTTTCTTGAATTCAATCATAAAATTTTTAATATCATATTATGGACGTATGAGATCCATCTTTTCATCTTCAAAGTCTTGATCAGACTTTAAATAACTTGATCATGGAACGCAACAAGCAATTGTTAATGTTAATTTTTTCCATTTTTGGTCCTAATTATTTTTTTATTTATTTTAGATTGATTTGAATGTACACGAAGCAAGACGTGGCGAAGCAGCATAAGCAATACAAAAAGAGAGTAAAATATATTATCCTCTTTTGTGAAAACCAAGTAATACTTGCTAATCTGCTCATATGTAACATCATCATCATCATCACCATATATGACTTTTTAAGTGCACAAATTCTTATCAAATACACATTTTGCTTAATTTTTGTATTAAAATCATTATCAATCTCATCACAGTTATCATCCCACGTTTTATTAATCAACAAAACCAACAATGTTGCTGAAATGTGGGCCCAGTTGTTGGATCCAGACATAATTAATAGTTGAAAAATATTAATGCCATAATCTTAAATTCTTAAAACCCTCGCAATTATTACAAGTCACAAACTGTAATATCATATATATAATTTCTTAAGTTCAGTCTCATTAAGTTATATAAAGGGACAAAAAATCACATTTTTTTATTAATGTAAGACCATTTAAAGAAATAAAAGAAAATAATAATTTAGTAAAAATTAGAGACTGAAATGGTATTTTTTAAATATAAAGCTTGAGAAAGTAAATAATTTTACCAGTAATATCACTCTGTATACTAAGTACTATTTAATATATATTGCCAAATGAGAAGTTAATAGTTGAAAGGAAAGTAACAAAAGGTCCACTAACTCAATATGGTAACCAATGATCTATAGTTTTGTAATTTTATATACTTTAGGGAGTTAATGAAAGAGTTTTTTAAATAAAAAAAAAAGCACAAAATGATATAATATTTTATGTTGAACTTGCACTAACTTGAACTCCTCCACTCCTTCTCTCTCTGTTTGATAACATAAAAATACTTAGAATTAGTGGCTGTAAATTGTTTAAACATTTAAATATGTTTAGGTGAGTCCAAATTCATTCCCTTCGCCATGTGAGTTTCTTAATTAAATTAGTTTAATTCTAATATGTCTCGCCCAAAGATAAAACCAAGGAGAATGAAGATAAGGTCTTGAACATATATGAACTGTATTAAATGTCTTTTTTTTAACCTTTTTTTATTTTCTAATTGTTTTAGTCATTTTTCTGTAAGCTAGAAAAGGTAAAATGTTAAATATGCCATTTTGCAAAGGTATGACAAATATTGTGATAAAATCTATGCAAAATTGATTAATAAATCATACATTTTAGCACGTGAGAGTTACGTGACTTCTTTAATTTAGAATTTTCAAGTCTAAACATCACAGAAAGATGAACAAGGGAGGGAGGGTTGGAGGCTGTGAAAAACATAAAAGGTAAGGTCAAGGATGTATAGTAGAGATTTTTTATCTTCTTCAACCATTTTTCATCAGTAAAAGAGATTTGGCAGCAGAGGGTTGCAGGGTTTGCTAAAATAAAAAGGCAATACACAAAAGGGAATGAAATTATGGATTTTGAGATCATATTTTGTTCCTTCTTCAGTTGTATTTGCATATAGTAAACTTTATTATAATTAAAAAGGCTCGTTTGTTCTAATAAATCTGACCTAAAAAAGTAAAGTTTAAACAAAAAGGTCAAATTTGTAAAATGGGCCGGGCTTGGGTTTTTTTAAAGTCTGACCCGAGCTCGAAAAATCTAAATAATTTTTTTTTTAATAAGTAAAAATTTATTATTTAAAAAAAATTTAATGTAACGTAACATTTTAATAAAGAAATTAAAATTAATACCTCTTATTTAAAGGATATATATTAATACAATAACTTATTTATATTTACAATTTTTCTATATATAATCTTACTTGCAATAATAACAATTATCTATATTATTTATCTCAAGGGTTAAGTAATAAATTAATTTGACTATTATTTAAAAAGTTCAATTGGCCAATAGGGGCAACTTGAAAAATATGGATAAAAGCTCGATTAAAAATATGGGTTCAAGGCTTTTGTAACCCAATTTTTAAAAGTTCGACCTGATGATCAGATCTAGCCTATAAATAGTTTTAAGAGCATGTTAATTTTAAGTGTCATATTTGGTGCACTAATAATTTTGAGAGCACTTAATTATATTGTAAGGATATGATTGTAATAATATCAACCTAACAAATAGTAATATTACAATTATGTCCAGATATTAGAACTCAGTGTACTAGTGTATCAAAATTGTAATTGTACAAAAAATTTTACCTAATTTTTATTTTCATGAACTATGCTTTAGTTAGCTAGAATTGTTATTTAAGCTTGAAAATTGCACAATATTTTTAGTTGTTAGACATAATATTAAGTGAAATGCATTAGTATTTAATCAAGTTTATTATGAATGATTGTGCTATTTGTTGATTGACCACCAATAAATAATATTTTAGCTTTAATTAGTTTTGAAAAGTTTGATTTAGTTAGTTTAGTGTGGGTTCTTAAAGTGGTTTGATGATTTATAACTATATAAGAATATATATATATATATATATATATATATATATATATATATTGTCTCACATAATTCATTCAATTTTGAACTTCAATTTAGCTTCTATAAATTGGGTTATCATAAAAAATATATTGAATTGCAATTTAGGAAAGTAAGCATAGCAATTTTGTAAGAAATCTATACAACATAATTATTTAGGGTTAACATAATGCATTTTGTTGTGACAATAGTAAGCAAAGTGAAATTAAAAAAATAAAATAACAATCCTAATGCTTATATTAATTGGCAGTAACTAGTATGTTATTACCTTTTCTTTTGTTGTTGAATTAATTAATTATGTTTGATTAGTCTGGTTGTGTAGTTGAAACTCTCATAAAAAAAATGATATTATTACTCATTTTTTATTTATTTTAATCAAGTTAACTTTACATTAATTTTAATATTTCTTATTGCGATAGGCACACTTAAATAACATATTTTGCAAATCCAACATTTCCTCGTTATTATAAGTTAATTTTTTAATTAATTATTATCTCCAACATTATGTTATTTGAACGTGATCCTGATTTTTGTTCGTTAAAAATGGCATAATTTGGAGCTTTGTAGTTCGATGGTGTGAATTCATTCAATTTCTCTTTGCTTTTTTTGCTTGGCCACCAAGTTCATTTAATTTCATACTTTATATGGATGAGCAAAACCTTTAATACGAATCCATCCATTTGGGCTTGAATTTGATCACCAATTTAGGGTTAATTAAACCCAATTGAACTTTTTTTATTGGTAATTACAAAGTTAAAGAAGATATGAGAAAATTAAATCCAATACAATTGATACAAAAAAAAAATACAATATTTCATACTACTATAACTAATTCTAAAAAAGGAAAAAAAGAAAAAGAGAGAGTAATTTTCTACTTTTAATCCCTAAGATGGAGTATTTTTTTAATTTAGTCCTTTGTAAAGTTGTTTTTTCAATTTAATTACTCTCAAACAAAGTATTTCATAATTTAGTATTTTTATAAAATTTTCTTATTGATTTAATTTTTTACATATTGATATTTTTTTTGTCACAAATAAAATATTGATCCATAATGTTTTTGATATTTTAAAATTAATATATTTTTCAAAAACATTTTCACAACAATTTTACTTATTAAATATTAAATTAAGAGAAACTTTGAGGGATTAAATTATAAAAATCTTATTCATATAAGACAAGCTTAAAAAAATAATTTTGTAATGAATTAAATTAAAAAGATATAAACGACTAAAATAGAATTTAGTAGAGGTAAGTAATGCTGAATTAAAAGTTTGGTTAAGTTGAAGGTTGAAGCCCAGCCCAGCCCGTATCTGTTAAAGAATGCAATCGTAAATGAAGTTTCAGAAGGCGTCACTAACTGTAAAACGAAAAAATTTGTATACAATATTTTATATTTTTATAATATTATTCTTTGATTAAAATATGATAAATATATAATTTATTAATTATATCACGGTATGTATATAATTATTGTGGAACTATTTTAAGTTTGATATTTGAAAGACTTAAAAATTTGTTTATATATTTAAATACAGATTTGTTTTATAAATAATTTTGTTTAGTTTGATATTTAATTTTTTTTAAATTACTTTTGTGATTCAAAACTTGTTTTGTACGTAAGTGAAAGAAAACTTGCTTTTGTATTGAATAATTGTGTATTGACGACAGTACTCATTTTTTACATAAAAATTTTTAAATATAAATTAGGTAAAATCTTTAGTATATTATAATTTTAAATGTATTAGTACATTTAATTATAATATAAAAATATAATTATAATATTATTATTTTTAAATTAATATTATTATAATTATATCATTACATTATAATTAAATGTATTGATACACTCAAAATTATAAATGTACCAAAGACAACACTTATAAATTATAATATTGTAAATTTATATTTGACTAAAATTAAGTTTAAAAATAAATGGATCTAAAATCATTTTTTTCAGATCCTAATTTAAATATATACTAAATGATTATATTGTTTTTAAATTATATTTTATATTATCAAATTAATCATACTCTAAAAGAAATTATTTCTTTTTAAATTTGAATAATGCACATCTCCAGAGTTGAGTGATCAGTCTAATCACTGAGGACTGTCACCTCTGAACCCATTTGGGAGTACACTTTTCCCAGCTTCACGGGTCACTAAATGTTGGTGAAAATTATATATCTTTTTTTTCTAAAAAAAAAAACTCAAGAAAATTATATTTTCTCTTCTCTGTATAATTCTTACACGACTTTTTTATTCTGAGCCATTTTTTTTAAATATTCAATGCTTGAAAATCGTGAGCGTCAAAATAATTCACTCATTTTTTTTTTCATTTGTTTTATAAATTTAGTAAGGTTACGGCTTACTTGTCGGTTGTGTGTTCAAAAAAAAAAATTCTTTTAATTTAATTTGATATTTTTATTATTATAATATATATATATATATTAAAATAATGTACATAAAAATATAAAAATTAAATAATTACTATTAGTTAAATATCTTAATACTTTTAATTATACTTATTGAATATATTTCAGAATAATAAAAATTTGAATCATGAATTCAAAAATCTAAAATTTTTTGTAAGTTTCATTATTTAAATTAATATTTATAGAAGATATTTTTGATGTGGGAAAATAATAATAAAATAATATTTAAATTTCATAACATATAGTAAGATGAAACAAGTTAATTAAGAAATTAAATTATATTTGATGAATATATAATGAAAATATAATATTCATTTTGTAATTATGATTTTAAAATTGGAAATAAAAGAAAAAATTAAAATTGGAAGAAAAATCAATAAAATGCATGGTTTGTTATAAAACTAATGAAAAGATATAAGGGAGTAGTAGAGAGACTGAGAGGAGAAATAAAATGAACATTCTCACCATTTTGTTAATGCATTAAGAAAAGCTTATTTTCCCATCTTTTATAAATTTTTTTTTTTTTCAAAACTTACTGTTGAATTATTGTTATTAGTTCTTATCATAAAGAACATCTTTGTAAATGGTTATTTTTTATATTTAAAAAAAACTAAAATAAAGCTTATTTTATATAGTCTTTTCATAAAATAAACTTCTTATGAAATTATTTATCTTTTAATTAAATAAATTAAATTTGATCATGTTATTATGATTTCAAAATCTTATCCTTGCATTTTATTTCTTTTTCTCCCCATTTTAATATTCTCTTTTATTTCCAATTTTAAATATATAATTTAAAAAAATTATTTCCATTATATAGCTATCCAAGCTTCTTTTCCATATTTTTTCACTATTAAAATGACAATTGTATACTTTGAATAATATTTTCAAAATAAAACTAGAAAATGGAGCTCGAAAATAATTTTGAAAAGCATTATTTTATGCGCCCTGCCTCAAATTTTTGACAAATTGCAAACCTAATTGTCTTGAAAAGGAGGGAGGTCTAATAATACCCAAAACCCACTTACGAAAAGAGAAAGAAAAAGAAAAAAAAAACAAGAAGTCAATTCTTGTCTAAATAGCCACCCTTCACCCATAATACCTTCAATGTCAGCCAATCTCCATGCTTTGTACCCACTGGGTTGATTATTGACACGATCAATTTGGTGAATTTGATTTAATCTAGTCATATTAGATTAGATTATAATCAAGTTAAATAAAAAAAATTATAAATTTTATCAAGTTAAATTAAGTTGGGTCGGGTCTTGTGGTGATATAAAATTAGACTCGACTTAATATTTAATTTAAAATTTTTTATAAAAATTTGTATAATATATTTTAATTTGATTTAAAAATAAATTTTAAAATATCAATTCTTTTTAATTTTTAATTATTTTTTATTTTAAATCTTAAATTTTTTTTAATTCTATTTTATTTTCTTTCAATTTTTTTAATTTTTTGTTTTAAAAAAAATTATTTTTACAAAATAATTTATATTAAATAAATGACCAAACCCAATCACTAACCGAATTTATTCAAGCTAAGTATAAAATCAAAAAAAATAACTCAATATAAAATTAGGTCAAATTTCAAGTTGATTAAAAAAATCTAGCCCCACCCGACACTTGCTTACCTTTAGCATCCAGAGTCATGAGAAGAAAAACCAAATAAGAGAAATGAAAACGGATTCGTAATCATATCCTGCTAGAAGTGAACAAAAATGAAATTTGAAAAAAAAAAAATTAAAGGAAAGGGTCAGTCAAACTGATGCAGATTTTACCAAGAAAGCCCATAAGCTGCATTCCACTGGGAAAACCGTCACAAATTGACTCTAGTATTATCAATTGAAAATGTTCTGTTCTTATTAAAAAAATTGCATGATATAAAATATTTGAATATAAATATTTATTTTCACTCTAAATAAATAGTTAATTTTTAAAATATTGAAAAATACCAATCAAATAAAATTTATTTTATAGTCTTTTTATAAAATATGCTGCTAAAATAAAATACATGTGGTTATGTATCCTTGCATTTTATTATTTATCTTTTAATTTTTTCTTTTATTTTCAATAATTATATAAGCATAAAATGAATATTTTGTATTATGTACTCATCAAATATAATTTTATTTCTTAATTAATTTTTTTATCTCATTATATGTTATGACATTCAAATATTATTTTATTATTATTTTTCCACTTCTCAAATATTTTCTCAAAATTTAAATAATAAAAAGTAAGATAATACTTAAAATTTTGAAAGATAAATTTTTCTTTCTCTAAATTAATATTAATAAATAATTAATATATTCGATAATTATAATTAGAGATTAAAATCTTTAATTTACATTTATCACATATTATTATATTTCTTTTGTATTTATTATTATTTAAATATATAATTAATTTTAAAAAAATTTATATGCAACATGCACCGCTGCTTATATAATTTAAGGGGACACACTGTCCTCTTTATTCAACAAGTGGACATGATCCCTTAGATTTTCTTCCTTTGAGTCGCGGATGTGTCAGCATGCGACTAAATGAAAATTAAAATGTAAAAAAATTATTACAGATTATCAGAGTCTTCAACATTAAAATAATTTTAAAAGTATAAAACAAATATAAAAAAATAGTTCTGATAGCCCAGAAACTATGTTATTATAAATGGTTAAAAATTGTAAACAGTAAAAAAGCCATTCTTACTCATTGCAGAAAAATCTCTGTCATTCTTTCTAGTAATAATTAATATACACAAGCAATTATAGTATATTTATTCTATTTGTAAATAATACTGAAAGTAAGTATAGAAAATAGTTAATATATAGGCAAGTAATATTCATTTTGAATTGGAGCAAATTATAAAATATAAAGTATTATCGGTCATGTCGAATTAATGGACTTAAAAATATTAAATATATACCCAAACACTATTTTCAAATAATAAAAAATTTCTTTAAATAAACATTGGTGTTAATGAAAACTGTTACTTGATGATATGGTAATTAAATAATTGTTGATAAATGAAATATTTCGAAAATAAAATATTAGTTACAAATCCTACTCTAAGGATTACAGGAGCAGGAAAGTGTTTACATGCAAATGGATTACTTTATGATGAAGATGAAGGTGTGACATTTGAGCGCCCTATAATTAATTAAAGATGTGAGAGTTAATTATAAGCTTATATATATATTATTAAAACTTAACGTCTACTTAAAAGACTGTAATATTCTTTATAGAAGAAACCAACGTCAGTGTCCCCTTAATTATGTGTTTGCCAATTAAAATATTGCTAAAAATTATAAAATATGTTCAACTTTAAATAAAATAAATGCAATTTAAGATATAAAATAGTTAATAAAACAACCACAATTGCAATTAGAGAACTAAAATAATTCATAAAAAAATATAATATTATTTTAAATGAGTAAAGTACAAAATTAGTGTTCTATTTTTGTGTTTTGTGACAGTTTAATCTATCACAAGTTAATTATAACAAATTAATTTTTCTTAATTTGAAATTTATACAAAATTTGCCTTCTAATTTGGATTAATAGGGATTAGTTTTTCATAAAATAAAATTTTTAAGAGATTAATTTATCACAATTAATTTATAAGGGACTAAATTGTCACAAAGTGTAAAAGTAAGAGATTAATTTAATATTTTTCTCTAATTAAAAGTAATTAGTTGTTAAAAAATAGATAAAATTCTTGTGTCACTATAAAATTGGTTCTAGTAGTACAATTATTACATGATATATGATAAGGAAAATACGTGGCAGTGACATGTCATATTATGCTAATTTTATACAAACTTAAAATAACTTGTTGTATTTATATTTTAACTCTATTATTTTTAAATTTTATTGATGAACCCAAAATTATTTTTAAATTTTTAATTTCCTTCCTCTACTTTTTATTTTTAATAACTCACACAAAAATATTAATTTATAACTTTGTTAACTCACCCATATACTTCATTTATTTTTTCAATAAATCCATGACTTCCTAATTTTATTCTTATTTTCAATCAAGTTACTAAAAATAAAAAGTAGGGAGTAAATTAAAATTTGTTCTAATAAAATTTGTTCTAAAATTGTGGATTCATGAATAAAATCTAAAAATATTGAGGTCAAAATATAAATATAACAAATTATTTTAAGTTGATTTACAAACATATTTTGACATGTTATTTTCTTATGTATTTTTTTAAATGTACCCTGATTGTACCGATATAATTAATTTTATAATTGTATTAAACATGATATTTAAAAAATATTATTTTGTTATTTTATTTTTAATTAAATATTCATTTAGTTTTATAATAAATTTAGAGTATCAAAATAATTTTAAAAAGATTAATATTGATTAAAAGTAATCATTCACTTTATCATAATTTTTAAAAAAATTAATTTTAATTAATATTAAAATTTTAAAAAATTATTTTAGTATTACAAATTTATAAATGATTAAATTATTATTGAAAAAAGTAAAGAATATTTACAGTAATTAGTCTTCACTCTGTTCAAGTTAAAACACCCATACTTCTGCAACATGCACGCTCAACAAAGCTTCGATTTCCAAGGCGCGTCTCTCTGTCTCCTTCTTCTCCTCTCTCACTGAGCATTGCTCAAAATCAAAAATAAAATAAAAAATCTCGCTTCTCCTTCATATATATTTAGAAATTACAAGATTTGAGTCTTACCGAAGTAAATCCACTATGGTGCTCTCCACGAAATGATGCTCTGTGGTGCGAAATTGTAACGAAGGGACCTCCATATAAGCTATCTACAACAGGTCGTCAGCTTCACTATCATCACTTTTAACATTTTCGGTATTCTTTTCTTCACCCAAGGAAAAAACCCTAACTGGCTCGTTTTTGAATTTTGATCAACATGGTTTTCATTTCACTTCCTTCATCAATGCGTGGAAAGCCATTGCCCATAGGACTATTGTATTGTTTTGGAGATGTGCTAAACTCAATCTCGAAATCTTGGAATTAGTAATTTGATTTGCCCTTCGTGAAATCGCCCAAACAGACGAGAGAGAAGCGAACAGCATTAAAAACCTTGTTCGTCCTCACCTCGCTGCTATATTTTGGCCTGGGTGAAGCATTGTGGAGCCAAAAATTTGCAGTGGTCCAAAAATACTGTTATCAAAGTTTCACTTTCTGGTTTAAGGTTAGTAAATTCAAAATAATGTAATTCTAATTATGTATAGAAAGCACACATTTATCAGTTTTGTGAAATTATTGACTGAAACCTCCTTTGTAATTTCTCAGTTGTTTTGTTAATCATAATTTATTTCATTTCCTTTCTGTACTGTTGTAAAGTTGTTATTGTAGTATGGTAATGAACTTTCATTTTGTTTGTTAAAAGTTAGTTATGGACGTGATGTCGCTGTTAAAGAAAAATTGCTTAACATGTTATTGTTTAGAAAAAAGAAAGGAATGAAAAGTATAATTAATGGCTAGCATATTTAATTGTTGATGTTGAAAATGTAGAATATTGTGTATACATATAAGTGGTATATTATATTTGCTGTGTATAATGCGGTACAAAATAATATTGTTTGGTATTAAATTATTGCAGTATTAATGTGACCATCGTTAGGTTACAGGTATAAAATATAGTTTTAATTTATTGATTAGCAGCTTTAATGTGGCATTTTATGTTTTTATTGAACATTTGTCTAATATATTTTCTTATAATCCTGATAGGTGGAACAACGTCAACCAAATTTCCCATCCAACCAGTAGAGCTTTACGCCAATATGGGATATTATTGGATCAGATGAAGAATAATGAAGTTTGTTGCCTTAAATTGTCGTATTTAAAGTAAACAAAGTGGAAGAGTTATGTCTTATTATAAATTATTGTTTGTAGATTATTTGGCGCCCATATGATGTAGAGAATGTATTCCAAATGACTTGAGATTATTGCATGTGATCGCTAGACATCTGGATTGAATCTGTCCCCCTTATTTGTTTCAATATTATTGAGTGGAATCATCCTAATCAGGTGCTTCGCCTGTTTGGTAGGCAACAACCAATTCTCCATGAACCAGTAAATTTGGGGCGCTTGCCATACCATGCAACTTAGAGGAAAGATATCAAAAGATTGGCGGCACGAGCATAAAGCGTTCATCAATATGTTGAACTAGTGGCCCAAAGCTTTAGCTGAAACAGATACGTTTGCAGAACCAATGGATCGTTCTTCGGAGACATGAGATAGAATCGGAGAATTGGAGATGTGCTTAAGGATGGATCCATTTTACAAGTGGTTCCAAAGGGAAGGCCAGGAACTCAGGGCTACTTGTCAAGTCGAGCTCCCATTGTAGATGACAACGATGAATATCATAATAGCACCGACATATCTGCTTCGTTTAAAGTTGAATATGGCAATCATTTTGCACTGCATAGTGGATCATTGCGTGACCAACAAGAGGTGTTCGTAACATCAAATTGGTCAAGTCGTCCAATTCAATCCTCTTATTGGGATTTGAATTATATACCAACTAATAATGTAATCAACCCACGACATGAAGAACAACAATAGTTGGTACGTTAGCAATGAGAGCAAGCGATCTCTTGTAGAATTTAGAGTCATTATTTTGACCAATAACTTTATTATTGAGTTATGTTTGTAAAATTTTGTATATTCTAATTCAAGTTTAATACTTGATACCTAATTAATTTAGAAGAAATTTCTGATAGTAAATTGGATCACTCAAAAATGGTTTTACTTGATAAAAATGTGTCATATTGCATCTTTTAGGCTACGCATTTTCCTTTATCATTTACCAATATTCGTCCCAATTAAACATAGCTTAATTACAAGGACATCATTTTCAAACTTTATTTATTCATTCGTACTACATTCACCATTTCACGAGCCAGAGTTACAGTCACTTCTTTTAGTCAATTCTTCCTATTTTGAGGACTTTATATATATATATATATCTATCTATCTCTCACTATGAGTTTCTTACCCTACAATTCTTCCTAATCTCTCCATCAGTCCCAAATTTTGGGTTTATATTAGCCATTCTGATCATGGAATTCACAAAGTCTTGAAAGAAAAGTGCACTGTTGTTGCTGTAAGTTTGAACCAAAGGTTTAGTGGTTGAATTGGCTTCATCACTCGAGAATAGAATCTGATCAGAACTGAGGAGGCCCTTTCCATTAAGCAAGTTCTTGAAGTAATGGTTGTCAAATAGATCCTCAGAGTTTCTGTCAAGAACACTGGTTGTGTTTCCATCTCCATTTTG
Organism: Delonix regia; assembly: GCA_037074485.1. NCBI lineage: Eukaryota > Viridiplantae > Streptophyta > Magnoliopsida > Fabales > Fabaceae > Delonix > Delonix regia. The sequence continues at coordinate 31,121,985 of CM073451.1, forward strand.
TGGACACAAATTTTGAAGATCTGTGAGCATTTCTGTATCCAGAGTACTATCTGGTGCACCTGTTCCAGAGAAGTTGAACAACCTGTTGCTAAACAAAGCACATCTTGCCCTGCCAATGGTATGAACACCTATATGCAAATTTAGGATATAGATTAGCTACATATTCTTTTTTGGGGACAAAACTTAAAAGCATAAATTTTAGGTACCTGCTATCGATGAAAAGAAAGATACAAGAATTTTTTATACTTCAGTATTATATGATTGGGTTTTTTTTAATAAAACGGAAAATCCACATGTTCTGTTTTTATTGAAGAACCTAACAAATCCTTAAGAAACTTTACTGAGGTTTTACTTTTCTTTTAGCCATATATGAGGTGCATGACTTGAGGAGTGGAGAAAGAAAATGACACATGAATTTTTTTTTTTTATAACTCAGTATTCTATGATTGGTTTTTCTTTTATAAAAATAAAATTCACATGTTCTATTTTTTATTGAAGAACCTAGCAAATCCTTAAGAAACTTTACTTAGGTTTTATCCTTCTTTTAATTATATGAGAGGTGCATGACTTAAGGAAGGGAGAAAGATACTGACACATGAATGTTTTTTTGTAGCTCAGTATTATATGATTGGGTTTTCTAATTCAGATTGTAACAACTGCACCGACTCAGATCATCTTTACAATTGAACTTTATGTCATATTAGTTATCAGTTTATTGGTATAAATCTTAAATTGAAGATATAGATTAGATTAGCTACACATTCAATTGGAGCTGGTAGAAGCAATGAAGCAAATATTTGATACATGCCTTAAACCTGATATTTTACAGAGTGTGCTAAAAGACTGAAGTTCATTATTCGTACATACCTGATAAAGCAACAACGTCGGACATATTGAGGCCTACATTGGTGAACTTGGAAACAATAGTATCCAGTGATTCAAAGGGAGAAGGAAGAGCCAGATTTGCTAGTGTCCCGTTTGAGATGGATCCATCTCTCCGTCCTAGAAGAACTTTCCAGAAAGGACCACCACTCTACAAAACAGCAATTATGGACAATATTATGACCCATATTTGAGGCATAAAAAACGAAAAAAAAGTAAGTAAATGGCACTTCAAGCTTTTAGTTTCAGAAGTTTCAATTGTATGAGCATTTCCATGAACTTAGATATGTTGTTTATATGGTAATATCATTGCGACCATGCAGTAATTATTGAATATATCTAAATAATTCATCATAATTAAACATTTCGTCATAAGTAGAAAAGTGGGATGTGAAAGAATTACAAGGACAACAGAATCTCTGGCAGCAATGGCTAATATATCAGCGCAGGAGACAGTGCCATTGCATGCACTCTCCACTGAAGTTTTGATTGTATCTATAACATCAAATCCCCTCAGAGAGTTCACGTTTGGAAGAGCAGACTTTTCACCATCAGCACCTCCATCTAGTAGTACTGATGCATCACAGCCCTAAAAGTTGAACATAAGTGTCATGAAAAAGGTGAAACTAGACATAAAAATATGACTAGACAGTGAAACGTAATAATAAGCAAAAATAAAATAAATAAATGAAGTATTCATATAATCAATTTTGTCACTTAAACTTACGTTCACAAAACAATCATGGAAGTGAAGGCGAATCAGAGATGCACCCATTCGCATCTCATTCGCGAGAGCATTTCTCACCTCTCTTCTTACTATTTTCAAAAGGTCAGGACAAGATGACTTGTAAAAATCTGTTGTGAGCTGGGACTTCACAGCTAAACACAACATGAACAAAGTGATAAGCCAGAAATAACCATTAGAGCTACTTGTCCTCTTCATTGTCACTTTGGTGGGTTATAACACAAGCAAATATGCAATGGAGGCAACGATGCATGGGAAAAACCCGATGGCTTAATTTATAGCCAAAGTCACTAGAGATATAACAATTATATATCCCATTATAACACGAATTGGTTTTATCTTTTCTCTGCTTAGTGCTGGCGGCCGCAAGTTTGACTGAACTCAGCAAGTTTTTTATCCATAAATGTAGAAGGCTGCATATTTCGGTATTACGGATTTCATATTTGTATGTGGTAGTGCGATGCCTTTGTAATACCAAACACTGTGTAATGCACGTTTAATTTTTAAGTTCATGAATGATGACACACTCAGAAGCACTATTGCTAATAGAAAATTAGGAGTGTGCATATATATATATATATCCAATTAGATACCACTTGGGCAAGATGTTCAATTTGTGCACGCATTTATGAGCTAGATCATTTTATGATTGTTAATTAACGAGCATTTGCTTAATATATCATATTGATGCATAGTGCTTCTTCCTCTGGAGATAACGGTATCAAACATTATTATATCAGAGTCCAATCCTTCTGATAGGTTTACAATGGATGACGATCAAATTCATACCTCAACTTAACTGTGCAAGTGTAAAGCATTGTGCTGTATACTTGTCTTTATTCATCTATATTATTGTCTTAACTCTTCTCGTGTTGGCCATTCCCTCCCCATATGGCAGACCCACTTTCAGAAGGAGAAGATTACTTTTCTACAACTGGCACTTTCAGCAAAGCGAGTTAAAAGCTTCAAGGCATATGGGCAATCCAATTTGGGACGACATATAGGGTAAGATATTAATTCAAAAGTTTCTGAACTTGAGATGTATGAGTTATTCTCCAGAAAAATAAATATTAAATCCATTAATTCAAGCATTAGATTCATGAAACCAGGGTCGCTACACAAAGTTAACAGCGAAGTTAGAAAAGAAATCCAACCTTCCGCAATCCAAACGGTTTTATAGCATTAAAACTCCACAATTGAACCTTCCATGTAATATATTGACCTGAACGGGTGAGCAGTCGTCATAAATACAAAAATGGTCTCAGATCTTAATTGACGAATTTGCAATGCGTCAGGAAAAGAGTTTTCCTTCAAGTATCAAATGTATGTTTTGGAATATACCGTTGGGATAAAAATGATTGCAATACTCAGTTAACCATTTAATTTAATATGCAGTTGATCCATCTACACGTATATGCACGAAAAGATATTTCTTGTACCCTCGGCTAATTCTGATCTTCTCATCACTATATCTGCAATAGAAAAGTCAAGAATGAACATATGCTTTCTTCTTTCACAGAGATAAAGAAAGAAAAGAACCATTAAAGCATACAAAATATACTACTTTAAAAGCAAGTTAAATATATAGAATGGCAGGTTTATGAAAGACAGATATGAAATCAAGGATATGTCATCTTACAAAAGCTCCAGGACGAACTTGTTTTCCATTTCTACGGGATATCCAAATGGACCACCAATTATAGCTGCATCATCCATTGTAACGTCATACATTTTGGAGCCAGACGTGCTGCCAATTTTGCACGAACATGATGTAAGAACATTATACATTCAGAAATACATTAAAAGAACAGATCAAGTTGTTCATTTTTTAACCTAATGGATGAATTGATATCTAAACAAATGATTTATATGATGGACAACTTTGTTTTTATTTTAGGGTGTAGGTACAATTCACTTAAATTCTTCTTTTCCAAAACAGCAAAAAATCAGCAGCTACATCTAGCAAATTCTACCATAAGGGCTCATATCCACGGTAATTTATAATCTCTTGGACAACACCTGCCTGCTTAAGTTCTTTTATGTTGGATTTTCTACAGCTTGTTTCATATATGCGTATGTTTCCTATAGTATAAAGGCAAATGACACTCTTATTTCATTTGCAGGATCCTTTCCATTGATGAACTTTGTCATCTGATTTCCCCCTTAAGTTTTTTCCTTTCTGTCCAACAAGTACTACCCTAGAATTACTTTCCCTACCTACTTGATAAATGATAACACACAAACATATGCTGTGCAAGTTTCCTGAACTTAATTGTTTCACAATGAACAAAATTACTATGTAGATCTGATCTCTTTCCTTCTTTAATCACGGCTTCCATTGTGGTTCCTTGACACTAAGCCAAAAGATCAGCATGGAACTGTAGCTACAGGTTCTTGAAGATAAGCCAATCAATTCTGATAAAGAATCTGAATTCACTATGAAGTACCCAAAGTGAGCGCATCAACATCATCTGATAAGATCAAAGTATGAATTTTCGACCAGATAGCTTTACTGCAAAATTTGCAGCATTAGAAAATATCCGCCTACATTTCTGTACAAGTCAGTAACAACTGCATATTGTAAAAAGTTTTGTCCTCTCACACCTCTTTCAGCATAAATCATCTTATTTGAAAGTGCCTTCGAGGAGCCATCTAGTAACCCGGAAATCTTTTCCTTTTTCTTTAATCACTTCTCTTTTGTTGTAAGATAAATCTTTCCAAATTCTTTCACACTCTCTAGTTTTGTCAAGCTTCAGCTGCTATTTGCAGGCGTTTTAAAACTCCATTTCTTCCCCTGAATCTACATCATGCATCTTTTTCACCAAAACAATGTCCTCTTTCACATGAATTTGGCATGAACGTTTTATCAATGCTCATAGCAGCTCCATTTCAAAGCCTCAATGCTTCTGCTCCTTAAGCTACCTCCTCCTTTCATTCCATTTATATGATTCCAAGAAGACGGTCCTCTTATTCTCTTCATGTCAGCACCATGTGATAGTAACTTTGGATTTCTTTTCTCAGCTTCTTTGCAATAGGTTCAAAAACAGATTTTAACTCAACTTTTAGGCAGCAGTCAACCAGCATCAGACAAAAATCTATAAATAGCATTCCTTTGTGTTGCTCTTTCAATTAAGTTGAAGAAATCTTGTTACCTTGACAGACAACAGTTTGATACCAAGCTATTCAACCAATAAGCCACTTTTCAGAGGGTCAAAACATAGTAACATACCCTGATTATAAAGTGCTTAATTCAACAGTAAAGATGAGGCATTTCCCATCGTTCACTTCCTGTTCTAAGGTAAAAGTAGCCAATTCATTGGCATCATACAAGAGAAGACATCAGCAAATAGGCATACAGCTGATTCTTTTCTTTGCAGCTAAACTAAAACTTGAAGCCAAAAATTTTCAGTAACAACTTTAGTTATCCAGAACTACTAGAAAAAAAGAAGACAGAAAATTTGGTTGCTACAACAAAAAGGGCCATGAAAACCCTATTTAATGCTATAGGAAATTTAGTTGCTATTTAGAAGATAGCCTATTCAATAAAGCCCAGAGGGAACTTCAATTGGACCAACAGCTCTTCAAGTAAAGAAGAAAATATTATTCAGTTGACTAATGACTACTATTATAGTCAGAATGCTGACATAAACCCCAACATTTTTGTTCAAGGTGGTCGACTCTAATTTCTCCATAAGATTAGTCAAGTATTCAGGTGAGCCTTTAACAGTGGAAACTTACTCATAATTTCCATTCATGGAGAAGTTGAACCCAGGCAAGATGTTTACCAGAAACTTTATCCGTCCATTCTTCCGGATAATCTGACAGTCATAGTAATGTACAGATTGAATAAGTGAGGCAGAACCTATGGTGGTCAGAGGAAAGTAATTATATAAGGAGATACACCTGATTACCTGCTTCCCCATAAGACCATTGGCCGCATTCTCTATCCAGCTATCTGTCTCGGTCTGTAGTGGAAAAGGTGTTGTTAATTTTTATCAGTTAAAATGTAATGAGAACTTGAAAGAAATATTTATATTTCAATAAACTTCAAACATATTAAACCATTAACAACGGTTGAAGCCATAGGATCTTCTACAAAGATATTTGGAGGACTACAATATAAAGACCCTCTCAAGAAAGAAGAGTGAAAACGTTGGGAGGGAAGTAAGGGAGAATGCAGATGTTTTCACTGAAAGCGCTCAAATGGTTTCTATTTTATACCATAAATTGACCCTCAACTTCTATTTTCACTAGGACTCTGATTATATAAATATCACTTACACTTACGAGACTCTCCTAAATACCTAATGCACTCTTATTCACCTTAGGAGGCCCAAATATACACAGAAATGCAAAAACTTAAGCTATAAGTTCTGAGTCCATCACCAACGTATCTTCAATGTACCCACTCAATGTTGATAAGAGCCCATTTGGCACACTGTATAAGGCTAGACTCTATAAGCTTATATAACGTGATTCACTTTTATCATGCGTTTGGTGCACACATTGGATTATATAAACTTATACGGTCAACCACAATCAACCACACTTAATGCGGTCCAATACTGTATTACTAATCTAGCCTTTCTTGATTTGATTAGATTTGATTATATTATAATAGATTAAAAATATTTAAATTTATACTTTACTCTAACTCCTCACATAAAAATATTTTTCAATTTAGTCCTTTATAAATAAGATATTTTTCAATTTAATTGCTTATTGTATTTCAATTTAGTCTTTCACATAATTGTATTTTCAATTTAGTTCTTTAAAGATTTACATTTCTATATTTGATTTTTCACAGATAAAATTGTTATTAATAATATCTTAAAAAATAAGTTAATTTAAAAAATATAAACTCATAAGTTTTTTTTATCAATTTGGTCCCTCACATATAAAATAATTTTCAGTTTTATCTCTCATTAGAATTGTCTTCTCAATTTAGTCCCTCACATATGTACATTTATCTATTTGATCCCTTACAAATAAAAGTGTTATCAATAATATCTTCAAAAAAATAAGTTGATTTGAAAGAAATATGAACTTGCACTTGATCCCTCAAATATAAGATATTTTTCAATTTGATCCCTTGTAGAGTTGTTTTCTTAATTTAGTCCCCTCATAGAATTGTCTCTTCAATTTAATCCCTTACATATGTATATTTCTTCGTTTGATCCTTCACAAATAAAATTATTATCAATAATATCATAAATAAATGAGTTAATGTAAAAATATGAACTCATAGAATTTTTTCAATTTAATCCCTCACAAATAAAATACTTTTCACTTTGATCCCTCATTAAATTGTCTTCTCAATTTAACCCCTCATAGAATTTTTTTCTCAAATCAGTCCCTTACACAAGTTTCTTTTCAATTTAGTCCCTCACATATGGATGTTTCTTCATTTGACTCCTCACAAATAAAATTATTATTAATAATATCCTAAAAATAAGTTAATTTAAAAATATGGATAAAAATTAGTGATAATGATTTTATTTGTGAGAGACCAAATTAAGAAATATCCATATGTGAATAACCAAATTGAAAGATATCATGTTTGTGAGGGATCATATTGAAAAAGAAATGTTATGAGGGACCAAATTGAGAAAGAATTCATATGTGAGGGACTAAAAAGAGCTTTTACTTATTTATTCTTTATTTCAAATTTTTAATTTTTCTCGTCCCACCTTAAATGTGTATTCATATATTACTATAATGAATGTGTATAAGTGCCAAAAAAATCAAATTCTTTTTCTTTGAGCATTTTAATGGATATAATTTTTTTTTAAGTAAAAGGCATTTTTGTCAAAATAATTAATTTTTATCTATCTAGTGTTATATAGTGTCTCTAAAAATAGAATATTACTCCTTATGCAATTCAGTAGCATCTGATGCAGCACCAAACACTGCATAGTATTAAATTTTTATCAAACTTTATCCTATCTGGCCTTATCCTATCAGGCCTTATACGGTGTGCCAAACGGGCCTTAAAGGTTTAACTCCTTACACCTCAATGTAAGAATCTTAACAAAGAAAAGAACAAGGACATACACTTAACAATGTAGCTGCAACTTCACATGCACTAAGGCTATTGTCAATCAAAGTGATGGAAGAAACTACGACATGACAAAGTGATCATTAAAAAGTAGATCCACACAATTAATTCAGAAAACTAAAATAACTGCTAAATTTGTATGGAAAAAGATGGTCTAAATTAAATCTTATAAGAAATTCAGCATGATGAGTTATTATTCTATAATTAATTTCATGGTTTGAGTCTATGATGTAGAACCATTGCAAATAATAGAGAAGGGGGCGGATGAGGAGGGAGATGATAGAAAAAGAAACAGGGGGAGAAGGAAGAAGAAAGAGGGAGAAAGGAGGATAGGAGTCAAGAGAATCTGAATTGTATTGAATAATCCATTCAAAGTTAACCTTAAGACAATTACCAAGGGGCCTTACATAGAGCCCAAAAGACAAAATTAAAGTGTTAACATAAATTAAAAGCCTTAAAAGCATTATTTCCTCGTATTTTTCATTGTTTCTTATGCCTAAAATAGGTCTTTCATGGATTGCCATCATTTCCTGTTTTTAGCCTTAATTGAAGATTTAATCCCTGATTTATAAGTAATTACCACTATCATTATTGACCATATCACTCGTGGTATTCATTTTACATTTTTCATCGGTCCACCATTCCCACTTCCAATGCACCCCTTAATACTTGAGTTGGAGTTGAAGACAATTAAACGACATATCAATTAAAGAAAGGAAAAATATGAAAGAAAGTAGAAAAAAGCTATTGGGTTGCACAACTACAATGTAGATGGGTGCCCCTTCTTCGGATATCAGAAAGCTACCTGCGAACTCCATATCATTAACCACTCTCCTTCCCGTAGTTCTGGTTCATCATTACGAGTGGCTTGATTAATTGAAATAAGCTCATCTATTGCCTGTTGAAATTTCGGATGCGTAAAATAACTACAAGTGACAGTGAACCTGCAAGAAAGAAATATTGAAAACTTAACCACATACTCTTACCTCTTCAACGCCCATCCCTGAGGAAATGGCTGATAATAACCTCTGCCTAGGGCCAGTTTTCTTCTGCAACACAAATATAGTTCCCTGCACTACATATATGTTGCTAAAAGTGCTTAGAAACATAAAGTGTAGTTAGAGATACTTTGTTCTGTGCCAGGCAAGAAAATATTTAGCTTTAGGGAATAAAAAACTGCTATTTGTTTTACTTCAAAATGCCTAATCACCTTATTTCCTCTTGAGATACGGAGATTTCCTGAATGCGACAGATATGTGGTATCTAACCAGCCCTTTGCTTCATCTCCAAGTAGCTTAAATGGGACTGGATATGGAACCTTAAATGGCAGAAATTTAAAAGAAAAGGCTGCTCTATCGAACCTAAATAGGATTCTTTTCCCATCTTCAATTGAAGCTGCTGCCTGCACAAACATAGGAATATAAACAAGCAAAAACAAAAATTGCATATTCAATCACCATTTTAGAACCAAGGGGGAATAAGGCCTGACAGTCATCAATATTAACTCTTGATGTTGAGAAACATACAGCAAATAAAACACTCACACAGTAAATGACAAGGCGAAGTCAATCTTAATTCTATGGGGCTATTTCCTTTTCCCTTAATTTCCCCAAAATCAGGTATTTCTATAAATATACTTGCTAAGCAAGTATGAGGAATTCTGTCTATCGGAAGATCTTAGAAAGGCGCTGATTAGAGCTCTGTCCTTTCTTGAGTCAAGTCATGCAGAGGGGCATATGACACATCGACGGCTCAATGCTGTTCTATAGAATTTGAAGTATGTTGTTGTAGACTAAGTTGACCGGCCTTTGTGGATGGCTGGAAGTTGAAGACATACAGAATCATCTTAGACTCCCGGTCTGCAATGAAGATCATCCCCTTTCATCTGATGCTAGGCATATACTATAAAAGATCTCAGTCCAAGCAATGTCATGATACAAGGATGAAAGCAATTGGGCAACCCTAGGCACCATCTGATTAAGATTAATGATTCAAGATATGATGAGTTATGTCACATTTCAGCTCCAACTAAAAAGAATGGGGTAAAGCAGAACAATTACAAAAAGCATAATTCAAAGACAACCTCCATAACAAATAGTCCTGTAATATTTAGTCTTTGTAAATGAGGGGGAGTGAAAATTTTTTACAATTCACAGCTTTAGATTCTTTTATGAGTTAAGCCTCTCTGTTCAAAACTTAGATCAATGGAGAGAGAGATAGTGATTTGGATAGAAAGATGTTTAACCAGACAAAAGAGTAGAATATTTAAAATAATATGAAAACATGCACCTAACTGAGAAAGTTGCCTAATGGTAGGTATCAGGACTCAAGAGTCTGTTTAAGAAGGAAAGGGCAAGGGTGCTCGCAGCAGGTAAATAAAACATCAGAGCGTATAATAGCCTTATCTCTAGAGGCAACTTGATGTTTCCAAACTTGCTCATACCAACAACAGAAAGTAATTATAATATGTTCTTTTATATTTGGGAGAATCTTATTGAGTACGCATATGCTAAAAATATGAAATCAAGGGCACTAAAAGTATCCATGCTTCAGGGAAGAAAAATCTTAAATTGGTGTGTGTTCATCCTTCAACACACGCATCAGGCTACCACCAACAAGGATGGATTTAGGAGGGGCGAGGGGTAAGGAGCCCTCAGGGGGTTTAGTCACCTCCCCTTGGACATTTTAAAATTTCAGTTTTCATATGTAATTTTATTAGATATTCTTGATTTGGTTCCTCAATTATAAGAACTTGCCCTTTACTTGGTAAGAATTTTCCTTCATTGGTCATTTTGATCTAATGTAATCCGAAATTTTTAGTATCAAATCCTAGATTCATCCTTGGCCACCAACAATCTCTTATTCAACTAACTTCCTGGTGCCACTTCAATTTCTGATCAGAAAAAATGGAAACATTTAAGATTAGTAAGGGTAATATCAAATGACATTATTAGATTGCCAAATGCTAACAATTTTAGTCTCAGGATTAAGGTGTCTAACTCTAACTATTTCCACATATCCGGTGATCATTTTTTGATTGCACATGCAGTGTTGATCACATGAGCCCAAATGTAATCAAAAGATATTGCAAGACTTCGATGGCAGGTGTCATTTACCAACATTGACCCTTCAGCAAAACCTCTTATGCCAAAAGGTTTCTACATTTTATCAGTGTCCAACCGTTAAAAAGATCATACAAGAATCAATGATGTTGTAAGGACAACACCACTAACAATATTAAGCTCCTCAGCCTATTTCTTAACTAATTACTTTAAGTTGTCATCCTCCACTTAATGTAGTTGAAGTTGCTAAGGAAAAGGAAGCAACCAACCAGAGTACAAGGTTTGCATGCATTATAAGTAAAGATGATGATACGTTGTGCAAAATCCAAATGAAATCTTTCACTATAGATTTGCATTCTTCCAGTTATCCTATACCTAAAGAGAAACTAAATTTATCTGTCATCACTCATCACTGAAGCAAATTTGGTATGCATGACAAATTATGACAATTTTAATATACATTTATATATGTTAAATGCAAAGCTACACAGGTGCAATATGAGCTACATCCATCCTGGTATGTATATCCTTTACTCAGTAAATTGAACTACAGAAGAAACATCAATTAAAGTTATTCAGCATTACCTCCACTTTGAGCTCACCTATGGCATCAGAGAATTTCACGATATTGGATACCCGTGGATCACTTGTTCGAAGATAAACCTCTTGGAATACACTAAAAAAGTCAACCCCGACAAATGTTCTCTGGAAGAAGACATAAAAAACAATAGTGAGTCTACATCATCAAATAAGTGATGTGGTATGCCTTGGACAGGTCTGTGGCATGCAATGTCATCTTATTTCTTGTGATAGCAATTAACATATTGAAATAAATTTCAGTTCAATATGTTTAAAGCTACACAATTTGGTTATTTTTGAAACAAATAATAATGTATGGTTTGTTTCTTTTCACTATGGATTTAAAATGGTGCTTATATCAGTAACTATGAAGGCTGTTTCCTTCTCTTGTATAATTAGTGGATGAAGTTAATAATTTCACAATACTCCGTGAAATTGTCCTTATTAGAAGAAAACCAAATCCTTATATAATCAGTGAATGAAGATGTTTTCATATGGTTTGTGTTTCAAGAAATAGTATGTTCAAATCAAAATTCATAGGCATTAGGAAATAAAAAAATATAGGATTAGGATATCTGAAGAAAACATAGCCGGCATGCAACCTGAATTGGAGATGCTGTTCCCGGTCTTGTGGTGAACATTAGTTGCCAACGACCTTCAATTAAACAGGAATTTGTCTGCAGAATTTACTGGATTTAGGAATATTAAGAGACAAACATATGCAATGCAACTTTATATACCATGCAAGTGTCTAAGTAATTACCTAATTCTCAAGGCATATAATAATATTAACCAAGTACAAACAGCTAACTAAAACGCACTTGAAAATAGTCTAAATCACTAATAAGTGGTAAGCATAATTAAATCTGATTCTTAGAATAAATAAATTGATGTTTTACAAACCCACAAAGGCCAAACAGGAATAATGCACTTAGAGAAGAGGTACAAAAGCTAAATTGAACACAAACCGGATCGGGCACACCGCCTGAACCTTCTAGGACTTGTACTGCACGCTCAACGGCCTGCAAGACAAATAGAACTCAGTAGAAAACAAATTAAATGCTTAATTCAGAACTAACTACAGAAATTTGCAAGATACATTGAGCTGCTGAGGAGAAGCGGATCGTCCTCGTCCTTGGATACCAATAAGGGCATCGATGAGTGAGTTCTCAGGTTCTGTAAAGGGGATCTGTTCTTCTTGCTGTTGGACTTGAGAAGACCGAAAAACGAACCTGTCTTTGGGAATGCGAGAGGATTTGAAGGGATTGGGAGAAGTGAAACGCAGAGAAGATGGAGTGAATGAGAATGCAGGGTTTGCAGGAAATTGAAACCCTAGATATGTTGCCTGAACTTCGAGAGCCATTGAAGACGAGGAAGGAGAAGAAGGAAGAGGAGGTGTGGTAGCAAGCGAGGGAGCTTTGGTTCTGTTATGTGGCTCATAGCTTTTAGCAAGGCGATGGAACGGCACACGTGGCAGTCCAGTACAGTTGGCGGGAACGAGTGATTCTTGACGGTTATGTCAACCTTTTATTTTTGAGAAATTATTATTTTTTATTTAACCATGCTCTTAATTTAATCTCAAAATGCTTTTTCCCATACAACTTGGAGCGAGTAAAATTCACTAATTTATAGATATGAAACCCTAGAATTCGTTTTCCGTATCTAAATAGACTCAAATTGAATAAATTTTGAATGTATTCAATATTTTTCTTCTTGTAATAGGAAGTTGTGAGCTACTGTAGATGGATAATTTACCATGAATTAAATAGTTTTAAAAATTAAGTTGTGTATACCAACTAAATGGGTGTGTAAATTGAACGGCTAAATTTATAACCAAAATTATAGATTTATGATTCATACAAAAATAATTATGGTGGCATTTCTAGATGTTTAAAACTATTGTTGCTCACAAAATATAGACTTATCAATCTTCAAATCTCTTAAAAATAAATTATTCTCCATAAAAAAGTTATTCTTGTTATATATATAACAGTTCATCTAATTTTATAATCGTATTTGTATAGTTTAATATAATTTTATAATCTATAAAATTTTGTGCTAAAAAATTTTTATCAAAGTCTGAATATTCCCTAATTTTATGCTTTAAAAGTGTAAAATTTTCAACGTATTCTCAAGGCTTAGTTACAAGTTTTGAAGGAAACAGAATGGTTTAAATTAATGAAGAATAGAGTGATGAAGACAACACGCTATATTTATTAAAATTTTAATTGAAAGTGAACAAAAAAGTATTATATTAGTTATTTATTTTTATATTTTATAAATAATTGTGATAATTAGTATTTTAAAAATTTTATTTTATATAAAATTAATTTTTTATTAATTTAAATGAAAAGACTGATTTTATATCAATTTAAATTTTAAAAAAATTAATTTATTATCCTTAATTTATAAAAAGATTAAATTATTAAAAAATACATAAAAATAAATGTTCCATTCATTGAATGTTACCATGTTAATGACAGAGTGAGATGGATTCGCGTGAAGTGAAAATTTTAATGTCACATAGTGTTCAAAAGAAGTTGGCGTTTAACCAAAGCTACATGAAAGGGCCACATCAACGTTTTTTTGAAGGATGGAATGTTAGTTTGTTAGCTCGAATTGGTCTTTAAAAGGCTTTGGGTTGACGCTAAAGTTCTAATTTTTGAAGTTACCTTAAGTCTTTTAAGAGCTAACCCAAAAAATCCTCTACTATATTTTAGAATTACTTTTTTTTAATGTTGTAATGCAGATCAGAGATAAAATGGAATCAATGATACACAGATATATATATATACATATATAAAGAAAACGATGTTTTGTTTTATCCTTTGTTTCGGTGAAAAAGAGATTTTGTATCAAGATATCCGATTACATTGATCTTTGGACAACATTGCTACATCTACGGGATAGCATTTCCCCTTTAACATCATTCCATTACATAAGAAATCAGGGACACTATAAAACAGCGGCATTTTCCTCCCTTAGTGCTCCAATATTGGCAAGCCTGTCAACACAAACTTTAGCTTCCTTGACTATTGCTTTGAAGCTTCAATGCTCCAACTTAGTGAGAGAGTAACTGTACCTCTCAATCATGACAAAGGACGAGTGCTAGTTGCCATAGATGTTCTGGAGTGAAGCTTATCAATCTGATTTTGATTATATACAGAGACTTATTCTGTGCCAACCTGAGAATCATGCAGATTGATGAGAGGTATTTGGTATGCCCATTTGTTGCCAACATATCCAAACCAGATTTTGGAGCAGTAAGGTGCTTCAGCTTTATTTTGACCTTGAGTTTCAGAGTAAGTGCTTAGACATCTTATAATCATATTTGATTGTTCCGATACTCCTCCAATTCATATGACCATCAGGAGTATATTATATGCGTTGGCTTGGAAACAAGAAAGAAACTACACTCGACAGTTGAATTAGACTTTTGACAAAATATATGGGCTGAAATTCAACACTAACACATATATGATTAAAAATTAGTTTAAGTTATATTTTAAACAAAAATATAAAGAATCCCGTAAACAAACTCAACTCCTTTGCTTTTAAACCATCGTCCCGATCACAATGGTAAATGCTCTAGAAAGAATATTAATTACAGTTGCAAACGAACAAATCTACGTGAGGTGGGAAATTCAGTCGATCAACAACATGCATTTTCACAATATCTAAGTAAGTAAAACCTGATCCACAATCATCATTTATCTGATGAAGAGCCCACTAACATTAATCTTTCCATTAGAAAGCTCAGAAGTTGTCGAATTAGCAGCGTTTAAACGGTAAACAGGGTACCTTTTCTATCTTCCGTATCTTAAGTTAACTTCGAGACATGAACAGAACAGTATAACCTTTCACAATACGCCAGCAATTTATTATTTATTGGTCAACTTTGATCCTCGACGTTTTTACAGGTTCATGTTTCTAGAATCATATGTTGATTTCAAGAATTCTAGCTTATCCTATTTGTGGTTATCCATATGCACAACTCATTCCCACGAGCAAACAAGCCAAGATGTTCCTTCCTGAAGACTTGCTATCCCAAAAGAACGGTTAACCTGATGGTTACGTTCCCTTTTTGATGAACTCTACTGTGGCAACCCTGCACGCAATTTTAGGCAAAATTATTACCAGATATAATTCTATGACTAACTGTACTAGATTAATCGGCACCACGATAATATTAAGGTATGCTGTTTCAAACACAAACCTTCCGACAACTTTACTCCAGAATGCAAACTCGAGCTTTCACCTGTAAATACTAAATACTGCACCACAAAAGCACAGATCTAAAGTTATGGCAATTTTTTTTTAAGCCAGAAGGTCACAAATATTGGTGTCCAAGTTATTTAAACAACATAAGGTAGAGAAATACCCGGATCAATCGGAGATGTCATGCAACATCTAAATCATGAATTCCCATCACGATAACAATAAAAAGAGTAAACGCAAATGCAGTATATAGAATGAATTCTGAAGTAGGACCATTAGAATTTAGAACATAGTGATATTTTTCACACCCAAAAAAAAAGAAAAAAACTCATGCAAAATCAATAGATACGTTTGCACCTTCGTTATCATATAAAATCAGCATCACTTCTACACAATTCAAGCACTGCACAGAAAACAATGTATATTAATAAGTATCTAAAGTCTTCAGGTACATAGTGAACATATGAAATAAAGTTTCATCAAAATAACCAGAGATGATGCGAAAGTACAAGGTAGAAACCAGTTATCCCTACAGCTTCACAGGTTCGATAGTCTTTACATTAAAAAGGAGGAAAACTTTTGCGTACAGTACACACTATTGAGATTATGGGTAATGAACCTGCAAATTTATCTACCGCTTTTAACATATTTCAAAAACCCACCCAGAAAGAGAGAGAATGAACCAAAAAAAAATAAAAGAGAGCCTTGAAAGCACTAAGCCCTAATATCAAAAGTCTACCCAGAGAAACAATCTAAACTAACGCGGGATAGCCAAGTCATCATCTCTAAGAGTCCCCAAGCATGTCCCAACAACCACATCCTTGCAGTCATCCTTCTCAGTTAAGACTTTTTCTCGTACACATTCATTGACTGCTCCTTGGGCTTCTAATTCATTCTTTTCATCCGCCACTTCAAAATCCCCATTCCCTTTTTGGTCTCCAACGACATTTTCTTTTGCTATAACTTTATCTGGTATACATTCGTCTGTTATTTCTTCGTCCTTCTGCTCGTCCTTCTCCACATTCACTTTATTGAACGCAAACTCATTCCTCACTTCACCCATGATCTCAG
Organism: Delonix regia; assembly: GCA_037074485.1. Lineage (NCBI taxonomy): Eukaryota > Viridiplantae > Streptophyta > Magnoliopsida > Fabales > Fabaceae > Delonix > Delonix regia. The sequence continues at coordinate 31,138,600 of CM073451.1, forward strand.
ACTTATTGGCAATCACCTCATCCGGAACAAACTCTTCCATAAAAACAACTCCTCTACCTCCAGCCTCTAATATTCCATCATTTTTTACCTTACCATTAGCATAATTATCTTCATTTCTCCCATCCTCTGGCACGTAATCAACCATCTCTGCATTATCCTCGGTTCCCACAACTGGGGCATCCGACCCCCCCTCACTTTCATTATCAGAGCCATTCTCCACCACTTCCTCGTTGACATCTTCCACAATTTGATTCTGCCTCTCAAGAAACTGTAACCTCATTCTCAGATCACCTAATTCTCTCTCCATTAGGAAAAGACGCTCCTTCAAAGTCAAATTCTCCTCCTCCAATTGTGCTATATGGGAATCTTGATCATCTACCCTATTCTCTAAGACATTGTTATACTCAACTCCATAGTTAGGATAAATCATCTCAAACCGACTCAAGTCATGGTCTAACCTTCTTTCCACCTCCACATGTTCTTCCACATCACTATCACTTGACCCAGCACCACCTTCTTCATCATCATCGTCCTCGTGAACCTCTGCCTCGTGGCCAGGCGACCGAAGCCTTATCAAACCCTTCATTGATCCATATCCATCAACACCCCACTCTTCCTTTGCCATATCCCCTAATACCTCTCTCGAGGGTGAAAATATAGGTGTAGGAAGAACCGCTGGGGTTACTGGGCAAGGTGATACAAGTGAAGCAATGCCTCCCGACTTCTTAGCACGAATAAGAAATGATGTTGTGTTTCTTGGGGCATAAGGAGCAAATCTATTATTAAATTTCTTCTTGGGATAAAATTTCCGTGCTTTTAAACGATTTTGAGACTGTAACTCATGTAGAGTAGGTGGTTTGTACCCAGCACTGCTGGTTTGAACGCCTAGCGAGGCACTTGGAATAGGTTTATCCATTCTTCTAGGGTCCTTGCGCTTGTCCGTCATCTTCTTCCCCTTCCAATTACTTCGTCCAACCTTGGAGTTCGGATAATTTGGTTTCATAGGGTTCTGAAATTTCATGTTGGGGTCCATCGGGGGCTGCTGAGGCCAAGCCTTGAAGCCCCGATTCATCATCGGAGGTTTAGTCTGGTTCATCAAAATCTGAGATGGTTTCATCTGGGGCTGGGGTTGCGGCTGTGGCTGAGGCTGTTGATTCATTGCTTGAGAGTGGATCAGCATCTGAGGCTGAGACAACGCCTGAGACTGACCTATTATCTGAGACTGGTTAAGTACCTGAGGCTGGTTCATCATTTGTACCTGATTCATCATCTGAGGCTGACTCATCTGGCTCAAATTCATCATCATTTGGGACTGATCATTCATCGTCGCTGCCAAATACCAACAAAGCCCTATAACTAAGAAATCGGGTCAGTTGATTTAAAATTTCAAACCAAATTCAAGATCAAAATAACGAACAAGACTATCCGTCAGCGCCCACAATAACAATTTAGTAGAGAACAAATATCGAAACCCTAAATAAGCCCTTTTCTCCGACTCAGAACAGGGAAATTTAGGATTCGATCCTCAAGAAATCGAAGACCGAAATTGGATTCCTCGCCAACAGAAACTTTAGAAATATAAAATCCCTAACTCGAAGATTTCAGGGGCTTTCTTTCAAGAAATCTAGAAAAGTCTTGATTCTCTCCTGTGAAGCCTTCTGAGGTGACGTCAAGAATTACAGGGGCATCGTATATATAGTAGGCTGAGGATAAAATGGACGGCCAGATGCTAATTTGAGCGGTAAACGGCTGCGATATCAGATGCGTGTGGACACGTGTCACCTGATTTCGGAAAGAGTGGGTAATATTCCCAGAACCAGCTGCGCGTCAAATGCCTTCGGGCCCAAGAATGCCTTATTCTTTCGTACGCCGAAATTAAAATAAATAATTTATAATCCGTTTAATATGAGTATAAATTTAAAAATTAATTATTTGAAAAAACATATACAATAAAAATGTCCATTTTTTGTTTTTAACTCGGCATATTAATTTATTTTTTTTAGAATTTTTAATATAAATTATACATTCATTATTATATTCAAATGGTATAAATATTTGCCAACTTTATTTTTATTTCAAATTGTTTAAATTACATAGGAAATTAGAAACTAACTTATTGACATATAGCGGGTTCCTATTATATAGATACTTTAAACCGTAAATTGAAAATTCCACTAACCTTTTAAAATGAATAGAACTCATTTTTTTTAAAAATGAATTCTGCCCTGCAAGTCTCGACGAAATCTAAAAGTATCACGACTTTCTACTGCTAACTTTTACATTTGGGGAAACAATATTTCACTAATAAAGTCATGATAAATGAGAAAATTATTTAAACATAATTTAAAATTTAAGAGTTCTTCATATAAAAAAATTAATTTTTATGAGAATTTAAATAATAACAAAAAATATTTATACAAACTTAAAAGTTAAAAGGAATTTATTGTTAAGTTTTAAAAATTATAAGAGTTATTTATACATGATCTAAAACTCAGAAAATTTATGTACAATATAATCAAACAGTTATATAGAAAGTTTAATGGGTTTGAATTAAATTTTTCCCAAAAAATATATATTAAAAATATGCTTATGTTTTAACCGGTGATATGAAAAGTAGCAAACTTCACTTCTGTATTTTAGATTAAAAATTTTATTCCTTCTGCTAAAATAATTTAATAAGAAAAGTTCTATTTTATTTATAATATTGCATTTAGTATACATAGTAAATAACTTCAAACTCTTGCACTAATTATATATTTATGAGAAAATTAGTATTTTATATAAATGATACTTATTTTAGTATTTGACCACCCAGCCAATAGTATATCGAGGTCATATGTAAATTGAGGATACCTTTTTTACCCAACATCCATGTTTTTTGTAGTTTGACCCCCAAAAAAATCCGTGATTTTGTTAAAAATTTAATAATTCATTAAATATGCATTTGATTTATAACGATACCGGAAGTTTTGACAGAAAAAAGTAATACTTAATTCTCAAGTTTGATATTCAGAAAGAAAAACAAGTACAGATACAAGTTATGATCAATTTTACATGGGAGTAACGCGAAATAGAACGAAGACTAAAACGACTAATTACACCAATAAAATATTCTTACACATACTAAAAAACTTGGGGAAAAAAAACATAGTAAAATTACTTGATAATGATTTATATTACCAATTCAATCTTACAACAAATCTTCCCTTTCGAATCTCCAAACAAGATTGAGCCAGAAAATAGCAAATTATTAGTAAATTCTAACAATGCTAATTATGGGTTGACTGTAAGCGTTGGAAAAAAGAAATTTTTATAGACTAATTAATGAACTCTAATCATATAATTATTTAATTTCTACTGGAAAAAATCATTTGCAGGAAAATTAAATTCTATTTCTTAATCAAATTATTCTTTTGATACCTTCATTACCTCTGGGATCAGTGAGTATGCCTTCCAGTATTTACAGTTAGAGAAGATATATAACCCACAACTTTTGGGCAAGATACATATTACAAGTATCTTCTACATCACTGAATTTCCGGTCTTAAGGGGAGGTCTAATAAAAAGCGAGTACTCTGATGAGCTAGATTAGTGGAAGATAGCTAATTAAACTGAGACAATAGCTATAAACATTGTAATTCAACAAAATGAACAATAGCAAAGAGAGTGACTTCAAATAGGAAAAGCATACTGCTTAAAGAAAAAAAACAAAACAGCCAATGAGAGTTCGCTAGCAGAGTATGTAGGATATTTCAAGTTCGCGTCACTGACCGTATAACATGTACTTAATATCTCAGAATCGACTTGAGTTAGCAAGCAAACGTCAACATTTGTAATTTACATCCTATGCCCAATGGTAAAACAAAATATTGAAACAACTAGAAATATGATGATACATTACTATTCACAAAAGAAATAAAATGCATAGATAATCTAAGCTTCCTACCAGGAAAAAGAAGGGGGGAGGAGAACCTAATCACTACAACAGCCAAAAAAGGAAGAATATTTCAAGATGAAGGGTCATATCTCATAATTCATATACAAATACAGGGCATGAGGCACAAGTAGAACTATATCCCAGTATTGGGATTGTTTCCAGCAAGGATGAGAGAAATTTCAAGGCCACGGCTGAAAGCCTGGTTAAACATGAGACGGGTTTGAAATGTGGATACAAATGGGAACCATGAGGAAAATGCAATGGGTATAAAGATGAGCATTCCCATGCCAGCGTCATATAGACGAGCAATTGATCGTATGGATTTCCATAGTCCCAACTTCTTCATCACAGGCTTCCAGGCAGCAGCAATCTATTATAATGCACGAGGATAAGTCTTAGTCAATATACGAACATGAAGGAGAAACGCTACATACAAAAGGGCACACAATGAGCTCTATTTCAGTGCATTAAATAATTAGTCTTTGGATCCAACCAATATATATACGTGTACGTATACTGTCTTTAAACCTGCGGTAGATTCTAGCTAGATATTTTACATATAAATATAACCAAATTGGATAGCACTTGACAACCATATGGGGCAACACACCGATTCATACAAGAGAAGATAATATAAAAAAGGAGACGAGAGAAATTCAAAATACCAGTTATCTAAAAAGTTTAAGCTATATGTGTTCAAAATACCAGTTAGCTCATGATAAAGCCCTTTGTCCTTGAACTACGGGCTATAAAATTTAATATAAGTAGAATGGAGAAATTAAGGATCAACCTTGTGACTAATTGGTTATAGAAGTTTTGATCTGATATCATAACAAGAAACAAAGTCATCCAAAAAGGTTAAAGCCTAAGAATGATTCCACTCAACCCCCTCTATATTTTCTTTTTCTTTTTCTCTACCAAGTCAAACACAAAATATTTCAAAAGTTTTAGCTATTTACGTATAGACCCAGCTTTATATTTTTACATGCTTTCTCACACAAGCCTTTCAGACTTGCTCAATGATGCCTTGATATCATGTCAGAGAACAATTTTTAAGAGGATAAACAAAAAAAAAATACTCAATTCATTAGGTGCAAGCCCAAGAAAATTTAATCACCGTCCCAATCTATTCAAATTTCCATAAGCAATACACCATTAGATAGTGTGACTGAGTTCCTCTCAATTTGTAGTCACTTGACTAATAAATGTTTGGTAGACCATTATCATCATTTAGGTAGTTCAATAGTCTCAAATATTTTAGAGTATCTAAGTTATATATATATATATATATATAATAGACTAAATAACAACATCTAATATCCCCGCGGAGAAACATCATCTCAACTATCTCAAATATGAGTATGTCAGACCTTTCACAACAGAAGAGAAATTGTCATCCCCGAGTAAGAGGGCTTTATCAACATTTAGTCATTACCAATTATATCATTTCTTTGATAACTCACAATTGTTGAACTTGTACCAAACATGAAGATCCTTGACAACCATATAACTTCCATCCATTTATCTAAAATACCTGGGAATAAAAAGAATATCCTCTATACCAAACAGCTCATAAATCAACCCAATCACTTTCTGAAAAACATGAGCCCTAACAATTGATCTTATACCTAGGTAAAAGGTAGGTCAACAGAGGCCAGGGGATTTTAAAATTTCAGTGAAACCCCAGTCTCCTTGGTTCAATTATAAGAGAAAAGACAAGAAAAAAGAAAAGAAAAATGCCTCCTATAGCAGTCTACAAAAGTGTGTGTCTACATACATACAAACATAGATACACACACGCACACACATATATAAGAAACTAAAATCTAACAGAAGACGCAGATCATCAAATGATATAGAAAGCATAAGATACAGTCCAACTATAGAAAAAAGAATTATTATGAAATAAAAGGGACAGATAAAAACAGAACTCACCGAAAGAATTCCCCATCCAGTAGGAATAAATCCTAAGATAGCAGCAAATATATCTGATACAGAGAGATCAGAAAGTATGACAGCTACAACCACACCAGCCAGCACCAACAACAAGGACACGCCTTGGATAAAGCGCAACAGAAGCTGGAAGTTAACTGATATCTTCTGGCTAAAGGAGAACACCTATTGAGCAACAAGAGAACAGCCTCAAGATGCGAAGTTAACAACATATTTAACAAAAGAAAAATTGCATTTCTCATACCTTGAAAAGAATTATAAGAACAGCCAGCACTACCCATGACAGGCCATAAACCTATACAAAAGAAAAAAGACAAGCAGTGAGCTGACAAAGATATTGGCCCAAAAAAAAAATATGATTATAACATTCAAGCTACTGGTTCCAGAAGTCAAAGCATGCAAATGAGAGACTTAAACTGACAACCAAAAACATCAATTCCCAAGAAACAGCAAACACCAGGGCAAAATATGAAAAGATTGCAGCTGCTGTTACTACTGTTCAGTATTAAGTATTTAGGGAAGCCTTTTAAGTTAAGAAAAAAGCAACTTGTAATTCACCCAAAGTAAAGGGCACAAGTGTCCTTGTGTGGTCATAGTATTAGTGTATTGAAAGAGGGGTAAGTAATATGACACTGTCAATGAGCCTCATCTTATTTTAAAACTTGAACTTTACTTTTGCTTAATTATTTTTACTTGTACATTTTGTAAATTCAAGTCAATATTTTCAAAGTTTCAATTAAAGTATTTAGTTTGGTACCTTCCTCGTAGTTTAGAAGTCAGATAACATAAACTGAGTGGGCAGATCATTTTATCATAGCAAGTGACTGACATCTTCAATTTTTGAGTCAACATGTGGGTTTTGTTCTTAGCTGCCATTGCCTTGTCGGATTTGCACAACTCATGAAAAATGATAGGTAGCAGATTGTGGTTATTTTCATCTAGTGGTGATTACATTAAAGCAAAGTATCTGCGTTGAGAAGCCGCAGGTACTGATTTCTGGATTTGAGTTGACTATGTCTTGAAATTGGTGATAGGTATTTTACATGTGGTACCTTGCTGTTAGGTATTATGGGTTCCAAAGAACGAAGACTTAGTATTAGTAAGGAAGTAGCGTGTCATTGGCTGTTCAGGTGCGCAACCACAGTAATGCAGCATAGCTAAGAAAAGGTCAAGGGTGTCACTCATGGGATGTACGTTGAACCATAGTTGATAAATTCCAATATGCATTGCAAATCAAATGACCTATTTTGTAATCATGAATCATAATATCATTAATAAACACAAACTATTTTTTCAGAAACATTGACGTCTAACAAGTAGAAAACTCATCCACAAAGGTCAATCCATTAGATTTTTTTTTTTGGGAAGAGTTTAAAATTCTAGGGAAATAGTCTGGGAGTTACAAATTAAATCTAGCTTCTCCGGTGGATGGAGATTTTTTTTCAAAAAAAATTCTTCAGTTACTGCTATAATCAGACACTAGCTTATGTTTTTCTAAAACCTAAACTTCTGATGCGCCATATTAGTTTCTACTTATATATATATATATATAGATGATGAGTAATTGTTTAAACAGCCAGATTTCATCAGGTCAGGATGGACCTGATCTGGCAACTAGGATAATATACAATGTTATCACACTTCTCTAGAACATTAAAAAATCCTTTTCTGCCATAACAACTGGAATTGCACAGAATCCATTGTTTATTCCAATTCAGCCATTGATTTATGTCATTGGTTTTATGACTTGTTGCAATTTGTACTATTTTGACAAATATGACTTGAATACTTCTGGAACCTGTGTTATTGTGTTAATGATGTGGCCGACAAGGGCACCTGGGAAAATGTCAGAAGTGCTGCTCATTAAAAAATAAAGCAAATTGATGAATTCCTTAGAAAAAAAATGTTACAGTGCCCAAAATGTCATTATGGCAAGTGCTAGTAGACACCAATGGCTTATCAAGTAGAATCTTAAAACCAGTCCAGTAAACAATCTGGCAGGCAATTGTTTCTAGTTAACAGAATTTGTGTAAGTTTGCTATGAATCCACAGGAACACATTAAAAGCAGTATAGAAGTATAATACATACATAATACTCCTCTATATCATAGCATACATTAAATGTCAATCAAATATGCATTATTAAATCATGATAGTAAATTCAAGATGCTTCTATACCTTGTGCACAGATTACATCAAGGAAAATAAAAGTATGCCAATCTCATGGACAATCCAAGTACATTAAAATCATTGACGAAGAGTGTTTCATTAGGAAAATATAGTAGAATAAAACGAGATAATACCGTCAATGAAGTATCTGTTTTTTGTACATCAAGCTTGTACACAATACCATATTGGAAGATGAAAAATCTTAGACTCAGGATCGTCTCTGCTATCCTTGAACCCAAGCTTCTGATATGTGCCTGTGGACGTAGCAATGTTTTGTGGATCACATAAGTTCAGAAATTTATGACAATTGCAAATGTAAAAGATTATTGGAGTAAAACAAAAAGGCATTTAAATGTAGCAACACAAGGGCATCATTCAAAATGTTCATTGGTAAAATATTAAATACCAGTTCTTCATCCCACCAAGCTTCCCAGCTTTCTTCTCCCTTAACTCCAATTCCACCTCTGTATAGAAGCCAATTTGTCCAATCTCGAAAGTCCTCTACTACCCTAAAGTGATGCAAAAGGACAAATCAGTAAACACAACAGATAGGACAGATATTATATGAACATGGTACTTACTTTTGCCACTCAAATCCAGATGGATTAAATAAATACGGAGCAAACAACCAGGATAGAGCCATAAACCAACTGCTAACGGTCAGAAGAATGTATGTCACTGTGCCACCTTCGTTATACCCATATGCAAGGTATACTATCAACAAAAGCACAACTTCTAACCTGAAGACAAGAAAGCATGATGTTAAGACATATTAAGAATTTAGAAATGTCTTGCAGATGAGAAAACAGTTACCCAGTTAAACAATAGAATAATTTAGAACAGTCTTGTATAGTTAAGGAAATAATTACTTGTAATGCACCCAAATACAAGGATATAAATCGTTGTCTGGTTATAGAGTTTAATATAAACAGAGATTAAGAGTCAGAATAAAAAAGCTCATCATTGAGTCTCTCAATGATATATTTCATTGGATTCCATTCCTCCTAACTTTTGCAACCCCTATTTTATCAACAGTGTCTGTGAGACTAATTTGAATATGTGAAAGCTGGGATAAACTAGTGTATTAGCAATTCGTTGGCTTGGGCTTGTACTGCATGTGCCTAGTACTAGACCAAATCGACGCACTGGATGCCTGCCTAAGTAAAGAAGCTAGTGACCCCTTTACTATTCTTTGTTTTATTACATGGTATTAGAGCCCTAAGATTAGGGCTTCCACTGTTTCTGCTTTGGGGGCTACAACTACAACCACTTATCTAAGGAGGTCTGGCTCCCCCATTTTTCAGTATACAGTGGAACCTGGAACAACTCTGGCTTTATTCATATAGACTTGGATGTAATTCTTCCTGGAACAAGGTGATGAAGAATAATTAGCAGCTGAAAAACAGAGTACAATTACTGGAAGGGTAACAGAAAGCAAGGAAAATTCCCTAGCATTCTAACCAAGTCCAAAATCTTTCTTGCCTCCTCTGCCCTGCAAACTGCAACAATATGCCCATCAAATAGCCTACTTTCTCTCTCTTCCACCTTACAGTCCATATGAGTAGTTAGTTACAATTTTCTCTCCCTTTTCCACCCCTTTAGACACCTCATCAGATCTCAAAATTCTCCTCCCCCTAAAAAAATCTCAGGTGGCCCTCTAGAACTGGGTTCTACCAGTATAGTGCTAACTATTTCGTTTCCACCCTTTTTCAGTCACTGTCACTTTTGGCAAATTTCTTTTGGACCAGAGGCACTCCAACTGGGCTCATGTGCCACTATACCAGATCTATTGCCATCTTGCATTGGCAACTGAGGGAGCATGCGACTTCAGTAAACATACCAGACTGCCCAAAAATAGCTGACCATACTCCTTTACCATCTTAACCAGCCATGGGTTGGCATGGATCATGATTATGTTCGGTGTCTTTGGTTGTTACATCCCAGGTTTTCTTATATAAATCATGATTTTGAGTACTGGCAACAAATAAGAAAATATTCCAAGTGGTTTATGATTCTTTTTAATTGTTTTAGTACTTAATATTCTGAATATGAATATGAAAGGTTTTGTTGTGTAATTTGGAACCTTGGTTGAAAGCGTTTTGTTTGGTGCCCAAGTTGTGGAGATCAACCAGGGGGCTTGAAAGCACTGCTCACACAAAGTAGGTCAAAGAATTATGGGAGTTGTGTTGGATAACATGGCCGAGAAGAGCAGTTGGGAGAATGTCAAGTGCGTGCTCATAGGAAGCAAGTCAAAGAATTCTGGGGATGTCCAAGGATGTGAAGCTCATGATTGCAATTGGGCAACCTTGTGAGTCACAATGTTGTGCTCAGGTGACCATGTGAGCTGCAATGTTTTGTCTAGGTTTAAAGGTTTCAAGTATGAATACGCTTTTATTTTATTTTATTTCTTAATTGGGTTTTGATAGTACCAAGCTGAAGTTTGTATAATCTTCAGCTTCAGGGGAAGATTAGTAGACTTGGGCTTGTACTACATGAACTAGCCCTTATAATTGGCCTACTTGACAGCTAAAAATAAACACACTGGGAGCTTGGCTAAGTAAGAAGTTAGCAAATCCCATTTAGTATTATACTTGGTTTCTCTAAAGTATAATAGCCCAGCTTCTACCCATCCCAATAGAGCACATGGGAGAAGTTATGCTGAGGATGCCATCAGGGGAAGTGCTTGTTGCTTATGTTCCTGATTCAATGTTCAAATTCTTTTATTTATGTCAGTAATGCTGAGGATGCCATCAGGAGAAGTTATTTCTTTTCGTTTGGAATTTAATTGTAACAACCCGCAAGCATTCAAAGCTTTAGCTTGAGGAGTGTTAAAAGGTTTAAGAATACAAAAAGGGTATATATATGTTTCTATAAGATCATAGTATTAATAGGAACAGAGGATAAGAGGTGATGTTATAAAGTCTTTCAATAATATATGTATTTTGGCTTGGTCCCATGCTTTTCTCGCTAGTTATTGCTCTCTCTATTTCTATTTGCCTAAAACAGTTAGCCACGTGATTTAAAGTATTTCATTGAACCACTCACTTGATTTGTTTTGTTGCCACTCAACCACCATATGGAATTTTTGGTACAAAGCAATCATTTAAATGTTAAAATAATGGATACTTTCAATGTTGAAAGTCAACATCACTTATACTTTGAATGATTTTAGTGATATTAAGTTATTGTTAGTAGGGATGATAATTTTGCAGGATAGGGACAGGGATATTTGTGTTCCTCATCCCCATCCCCACTCCCCACCATGAGGAAAATTTTTTCTCCATCCCCATTCCCCACAAGGATGTAGATCTTCATAGATCTCCATCGGGACCTCAAATTTTTTAAAAAATTACAAAAGAAAATATTAATAAATATAAAAATGAACATATAAAAAAACTAAATTTAAAGTTTTAACTCATTGTTTATGTTATCCAATAAGCTCTAATCAAATTTTAAAAAGACTCAAAAGAATTCGAATTGCAAGTTCTAAATATGTCCTAAAAATTCCAAAAACTCACGAAATTATAACTTCAACGAATTAAAAACATTGAGACATCTTTTCACCATGTGTGAAGTCTTCATTATTGTTTCTTATGTGCAAGATGGGTATTTCAATCTATTTTCTTCCCACGATCTTAATATATCAAAAACTTATGCATTTAAAGTATCAAACAAACATGCTCATCAAAATATTAGTTTAACTCTGACTTGATATTACAAGCTAAAACAGTTTCTTTTACATATTTGAAATAGCTGCACTTCCAATTTTCCATCTTCACAAGAAAATTCACGTTTGTTAAACTTAAAGATGTAGTAAAATTACTACTAATAATACATATATATAAAAATTTTAAAATATTTAAGTCAAATTGTGAGGGACAGTGACCCCATGCTCCCCACCCCCAAACTACCTTCAGGTATATTTTTTCCCCCCATCCCCATCCTCATAGGAAAAAAATCACCAAATAGGGCAGTCCCCATAGGGATCCCTAAATATGGGGACCTTTTGCCATCCCTAATTGTCAAGATGAAACTAATATTAGGAACTTGGTGTAAGTGTTATCAAATCGCATGATACCAAATTAGATACCATGTGACCTGACAGGATACAAGCGAGCAACAATTCAAATCAAAGCTAGGGATAGAAATGTCACGCAAGCTGCTTTGCCGAAATCGTAATAAACGAGGCAAAATTACAATTCACTGGTGTCAACAAATTTGGTTAGGCACTGCAATAGGCAGACTGCAAAGTCGGCTTGTTTTGACTCAGCAAGTCCCAAAAAGAAAATGTTGGCAATCACTTATTTCCCATATTTCTCACATGTGCTTTGTTTTTCTAATTAGTATGTTTATTTTCTAAAAGTAAGTATGAGTGTTGATTAACTACTTGTAGACAATTTGGGCAATTTGTCCCCTCTCTCGTGTATAAACATCCCTGTATTTCAATGGAATGGAAGTGTAAATTTAGCTAATTCCTCCTACAAGAACATTTGCATCTATCTTCCTTTCTACATTTCATCAAAAAACATAAGCAATTTTTTCTTTTCATTTTTTATTTAATTAAAGAGAGATCAGATCACATTGAATTGTGCTGCTGTCTAACATTTTTCACCAGATTCCAATATTTTATACTAAAATATCAAAACTTGGATGTTTGTTGTGTCTGCACGTGCGCCTACTGTTGTGTCCTTTCATCTGTTCCTTTATGTTTTCATGGGCAGGGCTAAGCCCATCTCTTCCCTATTTTTTTTTTACATTTTTTTATCATTTTCTATCTCCCTCCTCGTTCTTGAGAAAAAAAACTCATTTTATATATAAAGTAATTTTTCATCATGTCTCTAAATCTTATGATTCGACACATTTTATTTGACTAATAGGTTTGTTTGGCTGTCAATCCCACTAATAACTTCAGAACACTGAATATGTTCACTACTTAAAGACTCTAGTAATTATTTTTTCCAAAGTTTAATAAGAAATGCTACATAGTGGTTAAGTGATAACCAAATAAACCACAAAACAAGAATCTAGTGCCATTGAACTAATAGCTTACATTACACTCAATCTCAGTCTTTCCCCACTCCTAAGGCCGTAAGGCCTCCCTTGTAGAAAATTTAAAAGAAAAAAAGGAGAGAGAAACTGCTTATTCAATCTAGTAGGGTCTACAACAATACATTCTAACCACACCCTAATATCGAACTTGCATGATCCAAAAAAAATCTAATTATTCATTCAAACACTTCCCTGTAATTTAAAACTTTCATCATATCTCCACAGGCTTCACTTGGGAGGCTCACTTTCACACTCCTCTTCCACAAGCTCTTTTCATTTGCAGGACCTCCATAAGGAGGTTCATCTACTCTCTTACGCATTTGGAGGCATGAAGTAGCCTATCAGCACTCCTCTTCAATGGGTTTTCCTCATCTCCCACATGTAATCAATTAGGGAGATCTCTTCTCATCCACATAGCTGGAATAGCTACCTACATCAACACTTGGCACAATTTAACATCTCTCATCTAACAACATAACTCCATCCTCTACTATGTCATCTTCACCCACTTCCATCATGTGCTAACTTCACATTGTTGGGGGAAGAAGAGTATTACTCTCAAAGTGGAATTTATTGACTCACTAATTTTACTCCACACATTTCAGCAGCTTTCAAACATTAAGCATAGGGGATATTTATGAGCACACCAGCTGAACTTCTAGCATCTAGTGACATGAATCCAAATTGCAACTTCATATATCACCCTCAAACAAATTCAAGATATATTAAATATCACATTCTGAGTACACACCCTAGATAAACAAATAAGAAAGCATCAAATAACTAAATTCAGCATCCTCTAATATTTGAAGATTTCTTCATATACCCAATTCTTGATTTGATGTCATCCACTATTTTCAAATGTCATAGGCTTCACTTTGGAACCTTACCTTCATAACCCTCTTCCACAAGCTCTCCTCATCAGTTATATCACTACTAGGAGTTCATCTACCCACCCCTCTTGCAAATGCAAGTATCAACCAAGGAGGCCCATCTGCACTCCTCTTCTGTGGGATTTAGAGGGATTTGGTAGTCCAGGTGAGCACCTTTTGGGGCCTTACTTAACTTAGGCCTATTCAGGTTTTTTCCTACTTAGGGTTAACTTGAGAAGCCCAACCCAAATGCTAAGTGCACTGAACATTATTGTGAGTTATGACTTTATGATTATTATGTCTCTTGACTTGATACTTTTATGTTTCCAACTTGGAATAGTTAATTTATGTCAAATGTTGTTATAAAATTAGTTATTTTATTATTTTTTTATATAGTATATTTTTAGCATTTTTTCTATTTTAGCGCCTTACTTCACTCAAATGAGCGCCTTTTTTGCACCTCTCACCTACGGCATTTAAGAGGTCTGATGCCTTTTGTCTTTTACTACATTGGGAGGGATGATGAAATAAATTTAGATATTTTTTTTGCAGTTTTTTTTTTTGTTGGGGGGGGGGGGGGGTGGTGTTTGAAGGAGATAGAACAAAAATCACTAACTAGTTCATAGATTGACATTATGTAAAATAACTTAACTATCCCCAAATGTGGATTTCCAAACTTAAAAGACAGTTTCAGATTCAAAAATGTTGAGTGTGCTAATTTGCAAAGTAGAGCTTCAAATTATATATTAATTACACGGTAGAGAGAGAGCCATACCCTTTTACAAAATGACTGCGAGAGTAGAGCCTGTAATTTTCAGAGAACTTGATATGGCGGACAACAAACCCACGTCCAGTTGCTTGATACTGTTGACAAACAAATATATTTACAATAGGACAGAAAAACATAAAAAAGGGACAGCATCAAAGCAGTAAACTAACCCTTGCACCACCATGAAGAATGGTCCGACCAAAATAATGAGTCCTTGTACCCAAGGAAAATGTGAAAAAGACAGAGCAAAGCTGAAACTGCATTGTGACAAAACTGACAATGGCCTGCAGCATCATGGAAGCATAAACAACTTTAAAAACAATAAAGGAACATTTTCAGAGTAGATTATTGGCTTTCACAAGATAACATAAGATAATTGAGGACGCCATGCTTATCAAACCCTCCCTTCACTGTCTCAAAAAGGTAACCAGAAGCAGGGTCTAAAGCAATGCATGTAATCTTCAAAATATTTTTTTAATTAATATGTACAATACTTACTTTACAAAAATTCAGATAACAATACTTTATGGTTTCCTGAATGGTATAAATTGAGGGCCAAAGGACAAAAAAGGGGGGGATATAGATAAACCACTTACCCTTAAGAAGCCCTGTTCCAGGATGAAGCCCAAGACCATAGGTACAGCAGTGAAGACCCCAATTTGAAAGAGGAACTGTGTGTTCAAGGCAGCACTCAGAGCTGCATTCTTAGTTATCCTAGCCCTGTCTTCTATGGTTTCGTCAAGACCAGATAGTGCCTGGAAACAAATTATTCTTGGTTGGATATCAAATAAATGATAGTTGAATCATACTCAAAGCATGCAGAAAACTAAGGGTGTAGAAGGAAAAGGTCAAGCCAAAAAAAAAACCAAGAATGAAGACATCCAACGAATGTTGATACAATATTATATTTTTGAATACTATATAATCAACTGAGTTAAATTGTTGATTAAGCCCAGACCAGGCATATTGTACACTTTTATCGTGTATCTACATGATACCGTTGGTAAATAACCGACCACAAAGCAAAAGTGCAGCCCAGTGAATAATAAACCATAAAGCAAGAATAATGAAAGAGATGAGACTAACAATCCTTAAGATATCTTCCACAAAATATTTTTATAAACAATTAAGCACTAACCAAGTTTTTAAAACTCCGGTCAAAAAGAAAAAAAAAAACCCAAGTGTTTAAAACAGTTGCAAAATAGCATATCCCCACAATACCTTACACTCCTTATTCCTGTCATGATATCTAAACTTTAATCAACAGGGAAAGCCCTCAAGTTCTGAGGACAATGTGATGAAAAATGGGACAGAATATTTAGAGTAATGTGCTCAATGATATGAATAATTATTTGCAATCAAGAATTAAGCCATTGATTAATGCTTAAATTAGGAATACTCTTTGTCACTGTTTCCTCTGTTGGTTTAAGCATCTGATTTTAGTTTCCATTATAAACCCTCCATTGGAACTTCAAATTGAATTGAGATGAGTGCAGGAAAACAGAAAGAAAAAGAAAAAGGAGAAACTGAAGTTCCCCTATCATTGAGGCTCAAAAACAGTAGAAATTACAAACTAGTGGAATCCTGAATAGGCTATGAATAGCTAGTGCTAATGACAATAACAATCAAACGAAGGAAAATTTTCAGAAAATAGCAAAACATCAACTCATAAGCAATGTTTTAAAAATCATAGCAGTCAATGAACTGCTAAAGGAACTTTTCACAATTCAAGTGTGTTTATATCTATACACATAACATTTTACCGTCAAATTCATATGTATATATTACAAAATATCAAATATGAAAAGTATAATAATGTGCAATTACTTATTACCTTTGTAAATAATTATTTTATGTTATTACAAAACTTTATAATACTTGAGTAAATTTTCAATCACCAAATGTACAAATATTATTTACAAAAATAGTTGAAGATATAAAATAATTTTTGTAATAATTAAATTACAAAGTTACTTATTGATGTATATTACATGAATACTAGAAAAAAAAAATACTTTGCACAAACTCTTATTTTATTTAATTTAAATTTGATTCACTTAAGAATGTAATTAAACTAAGTTAATTGTTTACAGTAAATAATATACATCGCAAGATGTATGATCCAAGAGTGCCAGGTTTGAATCCCTCAGCTTGTAAAGTTTGAAGTTGCAAATCCCTCATTGAAATGGGTGACATGGCAGTTTAAGATGCCCTATCATCCCATGTTAAACCACTTAATCCACTCAACAAGTGCCAGGTGAACTAGTTCGCCAAAACCCTGACAGTCCAGTAGTTTCTGGACTGGTTTAACACACACTGGTAAAGTAATAGGAAATCACAGATAGGTTCTATGTATAGGGTTTAGGATTTGGGGTTCATGGTCAGGTTGATCAGTCCCAATACTTGCAACAATGCTAACTATCCCTAGTCTTCCTAAAACCTGACATGAGAACAATCTCCCACTTTAAGGGCAGCCACAAGTATAATGCTGGAATGAAGTGCAAACCATTAACACTTGACACAAACAATGCTTCACCAAGAAAAATAAGTATAAAAATTTAAGAAAGAAGAAAAATAGCACGCATTACAATATATGAACTATAAATAATGGACTGTAAATTAATCTACAATCATAATACTTTAAAGAAATCCAACTTACCAGATATGCTTTCCCATAAAGAAAGAAGTATACAGTCAGCACCGTTAACTGCAATATAATGTAGAGAGCATGTTCAGGTGTAAAGAAAAATTTAGAGACACACACACACAGACTCACATTTACTGATGAATACTTATAAAATTAGAAGCCACAAACATATAGTATTCCACGCAATATATACTTTTAACTACAAGATAATTTCAACCCTGAGTGGACAATTAAAGCAAACTCATTTGAACTCCAGACCATCCAAGAGACAAAAATTATGATTCATATGTGGCTTACCATGGTACAGAAGTAGTAACCAACTGTTGTATAGTAAAAGGACATCATCCGGAAGAAATCAAAAAGTTGCCCAAGTCTGTATACATCACGACTGAGAACTTGTTCACCATTACCCCCAGCAACCTTCCCTTCAAATAAGGCAATCTGATTGAGCCCAACATCCCTTCCCTTACCAACCTGCATACCTCGTTGTTAGAATACAATTTATCAAAGATGCATGATGCATCATACAAGAAAAGCCTTGCCTGAATATATTCATGATGTGTAACATTCCCTTTACGTAAGGTTGAATTGAATCCTGTGAATTAACAAGAATCAAGATGAAAAAGGAGTGGAGAATCAAAGCCTGAATTATAAAGAGAGCAAGCCTCCATGCCTGAGAAGATATCTTCACTAATGTTTATAATACGAGAAGCCTTGCTGATGCCACCACGAGTTATATGGAATACTCTATCAAAAACATCTGGATGACCATAATGCATCCGGACCCTAAACATGGACAATTTGGCTTTAATTTACTTTCGACATCCAGAAGGGAAATCAACTTATTTTATGGAAATTGGACTTACTTCAAAGGATTTGCTAAGACACGCTGGCCCAAAGTAACAAAACTAGTTTCTTGATTGGACATGAATGAGGCCAAAGATGAAACACTGCATAAGAATCAATTACTCAAAACTCTTTGCAAACAATCAGTCAAAACAGGATAACTCAAATTACAGTGCTCAAGTTCCACACACCTTCCAGTAAATACATGCTCTCTAACACCAAGAATGGTAGCAGGACGAAGACCATGATCACAATGAAATTCTTCAAGAAGATTCCTCATCTTCAAAGCTTCCTCAAAATAGTTATCCTATTATAAAACTTCAGTAAACATCACAACCCAAAGGAATTGCAAACATATGCAGGATATGGCATAATGTAAAAGGAAAACGACAGTACAGTATTGGAAAGACAAAGAAGATAAGTTATTTATACCAAATCCACAGCAGAGAAACAGATATTTGGATAATTACTCAACAAGACAATTGTTGTAGAAAAACTTGAAATACAAAACATAGTATATATCCATGTAAATAACTCCTTAATCAAAAAGTAAAATTGACAAAGATATGAAGATGGAACAGAGCCAACATAGAAAAGATAGAATGGTTTTCTGAGTTCAAAGATGCAAAAACAGGCATGGGTTAGAAGAAAGAGGACAAGGACTTGTCAAGAATCACAAAAAGATTTAGCTATCAATATAAGGACCAAGAAAGGTTTTGATTTGAATGCAATCCCACTCAAGCAAAAGACCATTAGACTTAGAATAGTCCACAGAGAAAAAGCCTACAATTATATTGTGCTTCAATTTAATGTATAGGAGAATAAGGCAGCAAGGACTGAATGCCTTACCAATTGGTCATTATGCGATGGAGCAGATCTCTAAAACAACCACTGTTATTGACGTAGAACAACCACAGGGAGAAGGGGAAAAGTGGGGAATGAAAGGGAGAAACTGAAAGAGAGAGAATGAGGGAGGAGGAGAAAACCCTATATTAACAAAATATTCTTTATTCAATCAAGTAGTCTGACTCCTCACATCATACCTAAGGCTATTTATAGATAGCCTTGACACAAAATAATCAACCAGGGCTCTATTAGGAAGCCCATTACAAAGAAACAAAATGTTATGTGGCAATAGTAATGACAAGAGTTAGTTAGAACCTCTGTTCACCATTCTGTTGCTAAACTGTTGGTAGCTTTCTGTTAGTAGCTGTTAGTAGTTAAGAAGAGTAGTTATGAGCTAAACCTATAAAAGATAGGTGAGCTGCTCTATGTAGTTGTTGAATTCAAAAGTAATAAAAGAAACATTTCCCTGTACTAATTGGTATCATAGCCTGCAACAATACAGGATGACTCGAGAAATTTGTTCTCAAGATCAATTTCGTGAGTTGAGGAAGAGTTTACTCAATCGAAAGCTGATATTCAAGAACTTTGTGGTTCTCTGAATTGGATCAAAGAACTTGTGACAGAGTTGGTTGTCAAAGTCGCTCAAAGTAATGAAGCTGCAAGTGGTCATACCAATGGCAATTGATTGGCATCGAACGGTTAGCCACAGTTTGGATCATTCCATGGTAATGCTAGAGGAACTTACTCGTTGACAATGAAATTTACCAGAGTCAAATTTCCGAGATTCAAAGGTGCTGATTTCAAAGGCTAGGCTTATCAATATCAGCAATTCTTTGAGGTGGATGAGACGCCACTAGAGCAACATGTGAAGCTAATTAGTATCAATTTGAAAGATTACACATTGCAATGGCATCAATTGTTCTTCAAGAAGCACCGATTACAAGATGTAAGCTAGGTTGAATACTTGGATAGAATGGCAAAGCGATTTGGAGATCTTTCGAAGATTGACCCAATGGTTGAGTTGAAGAATTTGCGTCAGGAAGATTCAGTGGTGGAGTATCAAGAGAAATTCAAGGTTCTTTTGGCTCAATTGGACTTACCAGATCCAATTGCAATAAGTATGTTTCTTGGAGGTCTGAAACCAGTGGTAGAAACATTGGTAAGGATGTTCAAACCTCAATCATTGAGTAATACTTTCTATCAAGCAAGATTACAAGAAATTTCACTGAATGTTGTGCATGGGTCGAAGACGGGGGGGTTCATTTCAAGCTTCATCATCGAACACATTTAGCTATGGTGCCTCTTCTAATAAGTCTGTATCATCTATAGGCAATACATCAGATTCAAAGTATGTCTCTACTGTACCTAATTCTCAACAAGGCTCAGTCACTAAGCCTATACAGAAAGGAAGAGTTTAGAGGCAGGTTAAGCAGTTGACAAAGAAGGAGATGGATGAGATGCATCACAAGGGTCTTTGTTATTTGTGTCTTGAGAAATATTCTCAAGATCACAAGTTTCGAAGCTCTCAGGTTTTCATGATAATGGCAGAAGAAGAGGGAGAAGAAACAAAAGAATTCAAGAATTCTCAAGAGGATATGGCATTAAATGCAGTAGAAAATTTTACTTCCAAATGTTCTACTATGAAGATTAAAGGATTTATCAAATAATTCTCGTGGATATTAGTAACACTCATAATTTTGAGAGTACTTCTTTAGCTAAGAGATTGAAGTTGAGGAGTTGTCCAGCTGCAGTTACAAAGGTCTCAGTTGTGAATGCAGAAAAGTTGCTTGTTTCAATGAAGTTTCCAAAGCTAAAATGGAGCATTTTTTTGGCAGGAGAGGGGGGGGGGGGTGGGGGGAATGTTTTTTGGCAGATTTTTTGGTGATGCAATTGGGGGGTTATGACAATTGAGGGGTCATGACCTCGTTTGAGGAGTTCAATGGCTGGCAACACTTGGAGAAATTACTTAGGATTGGCATAATCGAACAATGAGTTTTAAATTCCAAGGCGAGCATCATAAGTTACATGGGATATCTGAAGTTGGAGAACAATTGTAGAATAAGGAGTTTCAGAAGAAAAGTTGTATGCAGAGTCATCAGATAGTTCTTTTACAGGTGGGAAACTGTAGAGTTGATCAAATTCAACCAGTAACGTTTACTACTGAGAAACGGCAACAAGAAGTGGAAGAATTATTGCTTTCATATAAGGACATTTTTCAAGAACCCAAGGCATTACCTCCAACAAGAACATTTGATCATGCTATTCCTTTGAAGGAGGAACAACCCATTTTAAGTAGGCCTTATAAGTATGGCCTTTACAGAAAGATACTATTGAAAAACTGGTGCAGGAAATGTAACAAAATGGTGTCATAAGACCAAGTTCAAGCTCTTTTGCTTCCCCGATAGTTTTGGTGAAGAAAGACGGATCATGTAGATTTTGTGTAGATTACAGAAGGCTGAATAACCAGACTGTTAAAAATAAATTTCCTATTCCAGTTATAGAAGAGCTATTGGATGAGCTGCATGGTGCTAAGCATTTTTCTAAGCTAGATCTTCAGGCAGGGTATCATCAGATAAGAATGAGAGAAGAAGATGTGCATAAAACTGCTTTTAGAACTCGTGAAGGGTTGTATGAGTTGAAAGTCATGCCATTTGGATTAACAAATGCTCCAATAACCTTTCAAGGGCAGATGAATGCTATCTTTAGAACTTACCTTAGGAAATTCATGTTAATTTTCTTTAATGATATCCTAGTGCACAATTCTTGTTGGGAGGATCATACGAAACATCTGCAACTTACTTTACAGACATTGAGGTATAATGTTTTGTTTTTAAAACAATCTAAGTGTATATTCGGAGCTCTACGAATTGAGTATTTGGAGCACATTATCTCCCAAAATAGTGTGACAGTAGACCCTTAAAAGCGATTACTTGGCCAGCTCCCAATAATATCAAGTCTCTCTGCAGTCTTTTGGGGTTAAATGGGTATTATAGGAAGTTTGTTTCCAATTATGGTATGATTAGTAAACCACTTACAGAATTGTTGAATAAATCTGGTACTTTTGTCTGGTCAGAGGAAGCTAATAAAGCTTTTGAGCAACTGAAAGCAGTTATGTCTTCAACACCAGTACTGGTTTTGCCACATTTTTCAAAACCTTTTGTATTGGAAACTGATGCCTCTAATGTGGGTACGGGGGCTGTTTGATTACAAGAGGAGCAACCAATAGCTTTTGCAAGCAAGGCTTTTTCTGATAGGAAGAAGGACTTATCTGCATATGAAAGGGAGATGACAGCCATAGTTTTTGCAGTGAAACAGTGGACAGCATTTTGTGATTTGCACTGGTCACTTGCCACTTAAGTATCTACTAGAGCAGCAAACAGTATCTCCTGAACACTATAAATGGGCTCACAAATTATGGGGGTTTGGATTATGAAATTGTTATAAGAAAAGGAAGGATGTTGTGGTGGCTGATGCGTTGTCTAGAAGGGTGAAAGTACTGCTTCCTGTTCTGCAAACATTTCTGTGAATAAAAGATTCATGACAAATGGAAAACTGATGATGTCTTACTTTCATTAATCAAGGAATTGTAGGCTAATTCTCATTCTCATCCTAAGCTTACTTGGACTAATGGTTTACTCAAAAGGAAAGGGAAGCTGGTTGTGGGCAATGATATGAAATTACGTTCTGAACTATTGGCTCACTTTCATAAAGATCCAAAGGGAGACCATTCTGGAATGTTAGGGACTTACAAAAGAATTTTGCCTGTGTTTTATTGGAAAGGGCTGGAGAGATAAGTCAGAAGGTTTGTGCGAGAATGCTCAATTTGTCAAGTCAATGAAGTTGAGAATATTGCTACACCTGGGTTATTACAACCTCTTCCAACACCACAAGCAACTTGGCCAGATTTATCTATGGATTTTATTGTAGGATTGCCTAAGTCCTATAATAAATCTGTCATTTTAGTGGTGGTGGATTTACAAAAGCTGCTCATTTTCTAGCTTTACAGCATCCTTTCTCCGAGATGGATGTAGCACAGATATTATTTGATCAGATTGTAATATTGCATGGGTTTACTCAAACCATTGTGACAAATAGAGATCCAACTTTTTGTGGGAAATTTTGGAGAGCATTGTTTAAGTTGCATAAGGTTCAACTTTGTTATTCCTCTGCTTATGACCCTCAATCTGATGGGCAAACAAAGGTATTGAACAGGTGCTTGGAAGCATATCTTTGTTGTATGACAGGTGATCACCCTACACAGTGGGTGAAGTGGCTGCCCTTAGCAGAATATTGGAACAATACTACCTATCACTCCTCTATAGGAATGTCTACTTTTGAAGCTGTGTATGGAAGACCCTCGCCTATATAGTTGCCATATTTAGCTGGTGATTGATCAAATGAAGTAATTGACAAAAGCCTAAAGGAACGAGAAGTAGCAATAAAACTGTTGAATGAGAATCATAAGAGAGCTCAGAATCGTATGCTGTAGTATGCAAACAAGAAGAGGACTGATTGGGAATTTCAGATAGACGATTGGGTGTATGTAAAGATACAACCTTTCAGGAGGAATCAGCTAACCAGTACTTCTTCGCATAAGTTAGCTGCTCGATATTTTGGTCCATTCAAGGTGTTAGAAAGGATAGGAACTGTTGCCTATATATTGGAGCAACCTTCCACAACTAGAATGCACCCAGTCTTCCATGTTTCTTTGTTAAAGAAACAGGTTGGAGATTTTGTTAAAACTCATACTACATTGCCAAAGTTAGACAACCAGGAGTATTTTGACATGGAGCCTGGGCATATTTTAGGAAGGAAGCTAGTGCAGAAAGGACACCTTCCTGTTACTCAGCTCTTAATTCAATGGAAATTTACTAACCCTGAAGATGCTACATGGGAGGATGCTAATGTCCTTCGTGAGCTATATCCGGACTTTCCTATTGCTTGAGCCTAATTCTTGAGGACAAGAATCAATTTTTTTTTTTTCTGGGGGGGCGGGGCGGTTGTAATTGTTTCGCAAGAAGAGTAGTTACGAGCTAAACCTATAAAAGATAGGTGATCTGTTCTGTGTAGTTGTTGAATTCAGAAGTGAAAAAAGAAACATTTCTCTGTACCACAAAATAAACAAGTAAAATACATAAACAAGCCTGTCAGAAAGGAAAATTAAAAGCCTTACAAAAATAATTAAATTCAAAATAATATTGATTCCTAGATTTATCCTAAATAACTAAATTATAAATAATAAATTGTCTAGGTTTATCCTCAATAACAAAATTACAAACAAATAATAAATTATCTCATTATCCATTCTCCATTAGTTATGTTGCAAAGATCAAATTAAAGATTCTTTTCTTAATTTTACATGCAAATAAGGTTAATGAAAGTGACTGACAAACTTGAGCAGTAAATATGAAATTCTTCTACTAAAAAGGTTCATAAACAATAAATTAAGAGCCCAGGGAATGTAATAATCATTTGAACACACTGAGGCTACAAAAAGCATAGCTATTACTATCTAAAAGCTAAACACCCAGATAACAGGAAAAATAGAAAATTAAAGAAGATGGGGCACTAAACAAGAATTCAAGATAGCATAAAAAATATTATTAAATCAACACACTATTTGATATAAAAAAAATCACATACAGATTGCCATGAGAAAAATATTATCACCTGATTCATGTCAATAGTCTGGATTGCATTTCCACGAGTAAATGTAATTGCATGGTTTTGATTCTCAGGCTTCCCTTCGCCAAGCTTGGGATTTCCAGGCAATTTAATGGAGTATATTTCCTGTGAGACAAAGCATTCAAATGTGAGAAGGAACAATAACCAAAGCAATCTAATGTGACTAATACAGGTATGTTTTTCTTACTTTTGGATTCAAAAAACATCAAGTTAGCTTAATGCCTTTGTAAGAGGATATTAATAAAACACAGGTCCAAAACAACAAGGATCATAACTCAAATGATTCAGGAATCCAATCTGATGGCCCAGTGAGCAAACCTCAAGGATAACCAGCTGAGCAACCCATGTGGATTGCAGCCAATCTCATTAGCATAACAAGGAAAAGCCCATTTTTTTTTAATATTATTAATACAACAGAAGAGGACAGGAAGTGCAAGAATATAAATTATAGTACATTGGTGAAATGAAAATGGGGGAAAACATACAGCTTTAATACAGCAGAAGCTGTCTGCCATGGTGATTCTGAAAAACTGACAAGCAAACACCAGGTCTACCATATTCACATTTCAGGGATCAGATCATTATGCAAATTCTTTTAATGCATGTCTCGAAGATTTCCCCAAGTATTGGTTTTGTATTTTCCAACCTTAACAACAAGTCCGACCTTTATACTTTCGGCTCTTTCTATATCTATATAACATTGCCCTCTTCTCTAAGTTACAGTTGACAAAAGCAACAGACCCAAGTGAACAAGAAGTTTATGTCATTAGGTGCCAAAGATTGTGGCATTTTCATGAAATAGATTTCTAATACAGCCTGTTGGTTCAAAAATACATCAAACGCTACAAGGGTTATTTCGTTAGACGTATACAATTTCAATCCTGCACTAAGCACACCCAATATGATGCTTAGAATCTCAAGCAATATCCTCATTTCAGTTATCCATTCATATAGAT
Source organism: Delonix regia (assembly GCA_037074485.1). Classification (NCBI taxonomy): domain Eukaryota; kingdom Viridiplantae; phylum Streptophyta; class Magnoliopsida; order Fabales; family Fabaceae; genus Delonix; species Delonix regia. The sequence continues at coordinate 31,164,329 of CM073451.1, forward strand.
AACAGTTTCAAAAGACAAAAGCACCAAGCATACCAATTGCCTCAGTTCTCCAACCATCCTTTATTCAAGTTCACTATGATCACTCAGAACAAAGTGTACTCTCAGTAAGCATTAGTATATAGACCAACAGATTCTTAGTTCAAAATCAATGATTCTTAAATAGATTATGATTACCAACAAAATAGTTTGACTTCATAAGCATTAGAATCACATCAATAAAAAGGCTCTAATGACCAAGTTATTAACTATCAAGCCTATGCTCAGAAAGAGAATAAATTGAAGGGGAAAGAAAACAAACAATATGGTAAAAAACCTCAGCGAAAAGAGAGTCAACAAGCAACCAAAATATCATATTGACATAGAAAAGAAGGAAGACCTGTATGGCTTCTATACAAAAGTAAATAAACAATAGAGCTTGATGGCACCTTGTCCTTCCCATTGACATCAGCCTTCACGAGCTTCGAATAGTAATCTGTGTTCACTTTCCCATCTTTTAAAGTTTCTACAACATCAATGAAAGCAACACGAAGAGCTTCATTCCTATCATAATAAACAAATTTTAAAATTAGATTTGTATTAAAATATAATTAAACATTCCAAGCCAAGCGCAGCAATTTGTACAAAGCTAACATATAAAGTTGATCCCAAAAATTGCCAAACACACCTTTGCATAAGTAAAGCAATATCAGCAGCCTCAGGTTTTTGTTCCTCTTTCTGCTTTCCATAAATTTGGCATGTCACAACATAAGTGAACTTAAGATCCGCCTGAGCACGTGCCTCAGGTGATAAATCAAAGCCACGTGTATCAGTCACTTCATTACTGCTAAATGCAGACTCCAAATCTACATTGCCAAAGAAAAATTAGATTGCAAATGTCATTACTTAAAGAAAAATTACGAAAAGGTTAAATGCCCTTACCTCCAGAGGTTGCCCGCTCCAAATATGTCTGCAACATAAGGGCTTTCCTATAGTACATCATCCCCCGAACTGTCAAACTCAAACAAAATAGTTAAGCATATGAGGACACAATTATTTTCTAAATAAATTGCAGAAATTCCAAGATTTAATACACAATCTTCTACAGCAAAATCAATAAAGCAAATTCTACAATTCATTAGCTTTTTAATAAAAGATGAAATTTTACTACACAAGAAAAAGATATAAATACATGAGCAGGGGATTAAATATCTTCATGAAGGAAACCAAATAATACAGAAATCCTAAACAAACAAGAAAGAACAAGTAATTAAATCAAATCTTGCCAAACTTTCAGCATGTTCAACAAAGAAACCACTCTAAGATATTAAATACCATAACCTATAAAACATTTACAGGATACAAATTAGTAATACTCAACATGCCACCGAAAATTTGAATAATGCTTAAAAGAAAACTAATTTCAGGAAAGATAAAGGGGCATATCAGAAATAAACCCACAACAGCAAACAATATCCATCAGAAAATCAGCATTCCACAACTAGAAAAGGAGTGCAACAAGATATCAGACAATCTCAGATAAATAGGCAAGAACAACAACAAAGATTATACTCATGGAAAACTTTAAGACAATGAAAGAAAATAAAAAATGAGATTTTCCATGAAAAAATTTGTAAGCATAACAAACCCATCGATAAAGAAATTTCTTAAATTTGAATGACATAAATAAGACAATAAAATAACAAAGCACACATGCAGAAAGGTCATGAAATAGAAGATCATAAAGCATTCTAGAATCTAGATAAATTTTTAACTCCACGAGCAGAAATGTCTAACAGAATTGAAATAAAAACACAGGCAGTATTTGAAGTGAAACCATTACCAGTTCTAGCCAATGTTTGTCCCCTATAAGAAGCCCAAAAACGCAGTTCAAGGATATCTATAGGATTGTCAAAAAGCTCTGTGTCAGGTGCATCCTCATCACGGCCAATCCGAGCAAGAAAGTTCTTCCATTCATCTAAATTTTTTAGTAGGAAAGAAAAAAGAAATTTTATCATTAAGAGAACAAGGTTGGAGAATAAAATATCCTCAAAACAGAAAATACAAAAAATGGGGGATCAAAACAGAACAAAACAAAGCAACAAAACCCCACGAGACTAAAACAATTGAGCTTTAAAATCTCTTTCCAAATCAGAAACAGTGATTCCCTTAAAAAATGTGCAGAGCACCGAAGAGAAACCATATAATAATTTTACCCCATTAATAATTTAAAGAAAAAGATAGGTCTTTGAAGGTGCAGCCATTGCTCTCCAACCTCAATGCCACAATCATTTGTTTGCCTACCTCTTACCAAATCCTTTAAATCAAATTTGGAGTGAAAAACAAAAATATTAGAAGCATATACAGAGATCAACAAACAAAGTTGGTCAAACTTTTTCAATGAGTAATCTAAATCATTGAATAGGAAAACAGAAGGAAAGAACGATGTCAATCATATGCTAAACATTTTAATTATAAAATGCCAACCAGCAAGCTTTTGCCATAGATGGCAGTTTGATTAACAATAACAGATGTTAATCTTCTGCTACTTTCACAATTATTGTGAACCGGAAGCCTGAATCAAGATTTTGAGGTTAGACAAGGGTACTGTTGTCCCCTTTCTTGTACTCTTGGTGAAGCAAGACAAGAGAAGGATACAAAGAATAATTAAATTTTTCAAAATAATCAACAATCAAAGACTAAAGCCCCTATTCAAAGGCCACTGAAATAAGAAATCTTAATCCTAAAATGATCATACAACGTGATATCATCTTTGTAGGCTCAAACCCTGTGATGAAGTTTCATTTTCAAAAAGATTGTGGGAGATGGCAAAATCAGCAACAGCATCAGCATCAAGGTGAGAGACAATTTTAAGCTAAGCACATGGAGGTGCGTCCAACCTTTTGGCTGATCGTAGATCAGCATGCCCAAATGTCACTGGTATTCCTAGATTACTAATTGAAAATATGCAGATTGAGAAACCAGGGATAACGTTAGATAAGCTTCCATTGAGTGTCTGATCTTTTTCTCATCAAGTAGGACAGAGAACACTGATTCTAGCAAGAAAATACACAACTCACCACAAAACTATGATATGAGAAGATTGAAGTTGGGCTCTTATATGAACTTCATGTTCGACAGGAAGGAAAAAACAATGATAGGAAAAAAGCATTTATTGACAAGAAGAGAAAAGCAATACAAAAGGATGGACCAGAGGCCCTCCGTAACAAAGAGAAAACATTACAGACTCATTAGATCCAAAGAGCTTTCCAATCCCTTTGTAAATTCACAAGTCAAACAACCCCTTCCCCACCCCCCCCCCCTTTCAAAAAGAAAAACCCAAACCGCATCTTTGATAAACCATTAGCTGAAACCCACAGAAAGGCCAAGAACTTAATTCTATCCCAAATCAGGAGGGGGGGTATCAAAGTAATAAATTTCTCAAAAGATCCATTTGGTCAATAATCAAGGGCAATTATTTCATCCAACTTAAGACCATAATACGAAATCCTAATCCCACTCAAATACTGTGGCAGAATAACGTCTTCCAAGGCTCAAATACCTTTATTGCTAACTAAGTAAATGCTAAAATTACTCCAAATTATCTATTAACAGAATATAGATCCCAAAAGATAAATAAATCATTAAATAATAAAATAGACAACGAATGTTTTCACTCACACTAGTTGGTCCATCAAAGCGTTAAAATTGTGCCCAGCTTGAAGTTGAAACTGGGAACAACTGGCTTGGAAGACCTAATATATGGATACTCAGACCCCTTCCTCATTTGCAAGATTCACTAATTGTCAGATAACTACTACAACAATTTACTTTGGAACTAAAGTGGAGACTAGCAGTCATTTCTTTCTATACTGAATTGCCTTGGCACATTCAGAAATTATCTTCGTTTTTTTGAAGAGAAATGGACCTGTCTAGAGTGTTGAAACAGTTTTGTCAAGAAAATAGGGAAAGCAAAAGTTACATAGAAAAGGAGGGAATCAACAAAATATGCTATTCTCAGACTCAATTACTGTGTACATAACACTAACCCCTACCCTCTATATATGCTAATACTATGAAGACATTTAAACGATTTCCTTTGGGTGTACTACAAGCAATTATTTCCGTAACCTGCAAGAGTTCCCTAAATCCTTATTGATTGATAACACCAATCATAACCTACTAGACTTTCTTAAATTCTAATTATCTCCTAACCACAGTTTCCTCAATATTTTAGGTTTTCAATCTGAAGAAGCAATGTAAAGCTAAGGAAACAGACTGGTTTGAAGAGGGCAGATGCATAGTACCTTTAGGCAGAAAGTAACAAGAATTGTGAACTCTTATCAACATATACGCTCCCTTCTCCCTCGTGTCATTTATCACATAGTATTTTCTCGGCAACCTTATGACCAGGTTTGAGATTTATAAATGGAAAAAAACAAAATGCTAAATTTTACCCAACCGGCAAATGACTACTACTTCTACATCAGACAAGAACCAAAGTGTGATCTAAAACCAAATTTGTCTCTTTTTTATAAAAGAAGAAATTCTATAAGAAAGAGAAGAATGTACAGCTAGCTAGAGGAAAAGAATTCCTCAAACCACAAAGACAAGAAAAGCCAAACAGGGCAGATGTTCACTATAATGAAATGAGGAGAGTTAAAAAGACTGTTTCCCTTAGCAAATTGTGCAGAGTCATGTGACACGGGAATATTAATTCGCAGTCCTTGCTCAGACCATGCCCAATCAAACCATGCAAGCTATCTACTTACAACCATATTGAAACAGAATAAAAACTACCTGGAAATATCTTCTGAAGGTAAAATAGGATTGATATCCCATCTTCATTTTTCTTTTGGAGTTCAGCCATACTATAAAGCACAATCTCAGAATAATATGGTGTGAAAACACTGCATACAAACACAAGAGATAAGCACACCAGAAGCAACAAGCAGGACTAGTTGCTTGAAGAAAAAGAATAATATACCTGAAGGATAACATCTTTCGAACTGGCTTTGCAACAGGCATCTTCATGAAAAGAGAATTTGTGAAAAACTCCAGCCTTCGTCTAGCCTCAAGATTTTTAGGAATGTTTGAACCAGAATGTTGGATAGTCAATAGCGAATGCAATCTTCTCACTTGTGCCCTCTGCTTAGGTTTAAATACTGAATTCAAAAACAAGTATATACACAACAAAAAGATAGAAACACATGAGCCAAGCATACCAAGTCAGCATTATTGGGCCATTTCAACTTTGCAAACAGATGGCCCTCTTTCCTTGCTTTGCTTAGTAAATTCCAAGTGTCATAATTTTCCCTAGATGTACAGGTAAGTAAACATTAAAGAGACAGCAAATGTATTTTAAAAAGAGTATATCAGCAAGTGAGACAAACCTCATATTTATGGTAAGGACATCATGTATTACAACATCATACAGATCCTGAACAGCCTTAACTGCACCCCTTTCAAGTTCAGGTGTTTCTGGCTCTTTCTACACAAAGTCAAATCAACGAAAAATTTACATGGTACTTGATTAAAACTTCTGTCATAAATAAAGCATAGAAAAGCACCAAATATTGATATTTATGTGCCAAATCATAAACCAAAAAGACAATAATCAAACTGTGTAATTTGATTATACTTTTATCCATGACATAAAACATACAATATTTTCAAAAAATAAAAATATAAATTAAAAGAATATAGATAGCATGCTATCGCCGGTACTCACTATGATTGTAAAACTCCATTTACAGCATTCATCTCAATTAATATAAACAGACAATTCACTAAATGAACAACTGAACATGTTAACAATATCTAAAATCAACATTGCATGTCTGACATGTAACATGCCACATTTAGAAAATTATGAAATATTATTTTAGGATGCCTTATTCTTTTGTTTGTGGAGGATCTCTTGTCCTCTATTTGTGTATTTTTCTCTCTTCTCTTCAATAAATTTTCTTTTTCCATCAAAAGAAGAATAAAAACTCACAAAAAATGCTGAAAGTATAATGCTAGCATAAACAACGGTCATCTACATGGTTCCTGGAAGCTGTCAATAAACATGCATAAAACAATACATAGACAAAAAAATATTATGTACGAACCAAAATACCCATCAATGCAGAAACTCTTGATATCAGCAGAGGCAACTTATTAAGTTGAAAGTCCACATGAATATTCTTCTTTGTGATACTTGCATTAATATCGTCATATACTCTTTCAACCCTGGCATAATGGTGACAGTTGCAAAATAAGCAAGCAAGTAGTTAATAGATCAACCATATTTCACATCTTATAGAAGGTTATAGTTCAATTGGCATCCAACTTTCAACTGATACTTACCACATCCTTCCCACTTCATCTAATATTTCTGTCAATATGAGTTTGATTGTATAGTAACACTCCTGAACAGCATATTTCATATAGTCATCTCTTGAAATCCTATCCCAAAGATCATCTTGAGTATCTCTACCCTCTACAGCAATATCCTTAGCAAGAAATATCTGGAAAACCACATAATGGAAATTTATTAAGTAACATTGACCAAATTCAAACTGAAGGCCATGTTTACAGGAAACAGGCACACAAACCTGTATTCATCTATAACTAATCTGCAAGTAATTTTAATTAAAACACCAGAATTACCTTGCTAGCGAGTAGAAAAAGAGGCCACTGAACCAAAGGAAGATTTCCAGAATTTTTAGGCATTAAAAGCAACTCCATTTCCCTGAATGGAATCAATGAAGAAGTATAGACATCAATCAAGCAAGGGGAAAAAATGAATAAAGACATGAAAAACATAAGGGTCCAAACAAATTAGTAGACAAAAACTGTAAAAAAGCATGCTAGCACTCACAAGTTAGTTATATAATCCTCCTCCCTCAGATTTCGTATGATTTCATTCCAAAAGGGGGAGAACCGAGCAGCATCAACCTTGTTATTTTCTACAGCCTTCAGATGCAGAGGTAACTAGGTAAGTGAAAAGTTCTCAACTTCAGAGAAGTTGCATATTTACCATAACATTCTTATCAATATGAGTAAATTTGTTTCTCACTTTCCAATATCAAGTTGGTGTAATAATGTCTGAATCCAATAAACAATCAAATTGACATACACATAGTTAATCTTTCTTTGCCTATGGAAACTAATATACCTGACCAGATGCACGGGAGGAGTTCCTGAAAGAAGTTGATAAACAATTACGTGAGCAGAAGCAAGCTTACAATCATGAATTAACAGGAAATATATAAAAATAATGAGGGCATAAACATGGACAGCTATGCTCTTACTGAACCAAGCATTCAGAAAGATTTTTAAATTATAATTTTGAAAACTAAGCAACTTTAAAGACGCGCGCGTGTGCGAGAGTTATAAGTATAACCTGTTGGGCAGATGAACATGAAGAGTATTCATAAAAGCTCCAGGAAACTGCTCAAAAAGTTTGTGTAGGGCTTCCAACGATCTAATCTGGTGAGATCACAAGCAGGCATAAATAAAATGGAAAAAAAAACCACAAAATTACATATGTAATTATGTAAAATGGTAAGACTAGCAGATGGAAATATATGTAATTATAAAAAGAGCACATCAGCAAACAACAGGTGCTGTCCGTAAGTTCAAAAATTGCAAAAATTACATACCTCTCCTAAGCGATCTCTTGCCCCAAGCAAGAATCCCCAGACAGCCGATGCAAGTACGTAGAACACATAAACATCTAAAAGATACATCTGTAACCCATGGGGATTGACAAATAGGCAACAGCAACAGAAAACAAAGGAAAAGGGGGTTATAAATCAATTAAACGAACAAAAATAAATAGAAATATTGGTTATAAATTACGTAACAGAGACAAACATGTTAAGGAAATAAGTAATGAAATTTTTGGCAATGACCAGAAATTTGGAAAATAGAATATTGCCTTGATCACCAGGTAACAGCTTAAATGTCTATTAACTAGTTGACTGAAATTAATGAGCATTCTTGCCCATAAAAATTTTACAACAGTAGACTAGTTCTCCTGGAATATAACATTGATTCAAATTAGAACCACGTTGCATCAGGAGAACTCAGTTACAGCATTATCAAATAAGCATAACATGCAGAAACCTAACTTTCTTAAAATACATGCCGCATGACTCAAACTTCCTATGCACTGCAACTTGATACAACTGATCTAGATCCTCAACTTCATTAAACTCTTAATTGAACAAAGAACTAGGGTGGAATAGCAAAAAGAAAAATAACAAAGACATGCAGTCATGCTATAACAATAATTATGACTCAATTTCAGAGACAAAGATTTCACAAAAAGTATGTAAAAGGTGAAGTTCATGAACTTACAGCAAACACTGGAGCCCATAAGCTAACAACTGTCAAAGCATTATGATTATCTGCAAGAAGAAGAGCATTTTAAATTAAATTACCATAAAAGTAAACATAGAAGACGAAACTACAAACCTATAACTAGCTCTTTTTTCTCTCTCTCTACTTTTTCTCCAAAACCTCATTAGCTTATAGCAAATTTATAAACAACATATAAGGCTTTCACATATTCAAAATTTCTGATGGGCAATCCTTAGAAAAATTATCAATTTTAGACTTGCAATCGCACACCACATCATCAATTAGTCCAGTACATACGTTTAGAAACAAGATCATGCCAAGAGTATTCGAGATTATCAAGGTCCACTATCACCCTTGTTGGATCAACCAGTGGCCTGATCTGCAAAAAATTAAAAAGGCATTCATGGATATATTTGCCTGTATACAAACATACATGTAGTTACATGCACAAAGAAACATACACTTGCTTATATTGCTATATGTATGTACACATGCATGCAGATAATGTATGAATCACAAACCTGAAGAAAGTACGCAAATGCAAATTTTGCACTCAAAACAACAAGCCAAAATAGCATATACCTGCAAAAGGAGAGAGCAATCAAACTTGTTAACAGGTATTATTAATTAGAGAAGTCTTGTTGGTTTAAGAAAAGAGTCACCCATATACGAGGAATTAAAAATTCAGTAAAGTCTTGCAGGATAGGAAAAGAGTCACTTTTAATGCACCCAAAGAAAAGGGTATAAGTATCGCTGTCTGGTAATAGCATTAGTATAGAAACATAAAAGTCACATTTTAACAAAGGTTTTAAATATTTCAAAATATATAGAGTAAGGAGAAAAAACGCAAAAAAAAAATAAACTTGAATTCATCATTCTATATATGCCCATAGGAACATGGAGTGTGCAACCAGGGGAAAACAGCAATTTGTCCAGGAAAGTTATAGATAATTCTCAAAAGAAGGGGTTCAAGAATGTAGATCACCAATTTTTTTGGGATACAATTTACAGGAAAAGAAAGACAGGAGAACAGAGAACAAGGTGCGTACTTTATGAAATCAGTACTCCTTTCATACATTCCCCGTCCAACATAATACCGTTCCTTCAACAGTCAACAGATATGGCAAGAAACAGTAAACCAATGTCAACATAACTCCCCAAGATTTTTAACAAGGAAGAAAGTGGTAATATATATCAAGAATGAGTGTAAATAAAGGCATTAAAAACCTGGCGCATCCACTTCACAAAGCGAATTAAAGGCCAACGATCACATTTATTAGTTAGATGATGACAAGCAGGTATTCGCATGAGGAAACTAATGATAATTTGCACACCTGCATAAATACCTATGACAATCACATAAAATCTAAAAAAAATTGAATTTCCATTCCGTTTACTCTCTTCCAGGAGAGCTTTCCTGCAGTCAAATCCAGTCAGGAAACATTACTTTTGACATACTAAAGAAACACGAAAAAAGACAGCAAGAAGAAAACAATATAATGACAAAATTTGCATGTTGAAGCAAACATACACATAAAGGAAGGTTATGAAAACTGATGCAACACCAAACCAAGAAAACCGAAGAAAGATTCGAGAGATGGCTAAGCGCCTAGTTGTTGTATACGCGCCATACATCATGAAAATGTCCAGAACACCTGCATGAAGAAACAGCAACTTCAGAACCATTCAACATGAAAGCTTAAGCTGTTAAACAAAGGCACCCAGATAGACTTATATTATCACTAACATTCCCCTTCACATGAACAACAAAGGACTTAAAAGGTGGACAAAGCACAAACTCACCATCCCATGTGTCAAAACTTAATTCTAATCAAGGGAATGAGGGGAAGCAAGAATCAAACTCCTAGCCATTCAGTCATAGAGAGGCGCTGATTCTAAGTGAAGGACCATTTCAACTCAAAAGCTTAAGCTGTTAAGTGAAAGCCTATAAATAGCATTATTTTAAAACTCAAATTGCAATGGAATAGCAAGTAAGATATGATCTTGGCCACAACATTATTGCAATCTTTCAAGCCATGATATTGAGATCAAGAAACAAGAAGGCTCCAATGGGGCCAAAATTGAAGCGCCTCCCTTTGGAAAGTAAAAGGCCTGAGAATTCATCTTAGTTGGATGGGTACTTCGTTTTTTTATTTAAAAAAAAAAAAAAAACCTTTAATAGGTAGACAGATAATTCAAACGAGTAGGATGTAAGACAGCCTCCTAGAAAGAAAACCAAAAAAAAAAAAAAAACAAGAAAACAAAAAAGGGGAATTTATATAAGTTATTGGATGTAAAATTTTGGAGACCCTAGCTTCATGATTTGTCTAATTACTCAATCATGGAGATCTCACGGGCGTTTTCCAACCCGAAAGTGAAGAAGCAGCCTAGTAATAGAAACTTATTCAGCTAAATTACAGTCCCAATATGGTTGTTTATTGTTTGGCCAACAGAGGTGCATTAAAACTATCTATAGTTATTTGCATTTTAGTCTTTGTTAACAAAAAAAGGATTCCATTGAAAAAAACTAGCATAACTTTAACATAGAAAGACATACTCTCAAGCAATTTCATCACAACAAATGTTGGTCCAAGACTAAGAACCAAACGCAAAGTCTTGGCATTAAAATGTCCATCGTTGAAAGCAATAATAGTGAGACCCTGAAAGTAAGAATAAGATTACAAACAATTCAGAAATAGTATGGACAACCCATAAAATTAAACACTAATTTGGAATATATAAATTAATGTCTATATGGATAAAAAAACATATCACAAATTAGAAGTTGTGGAAGAAGACATCAACTATTAGCCAAGTTAAAGACCATGGCAAAAGGCAAATAAATGAATGCAAAAACCTGGAACATCATGAAAAGGAATATCCACAGACGATGGAAACTGTGATAGAGATGGAAAAAAGTCCGATGCTCCACAAAAGATGTTTTTCCTCGACGCTGACTTCTACCAGATTTTAGCAAGTTCTGTATCAAAGGCAAACGTATAAAATAACCAAAGATATCCACTGAAAGAAAATCATGATCCTCACCGGTTTGGGATCAATTTACCTAAGAAGGTTCACTTTCTACAGATACAGTCAAACAATGACTCCCTATTTTTTTTTTTTGGGACTGAAAAACAATGACTCCTTAAAGTGTCATGCATACGCATTTTTCCTCTTTTCAAACTAAAATTCTAAGATTTTGAGCCTCACAAAGACCAATTTTCTCAAACAAATATCGAAGAAATACTTTCTTTCAAATCTCAAACCACAGCCCAAAAAGACATCAGTCAATTTATTATTTAATTCAGAAGCATGTGAATTTGGTACCAAAGCATGTGACCGTTTCTTATATTAGCTAGCCTTAGAGGGCTGTGAAACACTAGCAGACACATTTCCTTTAAGAATAAATTCAGGCAGCAGTTCTATTATTTAATTCAGAAGTTAGATGTATTCCAGGATGCAAGCCCTTATAACTGTTCTAGAATATTTGCCTACCTTTAACCACCTTTCCAATACATGATAATAAACCAAAAAGAAAAATAACAACATCTCACAACATGAAGCAATTATAAGGGCATATAACTCATCTATGAAATTAAAAACCTTTGATCTTGGCTGTGGCTTTTGGAAAAAGGAAGAGCTTCTGCGCCATGGCCAACTAAGTTCAAAGCAATGGAGAGACCTGGAAAAGAACCAAACAGACTTAAAAATAAGAAAGTATAGCCCACCTCAGCAATAGTCATCCACCAGTCCTTACCAGAAATATTCATTAAAATCATCATAGTTTCTCCAGGAAGAATGAGGCGCCTTCCCATTATCATTGTTAGCTGCTTCCTGAAAGTCCATACAGATGAGTATGAATTTCAAATTTTATTCAACAAAAACAAAAACCAGCTTAATTTCAGTTGAAATACATCTCAGAATTATATTTAAAAGCAATCTATCATTAGGAAGAACAGCGATAATGTACAAACAGATGCGGTTTTTGGGTTTTTTTGGGGGGGGAGGGGGGGGTGGGGAGCAATCATCCCGGAAAGGAAATATCAAAAGAAAATAGTGGTCCATGATGGCTGAACTACTCAAGCATACAACAAAGTTGTCCAATCACTTTGCACATAAGCAATCCTCCCAAAACATGATATGAGACTCAACACTTGAAACTTAAGGTTTCATTTCATTGAGTACAATGAGGGTTGTGGAAATGCATAAAAGGATAGGAATGCTGTAAAAGTACTAATACAACTTTGGAAAGGGAATTATAATTCCCTTGGGAATGTTAATTCCATCAACTGAGGGAATGTTGATTCCTTCAAAACTTGGATGGAATTCCTATTCTGTTCAATCATTGTAAGTACATGATTAAACTATACTCACTATAAATGCTGCAGTCATATTCATCGATGCCACTGCAACCATTGCCACAACCACAAATACCAAGAGTAATAGATGTCATCATATTTAACTTCAATATATTCTTAGAACATCTTTCAGGCCACAATTGAATTTCAATAAGAGGAAGGACTCCAATCCAGTCCCAATGCAAAAGGCCAAAAGTGTCCTCTATATATAAAGCATAATAGATATCAATATACACCATTATTATGTTTGAGACCTCTCTCACCAAGATGCCATTCTCAAGCTTTAGCTCTTTCATATGACTCTCTCTTTTTGTAAGTAGCTGCTTATGGAATAATTAAGAATTAGCGTACCCCATCTTTAGCCCATTAAATTTGAGACTTCTGCCTCCAACTTAGTTCCTACTTGAGTAAGATCTAGAAATTAATCCTCAAACTTGCCCTTCTTGCCACCTATTATAAAGGTGGCTCTCCCTCCTCGTATAGAATGTCTAAAGCTTCAATATCAACATATCTCAAAATATAATAATTTGGCCAAAATATTTTAAAAAAAAATAACATAAACCCCTTTGGTTTAAACTCTTCAATGATGTCCACACCTTAAAATTTTGGTCAAGCCAACATAAACTTATGTCCCCTACTACTTGTTTGCAAAGTTAGCTAAGTAATTATAAAACATGCAGAAACTTACTGCAGCAACAACATCATAGAGAGGCAAAATAACTTGATCAAGAAACGATACACCATTCTCAGAATTGCAACTATTAGCTGGCTGGCAAACTTGCTGCCTAACAATTTCATCCATTTCTCTGGCCATCTGCACATCAAATTTATGAATGATTACAAACCAGATGAAGTGGACATGAGCGTCCACAGATATAATAATTAGTCTACAGGAAAAAACATGTGTGACATGTAGAACGAAAACCAAAATAAATCCAATAATGAAGGTTGTTTGAAACTCACAGCAATCCATAGTATTCAAAAGTATCCAAGTTACTATTCCAAGAAGGTTATTTCAATGTTTGTAGTAACACTCAACATCTAGTCAATGCACCGAAGGTTATGACCGATATTGCAATCAAATAGCAGGGCAATTCAACGAATATGTAGTATGAAAAACTTATGCACATTCATTGGTTAATGCTCACAAAAAGGATAACCGATTGGAAATGATCTTCAACAACAACAACATATTAACAAACATGAACTCTATGGAGTCAACCAAAAACAAATGAATCAGATTCTCTGCTCAATTAACTTACATGATGAAACATGTAGCACAAGCATTCTGGTAGAAACCTAATATTGCCAGCTTCACCCCATATTAGGTAATATAAAGAAACATAAAGCAATTTCTTCTCTTTGCTAACAGCATCCAAACTGCACAAAACCATTGCAGCTCCTTAACTCCCAATCATTAAAAATCATAATTTTCAATCATTACTCAGTCACAACACACAGAAAATTTATACCTGCTCCAAACAGGCTGAATAACTAAATAGTCACACCAGTTTATGTAATTGTCGAGGGACTTCAGGAATACTTTCTGCATGGCAGCCTCATCCAATTTCTATAAGCAAGAGACATAAATCATGAGAAAAAAGAAAAAGGGGGAAAAAATCATCAGACAGTGAGTGACAAAAGTCAATGGTGTAACAGGTGATATTCTTTAGCCATACTCTTGATTCTTCTGCAGTATATTCCTATAAGTCATTTTCAAATAAGAAAAGGTAAACCATTTGGAAATCCAAAGTTCCATCTATGGTGTCTTGTAGCTAGTTATATACTAGTGAAATAAAACCAATGAAGAGCATTCATGTAATAGCTTAACCTATTGGGTTAAAATGGTCTTTCATGGCACAGCACAAGGTATAGCTGTGCTTAGTCCACTCTTCAAGCCAAAGGGCTTCACGTGCAGGGGCATATTAAAATTATTTTTTTATAGAAAAAAAAATTAATTGAAGGGAAGAGAAGAGCAATACAAAACTGAGGACAAGAAGCCCACCCGATGACCCAAATATTAAAGATTCAATGGTTCTAAGGACATAGAGTAAGCAAAAAATACACATAAGATGGTATTAGAGGTACAGACCCAAAACACAGGAGACAGAGACCTCATAAACTCAACTAGAGCAGAGACCTATGACTGGTTTCATTGACACAGGGGAAGTATTGCAGATTCATAGACCCATAAAATCAACCAGAACACCGGAAAGAACCAGAAAGGACACATCATCACAACAATGAACACCCCTCCCCCCAACCAAAAAAAAAAAAAAAGGATGAAAAGTTGACACCCTTTCATCTTATATACTTAGACTGTGTACGAAAGAAAATGAGAGCATGAAGAAAGGATAAAAAATCCTTCTAAAACAGACAGAACCAGTAAGCAGAAAGAACAACAATCACAACACTGTTCAATATAAACAAAACCAGTAGTCTCCTGATTGCACACATCCACTTTATCAATTATCTTTTAAAAAAAAAAATGCTTCAGCCAAAAGTAGACCACAAATTCCTCCCTTGTAGCCCACCACATCTTCAAAATTATGAAGACCTAATTTGCTCATTTCATCTCCAGTAAATGTAGTATATGCTATTAAATTACTCAAAAGAAAAACTATTTTCCATCATAATTCAGTATAACATAGAACTTTCAAGAGCAAGACATGAACAACTAATTAAACATTCAACACAATGACACAAAAAATAAAAAACCATAACCTCTAAGGTATTAAGACTTACAGGCTCCGTTTCATCAGGAATTCCAAGCCGAGACTGCTCATTTGCAAGCAGGTGAACTAAGTGTTCACGCTGATTAGACACATTATCTTTCTGGCAGCAACAAATACTAATCATTAGATGTATGAGACAAAGAAGATTTGGGAATAATATCAGCGCATTTAATAGCTTACTATCATAACACAAGAACAATTGAATCAGACAATAACTGTCTGTCATATACATTAAACAATTAACCAAAAGAACAAAGATCAGAGAAGAGAAAATGACAATTGCGAAAAACCAAAGGTAAGAATTTAAAATATTATCATTAGCATAAAGAAAAAAGGGTAAAGATCAGAGAAGAGAAAATGACAATTGCGAAAAACCAAAGGTACGAATTTAAAATATTATCATTAGCATAAAGAGAAAAAGGGTAGAGAAGTACAATACGGAATCAAATATGGAAAAAAAGAGGATAATGCAATTTGCCTTTTGCATAGACAAATTCAAGTAATTCAAGAAATAAGAAATATGTAACTTATCAGAAGAAAACATTCTGCAAGTGGGAGGAAGAGACATTCTCCTATAAAAGCACCAAGAAGAGGGAAAAGGCAGTAAACTACAAAAATCAAACATGCAACAATGCAGCCAATGTCCCTCCATATCTGAAAGAGAAACTGCCTCCCTATTCCCACCAAACCCCAAATGACATAAGTTTTAAAGAATGATACCACTCCCCAGTCGAATATGCATAACAACTCTCACATTGTCACATACCGACCTGAAATCCAAAAATACACTGCAAAAAATCAAGCATATCAGCATCTCTCGCAGCAGGAATTGAATAAGCCCGAGGCAATTCTGGCAGGCCCCTGAAGTACTTTAGAGCCGAAACTGCTGCTTGAACCTAGCAATACATTTCTTCAGGTAAAACCAGACAAGAATGTACTCAAAATTTGGGATCTTAAGCAAATTAATTCACTAACCTCAAGCAACGACATAATGGCGTTCGTTAAGGAAGGAGCATCTAAGGGGATAATGTTGTAAGCAATTAGGTCTTCTGTCATTGCAGAATCTGATTCCATGACCCGTTTCAGCTGCAAGAAAAAGAAAACAGTCAAGAGATGATTAATTACTAAAAAAAAAAATCCATCCTTCACCAAATAACAAGCCACAGTAGCATAGTAAAACAATCTGATTGCAAGACAAAATCGGTGGTATACAAAATATAAGGCATGCTTCCAACAGACATGTCTGCCCTTGTCAACCTTAAAAACACATTAACTTACTCCCTATGAAGCATGGAGTATGGGCAATGACACAAGCACATAAAAGGTGACACATCAAACTTAAAAAAAATATAAAACATGACACACACACACACACACAAACGTATATATATAACACTCCAGTTGAACCATAGTCAAACAACTAAACCATGATCAATTCCAACATCCAGCAAAACGACCATCCCAATTTTAGGACACTGAAAAACAAAAGATAGAATGAAAATTTAAGAATAAAAAACCATACATAATTCATATAATAGAAAAATGATAAGCGAAGTCTCCAAAAGCATTGCCACTTCTTTTATAAAGGTAGTGGCACTTCTTCAAAACCATCTTTTTTACACCATTTATTCATTCTTTTCCACTCTGTGATTGTCTTGGAAGTGCATAAATAATGACACTTAGTAAACTTATATGTCATATATATACTAAATTAGAGACTCTTTGAAGACACCCCTTCCAAAAAGATAAGCAACACATCTGCAGCATATTTATGTAAAAGCAAAGGGAAGCTAACCTCTTCTGGAATTTCCGTGGACAGCTGCTCAATTACCATTCCTAAAACCTTTAAACTAGCAAAAATTCTTTTCCGCTGCACTGTCTTCCGCTCCAACCTATATTCAACAGCAAAGAATTTGAACAGGCATAAGCGCAACAAAAAATATATTCAGAAGTTGTAAATTATGCCATGAACAAGATATCAGATGAAAAAAGAAGTTAACTAACAAATGCATGGAGCCATGTTAATGTCAATAAAGTGGCCACAATTCTCAAATCTTCTGTAATCAAAGGAGTTGAACATGAATATAATAACTGAAAATTTTGTCCTTCATGGTCAATCATTAGATTTTCCAAATGAAGAGAATATTTTGTTTATCATATGACTTTTCTGATTTACTCAGCATTATTTTTCCAGCTATACTCCCAATCGATAACTCTGCTCTGCTATATAACCTATGGCATAAAAGCTAGACTACTCAATTATCAAACTTTGTAGACTCAACAGCAGTCCCTTTTTATTTTTTGACAAAAAAGAATTCATTGATGAGAAAATACAAACAAGTATAAAAACAAAGGATCCTCCCCAAACAAAATTCCATAACACTAACCAACACACAAAAAATTCATATGAAACAATATTGAAAAATCAATCACATCCATTGCATTACAGAACTTCTTACTTTGGGGAGCAATAGTGCCTAAAGGCGGAGAGGGGAAAAGAGAAAGCATGGGATCATCTAAATGGGCAATATGTTATTTTGCTAAAACATAAACATACTCGCTAAGGTTTCCACTTAAGGCACCAGATTCCCTCAACATCTTCTCTTCCTCACGTAGTCTGTCCACATTATGCTTCTCCCTATAGCGCTTGTAGAACTCCTGTAACCGTGCAATGTCCTGACTTCTATCTATAGTTCCAACTTCTCTCTTAGCCAGCTTTTGCTGAAATATGTAAACAAATGGGCAAGATAAAATAAATTATAGCTGCTGAAAAAAGCCAAAGAAGAAGAACTTTAGTAAGGTGAGACAGAACTCAGATAAAGAACAACAATAAATAAAAGATATATAAAAATTAAAAATAATGAAAAAGTTAAACAGACCAGCAGAGTCACCCTTGGATTTGATGGCACCTCCTCCCACTTTAAGAACATTACTAGTGACTTTACAGGCTAAACAAGTAGTGTAATTTGACAGTTTCTTAACCAGAGCTATATGTTTATATCAGAATAAATTGATGACAACTCCAAAAACACAAGCTAAATTCCAAAAGATATACTGTGAATGAAAAGAAAAGTTAAAGTTTGAACAAGAGCATGTAAAAGCTAAAGATCCAGTTGACATCGCATTGAACAGCATTAACTGTAGGCTTCCCCGAATTTCTAAAAACTTTCCATTTGCATAACGCTCCAGTTCATAATCTTTGCTCAATTCAGGGAAATATGCCTTCTTGAAAATTTCAATTCTTGAGGGCTCTTAACAGTACAGATGTAAATGAATAAGAAACTTTGTTGCCTCCTCTTGACACTATTAGATTTTCCCCAATTAAAGATATAAGAGTTTAGAATTTAGATGCTTCAGGTTTTTATTGTGGTGAATAATACTTTCAATCCCTTATTTCATCCCCAAATAAGGTTCCTTCTTTTGGAAGAAAAAATACAAAGATCCATTTAATAATAATAAGCTCCTTCAAAAGACAAATCTATTATTCATAAAAAGGTACTCCATGCCAATGATGCATTGCATATTCAGAGACCTAACACTGCTTTGTCTCCTAACGTTTGTACAATGAGCATAAATAGTGCAGAAAATGCAGCTCATTTATTTCTACATTGCCAAGTGGCTGCTTTCTAGGGAATTAGTCATTTGGGATCCTTAGTGAGATTTGAGTATGTCTGCATGATTTAGAGCAGTTTCTACTTATATGGTTCAAAGGATTTGACCGAACAAAGGACAGTAAAACTTTGAGGCATTATGCAATTTTTACAGTAATTAGGAATATTTGGCCAGAGCAGAAAGCTCATATTTTCATTAGCGTTCCTTGTCTTTAGATCCATTATAAGCAAGGAACGCTTATGGACGAATAAACATTACAAATTTCTGATGTGCTTTTCTGATGTTCATTAGCCTTCCCTGACTTAAAGTTTGCTCAGTGGTCTCTTTTAAATATGCAGAGGCATTGGACAGCTTTATTGCATGATCTACTTTCTTTTCAGTTTTGCTTTTGTTGTGGTCTTTTAAACTCTCTTAGAGAGGTAAACTCTCCTCCTAATTTGTATCTTCTTCTCTCTTGACATAATTTTCTTCTTCTATCAAGAAAAAAACACTTTTGAATGCAGCAAAAGGAAAAATATTACACATATTCTGACATGCCAAAATCTTACGCCATAAAGGTTTAAACCCTAAACCCTAAACTTAAAATTTGACTGATGGAATTGAACCATAAATACCATACCTTAATGACAGACATCAAACCAGTCTTGAATTGTAGAACACCTCTGCCTTCACTGTTAGGGTCCAAATTCTGAGACAATGAATAAGCATGCTCACATACTGCATGTAAAAAAGATAAATCAGATATGCGCTCTGCGAAAAAGGAGCAAAACTTTGAATCACCTGAAAAACTAGAAGGCCAATGACAAGATAAGCCAATTCTAAACAGTAGCAGGAATATTATGAAGTACAAGCAAAGATACAGTATTGAGATAACATGTATCCAGATTCTAAATCCACATAAGTTTTCTTCATAAATTTAACAAATTTCATTCACTTGAACAATGAAGGAAGTGCAAGAGGGAAGATATGACATCATACTAACACAACAAATAATTGAAAACAGTAAAATGACAAAATGCATGATAGATTTGTTATACAAATTAATCCCAAGCCAGTACCTTACAACCTAAGAAGCATCGATACGGGTACGAGTATTGGATACCGCACGATACGATACGTGAGATAGTCAATTTTAAAAATATTAGGATATGGGTACAGATATATTTGTGTATGTATGTATATATATTTTAGCAAATAGGATTAGTGATGAAGGAAGATTATGTGAACTATAGTAGGAAAAGATGCTAAAATGAAAGATAAAATGATAAAACAATATCACAACTAATAAAAAAATTATCAAAACACTAATTTGATATCATTTTACTGCATTTTGAAACATATCCTACAAAAAAATTTTCCAATACCTATGCATGTGTATTGCATCAAGTATCGTATCGAATATGTATCTGATACGGGTACGTCTCCTATTTAGAAATATCTGTGCTTCTTAGCTTACAACAACCTTAGGAGCTTAGAATTCTACAAAAATCTTAGTCTTATATCAGTTTCAATATCTGGAATTTTTTATAAAGTCAACTCACAAATAGCACTTCTGGTCACCTCTCTCATTTTCTTGATGCAGCTTCTATTATTTTGACAATTTAGACATGGTTTCCATACTCAAATAACCCACCCTTGAATATCACTATAAATGTCACAACAAGCACATAAAATAGTTAGGAATATAAAGTAACCAGTGAACAACATACAGATTCTGGAGACATTAGGATCTTCATCTTGAATTTCATCTGCAACTCTTAATATTTCATCAATATCCCTGTTTTTGGCGAGAGCAGATGGTACATTTCCAGCAATTCCTGCAACAAGTCGTCCATATATATCATCACCAGTCCTTTCCCTCCTAAGTGCAGCCCGGACTAACCTCTCCCACAGCGCCTCAACTCGAGACATTTTCTACAGAAAGTAGACAATGAAATTAAAAATAAATAAATAGAACAATCACAAACTAATTTTACAAGCAGAACATATGTACAAATTAAAACAGCCAGCACCAGTGCACCATAAATGAAAGAATTATTCATTGAAGCTTCAAACAGGCATAGGAACTATTAGTTACAGGAAATTCATATTTTTTATGTGCTTTTCTTTAAAGTAAACACTGTTATACCAAAATCGTCACAGAAGATGAAAAAAAATAAAAAACAGAGAGTCAGATGCATCTTACAAATTACATATAACTGGTACAAAAGAAAAATACAGAGGTTATATGAATTGATCTTCATATATCAGCAATTGATTCCACTTTCACTCCGTAAAAAATATTGTAGTAATGAAGTTAGGAGTCATTAAAAGGTCACTAGAAGTATATGATAGTGTCGACCAATTTGATTCCAAACCAGGACAAATGAAACAAAGAAAGGTAGCAAAGCATCTAACTAGTAGTTCCATTAATCTCACCAAACTCAAGTCTGGCATAATTGACCCTAGTGATTGATGAGAATAAAGTTTGAACTACGTAAGTTACCTTCGACCTCAACCTATAGCATCAAATTAGTAAGACCAATAGAGAGTTCCATCAAATAAATAGAATTTCGACCATGTTCAGCTAGTTTAGCGTGAATTAACAGGAAAACATAGAAATGCTGTAACCAACTACGACTATTGACCGCTGAAAAGTAGCAAAAATACAAAGACCAGCAATTAAAAAAACCAACAAATAAAAATAATAAGCCACCGTACGCAGAACATCAAATGATTCAGACTATAATGAACTTCCACAATTCCAAAAGACAAGTACAAAACAACAGGAAGGCAAGGCTTCCCTTTCATACAAATTTCTCTGGAAACAAACGAAGGTAACAAGAAAAGAAGTTTAGAAAATGAAAATGGCGAACCTCATAAACCCTAGGACCAATTTGAGACGGAGCTGAATCGACCTCTGACAACGGCAAAGCGGTTCTTTCTTTTGAAAAGCAGGAACGACGATGTTAAAGTAAAAGAGACAGAGAGAGAGAGAGAGAGGGGGAGGGGTTAGATTTTGGATGTGAAAAATAAATGGGACTAAAAAAATGAGCAGTAGACAGAGGAAGCGAACCGGATCTACCGGTTACAGTCGGTCGTACAAGGTAATTTACCGGCTGGGTCGGGTCTCACAGGTTTTCGACGCGGAGAAGAAAGCGAGACTGTTCGGCAAATGGAGGAAACGCAGATTGAATAGGAAAGCACGTGAAGGCCCACGACGAGGGTTGGCGCCCTTAATGATTTTTCTTTATTTCCACTACCAATGTGAACGACTAATGAACTACGGACCACGTTGATCTAACGTGTACTGTTAGTGTTGTCTAATTACTCGTGTAATAACTAATTTATCAGTACTTAACCATGATTTGGTTTCAACGAATTCACAGTTTTCGGATATTGAAGTGACAACAAATTTATAATATAAATAAATAATCACACCTTTTTAAAATATGAAGATGAATTTTTTGTCTGCACTGAAAGAAGAGAAATAGATTTAGTACTTTTGATTTAGCAATTTAAAGGTTTAAAAATTCACTTGCACACTTATAAGAAGGTTTACCTTATATATGTATATTTGGATTAGTGTTAAGCTAATTTGATTTTGGATTAATTTAATTTTTTAAATTAATTTTAATCTATTGTAATTTTACATCACTGTAATTCATATTTAAAAATTTTGATTTAAAAATTAATTTTTATCATTTATATAATTCATTTAATACAAAAATAATTATTTTTCATTTAGTACTTTTGATTTAGCAATTTAAAGGTTTAAAAATTCATTTGCACACTTATAAGAAGGTTTACCTTATATGTGTATGTTTGGATTAGTGTTAAATAAATTTGATTTTTGATCAATTTAATTTTGATTTACTATAACTTTGCATCATTGTAATTCATATTTATAAATTTTGATTTAAAAATTGATTTTTGTTATTTATATAGTTCATTCAACACAAAAGTAATTATTTTTTGTTTTTGTATAAATAAAATTTAAAAAATAAAATTAATTTAAAAAAATAAATGTTAAACTAAATAATAATATTTATAAAATAAACTTCTATTTAAATATATAAATAAATTTTTAAATTTTTTAAATGTTAAACCAAAAACACGTTTGATTTGATATTTAATTCTTTCTTTTTAAATTAATTTTATCCTTGTCCACACATAATAATATGTTTGGTTGCTAAAATATGTGGGAAAGGCAAAGGAGCCCATTCCATGTTTGGTACAGAGATTGAAGCTACATTCCCTTTCCTTATGATATTTCCATAAAATATGGCAGAGTGCATTTCTTGCGATTGGCCTGGTCTCCCGGGAATGCTATTTTTTCAGATAAATCTACACTTTGATTGGTCTAATCTAAAGCTTTGAAGGCTGCCTTAAGGACGATCTATTTTCTGGCCCCACTACTTTGTGAAAAAAAAAAAGCAAGATCGATTCTTTCATTATGCATCCAAGATCTGTACACTTCGAATATGGAAATGGGAGGCGATCCACAATTCTTCACAATAAAAGGATACTTTGACTTTGTGTTCAGATTCTCAAGTTGATGGGTGATAGAATCAAATGCCTGGAAGAGAGCAAGAGAAGATGTTATCATTCTCACTGGATCTGGATGTCGCCGTTTCAGAGAGAGAAAGAGAGGATGTTGAAGATAAAGAAGCCTTACCGGAAGATAAAGAATAAAAAACAAATTCTTTTTACCGAAATTAAAAATTAATTACTTTTTAATTTTTTTGAAAGGATATTATAACAACTTGCTAATCTTTCTCTCCATTCATATTTTATTTTTAATATCATACTGAACATAACAGATGGATTTAAGATTTCAGTATATTAAAACTCATTTTTATAAGCTTATTTTTATTTTTATTTCTAATAATTTTATAAATAAAACACGTCATGAGTAAAAAATAATTATTTTTATATTAAATAAACTATATAGGAGACAAAAATTACTTTTTAAAACAAGGTTTGCAAACATAATTCACAATAAAACAAAATTACATTTAACCCAAAATCAGGTTTGCTCGACATAACTCCGAACATGCAAACTATCATATTCAATGTTTAATTATAAAACCAATAGAATCACTTTATAAATATACATAATAATAATGTATTAGATTATATAAATTACATGTCAAATTTCCACAAAAATATTAATTTATAAATTAAAAATAAGAATAAATTAAATATATGAGAAATTATTATAAAAAATAAAAAGAGAATGGGAATGATTTAATAAATTTATATATTAATTTTTTTTAGAGTTACTAAAAAATAAAAAGTAAGGAATTAAATTGAAAGTTTTTAAAAAATATGAGTTCAAGTATAAGATTTATGATATATTGGGATTTAAATATAAATTAATATATTATTTTATTTTAAAATATAATTAATATATTTTGACATATTATTACGGTACATTTTTTTAAATATATTATGTATAGTGATTATAAAATTACTATTATAATTGTACTCAGAATTTACTGTAATGATATTATAATTTTTCCATCCAGAGTAGAAGCATTTGGGTTGCTTTTTTTTTCTTTTCGTGTTCTTTTTTTTCACTTTCTTCAAATTATGCGAGTAGCCAACTTGATTAGCGAAGTCGGCCAATGTCGGCTCAAAAGTTCTCTAAAAAAACGTACTAGCAGCTTTCGCAGGTCATCTCTGCGATTTTCATTGTAGACTTTCACATGCTCAAGAAATCGACAATTTACTGGAAAAAAAAATTAATTAAAAATAGCGATGCCGGTCATCTGTGATCGCATTTTTATGGAAATCCTTGGCTACGTTAATGACAGATGAGGACCATGATGATAGGTATATTTGAAAAAATATCTGAGCTCCACTGTAGTCATTTTTTTTATATAAGAATATTCTAAATAGCTAATTTGTATATTAATTGGCACTAAGTTGTTTTTCAGATATTTAAAAAAAAACACACACATTATTTTAGAAGTACGCTTTCGTAATAGATTAGTTTACGAAGTAGGATAAATTTTTTAAGTTTAGAAATTTAGAAATTTGAGTTGTTAAAGTATACCGTATATTTTTTAATACCAATCACTAAATTGAATCTCACAATTGAGCGCGTGCAGATCATCTAATTTAGATCTAGGACGTTTTGATCCACATGCATCCAAACAAAAATTAATTTTACGATACATAAAGTATTACATCAAAAATGTTTTGTTTTTTGGCCCCAACTTACTTTTTTGGAACTCAGAATAAACCCATTTGAATCTCTTTTTTTTTTTTTTTATTCAGAATGAATCAATATGAGTCTCATCCTATTTTGTTGGGGCTTAAAATTATCCAAATTAAGTCCTTCTTTTAAATATATATATATATATATATATATGTTAAAAAAACTCAAAAATTTTTCATTGACAACTTTAAAAAGATTTGGGCAATTATATTCCAAGTCTCTTAGTTTTATTATAAAAAAAAAAAAAAGTTAAAAGTATAGCATGTATGAGTGAGCAAATGTTTGTCTTCTTTGCTTCAATCTTGACACAATCATTCCTACTTTATCTTTCATAAACTTGATTTTTCACACTTTATATTTTTCTATTATTTTTTATACTTACTCAAATTTTATCCAATTTTAAATACTTAGTCATATCTTAAAATCTAAAGCACAAACTAAATTATGTTAAAATTTTGAATAATTGATATTTATTTTTTATTAAATTAAAATTATTTTTTCTATGTGAAATTTTAATGTTTATTAAAATTAATTTATAAGATATAAAATATTTATAAAAATATGAAGAATAAATAGCTTTAAAATAATAAAATATATATCAATTATTCAAAACTTTAACATAATTTAGTTTATACTTTAGATTTTGAGATATGACCAAGTATTTAAAATTGGATAAAGTTTGAGTAAGTATAAAAGATAAAAAGAAAATAAGAAATGTGAAAAAACAAGTTTATGAAAATAGTGTGGGTCATAATTGTGTCAATAGTGAAGAGAAAAAGGCAAATATTTGCTCTCTCATCTATGTTACATTGCAAATTTTTTTTAATGAAACTAAAGGACTCAAAATATAATTTTTCAAGTCCCCATAAAGTTGTCACAGGAAAATTTTTGAGTTCCCCTAATATATGTTTTTTCACAAATAAATATAACATGACTTAAATTGATTCATTTTGAGTTCCAAAGAAAAGTGGGTTAAGATTCAGTTTGAATCAATCTAGTTCCAAAAAATGTAGCATCCTAATGTAGTACTTTATGTACTATAGGATTTAAAAAAAAAAAATGATGCACATAGATCAAAAAGCCTAGATCTAGTATTTCAAGCCACTTGCAAGACCAGTGAAAGGTTTTGATTCTACTAGAAATGAGGCGTCAAATGTAAAAGGACACAATTAAGCGCATGCAAATCATTTAATTTAGAAGTATGCTTTTAATAATATGTTTAGTCTAGCGTTTGTATGGTTTTAAAGTTCGTTTACGCACTTAAATGAGAATTTATATTGTAAATATTGTTATTTAATTTGGTATTTAATTTTTTTCAAAATCAAATTTTGCTCCCCAAACTCTAGTTTCACAAATGTAAAAAGTAATTATATTTGCGTTAAATAAGATGTATAGGTGACAAAAATTAAATTTCCAACAAAAATTTATAAATATAAATCACATTGATATCACATTTGACCAAAATCAATTTTAAAAATTAAGTTAATCCAAAATCATAATCTAAACATATAGTAATTTTAGAAGTTAAATCTAGTTATATTATGTCTATTTATGTATAACTGCATATGTAAATTATAAACAATCTAAATCCACCAAATCACTTGATTAGGCATTGACAATTTGTTATCTCTTCATGAAGTATTAATAGGTAGAATTTGTACTTTTTGGTTTGTATCTATAGTTTACTTGATTAATTATTGAAATGAAAATCTTAAAATACATTCAACTCCAAAAAATTCCAACTCTTGTTGCTATAAAGTTAACTTTTAGGTATGCTTTCATTTGACCAAAAAGGTCAGAAGTTTGAATTTTTTAGAGCTTTAACCATTAAGCTATACCTCATGATCATCAAGCCAAAATTTAAAAAATTGGGTTTAAATTTAAGTTTAAAAAAGGTTTAAACTCGTATTTTAATTAGCCTTTTATTTATATTTTTTAGGTTGAGCCTATTAAGCTAATTAAGCATTTTTAAGTCATGATTAAGTTAAATTGTTACTAAAGATTGGAAATAAATAACATAGTTAATTATTATTATCACTTGTAAAATTATATATAAAAAAATTGTAAATATAATTAAGTTATTGTATTAATATAAATCATTTAAATAAGATATATTAATTTTTATTTCTTTACGAAGATGCCACATTACATTGAGGATTTTTCAATAAAAATTTTTTTATTCAAAAATATTCAGTCAGATTTTTCGAACTCGAACCAAGCTTTAAAAAAACCTTGACCTCGACTAGTTTTACAAATTGAAATTTTTTATAAAACATTATTTTTTGGGTCAAACTTATTAGGTTAGACAAACTCTTCAAATTATAATAAGGTATAATTAGAACTCAAAATATTACTATAAAGGAATGTAATCCATCAATTTGAAGACAAATAGTTCGAGCTCTTTGAAATATTGTTCTCGTAACTTTATAGCAAGAGTTTGTACTTCACTTATGAATTAACATAAAATGCTTATTGTATGCATCAAAATAATGGACCAAAGGCCTAAAATGAAACCTAGGCTTCAATGCATGAATGAATTACTTACATTCATTTTTCAAATATTAAAAAGAAAGAATGATAAAGAGTAAAAGTGTATAACGTTTATTGTTTTAGTAATTTGTTTATATTTTTCCTTTCTTCAAATTGTATAGATCTATTTCATGCTTTAATGATAATGCAATATGTGACATCAAACATCAATATGAGATAATGGAAATATAGATTTAATTGAATATACACAAATTATTGGAATAACTTTTAGCGGATTAATATTACACGAATTATTAGAATACTTTTGTGTAATAATTAATTATGCAATTTGTATCAATCTAAACTAAGTATAGATTGGGTTTGATTATCTACTAGCTCATTAGGTAGAGACTCTAACCCAATATCTAAGTTTAATTAGTAATTACCTCATCAGTTTACTAATTGAGAGTTGATGATTAAGAGATGAATTTGGTTCATTTAAATGAGTATAATTAGTTTGCCTATTTTATAAAATATTAAAACATATTTTATTTTATATATAAGAGACTTTCAATTGTTTTAAAAAGCCCAATTTGTAGTTTTTCTTTCTCTCATTATGAATGACAAACTCTCTCTAGTGAAATTTAGATAATACGGGTTACTGCTTTCTCCTATCTTGAAGAATTACATAATATTTGCTGCACTTTTAGGTCAAGTTAATTTATCCTCGAATATCTCTCATTCTGCTCGTAAAATACATACAATAATTTTGTAATTGGTATTAGAACCCTATAGAAATTTTGATCTTATTTTCCTATGGGTTTTTTTTGTTGGAAATTGATTATCTGTATGAATATGTGCATGTTGATCTATCTTTATATCATCTTATTGCATCTTGTTCAAAACACATGAGACCATTAGAACCCTCGTAGGTTTCAAATTCAATACTTTATATCAAGAACGATTTCTTGAAAAGGGATTGAAGGGTTTCATTTGTTGATGAGTTTCAAACCTAATGATGTCTAACTTATCAATTAAAGCTTGCAAAATTATTAGTTACCATTAAGGCTCCTTGTCGTTCAAAACCCTTATCCTTTAGAACAAGATTTCTCCCATATAGTTACAAGTTAACCAAAATTAGTTCAAGGAATGAAGATGAAAAGAATGATACCCATATCAACCCCTAAAATCATGAAATAAAACAAGTGGAGTAGCAGGTCAAAACGAGTTCGAAAAGACCCAGTTTCGACTAGATAAGAGGTTAAAGATGATGACCAAATGGGTAAGGCAAAACCCATGTGCAGGTCTGGCGCGTGCACCTCACGTAGTAGTCCTTTAGTCCCTAAACTCTTATAGTTCAACTTCACTCGCCCTTTTCTACTTTTTGTTATTTTTCTACAATTATTTAAGCACTAAAGATAGGAGTTTCAAAATTTTTTATAAATTTAAGGCCTAAAAATAATATGTAATTAAGGAATTTTGACCTTAAAAAATTTTGTATGATAAGTATACATAATGAGGAGCAATATACTATACTCACTCTCCCTAATAATATATAGACAAGTTAAAATAAATTTATTGGCATTATTGGTTTATTTTATTATAATTTAGGGAAGTGTCTTAAAGAATAATTATATATAGAATCTATTATAGACCCTTTTGAGTCACTCACACTTAGTAGTTGCATGTTCACTAATCGTGGGCCCAATTATAACAATTTAGGTTAGTAAACAATATAAGTTGTAGTTGTTATTCCATTATTTTCTCTTTATAGATGCTTTCTAGTAATTATTAGGGATAATGTTGAATGATTAAAAAAAGTCTACAAGAGGGTATATATTATATTGGGAATGACATTCCTTACCAGTATGACATAATATAATTTTGTAAATTGGGCTAAATAATCTTTAAAAGAAAACAATTATGCCTTTATAAATTATGTATTGTGTTAAATTTAATTATAAGACCAACTTCTATGTAAATTTCGTGGATTTGGTTATGGAAATTGTTGTCCTAATTATTTCAAACATTTTGGGAAATATACTCATATATCATGGGTGACATGATTTATATGAATTATTGTGGCTAATTAATTTGGCTAGGTTGATTATTGAAAGCCCGCCTAAACGATTAACTTGACTTAAAATAGACATCACTTTTGACATAAATGAAATTTTAGGCTTATAATACCATTTGAAAAGCTCGTTCAGAGCCTAATGTCTAAGCAAATTGCCAGAGGTGATTTAATCCAATTTCAAACCCAAATTTGATCATTTTCATTAACTTTAGGACATTATAATTTCAAGGAACTAAGTTTTGGGCTTCATACAAAAGACTAATGAAGTTGGTTTAAAGCCAATACTCCCTTCAAGAATGGTAACTTTATAAAGTTCAATATTGTCTATTTGGTATTCTCTAATTTTAAACAAAATTAGAGATTAAAAGCATGAGCAGTTGTATATTCTTATAGTTAATCATGCATATTTGAAACAACTCGACTTCAAAAGTGTTCGTGTTTGCTTGTTCTTAGGCATGATTAAGTGATTTTGCTTGCTGTGAAGACTACTTTGAGAATTGACACCTTGTAATTGTGAGCTCACCTATCGTGGGACCAATTGTAAAGGTGTTTCTTAGTTAATTTAATTGAGGCATCTATCTCAAATTAATATTATATAATTATTGCTGGGTCAATTGCATTGGTTATCAGTGTGACACTGACAATATGATTTGATATTATTGAGGTTCAGTTAAATTGATGTCTTAATATTTTTTGTACCCTATCAGTATAAAGATGTTACAAACATTTGGTTGTGTAGGCCTTTTGATATTCAATTAGTTTTTTTGGTTTATTGTAGTTTGGGACCCTTAAGTAAGATTATAATAAACAATTATTTTAATATAGTTGCATAAGTTGAGTTTTTTTAGGATACTTTGTTTTATAATTACATACAAACACATAATATATGTTTCCTAATTTCTTACCTTAGCTATTGTGAACAACAACTATCAAAAGTGAAAATTCTCAGTGGGACAAACTATAATGATTTAGAAAGTCTTTAAAATTTATTTTGGCAATTACACTGATGACCCTGGTCTTGGAGTGGATATACTTATTATAATTAGCAACAATTCTACTATTTTAGTGAGCCATTATGAAGTTCTGACATCACCCATATTAGAATGTGTGTGTGTGTGAGTATGAGAATGCATTAATAGAAACAACAATGAAATATGTAAAGGCTACTTGGTAAAAAGGATTAGTCAACTTGTTAAAACTTAATAAAGGTCATGACCTCTTCCAATTTGAAAAACACTCAATTTAACAGAGTATTCGCTATTCAAAGAACACATATTAAAGTTCGTGTACATAAAGCTTGAATTCTTTAGTTGTGTTGTAGGAGATAAACCTCATATCTAACATACTTTTGCGTATTTTTTGTCTCAGTTTAACTACCAAAGGTTTGATATTATGCCCAACTAGATAATCAGATAGTTAATGAATTGATTGAGGTTATTTCTTAAAAGGATAAACTTGAAAGAAATAGGTAATGCTCTTATAATGAATTATTTGAATTTTAGATCCAGTTATGAGTTGAATATAAGTTTGCAAAGAACTAAAAGCTCAAGTGATAAAAAGTGGATAGCAAGTTAATGTAATAATTAGTAATAATTAAGTTAGCTATTTTGGGACCATGTATGGACAAAAGATATTCTATACTAATTGGATCATGGTCTATCCCTCCGGCTCTAGCTAATTTGAATTCAACGTTGTTGAGTTTGTTGTTCTTAATTGTTTTTTGAATTTTACAATTCCATCACTAGATTTGATATTATAATACTTTCAAATGTTGTGGGGATAATCATTTGAGTCATGTTTCTAGAAAGAAAAGTTGATGAGGCTGATTGAACAGATAATCTCATACAACATTAATTTTTGGATTCTATCTTAACTGTATTAAAAGCAGTTATTTTTACTCAAGCTAGGTGTTGAGAGACAAGTGAGGGTCTAAGACTATTAAGTTAATTACAAATATGAAAGTTTATAACCTTAAGTACCTTATTCTATTTCTGCTATAATATAGTATGATATGTTAGATCCTTGAAATTTCTAGCTACTAGTATGGTTTGTTTATAGAATATACTTTGTTATAACTGACGATTCATATTTGTTACCCTTTCATAAAAGTTAGTCATAATCTGTCACCATGTTTGAAATTTTTGGAATCCACATTTAGGTTTTTTAAACTAGTGATTATGAATGGGTGTTAAAGAACCAATGTGAGATTACAAGAGAAATTTATTTTTAAGCCTAATATGATCGTGATGGTTTTAATAAGAAGGAATTGATCGTTCATATACCTTTCATTAGTGTCCATTAAATGACACTATTGGAATGATTATGAAGTTAATTGGACCTCTGATAAGAGATTAGCTAACTTCAGTAGATGGTTTTGTGAAATTATGGATTGAACGCTTGATGTACAAATTGAATGATTAATCTATAGTTGAAACAAGTTTTGGGAAATATTACCTCAAGTTTGACAAGGTTATATATAACCACAATTTTATTTTCTTAATGTATGTTAAATGACATAGTATTAAATTGAAGTGACATTAACCTCTTTATGGTGATAACATTTTAATGTTAATCCAACATGATAAGTCTTAGTGAAACCTTTTGTGTTCTTGGAATTCAGTTCTATTGAGATAGGTTTGGCATTTTTTTCAATTTGTCTCAAGGAATTCTTATTAACTGAGTGATCATATAATTCAAAATGTATTCTTGTTCCTTTTATGATGCACTTATTCTGAAAGGTGACCAATAGGTTATTTAAACCTCTTGAGTCCTTAATGTAATAAAGAGAAGACTAAGATGGGAAGAAATTTCCATTTGCTTCTACCGTGGGCAGCTCAGTATACGCTCAAGTAGTCACTTGAATTAATATAACTAGTGATATAATGTACTTTGAATATACTTAAGTAATCTTATTTTGGATCATTATATAGTTGTTTAAATTCTTATATTTTTTTACGTACAAGGTATCTGGAATCGCATATTCAGTTACAATGAATTTGATTCACTTGTAATTATTGACAATCTATATTCAGATTATACGATTTAATTGATTGTTTGAAATCTATTTTGTATATACATCTTATGATGTTTTGGGAGGAGTTATTTTGTGGTAAAGTGTCAAATAAACACTTATGGTTACTCAACTTGTGAATACATCTTTATGATGTATTAGAGGAACTATCATGTTGGAAAGTATTATATCGACACTTATAGTTACCTCAATTTTTGCATACATATTTATAATGTTTTAGAGGAACTAACCTGTTAGAAAGTGTCATGTGGACATTTATAGTTGCATTAACTTTTGCATACATCTTTATGATGTCTTAGAGGAGTTGTCTTATTGGAAAGTGTCATGTGAACAATTACAATTATTCAAACTTTTACTTACATATTTATGATGTTTTTGAGGAGCTATTCTGTTGAGAAATTCCAATGAACACTTATAACAATCATATATATATGAGTAGAAAGTATGTCACTTGTTTTGCTATGACAATTTTGTCAAGAACGTGGTTAAGGAAATAAATTTTTGTGTTGAACATATTTTAAGCCTTAATCATTTTTGTTGCAACAATAACTTTGTTATAGGCTTCTCTCAAAATTTAAGAAATTTCAGTTATGTTAAACTTTTGAGATATAATTCTTATTTATTAAAGAGAGAAGATTTATGAATCTTATATTCATATTGAACATTTTGCATAATTTGTTCACCAAGACTAACCCATTAGGTTTTTAGAAACATCTAACTCTTAGGTATTTTGAAAATTTTGATCTTTTGATTTAGTGGAAGTCTGAGTTGTGTTCTTAAGTAACACTTTGGTGTATTTGACGTTTATATCATTTGTTTCTTTATCAGAATCAATATTCATGGTTGTGCCAAATTTTGAATATAATTCAAAATTGAAACTTTGCCAGCATTTATAATATTGTTCTCCTTATTTGATTCAATGTTCTTAATTCATGGTTTCATTTTTGAATTTTCCTTATCTCAGACTTGTGTAGTTCACATTTATGGTAGACATATGCTTGTAGATCTATTTATCAAAGGGCTATTATTTGTTGGAATTTATACATGTAAATGCACATGATCACGATAAGTAATAAAGTATAAGTAGGATATCATTTTCACGAGGACTTTACTTTAATTCTGAACTGATACTACTATTAAACTTCTAACTCAGGCAAATAGATTGAATGTATAATTGAATAACTAGACACTAAAGCAAAATTGAGTAAAAAATCAAGTAAATGAACTTATGACTTTGACTTCACCTCAATGTGTAGTTATTTTGTATTAATAGTTATTTCTTTATTGAGTTATAAATTAGTTTACTAACCTAGGAATTCAACTGCTTATGTAGTTTTTTTAAATCATTATAACCTTAATTGCTTTCCATGACTCCCTATAATTTTATGAAAACTGACTGAAAAGACAATTGATATAAAGTGCTGCCCTAATATTGGTTATCTAAGACAGTCTAGTACTGTCATCTTAATTGCTAATTACTACACTTACTACTCTTTAAGTATGCAAATAGTGATTATCTTCATTCAGTTCTTCATTTAAGGTTTACTTTTCGAATTAGCCTAAATCCTAGTTCAATTTCTAAGGTGATTAAGCTTAAAAAAACATTAATGATAAAATAATAATAAGTAAAATGAATTCAAAACATCAATCAAAAGATATTGTCATCCAAAAATAAACCCATGAAGGGTTCAGTCAAAATCCTAGATAAAACATACTTGCCACTCATAGGCATTGGTACAAAATCAAATATGAAAGACAAGTATAAAGAATACAGGAAGCAAAAGAAAAGGGAGGAGTTCAGAAGGGGAAAAATTGTATACAGAGCCCTCACTCTGAAGCAAATCCTTTTCTCATCAACTCTCAACACAAATTTCTTCTCAAGTGTTTCCCACTCTTATTTATGCTTGGTGTCCCAATTGCTTGATTTAGACCCTATATATAGGCCTTATAAACCCTACAAGTAGATTATAGGTTGAGTATAAAGCCTTCAATCATCAGAGCAAATTACGGTTTCTGGCGGCGTACCCTAGTGAGACCCATTTAGCGCTTGGGCGCTATGTCTCTGGTTTTGGCACTCGGGCATTAGTATCATTGCCCTGGGCATTAACTCTCTATTTTTGGTGCCAGGGCATCACTTTTATAGTGCCTGGGCACTACTATTCCAAAAATTGTGCTGATTGAGTGTTAAAATTATAGCGACTGGGCTCAACTATTCCAAAAACGATGTCACCTGGGCGCTAGAATTCTAGAGCCTGGGAGTTTAACCTTAGACTGTGAAATTCCTAAGTGCGTGTTTGGGGCCTATGTGCTAGATTTTTAGCACCCGAACATTGAGTCTTCAGAATTGATGCTCGAACTCAAGATTTCTAGTGCTCGGGCACTAGAATCTATTTTTTTTTTTTTCACTTTTCCTCCGTTCTTTGCTAGTACTTTTCCAGCTCCATTTCCTATAAATTTATTACAAGAAATGCTTAAATCTTTGCTTAATAATGGTCAAAGGTAAGTTTCCAAGTTATAGATGAAATTTCTTAGAAATCAATGAAATTTTATTTATAGCTTAAGTGTTTCCGTTATCAATATTGTTCTTGATGATTTTCTTTCAAAGAGTTATCACCTATCCATATTAATATTTCAAAATCTTGTAACTTATATAGGTATTGTTGATCTTTGATGTAACCTTAGTCTAGTGGGAATATGAGTTGAATCATTAAAGGGACTTCTATGGTATAATATGACACCAAGATATCTTTTAATATTTTATTATCTTCGGATATTGAAATTAAGTATATAACGATATTAATATCACTTGTTTCCATATCAGATGTTGTGATATTGTGTAGTTTCATTCATGAACTATGTATGGTTTAGCATATACACATTCATGTGTTCTAGCAAATATTGTTTACTTAATTTTGTTGATTGATTGTCCTAATAATAATTGATTAATGTTATCTATGTGCGAAATTGTTAGAATAATTTTTAGTATATTAACATTAATTGAGTTATTATAACATTTTTATGTAATCATTAATTACACTATCAGTATTAATCTAAACCAATAATGGATTAGGTCATTTGTTGAATATTTGTAGTCAGTGATGAGTTGTATTATCCACTGGCTTATTGAATAGATACCCTAATTCACAACTCAATTTTAATTAGTAACTATCTCGTCATGTTACTAATTAAGAGTTCATGATTGATAAATAAATTGAACACATTTAACTGAATCTAATTAATGAACTTATTTTATAAAATATTAAAACCTATTTTTATTTTATATGTGCAAGAGACTTTTAATTGTTTTAGAAAGCCCTAATTTGTTGTCTTTCCCTTTCTTATTTTAAAAGACAACTCTTTCTGGTAAAATTTAGATAATATAGGTTACTACTCTTTCTTACCTTAAAGATTTATGTCATAACTGTCGCACTTTTAGGCTAGGTTAATTTATTTTTAAATATTTCCCATTCTAATTGTATTTACATACGGTAACTTTGGACAAATTACTAACGAGATATTTAAAACAACTAACGCCTTATAAAATTTATAATTAATAATCTAAAATTAGAAAAATGCACAACATCTGTCGCACTTTAACGAATTTTAAATTTTTTGCATTTGTACTCTCTACATTTGAAATCTTGACTATTAAATTTTTATCTAATGATTCAGATTTTAACAATAATTAAATAGTATTTACCAACTTTATAAAACCTTAACTATTAAATTTTTATCTAACGGTTTAAATTTAATCAATTTCACTCTATTTCCCACTTTAACCTTTTTACAAACAATTTTAATGTCTTTTTAATCATATCAATAAACTTTTATCCTATAGTATACTAAAGCAAAATTTTCTATTCAGTGTCTTTAAAATATATAACAGTTACCTTATAGCAAATTTAACAATACCTCCGAGTTGACTTTTTTTTTTTTCTTTTCGACATTCTTGTATGTCAAATATAAAATATAATTTGCAAATATAAACAATCAAACACTTGATTGACAATGTACTGTACAAACTATTTTCTAATATATTTTTTTATTTTTTTTATTTTGAGTTTAAAGTTTAAATTATTTAATTTTTTCCTCTACAAGCAAAACATAAAATCAATTCTTCAATATTAATTCATAGAGGAAACAACATGTGAGGGACTAATGTATGAGTATAATTAGTCACGTGCTTTTCATTGTGTTTGTAACAATTGTTTAAGGTACTGGCGTTTCTAAAAAAAAATTTAGATAATTATGAGCACATAATCACTTATAATATTGGTAAAAGACTTATGAAAAAAAAATAGTAATTATTATGAGTGCTTATGACCCATTGACCCAGTCTAATTGTCTCAAACCAGATCGAGTTGGGATATGCACAACACCATAGGATGGGATTGGGGTTAAGATTCAAAACTTGTTCGGGCCTGGTGGGTCTTAGGCTAATACATTAACTTGGTTTGACATATATATTTTTTTATTCTTTTTACTTTTTCTTAAATTTTGTTATTTTTTAATAAAAGTATCAATATTTTAAAAGAAATAACTATTTTTTACTTGCATTAAATATAAATAATTTCTATTGATATAAGATATTTTATTTATTATTTATAAATCAAATTTTTTTTCCACAAAAAAATCTTAAATTTTAATTTGTTAAAAATAAAAAAATTAAAAAAATTTGGTTGGCTTGGCATGACCTAATCATATGATGGGTTTAATCAGACTAAATTTGAAATTAGGTGACATTTAGTGACATAATATAAATCTCAAGTCAGGCTATAAGTTGAATACAAATCCAACCAGACCCGGCGTTTGTACACCCATAATAATTCTATTAAAACGCCATAATTAACAAGTATCAACACATCAATTAAACATTATTAATATATTACAAAGTAAAGACAAACACGACACAGTAGACGAATTTACTAACACAAACACATGGGTTTATGGAAACAGCAAGTATAGCGCGACATTCCCCAACCAGTTGGCATGAAGGCAAAATGCACACAACGATGTTCTCCAATGTCACTCGAGGATGGTAGTTAAAAATATGTTAACCCTTTTTTATTAAAAATTAGATATAGCTTATATTTTTTTATTTATATTATAGTAATGAACTTTTTTTGTTAGTAATATACATTTTTATTAAAAAAACCTTAATGTTTTTTAATATCATATTAAGAATCAAATTATAGTAATTATTTTGCATAAAAAATATTTTTAATAAAAATAAACTAGATTGAAATTTTTCACTATTTCAAGTGTAATTTGAGTGTAAACTTGTTTGAAAAGAATAATAATTTGGTCATTATTTTTAAAAATTATAAGACCTTTAAAAAAACAAATTATATAGACTAAATTAAGAATTCAAGCAAATTATAAGAACTAAATGATTAATTTTAAGTAAAATCATTCATGCACTTATAATTTTGAGTGTATTAGTGCACCCAATTATAATGTAGGAATATAATTATAATATTATTATATTTTGTGTTAAGAATATTATAATTATGTCTATATATTATAATTGAATACATTAGTATAATCAAAATTATGAGTGTACCAAATATGATATAATTTTATTATTTTTAAATATCAAATATAATTTAGTCAAATTTTATAAAAATTTAACATATTTTACTTTAAAAGTTAGGAAATGCACAATACTGCATAGTTTTTATATACAAATTCTACTTTAGCGGCCACCAATATTGTCGTTGTTGTGACTTGACAGCTTCACCGTTGCATCCCTCCAAATTCTAAGTAGTCAGACTCCATTTCTTGTGGCACAACTACTATTATTGTTTAAGCTCAAAACTAAAGCAACTGAGAGATTTTGTTTTGATAAACTTATTTCTTAAAAATTACAAATAAACAGACTACATTAGTTTAGTATGAGAGGTCGATCTTTTAAATTTCGTTAAGTATTTTTTTTAATAAAATTAGAGAGGTTTCCTTAACCTTTTTGTGCTTATCTAACTACTTGGTCCATGATAGCTCTATAAATTTTTCTTGGATGGGCTTGCACAATCGGTCTAAGATAAAATTGCAAAAGCTTTCCTCCCAACTTTGAATTACTCATAAGTAATTTTTTAAAATGTCTAAAATTGTAATTTTCATATTAATAACATTAACTCAATTAAGCTTTTGCATAATCAATGTGACAATTTATTCCCACGGTGGACATGGTAACATTTAAATGTTAAATAATAATATTAGGAAAAAATTGCAAAATAATCTATTTTTATTAGAATTAAAAGGTTGGTAACCTGAAGAGAAAATATAAAATGGGTTATTCACTTCTATACTTTATGACAATAGTTATTCATAAATGAATTATGATAAATTAGTCTGTAAATTTAAATTTGTACAAAATTAATTTCTTTATTTAAATTAATAAATAATTTATGTTACATAAAATAAAATTTATAAAATATTAATTTATCACCGTTATTATAAAGTGTATGAGTGAGACACACAATTTGATTAGTTTCTCCTACACTAGTATTGAATTCCAACAGTTTAAAAACTCAAATAAGTGATTTAAAATTTGGAGAGATCTATGTCTTTTTGCCTTCTTTTTATTTGTTCCTCTTGTTGAATTGTATTGTCCTTTCCAAATGGGATCGGCCACTCCCAAACACGCACGCAAATAAAAAACCAATTGGTTGGGCAGGGATCGAAGAGGACAGTTAAGTAGTTACTTGTAGTGGATGATCCCATGGCTTAGCCCAGGTTTTCTGAACTAAGTAATTACATTTTGTCATTGTGAGCACACCAATGACCTGCAAATACCGAAACTTTGACATAAAAAATACACCCCACCTTGAAACATTCAAACCTTGAACGAGTTCCATGCTATACAAAGTCTTCCCGTTCTCTCATTTGTCAGCTTTCGATTCTCATCTTAACTCTTGTGCTTTCCCTTTTCACCGATAGTTGTTCTCCAATTTTCTGTTTGTTTGTGTTTTTTGTTTTTATAATTTGTTGCCGTCCTTCATATAGGATACCCTCATGGGATATCCCATTATTTCTTCACTTCCCTCAAATCTTCTTCAATGCCACTTGTTATATATTGAACCCGGGATTGGTTTCATATTTAGAGTTTTCGGAGTTAAGAAGAAGAAGAAGACAGCTTGATATGGAATGCTTGGTGGCCTGAGCTCAATTGCACTGTAGGTGATTGTTGAAACGTGTCTGTTGCATGAAGTTTGTAGTTGGAGCATAATACATTAATCTCAGTGGCGTATCGCAAGAGAAACTCAGGTAAAACTGATGAAGATTTCAAATTGATATGAGCCCTGGTGTATCTTTTCTTTGTTATTTTAGACTCTATATATAGCGGTATTTCAAAAATGGAGCTACCACACAGCACTTTAAGTTGCATTGCGTTTCTCTATATTTTGTTGTGTGTTCGTGTTGTATTATTTTTCACATCCATTTCAGTATGTCTTTCCAATGCTATCAGGCGAAAAGGGAAATCACTACTATTTAAGTTTGAATTAGTCCATAGTATCTGATATCATTTTTTATGCAGCCTGAAAAAACCATCTGTGTTCATTGCTAACTTATCATGGAACTCAGCAGGGCTGCTTAGGTTGGCATTTTTGAAGTTTATTCTTAGTACAGATTACTCAATCTTTTCTTTTCTTGCATTCTGAAGTTGACATTTCTAATGTTCATCTCTTTTTCAAGTTCATAATTAGACCTACTTTGACTGTATTCTTCATCTGAATTCTGATTTTGATTGAGTTACCAATGTCTACAGGAGGAGATTTACCTAAAGAAAACATCTCACCCTTAGTTAGCACTTACTTCTTTGTTGAGAGGATTGCTTTTTGGGGACTGTTATAGTAGAGGAGTCCTAAATTTTTTGATAAATGGCTTCATCTTTGGAGGAGCTTCTTGCAAAGGAAGGGTTCAAAAAGAGTAGAAGAATGACAAGGTCAAGATCTTCTTTACAGTCTGATGCTGTAACTGCGCCACGTTACTCTTTACACAATCAACCAAGGAGGCTTTCTATATCAGGTGAAAGAATTAAAACAGAGAGAGCAAAGTCTGATGTCCTGCAATATCAGAACAGAGGTGAACTATTGAGCAGTAATACTGCTAAGAGCATGAGACCAAGGGATTATCTTGCTAAAAGAGAGAAAATGGATGAAGGACTGAAGAATACGAACGAGGAGAAACTTTCTAGCAATGCAGAGTTGGGTAAAAAAAATGATCTAAATTTATCAAAAAATATGCCAAGTTATGAGATAACTGAGGTGAGTGAGCAAGAAGATGAGAGAATTGAAGATATATATTCAAATGAGACATCTAACACCAAGAGAGGGAAAGAAAAGACATCAAATGAATTTAGGGAGAAGGAAAAGAGGCAAGAAATGCCTGTCAAGGATGCAAAGGTGGATAAGAGGCATGACAGTGATTGGAACTTTAATATGCTTAGACATTTCAGAGGAAATACGAGGATGAATATAAAAGGACAGGGGAGCTCGTACAGTAGATCTACAAGCAAAAGCTTGGAAGATAGTTACCAAAAACACCATGAAAAGGCAGCTTCTACTCTAGCTCTTGATGCAGTTGCTGTCCAAGCAATTGTTTCCATTCTAAATGGATATATAAAACGTTACATAAAAGACCAAAACATTCGGAGTACTCTGCATCACAATTGTTTCTCCTCATTGAATTTTATTGAGCTGGAAGAAGAGAACAGTTCTGAGACCAAAGTAATAAGAAGTCTTGAAGAAGCAATTGAGATAATCGAACAAGTTGCTGAGGAATCTATACCTTCCAAAGAATTAAAAAGAGCTTCATTGCAGCTAAGCATCATTACAGGTTTGAGTTTAAATGACTTGAAATATGGGTTTACATGTGGGATTCCGAATTATAAGTTGTCAGCTTGGGCACATCTTTACCTCAGTGTGGTGTATAAGATACAGAGAAAAGATAAGGTGTCAGCAAAGCATCTTTTGCAAGTGTTTTGTGATTCACCTTTCCAGGCGCGGACTACATTGTTGCCTGAACTGTGGGAGTATCTATTTTCTCCACATCTTTTCCATTTGAAAGAATGGTACACAAAGGAAGTTGATATTCTAGCTGACAGGCCAAGCAGAACAAGAAAACAGAAGCTTCTTGAAAAAGTCTATAATGAACATTTGGATTCTGGAACTCATATCTTTGCCGTATACTACAAAGATTGGCTTACTGAAGGAGTAGAACCTCCTTCTATTCCTTCTATCAGCATCCCATCAATCTCTGTCATGGGAAGTCGGCAGGGAAGTTCACTTGGTCATTCTTCAGAGCTTTCTAGCTCCATTAAACCATTCTCACCTCAACCAACGGTTAGCAAAAAACTTTATGATTCTATCGTTGGTAGCTTGAGTAAACCTTAAATTAATGATGATGAAGATAATGAGGAGGATAATGACCTAGGTACTTGTGTGAGAGGCTGTTATGGTTCGGCTATTGTTGAACAAATATTTACACATGCATCCGAAAAATTGAAATTCACTGATCAAGATGTTGAAGAAGACTTCACTAAGAATGTACCAATTGTTTCATTACATCTTGTTAGCATTTTTTGCTGTCTTAATTTTTTTCTCCCCATCTTATGCTTTGATCTGCATTACCATTGCTGTTTTCTCTTTTAGCAAGGACAACAGTTTGTAAACAAATTTAATTATGCAACCGTATAGCGATCATATATTTGAAATCATTAGCTTTGTTCCGGTGGCTCTACATCTTGACGAGAGTTTTCGTTAGAATCATGGACTTGTAAATTTGGAGTCTCACAGATTGAGAGATTATGGTGAATTACTCATGACAAAT
Organism: Delonix regia; assembly: GCA_037074485.1. Lineage (NCBI taxonomy): Eukaryota > Viridiplantae > Streptophyta > Magnoliopsida > Fabales > Fabaceae > Delonix > Delonix regia. Next base: position 31,206,975 of record CM073451.1, read on the forward strand.
GTTGCTTTTCTATTTTTTTATTTTTTACAGCAATGTCATTATTCTTGGTGTCACGTTTACACATGTTCTGTTTCTTCATTCACTGTGTCGCACATAATTTAACATTGCCTCATGTAACAAATTTGAAGCAGAAAGGAATCTCAATGGCAGATGAAGAAGAAAAGAGAGAAAGAAATCATTGTGATGACATTGGTCACTCTTTTATACCCCTACAAACTAATCTAAAAATGCCAGATTCTAGAGAAAATGAAGTTACCCTTCAAAAGGTAATGAGATCTAATTTGGAAATGCAAAACACCAAAGCTTATGTTGATTCAGCTATTTCAGAGTCCATTGAGGAACAAGTCATCAACTCTGCTCTAAATGTACTGTACTTTTGACTATCAGCTATTGTTTGATACTACATTCTGTTATTTATTTCTCATGACCTTCTCTGATCCATCATCTTTCAAATGCAGCCAATTAAGATAAGCTCTTCTCTTGAAGGTGAGATAATGTTTCGGGAATTTAACTTCCTTCGGATAGCATGTTTTTGTTGATTTTAGAATTCCTTATTAGAGAGGTAATTGGACTACATAAACTTTTTGATGCAGGATTATCTTTTCCAACCATTCCGCAAGAATTTGTTTGCCCTGTAACTGGAAATCTGTTTGAGGAACCCGTCACTATAGAGACTGGTCAAACCTTCGAACGAGCAGCCCTCAAGTCATGGTTTGACAAGGGACACAGAACATGTCCGGTAACAGGAGCTACTTTAAATTTTATAGCTCTGCCACTAACTAACCTCGTTTTGAAGCGTCTGATTCATAATTGGAAGTCAGAGCATTTAAGCCAGCTCCTGGATTCCACTTCTCAAATCTTGGAAAATTCAAGGGAATCTAAGTTTAAAAATAGGGATGAGATTGTTACTTTCAAATTAGAGAGCTTTCTCAGAGTGTTAAGTGAAGAGGACAAAATAACTTATGCCAAATGTCTAGTGTCTTTAGGGGTTTTAGCATCTCTTCTTAAGAGGTTTGAATTGGGAAATTTAGAAGAGAAAACACATGTGGTGGCACTCTTGCTAAATTTTATCGCGGCAGACTCTTGTTGCATTTATCAGATAGTGAGAGATATTAACAAAAAATGTCTTCTTGAGCTTCTTCACAGCAAGGAGGTTACTGCAAGAAGTAACGCAATATTATTGCTTACTGAAGTTTTAGCTCTAAGAAGGTGAGTATTGTTAAATTATGGTATTCTATGTTGCTGGAGCTTCTTTGTTGATTTTGTGATTTAGTACAGCTTATTGGTCATATTATTTTTAAATAGTGATTGCATTGATAGATATACATCCCGAAAGGAAAACCATTAGTCTCATTTAAAGTATAAGAGATACTAGAACATAGAGGAATGGTATGACCTGAACTGGCACTCTTACTTGTTATTGGTGTAACTTGTAACAACCCTTGGTCTGTTGTTTAAAAGGAAAGAGAAAGAATATGTTGATTGATCAGGAGTAGTTCTTATCTGGCAAGAGTATTGTAAAAGAAGAAGTAAATGAATGGGACAACATGAAAGGAGAAATTTGATGGAGTGGATCAATCTTACAGCAGGTGCTTTAACAAATCTGGACCATTGGATCCTAATCCAATGGTCCAGATTTTTTTCATATTTTTAAAATAAAATTTAATCTTGAAAAAATCTAGGTTATTGGATATAGGTCTAATGGTCCATATTTATTATAACACCTGCTGTATGATATCTCACAGCAAGTTCTCCAATTTAGAAATTTGATGGTATTTTTTGGGGTGTGATGTTTTGAGAAATTACAAACATGCTGCTAAAAGTTGGCAAAGTTCTGTGGCTTGGAAGCCTGGTAATCATCAATATCTATATATTATCCTCTTCTAGTTACAGCATTTCAATATAATGCCTTGTTTTCTTTGTTTCCTTGCGGTCTATCTGATGTGTGAGGTCCTCCAAAATTATGCTTTTGAGTATGATTAATATCTAGTTCTCTTTTCAATTGTTGAATTGTTGACTTCTTTATTTGTAGAAGAAAGGATGTTACTTTATTCTTTACTGGCTTGAAGGGCGAGGATGTTTTTATGATAATGCATGTTCTGCTCATGTATCTTAAGAATTCTACACCACTTCAAAAGCCCTTGATTGGTGTCCTCTTGTTGCACTTTGATCTACTGGTATGCTCCAATAGTCTTGAAAACTTTCATTTTGGTTTCAACATACTGTTCCTCAAAGTCTTTGTCTTGCTGCTTTATTGGCGATGTTGAGTTTTGACAGCAGGTTGAGTCTCAAAAGTATAGCTTATACAGAGAACAGGCTGTGAATTCCATTTCGGTGGCTCTTAATGCCAGCTTAGATGATGAGAAAGTCCGAGAAAAGTGTTGTAGAGCACTTTTCGTCTTGGCAGGGCATTTTTCTTCCACTGGAAGGATACTGACCAAAAATAGCATTTTAGAAAAAGTGGGATATATGAATGATATTTCAGAAGTCAAAACTCCTGACCATGAGGAAGAGGGTTTATTGTGGGATGGGGCCATTTCGTTTGTAAGTTTCCTCCCCAACATTACTTTATCATCTCTTAGGGTCTTCCTCTTTATTATATCAACTTTTACAAAACATAATGGTTCCTTGAAATTTTTTACACAAAGCCCATAATGACTACTAACAAGACATTTGTACAACCTGTTTATTTATTTTCATCTGTGAAATGGTTAAGTCACAATGTTGCTTGCTTCAGTGTTGTTTAGAGCTTTGCACAAGCTTCTCATCGGTTTGTTTTTAGCTTGATTATTTCAAAGGCAGTGCGAACCATGATAATGTGGACCATTCGGTTGGAAAGAAACTAGAGAGTCTTCTGAGAGCAATTTTGGAAGGGTTGGGAGAAACTTCTTGTATTGATGCACTGATAAATTATAATTACATGTCCTCATTCTTTAGTCTCTTTTTTCTGAAATTTCACAATTGTTAAATACAAGATATTCTTCTTTCAATTTGATGATAAATGGTGAACTTTTTATAGGACAAGCAACCTAAAATTGAGATTCAAGAAATCTTAATTTTAATAAAAATTAAATTCTAACTTCCTAAATGATAAAAAATAAATCTTTAGCTCACAAATTCTAAAACCTTTAGATAAGAAATATAATTACATCTTAAATTAATTTTAATATCGCAAAGTATTTCCTCATATTGCATCATTCTTACATTATTCGGGAAAGCTGATTCTCAACTATTGAAGTAGAGAAGCAACAGAAAATGACAGTGGGTAGCTGTAGAAAGGATGGTTAAAGGCTGCGGCGTGGTGGTTGATGGGAGTAGTAAATGCAGCTTCAATTTCATGGTCTTAAGTGTTTCAGGAATAACGAAATCAATATGAAAGTTCTTTTAATTTCTTAGGCTTCATGTGTGTTTCAAGATTATATTAATTATTGAAGAAAATAAAATACTTACCTGGGCATAGAAATGGAAGTCCATTTATTAATTCCGTCATAAACTCCATCAGTTAGTATGGCTGAATGATGATATATTTTTGTTCTGGCAAAATCCAATTGACACTCAAACTTCCAGAAGTATCAAAGTACATCAAATCCAGAACAACTCTTTTCTGTAATTATGCAACTTTTTTGCTTGCACGAGTCATTTGACGTAGCTTGCCTGTTATTTTAACTAAAATTATAGGAAGCAGAAGAAGAATGGACCAAAGAGTGGTTGGTAAACTTGTTAGAATCAATGATTGGTGATGGAGAAAGCTCATTTTTGAAGTCTATTTCTAGAGGTTTAGACTCTAGGCACCCAGATTTGGTCAGGATGTGTCTAATAACTGTTGCTTGGTTGAGCTCCTCACTTTCTGCACAATGTAATGCTGGATTACACCTTGCTGCCTTCTTAGCCGTTATCTCTGAAATAAAAGAAGTCTTGGAAAACGGAGAACTTGAACTCAAGACTCTTGCTTCTATTTGCTTGCTTAATTTCAGCAAAATATCAGGTTTGACAACTTTGCCTTCTCAGATTTATTATTGTTAATATCAATTTATTCTGCCAATTTTGGAAATTATTGCACCCATTTTCAGTTTAATCTATAAAGGAGCTATTATTGGAACTTAGGATGGAAAGAAGATTTAACATCATGATGGATAGATGCAAGTGCACTTTCATTTAGGTTTAAAGAAATTTTAATGTTTTTTAATACTTTATGACCTGTATATTGCAGAATGCAGAACACTTTTAATGACTATGGCAGATGATATTGCTGATCCTCTTCTTAAACTCGCTGATGTGACATGGACTGCAAAGCAGCTGCATGCGATTGTTTCTGGGGAGGATTTGTAACATTTTTTAAAATATTTGCTGCTCTCCTTATCTCCGGAATTCTAATTTTGATGTTGGCCAATTTTATCAAGTGCATGCTGCTTCTGAAAACTCCCTGGTATTCTCAACATTCTAGATTCCTGTCAAGAAAGACAGTATATATTTCATTGGCCTCTTTATATTAAATCAGATGAATAAACCATTGGAGAAAAGTCAGACCCTAGGTTTTGGGTCATTGACCATATCAGAAGAGTTTCCGTAAGGTTGGGATATATAGAAATCTGTAATTTTCGTTGGCAGAAAACTTTTTGGACAATTTAATTTCTGATCTGTACCCTTGAATATGCCAGACTAAATTCTGTAAAGGAGTCACTTCGAAGTTTGTATATTTGATCATGTTCCAGTTTGACAAGTGACAACCTGACAATGTCTTCACACTTGTGATTAGCAGATTTCTGGTTCTTGTGTTTGGGTTATGTTTCAATAAGTTTAAATAGAAGAACATAAAAAATCTGTGTTTCTGTTTGATACTGTGAGTGATTTTATAAAAATATTCTGCTTTGAGGACAAAACACCATTCACATAGCTTTCCAAATTCTTTTACTTTGTTGGATCACCTTTCAGCTTGTAATTTACCCATGAAATATGATGTACTTTGCTATCTTTAGGACACTGCAGTTAGAAAGATTACAAATCAAGGTCATAAAAGCAATAAAGATCAGCCGACGAAACGAAACTGACACTGTAGATAGACCCTAATGCATAACAAGAAAACAGTAAATACCAAATAAGTCCTCTAATCCATAAAACATATTTGATTTAAAAATCAGCAGGTTCTTCCTTGATTTGGAGTTTAGGTAATACGCCATCACCATCAGCTTCTGCTTCAGCATTGTTCATAGGTCCTTGTTTGCGCTGCGCAAATGTTTCTGTAGGAACAAGTGTTAGTCCCTCCCTTGAGTGGCGAAGGCGGAGATTTCTTCTTCTGATTTTGGCCATGAGCCTCCTCCTCCTCTGAGCTTTAGTTTCATGCCTGTAATGAGTACTCACGTGAGCCGCAAAGGCCTGTGAGGTTGGAAACTTTCCAAAGCACCTCGGACAAGTGTAGGGCCCGTATTTATGGCAAGGAAGGCTGTGAGTTACACCATCACTACTCTCAAGATCATATTCACTCTCATTATTTGTTTGAGGAGGATAACAAACACTCACAGGAATAGGAGCAAGAGCTTCATTATAATTGCATTTAGGTTTATTATTAGGAGCACATATTCCGTCTTCAAGCTCTATGATGGTGAGTCTTGGTCTACGATGCTGTGAGCTTGTGAGATTAGTTTGAGAATGAATCTGCGAACTGAGACTAGGGCCTGATCTGGTATAGATGCCTTCTTCCTGATCGGTGATCAGACGGCATCTGGTGGACAAAACAGATAGAAGACGAGCTCTTAGTATCTCCCTTCTAGCCACAGGCCAAGCTGAATAAGAAGAATGGTAATTTCTCGTAAAGCTTCTTCTCCTCTCAACCATATTCACTGGTTGACCTCCAATACTGAAGCTTGACACAAGAGAGAGGCTTCTGTTCCTATGGTCGTTGCTTAAAACAGAAAAGCCAATCTTCTGCTGGTTAGAATAATTGGAAAAGATCCCATCATTCATGACTGGTTCACAATCATTGAAGCTTGGAACTAGAGAGAGGCTTCTGTGTCTATGGTTGGAGTAATTGAAAGAGACCCCATTCATGACCTGTTGATCACCTCCATTGAAGCTAGGCAAAAGAGAGAGGCATTTGTTTCTGTGGTTGCTAGAGGCAATAGCAAAGCCAAGCTTTTGCTGGTTGGAGTAATTGGAAGAGACCCCATTATTCATGACAGGTTCACCTCCGTCGATGAAGCTGGGAAAAAGAGAGAGGCTTCTGTTTCTGTGGTTGTTGGTGGAAATGGTGAGACCAAGCTGCCTCTGGTTGTTGGACCTGGAAGAGATGGTGAAAGGCAAGGCCATGGTATGTCAAAAATGGGGAAGAAAGAAAGCAAATTATATGTTAGAACTTTGAAGAGGGTGGATTTTATAACCAAAACGTTCATTTATTTGAAGGGAAGAAATTTATTACACCAATTCCTATAGAGGATTGAAAATTAACTACAGATTTGGACCGGCGTTATGTGCCATCATGAGATGCAATCCACCAATCTGTGGAATATATGGAAACAGATCAATTGCCACTAGGGGTGACCAATTATAATATTGTTATCATGAATGTTTTGGATGACCTCAACATCCTCGCAGAATCACAAAAATTGCAGACATTAAATGCATTGGTGGTTTTCTAGGGGAAAAATGTAAATTCCTTCTTTCAAGTTTGACCCACTAGCAGATACCCCTTTTGAATTATAAAAACTAGCAAATATAACAATGCACTTTCACATGTTTCTAATTAAACCCATTTGTTCACTTTTATGCCAAAATTAATTTATGGCTTAATACAATATTGATGAAATAATATGTAGGCAATTAGTTTAAAGAAAAATACTACAAGATGTAAGTCTGCAATTCACATAGAGAAATATGATTTTTTTAAATTAAAAATTTGATTGTCTACATGTTTTTCCAAATAAATGTATGACATCATAAGTAAAATCTCCCGTAAAAACTATATTAAGTGGAAAAAAATGATCAAATTAAATTAAATTCAATCTTGAAGAGATTAAATAAAAAAATGAGTAGTGCACCACATGCAAGTCACGTTTGACTTGCGAGGAATGTGTAAGTGTCTAGATGAATTATTCTCATATTTTATTTTTCTTTTTACTATTTCTAGCAAAGGTCAAAAATAGGAAAATTTTTTAATGATTTTTTTCCCTATTTCATGTCATTTTAAAGAGGTCTCCAAAAGGCATTTTTTATCAAATAAGAAGTGCCATAATATTTATATCCAAATTAATAAAACATTAAAACAAGAAGATGAATATAGAGAAAAGAATGAAGAAAGAAATTCAAATGAGTAAATATGATTATAAATGGGCACTGTAGGATGTATGGCTAATTACCTATTGCTGCTTCATCTATCAATACTCTGCTTATTATATATGTATTTTCTGCAAGAAACTGAAGCCAATGGTGACAGCTGTGAACTTATACATGTATGAAATAATTGGGTATTTTCCGTATTCCACCTAGTTCATCATCTTCATCTTCTCGTACATCAGAAACAAATTAGTATATATCTAGTATGAAAATTTGTATAAATTATAAGAGGCTCAAATGATTTTTTGGTAATATAAGACATTACATACAATTTGTTTCTAGGTGGTGTAGTAACACCATATTTAACCCCCTGTGCGTTCCGTTAATTTCTTTCCATATATCTATTTTTTATACAAATTTTTTCCATATATATATATATATGAATTTCTTCAAATTATAATTTTGCAGATTTCCAAGTTTTATCTATTGCACATAAGGATAAAATCATATGAAAAACCCTACCACTGGACCATGCCTACTATTATTATTGTTTTTATATAAAATTCACTTAAGATTTTCTTGAAACCACGTCACAAAAATTCTGAAATAGTAGACATTTGAAAGTTATTATAATAACATATATTGTTTACAATAAACAAACTAATTTAAATAAACTGAAACAAATAACCATTATTAAAATTTCAAAACAACAACAAGAATTTAAATCAGTTATAAATAAATCCTTATTTCTCAATCACAATATCTAATCCCTAAATTATCATCAAATCATAACTAATATAAAGTAAATATAATATTTTGATCCCTTAATTTTCTTTAATTTTTTAAAAATTATCCCTTTATATTTCAGATACTTAAAAATGATTATTTAAATTTTAACTCCCCTTCTAACAAGTTTTTGAAAGAATTTCATTAACTAAGTAAACGGTGTTAGCTATAATTCATTTATGCTCCTATGTGCTGACATTTTACCTTATGTTTTATTTACCATCCAAATCTAATTAATACACACAAATTCTTCTAATTGGCACTTAACGTTCATTGTTTCCCAAAATAAATTACACCATAGAGCTAGCAGGAGCATCTTAAACTAGTGATGGTGTAATTTCTTAAACAGATTCTCAAAAAGAAAAGAGATTTCAAAGCTCACTGGGGAGGCAACAATGGTTACAAAAGAGATCTTATGACCTTTTTATTACGTGTTTTCAAAGTCATAAGATAGAGTTCTTAGGAATAAAAAGAATTTAGTCTTGGAATCATTCAAAATAATTTCAAAATTGATTATTTTTTATAATAAATATTTTAAATTTACAGTGGTTAATTGAATTATTTTTAAAGGACTGATATGCATCACTCTAATTTTTTGTGAATAAAACATTTTTTTCATCTCTTACTTGAAAAAATGTTATATTTAATTCCTTACTTTTTAAAAATTATTAAATTTAATTTATTGAACTTGTGATTTAAAATTTGATAAGAAGATTAAATTTAATAATTTTATAAAATTTAAAAAATCAAATATAATATTTTAAAATAAGTATATAACTATTTTAATAAATAAAAAACTAAATAAGTAATTTTATGATATGTGAAGCAACGAAAGAATATAGTTTTTTCAATTTTTTTATCAGTGGATTAATTTTGAGATCACAGCGCGAAGTTAGCCCAAATCATATTTGATCAACCTCAATCCAAGCCCATTATTAGTCTCGGCCTTTTTGACAAAAACGAAACAAAAAAAATATTTTGGCCCCTGGTTCTGTTTCTTTTCCCTCCCCGCCCTCTTCCACCTTTTCCCTTCACTTTCTGTGAAACCCTACTAGGGTTTATCGTCCTTTATTCCCTCTTTTTTCTCTTATACCCTTGGATTCCAGGGTTTTGCTCTCGTTCTGCTTCCCTGGACTCCCCTGTTGTATCTGTTTCCATGGACGCTGAAGGTGCTCGCAAGAGAGGAAGGCCTGAAGCAGCCGATAGTGGCAATGTCGGCCTTAAGAAATCCAAGTCAGGTTTGTGTTTACTTCAAACCTATATTGTATTTTCGTCATACTAGGTTAGAGGATTTCTCTATTATATGTTCATAATAATGCTCGGATTACATTTTCCTTGCATATGCTTTCTGATTGACATGTCTTTAAGTTTTGCTGGAATTATGTGTCTGTCCTTTAACCTAAGTTGATGTTTTCTGATGAATATGTTAATTTGACGATTTAATCAAGCTTGGGGATTTTGTTTTCTTAGATGATCAAGCAAAAGAGCATGTCGAGCAATTACAGAGACTTCAGCAAAAGGTTAGAAACTTATATGTGTCCCTTGTAACTATAACAATTTTTATTATCTCATCACTTTCAAACGGTGCCTTCGGTAATGATTTATGGATTATGATTTTACTCTTTCTTATTTGAGATATTCTCTGAAAGTTTGGCTAAAGATATTTAGTGGCCTTTGTAGTTGGGCTTTCGAGAAAACATTATAGTTCTTCAATTTTGAATAGATAAAAAGAATGATGGAGATGTTTTTTATTCCCACCTAAAACCATTTGGGTTGGCAGTTACCTGTTCTGCATTTCATTGAAGCTATTACTTACGGAAAGTAAGCAATGTTGATGTTATTAGAGTATTGTTTCTGAAATTAAAATTGGAATTGTGGGTAAATTGTCTGTGGTGTAGAATTGAGTCTGGGATATTTGATGAGTTAGAAATTTTCTGCTACCTTCTCTCACTGCTGTTGATTTGTTTGGTCCAGGATTGTCCTTGTGCCCTGGAGTGTTTTACGTTATCCTTGGCTGTCATAACTATTGTACACCAATGGCATTATATACAGTCTTGGTTATATAATTTGCCTATCCAACTTTAGGAACGTTACCAAATAGAGTATTGCTATAAAACCATTGTGTGGAATACACACACAGTTTTACTACAATTTTTCTGCGAGAAATGGCTGGATGTCCTTGACGACTTTTTGATAGGAAAAAAGTTTATTGCCTTGGGTGATCTGCCTGCCATCTTTGCGGAATGAATGTTTAAGCTACAGGCTTACAGCTGCTTTAGATTTTGTGATTTTTAATATTTTATCCTATGGAGGTAGGGTAATGCCTATTGGTTTGAATTGCTTTTTTTAATTCCCCTTTCTTTTGATAAAAGGAATTGTTTTATTAATTCTTGTTTGTTATTTTCATAAATGAACTTTTGCGGTGATGTTTCACAGGATCCAGAATTTTATGAGTTCTTGAAAGATCATGACAAGGAACTTCTAGAATTTGATGACGACCACATTGATGTGAGTGTGCAACATATTTCCTCTTTAATAAATTGCAATGCATATGGGCCTGTGATATATTTTCTGAATAACATGCGATTTGTACTGTCTTCTTATGTGTTTGTGGGTTAATGTTTTCTAGTTTTGTTTGTCTTTGGATTCTTAACCTTGAAAGTAATCCATAGTAGTTCTTGTAGATCTTGTTTATAAAATAAAGATCTTTTTGCTTAGTCAAGCTTAGGTTTTAAATACACAAATACTGAAAATAAAGGGAAATATACCTCTCTAGTCTCATATGGCATTCTGACAGGTTTGGCATAGTCTTATATTGTTGTGAAAATCTCTTGAAATACTATGATAGAAACTCAAGAAATGTGCAGAAAAATTCCCATTATATGTCTTTGGAGAACGTGCTCTATATCTAATTTTATTTACTCTCTTTGTTCATTTTTCATTCTCATATTGTTTTAGGCTAGGATCTTTGAAATGAATTATCAGAATCAATGGGTGTAGAGAAATTAGTGTCTAGACTCAAAAGTGCTTCAATATGTGAGGGCTGGAATAGTCTACTCACGAGGGCAGAGTTATAAAATTGGTGAAGTTATTTCTGAAAAGAAAGGAATAGGCTTTATCTAGATTTTTGGGGATGCAATACTTTATTCATGCACCTGGAATACTTAGGAAGAGCCCCTTTATAGACTTTCAAGGTTCTACAACAGGCTGGACGCTTACTCAGTAAATGGCCATTTTTTTTTTGTTTCAAAAATTGCAAATTCTTTGGATAAGTTAATTTTTCTATTTCCTTACTTTTTTTTTTAAAAACTAGTGATGTACGGGCATTATTACATGTTTGTTAATTATTATGTGGTCTCAATGTGGGAATTTCTATGACTCTTGTGCTTATTTTTCCAGGAAGAGTCTGATACTGATGTGGAAGATGGAGATCTACAGCTTGGTGAGAATGCCAACGAGCTTGAGATTCCAGAGAAGGAACAAAAATCTTCAAAGAAAGCCATAACCACTGCAATGGTTGATTCGTGGTGCAAATCAATCCAAGACAATGGGAGCTTAAGTGCAGTTCGTTCCCTGATGAGGGCTTTTAGGACCGCATGCCACTATGGTGATGATGGGGAGAGAGAGTCTATGACAAAGCTGAGTGTTATGTCCAGTAGTGTGTTCAATAAAATAATGCTATTTGTACTTAATGAAATGGATGGAATACTCAGAACTTTGTTGAAGCTTCCTGCTTTTGGTGGAAAGAAAGAAACCATCAAAGATCTAATGACCACAAAGCTATGGAAGAACCATAGCCATTTAGTAAAGTCTTACTTAGGAAATGCTCTTCATGTTTTGAACCAGATGACTGACACAGAAATGATATCATTTACTTTGCGCCGGCTTAAATTTTCTTCCTTGTTTTTGGCTGCTTTTCCTGCTCTCTTGAGGAAATACATTAAGGTATGAATTCATCATTGTTTGTCTAATCATTGCTCTTCATAGTTTATTTCACTTCACCATTCAATACTATTGTACTAGTGCTCTGAAGTCCACATTACATATGTCTGCGCATGCAAATTGATTGTGGTAGGTACCCTTTGGTGCTCTACAATATGTAATTCCATTATAAAGTAAGTTAATGATTTAGTTCCTGGAAGATCACTCTACTTTCAATTTGGTCCTTGAAAGATGTTTCTCCTTAAATTAGTCCTTTAAAGACTTTCCCCTAACCAAAATGGTTATTTTGCTAAGCAGATTTTCCCCAAATAATAAACTAGATCTTAGGTGATTGTTCACTCATGACCTAGGCTTGCCTAGTTGGCATTTTTCCTTAAAACTATTTTATTTTTGCAAAATTTTCCCAAAATGGTACTGTTTTTAGTTTTTACAATCACTTGGCTTTGTGAAATTTGGCTATATGACATTGTTTTGGGCTAAAATGCTACCTGGGCTGGTCCAGGTCATGAATTAGCGGCTTAGTGGACTCCAATTTATTAATTGGAATAAATTTGCCTAATAGAGGGCTGATCTTAATTGGGGGAAAATCTTTAGAAGGCTAAATTGAGGAGAGTGATCTTTCTGGTAGTTAATCATTAATTTACTTTTTTATTTTAAATATATAAAATATGATATATCTAATGCTCAGAATCAAAATCCTGAACTGATCTTAATAATTTGAATATAGGAATGCCTTCCTTTAGATTATACATATAATTTTCATATATCTGAGTTTGTTTGAGGGTTATAAACCTTGGTTAATTGGCACATTGTTCCCTTACATAAACACGATCGAAAATAATATCATGCATCATGAATACACAGTTACATGTGATTCTCTTTCCTGTATGCATATGCTTCTGTTCAAGGTACATGTGATGGTGGTGTGACACTCTGGGGCATTTGACTAAATATTTCTCTTCCATTGATTTAATGACTTATTTTCCTGTTGATCTACCAGGTGGCCCTTCACTTCTGGGGGACTGGGGGAGGTGCCCTGCCCATTGTTTCATTTCTATTTTTGAGGGATTTATGCATCCGTATTGGATCTGATTGCCTAGATGATTGCTTCAGAGGAATATACAAAGCCTATGTTTTGAACTGCCATTTTGTAAATGCAGTGAAGCTTCAACACATCCATTTTCTTGGGAATTGTGTCATTGAACTTCTAGGTGTGGACCTTCCAACTGCTTATCAACATGCCTTTGTTTTTATCCGGCAATTGGCTATGATTTTAAGGGACGCACTTAATACAAAAACCAAGGTACTCTAAACATTTAGTTGTCTATAAGATGAGCCTTGTTTTATTTATGGAACTGTTTTAACAAACTATTCACCTTTTGATTTTGATTTTGATTAGCTTCACTTTATCTCGTTTTGACATAATTTTTATTTTACTGTTTGCCGATTTGCTCCTTTCAGTACCATCTACTTCTTGAACCTTGATTGAATCTTGTGTCAAGGTTGCAATTTTCTGCTATATATCTATGTCAAAACAAAACATGTTTGGTTTTAGGCTTCTAACAATGATCAGTAGTTTGGAATCAAAATGCCAGTACCTGTTTTACCTTGCTGCTTTTATAGTTCTTATTTTGCTCTTTTCCTGAATGTGCTCTTTAGGAAGCATTTCGCAAGGTGTATGAGTGGAAATTCATGAATTGTCTTGAACTCTGGACTGGTGCTATTTGTGCCTACAGCTCAGAGTACGACTTAAAGCAACTTGCATATCCACTGACCCAAATAATTTCTGGGGTACCCCGTCTAGTTCCCACAGCCAGATATTTTCCCCTTAGATTGAGATGCATTAGATTGCTAAACCGCATTGCAGCTTCTACAAATTCTTTTATACCTGTATCTATGCTTCTTTTGGACATGCTTGAGATGAAAGAGTTGAATAGACCCCCTACAGGAGGTGTTGGTAAAGCTGTTGACTTGCGAAGTATACTGAAGGTACTGATAAACATAATTTTTTCCCACAAAAACATTTTTTCTCTAACTGTGAATGTGCACCTTTTCATGTCCATCTAACTCTTGAAAAATCTATTTCTTATCAGGTTAGCAAGCCAACCCTGAAGACTAGAGCATTTCAAGAGGCATGCGTTTTTTCTGTAGTTGAAGAGCTTGCTGAACACTTAGCACAGTGGAGTTATTCTGTTGCATTTATGGAATTGTCTTTTATTCCACTTGTGAGGTTGCGCAGTTTTTGTAAATTTACAAAAGTTGATAGGTTTCGGAAAGAAATGAGGCGGCTTATTCGCCAGGTACCTCTACTGAAATGGTCATATAATATAAATGATGATTTTGGGATTTGCTTACATATATCATTTGCATACATCTGAGCCTAAGGAATGTGTCTCTAATTTTTCATTTCTTTACATCCAGATTGAGGCTAATTCTGACTTTGTGAACGGAAGGCGAATGTCAGTTTCCTTTTTACCTAATGACCCTGCAGCATCGTCTTTTCTTCAGGTTTGCATTTGGTCAATCTTTACTTTCATGTTACTTGGGTTTCATTTGTTTCCTTCTTGGGCGTTTTGACCCCTTTGATTCATCTGTTCATTCCCTATATAGCTGTTGTTTATTCTGCAATTCTTTGATGTTCTATTCTCTCCAGAAATTGCACAAAAAGCAAATATTTTTAAGCTATCAAACTTCCCATTTGCAACTGTTGTTTACTTACATAAATGGGAATTATTTCCTGCTTTTATCCCATATTCTTTTAACACTCTATTTTAGTTTGCTTTTTTAAGTGAGACAATTTTACTGTGCTTTGATGCATTTTGTATTGGAGAATTGAAGAGATTAAGTTTATTTTCTTAGGATGAGAAGAAGTCTGCAGTTAGCCCTCTATCAAAGTATGTTATAACACTCCGCCAGAGAGCACAGCAAAAGAATGCTTCATTGACGGATTCCAGGTTCATAATACTGTTTTGTCACATATATTTACATTATCCAACATGTAACCGTGGTTAAATGGGTTTTCTAACATGACATGAATTTCCAGCGTTCTTGTTGGGGAAGAATCCGCTGTTTTTGGGAGTAAACTATCAGAAAGTGATGAAGAGGATGCAAGAAAGAATGAGGAAGGTGCTTCTGTCTTTAGTTCGTCCTGGTTACCCGGAAATGGCTCCAAGTATGATTCTCTATTTTGCCTCAATTCTCTAACTGACTAACACGGCTACATGTACAAGCACGCATTTAGCTCATGCACATGTGCACTTATTGGCCCAAATTTTTGTGTACTTGTACTTTCGTTTAAGAACTGCTTCCATGCAGGGTAAAACTTTCTACCGAAACAAAGAAGAAGAGGAGGAAGCAGCCAAAAGAGGCAGCAATTGATGAGGATGTTGTGGAGGACTTGGTGCTTAGTTCCGATGAGGAGGGTTCTCCAAGTGGCAGCCTTTCTGAAGGAAAAAATGACAACGCTGACCACATACCTCCAAAGCAGAAACGCAAGAAACAGAGAACAAAAGTGTTGAAACAAAAAAAATCTCGTACGAAGAGTGGAATCAGTTAGAGATCTACTAAGAAACACTTTTCTTTTTTGAATTGTTTGTGGGAAAAATGAGCCATGGCCAACATCCCAAGGTGGGAGGTTCCAAAAATTTTTGTAATTCATCAATCTTTTAGGTTTCATCAATAGAAGTAAGGGCTTTTATTTGACTCATAGGTCTCACGTGTAGATTAAATCTAGGTCATTGCACATTTGTACACGTAATGTATCCAATAATTTTTCAACTTCGCATAGAATGATTTTCTACATTGCATAAAATTTATGCATATCTGCCACAAAAATGTCTCTCTACTTGTACTTCTGTCACTGCTTTGCATGCAGGGTAAAACATTCTACAGGGATGAACACAAATTGGAGGAAGCAGCAAAAGGAGAGCCACAGAGAGATATTTTGGTGGACTTGGTTTTTGGTAGTCAGATTTGATGAGGAAGGGTCTCCAAGTGACATTCTTTCTGCAGGAAAATGACAATGTAGACCAAGTAACTCCGAAGCAGAGATGCAAGCAGAGTGCAACAGGAATATTGGGAAAAAAAATTCTCGAGTGAATTGTGGAAACATTGACAGGACTGATTTGAAAGTGATTGAAACTCTTTATTCATCTGTACGCAAATGAGACAGCCTTCTTCCCAATATTCGAGGACCTTAGTTTTTAGGTTATGGTTGGACGAATGAGTTGAAATAGAATGGTTAAAATGAGAAACGCCTTTAGCTTATATTTGAATGAATGAATTGAGATAGAATGGTTAAAATGAGAAACGTTATGTGAATACTATTTTTTTCTTTGATAGAATAAGATAGTAAAGAAAGGTATCTAAATCTTTTTTAGCTGTTTAAAAGTTTAATTTTTAATTTTTCAAATTATGAGGTTAAGGTAGAACGAAAATAATTTATTTAATTAAATTACAAGTATGCTTTTATTAATTAAAGTAAAAATAAGTACTATTAATTCTACTTTGTTTTATAACGGTAATATGAATTCTACTAGTATTTCTCTTTAATAGATTAGACTAGGGTTTGAAAATCTTAAGGCGACTCAAAAAATACAAGTTTCTTGCTACCTTGCATTTGAATGGCGAGCTTGTGAAAAAAAGGAATTAATTAATTATGAATGCAAGTATTAAGAATTATTCATTCGTGCTTGTGTTTGAGATTAGGAAGCAGTTTGTGTGGATTCATAATCAAGAATATAATAAAATAATTATGAGATCAATTAACTATCCAAAAATTTATTTTTCAATGCTTTGAGGTCAATGATGGAATAAAATAATTTCTTTAATTAAATTACAAATACGTCTTTATTAATTAAAGTAAAAACAAGTACTATTAATTTTACTTTGTTTTATAAGGATAATATTAACTCTACCAATACGAGATACGGACAATACTTTTCTTCAACATATTAGACTGTGGTAGTTTGAGTTTGGAAATCTAAAGGCAACCCAGGAAATACAAGTTCCTTGCTACCCTGCATTTCAATGGTCAGCTTATAAGAAAATGGAGTTAATTGATTATGAATGTGAGATTAGGAATTATTCATTAGGTTAGGAAGCTGCTTATGTGGATTCATAATCAAGATCAGCTTTCGCATTGGCAAACTCCTTATTCTCAATCTTGATCCTTTTAACTTGGATTTAATTATAACCAAACACCAAAAGGATAAGGAGCTTGCTGTTATAGGGCTTGACATTGGCACCCTTCTTGAAGGATTTGCCGAACTTGGCGAACGTCATCTTGACATCCCTGAGGATCCGGACAAATCAAGATGGATGCAGTTTTTTCCTCCTTCAATTTCTAATACTGATCGGTCTAATTTTTTCTTTTAATCTTGTTTTTGGGATCTTTGTTCTTTCATTAAAAAATAAAAAATAAAGGTACTTTTAAAAAAATTATAAGTTATTTTATTTCATTAATTTTCAATGTAAATTTTAAACAACAATAGACAGAGTCATAATAACTCCCAAATCATCGAATAACTGGTAATTTTTTGTCATATTTTATTCCAATTCATTATTAGTTATTTTATTTTATCACATTCTAAACTCTTAAACATAACCTTGAATTTTATTGTACAAGTAGGAGTCTAATATTTGTGATTATTAGTGCATGTTATTAACGAGTATCTCCGAATAAATGTGGAAGGAATATCGGAGTTTCCATTGAGCTCACCGCTCAGACTTCCGAATCCCTCTTCAAGACTAATAAAATAAAGGTTAAAATAGTAGTTTAGTCCCCAATTTTACTTATTATTTTCAAATGATCCCTCAACTTTGAAATGTTCAAAGTAATTCTTCAAGTTTTTAGATTGTCCCAAAAAAAATCCTTTCAAGTAATTTAATGCTGATGTGGCAGCCAAATTTTGTTTCTCATAATTAAAATGCGGAAGTAGCATCCCATTAAAATTTAATCCAGTCATAATAAATACAAAAATGTAAATAGCCCAAATAATCCCTTTAGCTGTTGAAGACGTATAGAAATTGGTTCCTTTTCCATTCATTTATAACCATCCTATGTTCATATCCTTAGTTGATTGAAAAACCAAAACCCCCTTCATCATAGTAGCAAATCCACACGCTTGTGCTCTGTGTCTCTTCTTCCATTAAAACTACTATAAAGGTAAAACCTTTACCATCTCAAATCTCTTTTAAGGGTACCCACAGAAAACCAAAACCCCAAAGCCTTGAGGAATTAATCCAACAAGGTCTAAGCTTCAAAATCCATAATTAAAAGCATTTTTTTACTAGATATAAATTCAGTAAAATGAGCGAGAAAGCTTTATGAATGAAAACTCATTTTTTAAAATCAAAGCAAAAAGCAAAAAAAAAAAAAAAAAAAGAAGCGTTTCCGGCGACTTGGCTTCAACCTTCCCAGTAACACTGTAACTCACGATCACTGAGAAACGAATGCGACAACATTTTCTTAGGAAACTAAAACCTCCATTGTTTTGTAGAGAACTATGGCTTCTCTTGCCGTGAATCCAACTATATCGGAATGCGGCAAAAAATCTAAAAATAGTTGGAGGGTCTGTTTGAGGTATTCACTTTTTAATCTTCATAAATTGTTAAATGTTAATTGTATGTTAATTCATTATTTAAATTAAAAAAATATGTGGCTGCCATATTTTGACGGTGTTAATGAATTTGACACATTTCACTTAAAATAACTTTTTATGAGATAATTTAAAAACTTAAGGGACTGTTTTGAAATATTTAAAAGTTGAGGGACCATTTTAAAACAATAAATAAATTTACAGCATTAAATATCTATTTTAACCTAAAATAAAAGCCTCCATCAAAAATAAATTAATATAAAAACCCACTTATGTTTTAAATTAACTTGGTGATTAAATATGTGTTTATATTCGTGTTAGATTAACATAATTCTAGGTTAACTTGAATTTTAAAATTAATTTTAATTAAATATAATTTTGTATGACGGTGATTTATATTTAAACATTTTTGTTTCAAAATGAATTTTTGCCATTTATATAATTCATTTGATGTAAAAGTAATTTTTTTTATTATTTATAAATAGAAGTTTGGAGGGTAAAATTAATTTTTTAAAAATTATACACTAAATCAAATAAAATTGTTTGCAAGACAAATGTCCGTTTAGATTTATAGATACACTTTCAAACTTCTCAAATACTAAACTAAACACATTGTTACTAAGCTGAAAATACAGGAAATGATGGGGAAAAAATTATGTCTAACTATTATTTGCATTGATAAATATATACTCGAACAACAATCCCATTAGCAATGCATTTTATTTAATTTTCTGAAATATTAACTGCTGGATAAATCTAAATCAGACAAATTATTATATTATAAAAGAAATACTCAATGCTCAAGTGAAATGTTTTTAAGTATATACTCTTTGATGTAGGTCAACAAAGTGTGAGTATTACATTTCTTATAAATAATTTTGGATTCTAATTCATTCAAAAATAGTACTTACAAAATTCTGTTGTCACAAATAATGTTACCATACCTACTAAATTTGTGCATGTGTTGGACGAATTTTAAAAAAATTTAGTTTGTTTTCTTTTACGTTAATACATTTTAAACCAATAGTGTTTGTAATTGTTAGTAAAAAATTGAATTTGACAATAATTATGATAAACAATATAACGAATTAGAGAAAATTTAAAAAATTAGTTATATGAGATTAATGATGGAGAAATGATAACAATGAATTCATTAAGATTACATTATCATAAATTATTTAACTATATATTGTTTTCTTTTATTTTAATTTTGGTTAATGTTAAGTTATATTTATAATCATTTATTAAAAAGTTATCATATATTTAATTAATTTATTCTTTTATTTTTTTTGTTAACTTAAAAAAAAATTGAATTTCAAAGAATTTTTAATTTAAGCAGCTAATGGAATGCTGAAGCTTGGATGGAATGAATTGAGATATCACATAAATGGCTCTAGTGTTGTTGTATTTAGCTGCTTGATAATATTATTCGTTTATGTTTATATATCCTATTGCCTTATTTATATTTTTTATTCCATTGTGTGCTCATCCCTTTGGAGCATATACGAATTGTTGGTGATTGAAGAATCGATTTTTTCTGAATTAAAATATTTAAAATGGATATTTTATTTGTCTATTATTGATAATTCAAAATCATTTTTAATTGCAAAATTAGTCATATATTATTCTATTATTATTGTTGGTTAAAAATGATTATTTCATTTTTTTTTGTAATAAAAATGATTATTTTCCAGTTCAAAAAATAAAATATAAATATTATACTTAAAATAATATAAATATTTTAATAATATTTTTGAAATATTTATTACATAATAAAAATTAGAAATCATTTATTACTATTTATTATAAATAATTTATTATTCTTTATTAAGACTACCCTAAGATAATTTTAAAAAAATATTAATATAATATTTTTGACATAAAGGCATAATAGGTTATTTCAGTTTTTTTTGTCTCATTATTATTCCTATGTCATTATTATTTTTACCAAACCAATCAAATATTACAATTTTATTTCTCTTTCTATTTTCACCATACCAAATAAGTTTTAGAATCATTTTTTTTTATTCTATCTTATTCTTATATTCTTCCATCAAAATTTACTATTCCATACCAAAGTGGTTAAAAGTTTCAATCAAATAAAAGTCCATGAAGATAATTTACTTTACTATAATAGAATTGAAGAAAATGTGAAAAGCATACATTTTTATTTTGAGTTGGCCTATATATATGTGGTATATCAGCGTCGTTAACTCGTACGTGCGTGTCTGTTTCTTTCCACGTCCTTGAGTTGTAGGTATGTATAATTGAATATTCCTCGCATCTCAGCGTACCCAAAAAATGACTAACGTCATCCTCGGCACGTGAACCCTCTCGAGCTCGCTCATATCAACCACATAAGGAAAATCGAAGTTCTGTTTTGCCTTGGCCCCCGCCTTTTTCAACCTTTTACCTCTCCTCTGTGAAGTTTGAAACCCTAGGGTTTGTTGTTCTTCAATCCCTCTCTCTGCCTTTCTTTCAACCCTTGGATTCTTCGATTCTGATCTCGTTCTGCTTTCCTGGATCTTGCGGTTGTTCGTGTTGCCATGGACGTTGTTGGAGCTCGCAAGAGGGGAAGGCCTGAAGCCGCCTTTAACGGGAATGGGGGCGTTAAGAAATTCAAGCCAGGTATGTCTTTGCTTCAAGCCAATATATTGCGATGTTTCCTACTCCTGCTGTGACATTTTGCTTGAATGTCGTACTGGAACTAAGAGGAAATTATGAAAAATGTTTGATTTATTGTATAAGCTTCGTCTTTCGTCGGTGGAGATGGTTTTGGCAGAGGGGAAGATAAAATTTCGGAGTAATTAAATGGGGTCGTGGGTGATTGTCGTATAAAAGGTCTTCTTGTTTGATTTTTAGAAATTGGTTCTTTAGAATGGAAGAAGAAATGAGAGTTAGAAAAACTGTCGACGTGGTTGTTGTATACATGGTACACGCAACAAACTTGGTGTAACAAATGATATGCTTAGAGGGATCACATATTTGTAGTTTTCTTTGTGTATTTCTTTTTAATGTTAGTAGTTTCTTTGCTTTGTCTATCACTTTAAGCTTACATCAAAGGTTAGTCCTGTTTTGTTTAAACAAGGCGGATTTCATTTCTTTTAGGAAATCATAAAGGTTGATGGAGAGGAAGATAATATGAAGTTTAAAAATCTTAAGCAATTCCTTTCCTCAAAAGAAAAAAAAAACTGTTTTCTTTGTTGTTACTATAATATGAAATTTTTGAGAAAAATTTCTTTTAAAAAGAATTATTGGTGAGAAGGCCTGCGATTTAAAATGTCTTTTTTGTGTTTTCCTTCACCATACACAACATTGAATTGGGTAGAAATTATTTCGGTTCTTGAACATACTGTGGAAATTATATTTCATAGTGCCAGTCCAGTATGATATGAACTAGGCATACAGTTGTATTTTATGATTTCATCTATTTTGATTCGAGAATATAATGCTTAAAACAGGATGATTTAATATTTGCTTTAATAGTGTGAAGAAATAAATATTGAATAAGTTGAGTTTAGGCGGAAGGTCAATGAAATATTATCTGAGGGGACTTAATTAATACTCTGCAACAGAAATGGAGTCCATTACAAGTGGTTTAGGAAGCAAATCAAAGCCATGCACAAAGTTTTTCAGGTTCACATCTTTAACTTGTCTAAAATAAAGTCTAATGCAATTTGATGTATTCATAAATTCTCTAATATGTGTAGAAAAATTTTTATACACAGTTTCTGCAAGCAAAATCCATGTGATTTTACTAATGAATTGGGTAGTTAAAGCTGTGATACAGGTTCCACTCTATCTTCTAATCACGATAACAAGACTATGAACAGAAATTGTTGATTCTCAAGAACAGTTCTGTTAAGTGCATGCTGGGCTATATAAAAAATTGAAAGCAGTTCATTGGGATGCAAATCTTTACCTCCTTATATTGGTTGTATACAATTTTCTCTACAACCATTGCAAGTAAACAACTAAAGATGTCTGATGCAGATTGGTGAGATGGCTAGAGCTGTGCTGGGCTTAAAACTTGTTCTTTGAGTAGAACAGAACATAATTGGATTGATGATTGGATGCATTCTTGATTTTCTTGATGCTGGTTTATGTTTGGAAATCTTGAAATTATGTAGATTACAAAAATTCTTCAATATGGTAATAAATAATATTAGGTTGAATAGATGGTTAGATTATATTGTTTTCTTATAACCTGATTTTTGGTTAACATGTCTTTGAGTATGTTGCAAGTATTGTTGGTGCTTCTACTTGAATCCAGAATTGCTGCTGAATATATATTTGGGTATTTTCTCTAGTTTGGGACTTTGTTTTAGATAATAGAATGAATTATAAGAAACCAATTGACATACCAGCAGGGAACAGTTGACACCCACGAATGGCTGTAAAGGCAATACAAGTGAAAAATATTTGAACACCCTGGAATACTAAAATGAGTATGGTAGATTTATTAGAAGACTGCACTGAAGTAACCTAACTCTGCTTTAATTGGATGCATTTTTTTTTTTCTTGCTGATGCCAAAATAGTCCCTATTAGCTCACAAAGTTACAATACTATAAGAAAGGAATATACTGATTATTCTAAAGAAGATCTGGCCATCTCTCTGCACTTGTGGCTTCTCTTAATTTTTGGTGGTTGTCC
This sequence comes from Delonix regia, assembly GCA_037074485.1. Lineage (NCBI taxonomy): Eukaryota > Viridiplantae > Streptophyta > Magnoliopsida > Fabales > Fabaceae > Delonix > Delonix regia. The sequence goes on from CM073451.1 coordinate 31,230,222, forward strand.
TTTTCTATTTTGCTATTGTTATTCTCTTATCCAAGAGGAAGATGTCTTCATATGCTGTGAACCATTAATTTGCTCTGATAATTTGTTCATAATCAAATTGAGTATACAAAAAGCATAAGCCAGACAACAGCTTTTACAGGAAAGTATTCTTGATATAACTTAAAGAGAGCATTTTTTACTGTGCTGACTAAGGTGTAGAATCTGTTATTTGTTTTTTCAGGTTTCTTATACTTAAAATTGACATGTTGCTGGGCTCCTTTCCCAATCTTTACAATTGTGCTTCGCTTATTTAGTTTTGCTATATGTGCATATGATGACATTTGCTTCCATTATGCAGCACTTCTGGCTGTCCATTTGGTGAGGCATGTCATTTTTTGCATTATGTTCCTGGTGGCATCAAAGCTGTCTCTCAGATGATTAATGTTGGTAGTAACCCTGCTCATCCACAACTTAGTAGAAATCCTTCAGTTCCACCATCCTTTACGGATGGCCCTTCTCATTCAGCTGTTAAAACTCGATTGTGCAACAAGTATAATTCAGCTGAGGGTTGCAAATTTGGTGATAAATGCCACTTTGCTCATGGAGAGTGGGAGCTTGGCAAGCCTACAGTTCCATCATATGATGATCCTCGCGCTTTGGGACAAATGCAAAGGAAGGTTGGTGGCTGGGTTGAACCCCCACCTCCAGCTCATGGAGCTGCAGCCAGCTTTGGAGCCTCAGCTACTGCTAAGATTAGTATAAATGCTTCACTTGCTGGAGCAATCATTGGGAAAAATGGTGTCAACTCTAAGCAAATTTGCCGGGTGACTGGAGCAAAACTTTCTATCAGAGATCATGATTCTGATCCAAACCTCAAGAACATTGAGCTTGAGGGAAGCTTTGATCAGATCAAGCAAGCAAGTGCAATGGTTCATGAACTTATTGCGAATATTGGATCTGTCTCTAGGCCTTCAATGAAAAACATTACAGCGCATGCTTCTGCCCCGCTGAGCAACTTGAAGACTAAGCTGTGTGAAAAATTTGCCAAGGGTTCGTGCACTTTCGGGGAGAGGTGTCACTTTGCGCATGGTGAAGATGAGTTACGTAAGCCTGTTATATGAGACCTGTCACTAGAATTTTGTCCTTGTAACAGTCTGAGGATAAACTTTCGAACTTCTATGTTCCTTGGGTTTAGTAAGGATAAAATTGTGCAGGTTTTCTAGTTCTTTATTTGAACCTTTTCTCTAGTAGTCACTTTGCCAAATTACGATAATGTTGGGTCTTTCTTATCTGGCTTTCACTTCCTCCTTTTAATATCTAATTATGATACGAACTCAGTTGTGATTCATATCTTATGGTTAAGGTTTAGGCTTATGGTCAAATTTTGTACTTAATAATCCTATGCCAATGATTTGGCTCCTATAAATTTCCATATTTAATTTTTTTTTTCTTGGCCGAATAATTACCATATGTACTTTGAAGCGCTGTTTTATTAGTTGAATTGATATGACTGATTAATTAGTTGACCTGTTACTTTAGTAACATCTACAATACCGGTTATGTTATTGAATTGCTTATATAGTTGACTGATAAGAATATGCTAAATATGGCAAATTCCAGCGTTTTGGAATGAAGTTTCAAAATTTTGTTAAATTATTTGTTTCAAATTTATGCTAATCACCTGCAAAATGGTAGGCCATAAAACACGCTGTCTATTTTGAATTTATTGTGCTCTAATCTGCTTCATGCAAGAATTTTAAATATTAAAATGCAAATAAAAGCATATCGCTAAAACGTGGGTGCTCTGGGTCCCCTGACGTTGATATAGATCTTTGATTCCAACGTTGACACATAGTTGGCTCCATCCATCTGGCTTAGGCAGATACCAACCCTGTCTATGCGTAACATTTCATTGATTTACGATGTTCCATAGCATTGTGAGAAAACGTAATCATAAAAGGACAATAATGATACCAACTTTTTCAGTAGTTACAAGTATATTGAACATCAAGTGGCAATCTGTGGAAGGCGTAATACTACGATATTAATGCAAGGAATCCGTGTGGCTTCCAGTGGCTTTGCATCTACAGTGAAAGGATGAGCTTGCATTGCACTGGCAATTTGACATCCATGGCAGATCCACAACCAAGCTATTTTTAAATATCTAAATATCTATTTGTTGCTTTTGAAACATTTGGGGAAGGTGGAATCTGATTCCCATATATTTTTAAATATTTTCTTATTTTTAAAATTACACAATGTAACTTTGAATTATGATGGCCAATATACATAAACTTTGAATTATGTCTGATTCTAACAGTGATTTATAGCTTTAGTATTTTCATATTTATATTTTTTATTGAAAGTTTTTTTTTTTTTTAAAATCAAAGCACCCTCTATATGTATATATACAACTAGGTTATACATATGGTAACTTAATAATTCATAATATCAATAGAGTGCAAATAATTTCAGTTCAAAATATGTTGAGGAGCTCATGGATAATGACGGCGCATCTATAAATGTCAATGGGGTTCGTGGTGGTGATATAACTGATGCTGAAATCTCGAGGATGATTAAAATATAGTTGTTGTACTGAGCAATCAATTATAATTTGTGGTATCCATTAATAGTAGTTGCTAATGAAACATTCAGCTTATTTCATATTTTGAGTTCCAGCTAACACTGTTTTGGTCAAATTAACTTAGTGTCTATTTTGATACACTACACAAAATACCTTCACTTGCCTAGGTAATTCGCAGCAAAAGATAAAAATGAACTCTTCTCTTAATTAGTATAAAAGAACTTGCATGTCATAATTTCAGCATTCAACGTCAATAGCTCAAATTGGAGGCTGAATAGTTGGAAAATTTGAGAGATGAGATATGATGAGAAACACAATATGTAATTTATTTTCATTTATAAGCATTTACAGGGAATGCAAAACCAAATGTTGCCAACTCAAAAGAGTATTCAACCAAATCTTTTGTAATAATATCCTACCATGTCACCATGAAAGCAATCACCCCACCAGTTTTTGAAGTCCATATTGAAAAAAAATGAGGTGGTCATGCTTTCTGCTCTTAAATTGCTCAATCCTTGAAGTCCAACATTGAAACTAGTACGACAAATAAATCACAAGAAAAAAGGTTTTTCAAAACATTTGGATAACTTAGCCAATTTGAAAAGCTCTAAACTTTACTGATCACTCCGTCATCAGCATCATCATCCCCAGAACTTCCTTCCACACTATCTTCAACATTGATGCTCTTGTACCACTTAGCACAGAACAAGTAAATCGCAAAGTCAAAAGCAGAAAGAATTGCAATGAGGAAGAAGAACCTATCCATGTGTCCTGTGTTCAAGTCATGAGGAATCCAACCTGGATTGTTGCCTTTTGCTGTAATTGTAGTCACCATGTTCACCAGCATACTACTCACATAGTTTCCAAGAGAAATTGAAGCCATACAAAGCGAACTCCCAAAACTCTTTATTCCATCTGGAGCTTGCGCATTAAAGAACTCCAATTGACCCACATACATGAAAACTTCAGAAGCACCAACCAGAACATACTGTGGGATCTGCCAAAATATGCTTAGAGAACTGATTTTCTGCCCAGGAGTGACATGTCTAAGCCTTATAATTTCTGTGGAACCAGCTGCAATCATGGCTAGCATTCCAATAACTAGGCCAATTCCCATTCTTTGAAGCTCTGTTAGTCCCTTAGATTTCCCACTTAGTCTTCCAGCTAATGGAAGAAGGATTTGGCGATAGATTCCTGTGCATATAAGGACACTTCCAATATCGAAAACAGACATGCTGGCAGCTGGCAAGTGAAAATCTCCAATGTTGGAGTTCATGACATCGCCTTGCTCAACAAAAAGAGAAGCCATTTGAGTAAAAACAACAGAGTAAATTATAGTGCATAGCCAAACTGGTAACATTCTTAGGACACATTTGACTTCCTCAACTTGAGTTATTGTGCAAAGCCTCCATGGATTCTTTGGCTCAAACACATCGTTCTCCGTCACTGTTGCCGCCTTGTCCAAGAACCTTTGCAACATAAATGAATATTAGTTTCTTTTCTTTGGTTACAAATAAAGGTTCAAACTCACATTAATCAAATAGATTAAGACTGGTGTAATGTAGGAGCTATTTGCTTGTTCGCAGTTTTAATACATCCATCATTACTACAAATGTGCATAGTACACGAACTTGAAACATCTAGAGTTAAAATTATAACCATAGCAACCAGGTCTTACAAAAACAAAGCTACATATGTCCCATTTCATATATAAAAGTCAAATGGCCATAAATGAAGGAAATCTCCAGCATATTCATCAATATATGGTTGTATGTTCTAAGCTTTTTGGGTTTTAGATGATAATCTTGCAATTCGGCTAGTGATTCTTTAGGAGAAAATTGTATAAGTAGCTATATGGTTTTTTCATCAAAATGGATGTAAATGGGAACAGCCATAATTGCATAATTAGCTATAAAATCTCAAACACTTACTTGAATTCATCGGAGTGCATAATCTTTCTGCTCCCTTTTATAGCTGATTCTGGACCTTCAACCTCATAAAGTTCATCAGGCTTCACTGAATCAACATGCCACTTCTTAGCAGTGGCAATGAACACCTGAGCAACTCTTACCACTGGGTTGCCACTTGCCTTCACATACCTATACCATGGAGCTCCCAACAAGAATGACAAGAAGGCTACGACAGCAGACGCCAATGATATCACAAAACCCATTGTCCAGTGTCCTGAATCCTCATAGTACACTAATATGGTGTTGGAGAACAAGGACCCAAAATTGAGGGCAAAGTAGAAGTAACAGAAGAAAGCTTCCTTTGACTTCTTCTGTTTAGGAATTTTCTCATCATATTGGTCTGCACCAAATGTTGCTAGAGTAGGTTGGTGCCCTCCATAGCCAAATGCCACTAGATATATGGACAAGTAAAAGATGCTAACCCCAATCGAAGATGCAGGAACACAACGTTTTTCTTCAGCACCACACCCAGTTGGTTTGATCAAGAAAAGCCAAGATGACAATGACAATAGCCCCAAGCCCTATTAAACACAAATATCCAGACACACATGAAGCTTGTTAGCAACTAGATGATTCTATAATTTGGTTAATTTAAGGTAAGAAAAATTGATGATATATTACCAGAACAAAAATCAGCTGAAAGATTGTGCAGGTTAAGTAACGACCCCAATAAGAATCACTGAGGAAAGCCCCAATTAATGAAAACAGGTAAACAGTTCCAGTCCACTTGCTAACATTATTGGCAGCTTCAGCATTATCTTGACCAAGAACTCTGGTTAGAAATAAGACCAAGTTCACTCCAACTCCAAAGAAAGCTAGTGTTGCTAAAGCTTGATTCACTGCATTAAACAAAAAGATTAAAAAAATTGAGGGAAATAATGTATAAATATATCGGAAAGAGCAGAGGAGAAAAGCGTAGAAAAATAATCTAGGCAATCAAACAAACACGTTAAGGGCACAATTAAACATAATTTTCTGACTGTAACTTCTTGAAATTTAAAAGATGCAATGATCAATGATTTTGATTGGTACCTAGCAAGAGGCTTGCAATTTTCCACCCTCCTATAGTCTTCTCAACAACTTTGCAACTTTTTCCCCTAGAAGACTGTTCATTGTAGCCACCATTTCCATCTCTCATCTGTTTGAATTTCCAAGCAACACATTATATAAAAATAAGAGCAAACTTATTCAATGTCTGATTTTGAATCTCAGCTACAGATGAACAAACTTAATTGGGAAGATATTTTGCATCAAAATGAATGTATGATATTTTAGTGGATAAGATTAGGATGATCTTAGATAAATACACAGTTAATTTTTGCCATGTAATTTAAGAACTGAGATGTCAAATGCAAGACCCAATAAAGAAAAATTCTAAAAATCAGTGGGCCTCAAATGGGAGTGTATAGCTATTTGCCTCATTAGACTTCAATTATTCATCTAAATGTTGTGAATCATTGCTATAAAATTTAATAGATAAGTGATTATTTGCTTGATTCAAAATTTTCTATCTACTATCCCAATGAATACATATATATTTGTTACACACTAGTATGGAAACTTGATGATTTGTATTGGCAATAGTGATTTATGTCAAAAGGAAAACCAAACATTTAGATTAATTTGATCTAACGATTTTGTGTATGATATGATTCCACATAAATTTTTTTTTTTTTTTTTAAAAAGAAAAATAGGAAAACTAATGGCTATAGATGGTTGGAATAAATGCTTCTTGTTGTATTGCAGCAAATCGAGTACTAGAACCCCTTCTATCACCATCACTAGAAAGCAAATTTAAACTACAATTCCAACCATTCTGATGTGAAAGTTTTGTCACATAGAGTGAATAGTGGAATCTTCCATTGATTGCACTGAATTGACCTTCTCAAAACAACTGAGATTACTAACCTTGAGTTCAGCAACATTAATGGAGTTGACAGAGCATGAAGTGTCCGTTCCTGGTTCCATCTGCAATATTTGAATAAACTCTGCTTCAAACTCCTACCTGACCCAAGAACAACAAGAAGAATGAAGTGATTCAGACAAGGTCATTTCTTAACATTTCGGCCTTCACAAACCTCAAAAAAAAAAAAATATAGTACATAATGACATGATTTTTGCTCCATTATGAAAGGCAAGAAAGAATGAAAGAACAAAAAGATAGGATGCAATTGAGGAAACAGCGGAATGATGATAAAAACCCTTACAAGGAGCAGAGAATGAGTATAAAGATAAAGCAGAGGATGCAAGACAGGGGAAGAAGAAGGTTGATAAGAAGTGAATCACATAGCATGCAATATATAGGGAAAGATCAAAGTAAAAGACATGAAGGGAAATCATTTTCAAATTAACTTTATGATTGATAGAGAGAGAGAGAGAGAAAATATGATTAGAATAGAAAAGACAGGGGAGAGAATAGTGGCGAGTAGGGCAGAGGAGAAGTCCTAAAAGTCTGTATAGAGTCTGTGCCACAAAACAGCAAGGTAGCTTCTGCCTTATAAACTCTGGCATTAGTGGGAGTGAGGTTTTCTCTTATCTTCTTGTCCTTTTCAAGTTTCCACTTCTCTATATATTTGATCATCTCTCTTGCATATCACATTTGGAACTGTGTGGTGAAAATCCAACTAAGTCTTATTGTTCAATGAAAAGTGACTAAAGTAACATTTACTCTCTCAATTATGAAATTGATTTGGTTCTCATTCAGTGAACCCACAAATTAATTCTTCTCACATCCATGAATTATTTGCAAAATAACTTATATATAAAACAATATGAATCTTCTAATATTTTAAGAGGAACGTGAAGTGAAGTCATGTTCTATTTGTAATTCTGAATTATTAAATTTTTATTTAATAATTCACTATGATCAAACATAAATTTATTTTTTTATTAAAATATGAAGGGATCCAAATTATATACAAAGTCTATGAACTGACTCCTATACTCATTATGATTTTTTGAAACTAAAGTTAGATAAGTTAAATAATTTAAAAATCAAGTTATTATAAGTTTTAGCAACAATAAAATAAAAATTTCTTTTAGTTTTAAAAATCTATCTGTGAAAGAAAAATTTGGTATTTAATGTTCTTGTCAGTAAAGGGAAAGCTTCCTTTTGCTTCTAATAATGGTCTACCAAGTTGCTTGTTTAAATAATGCAATTCATGCAATTAATACTTGACTTCTCGTTGGGCCTACCAAAGACGTAAAAGGTTTTCTTCACAATCATGCATTTTTTTAAAGATCATTTTGGAAAACTAAGTCCACATAATAAATCTGTGTAGTCAAGTATGAAAAATCAAGTTCCTAAGTATAAGTCCAAATAATGCAAACTTTAAATCTTGCATCAACGTTAGGTTTGTCAGAAACACCCTTTTGGAGAAAAATGCAAGAAATCCCACAAAATTTGTATATGTCTATAAAGCAAATTAAATGTACACACCCCCTGCATGCAAAATGATCGATGACTTTTGCAGAAAGATTATGGATTTATTGCTAAAACGATTCAGCATAACCATAAATACACACATGAACTAATCCCTATATCCAAAATAAAACAATTTTATCTTTCAAGAATTGATGACAACTCCCCATTTTTACGTACAAATTTGTTCACCACACGGCATTCCCCCTAAGGTATTTAAAAGGATTTGTAGAGCATAACAGAATAAAGTACTTGAGAATACTCAAGTATACTTTTCTGAAAAAAATTTACATACAATTTTTATATTTTTATTATATTAATGTCACGAAATGTGTATAATTATTGCACACACACACATATATATATATCATGTATTAATACGAAAGCTTTACCTAAAAATGAGGTCACACACCATTTGAATGAGATTTTTACAGGAGAATTGATAATGTGATGATGAATAAAAACTGAATAGGAAATGCTTAAAGAATTATATGAAAGTTAAATGAACTAACCTTTTGCGAAATTTGGTGATAGAAAGAGTGAACTTCTCCGGGATGGTATCGAACTCCGGCGACGGCACAGAGCAAGAACAAACGACTACGAACGCCAATATAAACGACACCCCGTTTGAAGGGTTAAAACCTTTTGACATTTATGGTTAGAACGACGGTGAATCTCAAACCAACAAGCTTGTATTTTCAGAACCCTTTTCTTCTTCAGAATTCCCAATAGAAAACCTTGTTAGCTGAAGCCTCTTTATAGCCTGTACTGAAGCTTGAGAAATGAAGAAGAAGAAAGCTTCTGAGGTTTACTTATGTAACAAACACTCCTAGTGTAGCTCCATGAATATCTCATATTTGAATTTGAATTCCAATTTACAGATGTATAATTAATTTACCACGCGAGGGAATTAATTTTCGAAGAGTTCGTGATTAAGTAAGGATAAAATATAATCCAACGACGAGGATGAAGAGTCACGTTTGTTTTATTAAATCTCATGAATTAATTATAATAATAATAAGACTCATATGCTTATATATTTATTATGCTTATGATAAATGTATAATTAATCAATAATAATATATAATTTAATTAAAAATAATACAATTATTTGTAATAACTATATACATGTAGTGTTATAGTTGGTTAATCATACATTTAACGATGTATTTCAATTTAAGAACAATTAATACAGTAAAAATATAAAAAACTAGATATAAATTTTTTCCTTCCCGTAATTAAGGGGAGTCAGATTTGGACTTCCATTTTTAGGTAGTTTTGGATAGATTTTCGGCAGTCTATTTACCCCAACTGAAGCTAGAAGTAGAAATAGTCATGTGAAGAGAAATTAATTGTTTAACAAGCCCTATTATTTTCTTTGCAGTTTATTTAATTTTAAAAACAACGGTGATTCGTTATTTAAAAAATGTGATTTGTTTATATTTCAAATACATTTCTTTCGTTAATAGGACAAGTGAGGGTGATTATCAGATAAATCATCATGTTAATTTTACAATATATATATGGGTACCTAAAATTGGCAGGTAAATTGCACACACAGATTGATATTAGATACTCTTGTAATTAAAAGTCTTTATTTCAAATTTTCGAGTAAATATAATAATAACAAGAAAAACAAATATATTTCAAAACAAAGCCCCCGAAATAATTTGATACTTTGTCAGAGGCCGAAAAATGGCGACTTACAGATAAGGATCTGGAAGCTAATTAATAATCAAATAACGTTATATTAGTTTTTCATAACTGAGTAAACACACAAAGGATAAAAACAGAACTAGATGCATACTTTTTTTTAGCCTTATTTTGCTCTTAACATATCGTAATATTTTTTTGGTTTTCTGTGATCAGTTGGTGTTTAATTTAACTTACGCCTTACTGACATATTTTAAGCATGTAATCTAATAAGAACGAGCCATATTTTAATTTTTAAAAACTGAATATTAGATCTCAAACTCTTTTTTGTTTTTTTTATGTTTTTTCTGGGCTTGGTTTGATGAAATAAGTTTTTCAAATAATATGTATGAATTTGATCTTTCATTAGATTGTAAATTCCTATGTATATAATTAGTAGACATTATCCTGATGCCCCAAATATATAGCTAAATAATAGTGTTAATCACAGACAGATAAAGATTGCATTTTTTCATAAATACCAAACTGTATATAATTATATGAATTCAATAATATTAACGCAGTGCAACCTCAATTTAAAAACATGCTGTTGGGGATCACTGGAAGATCTAGAAGATGCACGCTTTTTTTTTTTTATTCTTTGTTATTTGTTATTACAGTCAAGGATTATGCATGGTGTATGAAGGTGTGTGATGCAAGCAACAACAATTGATGATGAAAAACTAATTAATGGATCATTAATCAGTTTTGAGAAAATAGATATTACCTGTTATATATAGCGTAAATTAGTCGATAACACCACTTAATTCAGACTTGAGTCAACATAAAATATTGTTTGAACTAGAGTTCGGTTTTCTAACTGAGTTGTTAATTAGGACTTCCAAATATAGTTTAGTTTACCAATTACCATTTACACAAAACCGAAATATATCGTAATCAGCACTTGCATTGTAGCTGTCTGTTAAATTTCCCATTTCCAAGATTAAATTCTAAGAACAAACCATAACAATAAAACATACAAAAACCATGCAGGCTGAATTTGTTATCTTGTTCATATTCTTCTTCTGATTCTGAAGGTGAGAAATTAAGGAGAAGATCGAAGAAGATGAATATGGGAAGTAGTAACAATACGCAAAAGTTCAAAGGTGTAGTGCCTCAGCAAAATGGTCATTGGGGTGCACAGATATATGCAAATCACCAGAGAATATGGCTTGGAACCTTCAAATCTGAGACAGAAGCAGCCATGGCTTATGACAGTGCCACCATCAAGCTCCGGTCCGGCGAGAGCCACCGGAACTTCCCGTGGAACGATCAGACGGTTCAGGAGCCTCTTTTTCAAAGCCATTACACCACCGAAGCAGTCCTCAGCATGATCAGAGATGGCACCTATCCTTCCAAGTTCGCTTCTTTCCTCTTAAGCACCCAATCCCTAACCCTAACCCTTACCCTAAATGGTGAAGAAGAAATCACAAAGGTCAGGAACAATGGCGAGGAAAAATTCACCTGCACCCAACTCTTCCAGAAGGAACTTACACCAAGTGATGTGGGCAAGCTCAATAGGCTCGTTATCCCCAAAAAACATGCAAGCAGATATTTCCCTTACGTTTCTGGCACGACCGAAGAAGCAGACAATATTAATAATAATTATGGGACGATGATGGATATTAATGGTGACACAGAGCTTGTGTTTTACGACAAGCTAATGAGGTCGTGGAAATTCAGGTACTGCTATTGGAGAAGCAGCCAGAGCTTCGTGTTCACAAGAGGTTGGAACAGGTTTGTGAAAGACAAGAGATTGAGAGCCAAGGATGTTATTGTGTTTTATAAGTGTGAGCCTGTAAGTAATAGGGGAATTAATGGGGGTGAGGTTTTTTCCTTGATTGATGTGATCTATAATGAAGATAATGTTGATGAGAGGAGGCAGTGTTTTGGAGAGAGGAAGAGTTATAGACAAAGTTTTGGGAAAATGTTGAGTTTCAATGATGGGGCAGAAGAAGATGGAGGAGACGATGATGATGAGGAGGATGAGAATGAGGCAAAAGATAGAAAGGAAATGTTGAATAATTCTTCAACACATGATGCACAAAAAGGTTTGAGGCTTTTTGGTGTAAGAATTAATTGAAACGAGATAGCTTTATTTTAGTGAATATTTTTCTCCCTTATTTATTACCGTTTTTCTTTTGACTTTAATAAATTGTCCATTAGGAACTTAATTAATGATATGAAACCAATGCCAACTTTTTGTTCTTTTGGGAATCATGTCATACATATACACAACGAATTTGGAAAAACTATTAGTGTTAATCAGTGCCTTAACATTATAATGATGGTATCTTATACATTTCCAACTAAATGTAGGAAATTCAGACTCCATCTACAAGACGACCATTTGCCTTGTCCTATTAATTTCATTGCAACACACACACACACACACACACACACTTCCTAGCTATCCTTTCATCCTCCTCATCTTTAATTACTATAGATACTCGCCACCTTTTCTCAGATATGGATCTAGGATTTAAAAATTCAAGGAAGAACAACCATCCCCTATGCCCCCTTTAAATCTATCTCTGCCTCTTCTACAAGTATTCACTGTATCTCTACCAAAGTCTCTCTAGTTCTCGAGCTTACATACCCATTTCACAAAATTCTTGAAATTAATGGCATCCTGACCTTGGGAACAAGACCTTTTGCATTCTAACTTGAGATAGATTTAAGCTTAAACTCATACCCACTCACTAATGAAGAGTGGATGTGAATTTAATTATATATGGAAGTAGAAAGATTGGATGAGAAAGATGAAGAGAATGGTAAAAAGACATAAAATTTTATGAAGAATATTTTAGTGATTTTATATAATTAAATTTTCTTATATTTAAATGATAGTGAACTTACTGAATTGAATTATAGATTAGATTGTTAAATGGCATTCTTTTATTAAAATCCTTATAATTCAAGACAAAAATCAAATTAAACAAACACCATTTCCCCTCTAACATAAAATCAAAATAAACCTTATCTATTCTTCTTATCATTGCCCCCTCCTCACATAAAAGAAAGATTTATCAACTTAAGAAAAAGTGGTAAAATTTTCAATTTAAAAATACAATATTATATTGAAAATTTGTTTTATTTAACAAGAAAAATATATATTTGATAATTGATCTAATAACAAAAGGTGAGGGACCAAATATATATTTTGTTTGTCTTATTTAACCAAACATTACTAAAAAAAGAAAGATTTACCAACTTATAATAAAGTTGTAAAATTTTTAATTAAAAAAATACAATATTACATTGGAAATATGTCTTATTTAACCAAACACTAATATAAGACAAAAATGATCACCTAACTTCAATGATATCCAATAATATGAATATCTACTAAAACATCCACTTGTTTAGGTTTTAAGAAACCCAAGAGAACGTTAGGCACTAATTAAACTGATACGAGTAGTTAGTTATAAAGTTATACTTCGCTTACTGTCATGTCCCCACGAATTATTATAAAATGATACAATTGAGCATGCATGCATGTATGTAATCATCAACAAGAAAATGAGCAGAAGATATGTCTACCATTATATGGTGCACATAGCACTGAAAGTTACAACACATTCACATTACCTAATAAATAGCGTTGTATTATCATTTTCTGAGTCACAATCATCAATCTACTCCTAGGATTCGTTCTAATGAAAAAAAATGCCCACGTATCTAGATATGAATCCATTCTTTCATGCATATGGACTAACACAAAGAAAGAGAACGGAGCTAATCATTCAATTTTTTCCACATTCGTCAGTGTTCAAATCATCCTTCATATATATGGTTCAGATTCTACATATATTTAATTTCAATGAATGAAGTATCAGTGAGCATTGTGTTACTATTATATAGTTGAAATACTTGTCAAATTTTTCTATAGAAGAAATAAATTTTTTAATCAATCTAGTTATTTATAAATAATTAAATTTAACATACCTATTGTATAAAAAATTTTAAGATTTTAAAATTTTTTAAAAGGCTATAAAATCTTAAGACCCTTTTATTATGTTTTTAAATTCTAAATCCAAGATCTCTGTATATAATTATCAATATTTTTATAATAAATGTAATTTAGTCTCACCATTTTAAACAATTTCAAAATTTAAGATCCTTTATAAATATATATATATATATATATATATATATATATATATATATATATATATATATATGTTAAACCTATATTGTCTTTTCCTACTTTATTTATACCTAAATCACATCAATATCTTTCCTTTCATAGCATCTAATAAAACGGTTCGCATCGTGTTGTAAATATAATTAACATCCAAGCAACCAAAAATGACCTATTTTGACATCAAATTCTGCCCAATGCAAAACTTTTTGAAGCACAATCACGCCCAAAGTTTCCTATAATAATAGCGGAATTTAGCCATAATTTAGCATATGTGATATTTCACAGGCGATATATCCTTCGTGATCATTAAATATATTATATAATAAAATCTCCTCTGAAAAATATGGGAGACGAGAAATGTAAGATTCGTTAAGATTTATTGCATTGGTGTTAATTCGTATTATTCTGGCCAAAAATGTACAACCAATGATAAAATTGGATGAGTAAATTATATCAATTTTTTTTAGATTATATTTAATATTATTCTTATTTTAAAAATTATACTCGATTGCTCTTACATTCGATATATATATGCTGCATAAAATTCTCTAACAATTTACAATTTGTTTAGCATTTTGCTCAATATGAAATTGTGATTCTCTTTTTAATATGACAATAAAAATAGTTGAATGATTTTATCTTTCAGAGAGTATATATTGCATAAAAAATTAACTTTATTTTCAAGAATAAATTGAAAAAGTGAACTTCCTAATATAGATCAAAGTCTGAGTATAGTTTTTAAAATAAAATAATAATAAGTATAATCTAAGATTTGATTAATGATAAGACAGTGAAAATAATTAAATAATATACTTTTTTTTAGAAAAATATATGTATAGAATATTAAATTTATCAATAAAATAAATTAAGAAAATATTTTTTAATTGTAATAGCTAAGTATACTTTTTAAAATAAAAATGATAGTAACTATAATTTAAACATATTTTTTTCGAAAACAGATTAGTGTAATTTACTCAAATCACATTGATAGTTCTTTAAATGGTTCATATTTATTCCAGCAAGATTATTCTTGATACTGCTCTGTCATATAGTTTTATTAGATTCCTCTGGAATTAATTAATCAGAAAATTTCCCATAAACTGCTTCTGATATCATATATAGATTATAAGAATCAGAAATGAGATGTAGTAAGTACAAGATAGTCTCAGCCAAAAGAATAAGATAACGCAGAAATAGCCATCCAAACACTGCTTAATTCTGCCTAATCAGATATATGTATATATATATATATATATAACACAATGATTTGTCTTAGTCAAGCCATCAAACACATTAACATTATAGTCAGCTCACAGTTTTGACTTCACATATATTAATTTGAGGCATTGTTTGTCATAAATTATTTTCGTCCACAATCAATATCCTCTTCAACTACAGCCACTCGATCATTTTCCTTTATTATCATTATAATTCTTAGGTTCTTTTCACATTTCTATATTCTGGCCTTTCAATATCAATATATATATATATATATATATATATATATATTTTATGTGGTTCCATTTAATATATATGGACTTGTCAAGTGTAGCAAAAGTGACAACCCTCTTTGCAATTTGGTTGTTCTGAAAGCTCCAATATATGATCAGTCAATTTTCTTTGCATTATAATAATTTCATTATGGTTAAATATCCATGTTGTATTAGGTTTTGATGTGAATCAAACATGTTGAAGTTTGGTTTGAAATATTGAGCATGTAGAGTTTGAAAAATGCATACCATGCATGTGCAAGTCGAATGGTGTGTTGTCTTACATGACTAGGAGTTTCTATAAATAGAAGCTTATTCTTGTTCATTTAGATTATCAAATAGCAAAGAGTTCAGTTGCATAGTGAGTGTAGGGTGTGGGAAAATATACTGGGGATATTTTTGGGTATCACCTATATTTTTCTTTAGTATTACAATTATTATAAAAGTGTAGTATTTGAATAGGATGTTTCTTAATAGAAAACATTATATTTATTTCTTCTGTGAGAGTGTGAAAAGGATATTTTATATTATCCTGAATATAATGAAATATTTTTCAGAGTTTGTCCTGTGGTTTTTTTCTCGGTATTTGAGGGTTTCCCACATTAAATTTTGGTGTTCCTTTTCTGGTTACTTTGCATATGTTTTATTTCTATTGTGCTGTGATATTGATAAATTTAATTATATCAAGCTTATTTGGTGTTCGTTGCTACATTGGCATAATTATGATTTGCACTATGAATCAATCCCATAGCCCAACAAGTGATATCAGAGCTTGGTTGAGCTCAGGTGGGTTGTATTGTGTAAATTATAGAGGATAATGCAAACATCACGACTTTTTACTAAAAGGATCTTTATGATTCTATAGAGAAAGGGGAAGTAAAGCCAAATGATTTCATTGCTGACAAATGGAGAAAACAACACTGGAAGGCCACTGGATTAATTAGGCAGTGGATGGATATTAGCGTGTTCTACCATGTGGCCAAAGAGACTAATGCCCATACTCTGTGAAAGAATTTAAAGGAAAAATTGCACAAAATAAGCATTTGTAATTAGAAAGCTGGTAAATCTCAAGTATCAAGATGAAAGATCTGTTATTGAGCACTTGAATGATTTCCAAGATATGGTAAATAGATTAAATACCATGAAGATAGTGTTGGATGATGAATTACAAGCATTATTACTTTTTGAGTTCTTTGCTAAATAGCTAGGAGACCTTGGTGGTGTTAGTAAGCAATTTTGCGTCGAGCAGAAAACTGTCATTAGTCTAAGTCAATGACAGTATGTTCAATGAAGAAACTAGAATGTAATGCCTAAACCTTTGTCATAAAGAACATGGGAAGAAGTAGAAGTAGATGGCGTTCCAGAAAATCCAAAAATCAATTGCAGTCACAGTCTAAAAAAAAGTTCAGTTGCTACCATTGCGGCGAAGAAGGACACATAAAAAAGAATTGTAACACTTGGAAGAACAAAGATAAGAAAAATAAAGGAATCAAGAAACAGATGATGATAAAAATCCCACAACCTCTATGATAGAAGGGGAAACGGTGATACTTTCTGTTGCAGAAGAAGAATGCCATGTTGCATATTCATGTGCAAAATGGGTCAATGACTTAGTAGTATCATCATGCCAATCCTAACTAGGAATTCTTTACTGTGTACAAAGCAGGAGACTTTGGTAAAGTAAAGATGGGTAATAACAATAATGTGGACATTGTGGGGGTAGGTGATATGTGCATTTAGACTAACATCAGTTGCACATTAACATTGAAGGATGTGCGACATATGCCGAATTTATGCTTGAATCTGATCTCTATGCATGCTCTGGATCTAGTTGGATATCACAACAACTTTGGTGATGACAAATGAAAGCTTTCCAAAGACTCGATGGTTATTGCTAGCGGAATGGTGTCCAATACACAATCTAATACTTAAGTTTAGCAAATCAAAAGGTTGAATGTAGTTGAAGATGATGTTTCACCAAATTTGTAGAATAGAAGACTCATTCATTTAAGCAAAAAAGGATTGCAGATTTTGGCTAAAAGTCCCGCATTCCATATGCCAATGATACAAGGCTAAATCATTGTGATTACTGTTTGTTTAGTAAGCATCATACGGTGTCTTTCAACAAAACATTGAAGTTGAAAAAGAATATCTTGGATATGGTTTACTCTGATGTACGCAGACCCATGGAGGTGGAAACTCTAGGGGGTAGTAGATATCTTATAATGTTCATTGATGATGTTTCATGGAAGGCATGAGTGTATTTCCTGAAAAGGAAGGACCAGGTGTTTCAATACTTCAAGAGGTTTCATGCCATGGTTGAAAGAGAAACTGAGAAACCTTTAAAGTGTCTTCAGAGCGATAATAGGGGTGAGTATACTTCCCATGAATTCAATAACTATAGTGTTAAGCATGGCATCAAGCATGAAAAGATGGTTTCTAGCATCCCACAGCATAATGGTATGGCCGAAAGAATCAATAGAACCATTATGGAGAAAGTCAGATGTATGTTGAGAATGACCAAACTGCCTAAGCCATTATGGGATGAAGCTGTTCAAACGGCGTGCTACCTGATTAACATATCTACGTCTATTCCTTTGGACTTTGATATTCGTGAGAGAGTATGGTTTGGACATGGTATTAGTTACTTTCATTTGAAGGTATTTGGATGCAAAGCATTTGCTTACATAAGTAAGGAGCAAAGATAAAAGCTTGATGATAAAGTTATTCCTTGTATATGTATAGGTTATGGAGATAAGGAATTTGGCTACAGGTTATAGGATCATAAAAAAAGTAGGATTCTTAGAAGCAAAAACGCAGTATTCCATGAGCTAGAAAGTATGTCGGATTCTGCATTCTAAAGAAAATTGATGAACCTACTAGTAAGGTTAATTTAACATCAGTCTCTCCTACCAGTGAAAATGCCACAAAAGGGAGAGATTTAAATGAACAAGAGGTTGATGATAAGCTAACTATTGATGATATTGGAGACAGAGAAAGTGTTGTGAAGGGGGAGTAAACTACAACACCACATCTCAGGAGATTAGACAAGGAACGTCGTCTATCCATCAGGTACCTTATTCTAAAGTATATCCTTCTCACTGATTAGGGGAGCTAAAAAGTTTTGAAGAAGTTTAAACTCATAAGGATAAAGCTTATTAGATGAAAGCCATGTAGGAAGAAATGAATTCCCTATAAAAGAACAACACTTATGAGCCTGTGAAACTTTCTAAAGGCGAAAAAGCCTTAAAGAATAAATAGGTGTTCAAGCTTAAGAAAGATGGTAACAAGTTAGTGAAATATAAGGCTTGATTAGTTGTAAAAGGGTTTGGACATAAATGAGGAATAGATTTTAATGAGATCTTCTCTCCAATTATCAAAATGAGTTCTATTCAAGTTATACTCAAATTGGTAGTTAGCTTGAATTTAGAGCTTGAGCAGTTAGATGTAAAGGCTGCATTTCTCCATAAAGATTTGGAGGAAGAGATCTACATGGATTAACTAAAAGGATTTAAGGAAGATGGGAAGGAATACATGGTTTACAAATTGAATAAGAGTCTGTACAGATTGATACAGTATGCTAGACAATGGTACAAGAAATTTGACTAATTCATAGTGGGTCATGGATATACTAGGACTAAAACTTATCATTATGTATATGTCAAGAAATTTCCTGGTGATAATTTTATCATCACTTTGCTGCATGTAGATGATATGTTGGTAATGAGATAGGATGCAAAGATGATTGGTGATTTGATGAAGGAATTATCTAAGTCATTTGATATGAAAGATCTAGGCCCTGCAAAGCAAATTTTGGGTATGAATATTTTGCAAGATCGAAAGGCCAGAAAGCTTAAGTTGTTATAAGAACGATATATGGAATGATTTCTAGAAAAATTCATTATGAAGAATGTTAAGCCAATTAGCACACTATTGGCCAATCACTTCAAACTTAGTAAAAGAAGTTGGCCCATTATTGACGATGAAAAGAAGGAGATGTCAACTATACCTTACTGCTCTGTAGTTAAGAGTTTGATGTATGTCATGGTTTGTACTCGCCTGGATATTGCTCATGCAGTTTGAGTTGTAAGCAGGTTCCTTTCCAATCCTGGTAAATACCACTAGGAAGCTGTGAAGTGGATATTGAGATATCTGAATGGTAGTTTAAGAATGTGCTTGAGCTTTGGAGGATAAGAACCAATTATAGAGGGTTATGTTGATGCAGATATGGCAGGTGTTTTAGATAATAGAAAATCTACCTCTAAATTCTTATTTACTTTTACAGGGGATCAGTGTCTTGGCAATCAAAACTATAAAAGTGTGTTTCCCTATCCATTACTGAAACAGAATATGTTTCAATGACCGAAGTTGGAAAAGAAATACTCTGGTCGAAAAGATTTCTTCAGCAAATGACAAAGAAGTAGAATAGGTCCATTATCCATTGTGATAGTCAAAGTGCTTAGAATTTGAGCAAGAATGCAATGTGCTACTCACGTATAAAGCACATTAATGTCAAATATCATTAGCTGCATCAAGCAATGGAAGAATAATAGTTCAAGCTGGAAAAGATTTATAGTGATAAAAATCCCTTTGATATGATAACAAAGGTTGTGTTGCGAGAAAAGCTGAAACTTTATTTTCTCCATTAGCTGGAAGGGGAGAATTGTGGGGTCCAACCATATAGTTTTTAGTTTGAAATATTGAGCATGAAGAGTTTAAAAAATGCATACCATGCATGTGCAAGCTGAATGGTGTGTTGTCTTACATTACTAGGAGTTTCTATAAATATAAGCTTATTCTTGCTTATTTGGTTTATTAAGCAGCAAAGAGTTCAACTGCATAGTGAGTGAATGTAAGAGGAATACTGCATGTGAGTAAATCCCAAAGAGTGTACGGTGTGGAAAAATACATCAAAGATATTTTTGGGTATCACCTTTTATTTCTCTGTAGTATTGCAATTATTATAAAATTATAATATTATAGTAGAAAGGGTCTCACTGGAAAATATTATATTTACCTCTTGTGTGAGAGATTGTGGAAATGATATTTTATAATTATCTTGAATATAGTGAAATATTTTTCGTAGTTCGTCCCGTGGTTTTTCCCTTTAGGGGTTTTCCACATTTAAGTTTTACTATTCCTTTTTGGGTTACTTTGCACATATTTTATTTATGTTGTGTTATTTTATTGGTAGATTTAATTCTATTAAGCCTATTTGGTGTTCATTATCACATTGGCATAATTATAATTTACATTGTGAATCAATTCCACAACTCTATATATATATATATATATATATATATATATATATATGTATATAGAGCAGAAGATTGTAGCCTTGAGTAGACACAAAAGATTGAATCAAGATTATAGATGGTTTTGAGATGAGTAAATTAGCACTCAATCTAAAGGTTATAGATAGGTCGTTGGGATTTATAATTTTACATACAAATTTTCTAGTTTTAATTAAAATGTTGATATACTGATATAAGTTTGTAGCCATGGCCATGATCAAGTGCTTATTCACACAATTGATAATAATATAACAAGTAAAACCAAAAGGATGATAATCACAAGGCAGAAAATAAAATACTTTTATTTTGATCGAATTAAATCACATTACATAATCCAAAAAGAAAAACTGTGTACATTCTTTATATTTTTAATAATTCCATAATTTTCTAATTTTATTCATATTTTTAATTTATGAACTAATGTTTTATGATATTACTAAAAAAATAAAAAATAGATGGGATAAATTAATTTTTTTAAAAAAAAAATTTCACGTTCATAAATAAAACCTAAAAATATTATGGTTAAAATATAAATATAACAAATTATTTTAAATTGATATATAATCAATATATTTTGACATGTCTTCTTTTTAGTGTAGCACATAATGATTGTACTAATGCATTTAATTTTATAATTGTATAAAATATGACACCTTAAATGGGTTTAAAACATGTTTATAAATATTTCCTTTAATATCTATACTTCACTTTGAATTGCAAATTGTGCGACCTATAGCCATGATTGACTCTTTGATTAATCCTCAGGGAAAAAAATTATAAACTAATATTTTCTTATAGGTTATTGAAAAAACAAAAAAATAGAGAGAGTAAATTGAAAAATTAAAAATGTATTTTGAGTTCATAAATAAAATATAAAAACAATGGGTCAAAATATAAATAAAACAAATTATTTTATATTGTTATATATTAGTATAATATGACACGTTATTGTCACATCTCTTTCTTTTAATGTGTCATATAATGTTTATACAAGTGCAACCAATTTTATGAGGGATCAATTTTGTTTAGGACCAGTAGATGCAACTAATTACTAAAAATGACTTTAAAATTTTTAATTATCCTGAAGAACTTAATCTCATTTAATGACTTTTCAATGGATAAAAGTACTTATAAATAACCTTAATATCTTACTTGCCAAAATAGTTTGAATTTTTTTTTTTTGAACAAAAGATTTTTTCCTTCTACAGTCATGATGCTTTGCTTCCTAAAGAGTAAAGAATACAAAACTCTCTTTACTATGCTTGATACTCTCTTTTCTCTCTTGCACAAAAAGGCGAAGGCTAGCCCTTGCTGCGACACTTGTTGGCCTTGTGCTATTTGTTCCACGTATGGCTGCACTGCTTCATCATTCTCTTCCTTCCTTGCCTTCCTCCATGGCTTTTGCTTCTTCTACTTCCTTGAATTGCAACACATGATAACGCGAAGGCAAACGTAGTAGATGTTTATCATTCTATCATCATATAAGCTCGACGAACGATGAACAATAAGGAAATATTTTTTTATGTAAAATGGGTAGCTTTAGTTGAATTTGTTAATGGAAAAACTTGATTTTAGTTTGCTATGTACATAAACATTTTTGTTCAACCATGTTTATGAGGATGGAAAAGGTAATGTGGCAAACCTTATAATTAAACATTGACATGTAATCATCTTTTCGCTCTTTGCTCTAAATCCATGTTGAGTGCCAACTTTTTGGTATAACTAGAGTGATTTCTTGAATTTAGTATTTTTGAATTTTGGTAAGGTGCAAGCTTTTTTTATTTGTAAGCAATGCAAAGATATTTAGTAATAAAGGTGAACGAGATTTGTAAGAAATATAAACTATGGTAGTAATAAATCCATAAGTTACTTGTTAGTATAACCAGTTAATAATAAAAATTACTGTGGTAAAAAATGCAAAAACATTTGATAATTAAAGCAAACGAGATTTGTAAGAAACACAAATCATGGTAGTAATAAATTCTTTAGTTGTTAGTCCAACCAGTTAAGAATATAAATTATCTGGTAAGAAATACAAAAACATTTGATAACTAGGGCAAATGTAATTTGTAAGTAACACAAATTATGATAGTTGTAAATCTATAAGTTACTTGTTAGTTTACCTAATTAAGAATCAAAATTATGTGGTAAAAAATACAAAAACATTTAGTAACTAGGGTGGACGTGATTTATAAGTAACATAAACCAGAAGAGTAATAAATCTACAAGTTAATTGTTAGTTCAAGCTGTTAACAATAAAAATTAGGTAGTAAAAAATGCAAAAATATTTGGTAATTAGAGCGAATGTGATTTGTAAGAAACTCAAATTATATTAGTAATAAATCTATAAGTTGTTAGTTTAACTAATTAAGAATAAAAACTATGTGGTAAGAAATGCAAAAATATTTGTTAACTAGGACGAACGTGATTTGTGAGTAATGCAAATTATAATAGTAATAAAATCATAAGTTACTTGTTTGTCTAACCAATTAATAAAAAATTATGTGGTAAGAAACACAAAAACATTCAGTAACTATAGTGAATGTGATTTGTAAAAAAACTTAAACCGTTGTAATAATAAATTCATTAGTTCTTAGTCCACCTAGTTAAGAGTAAAATTTATATGGTAAAAAATGCAACAACATTATGTAATTAGGGCGAATGTGATTTGTAAAAAACTCAAACCATGGTAGTAATGGATTCAGAATAAAAGTTATGTAGTAATAGATGCTAAAATGTTCAGTAATTAAAACAAACGTGATTTGTATGAAAAACAAACCATGGTAGTAATAAATTTATAAGTTATATGTGTAGGTGTAAATGAATCAAATTGCAAAGCGTACTTTAATTGTTTGACCTGTATATTCTCATCCATGTATATTCATATAAGCGTCATTAATTGCACTAGTGAAATCCATTCGTTAATCATTCTGTTAATTGTTCGACATCATCATAATGAAGACCTAGAATTGAATCCCTTAAAATCTCTCCGTCTATGTGAAAGTAACAAAATATATCCATTGGCAATAAATTATCCATTCTCCTATCCATTTCTTCCCAATCATAATTTGTTTTTGAATAAATAAGACTAAAAGGTAAAACTTTGTCATAATGTTTTAAACAAAGCAATATTGTATTACACAATTTAATATAATTAAGTTAATTATAAATGAAATAGGCTAAGTTCACTAATCTTATTTAAGTTTGTTACCACAATATTTCATCCATATTACTTTACTTGCTTTCATTTGTTACAATTAACATTTCTTACCATCATGAATTTCATTATTTTTACTTATTGAATGTGGTCAATGATGACTTATTTCTACTCTCCTTTTGACTCAACTATACTAAAAAATAAAAGTATGTTTGAATGTTTTTAACAATGCACTAATGTATAGTTCACTTTATACAAATGAATCTTTTGAAACAAAACACACAAATTTTAAATACAAGGTTTGTGTTTATGTTTATTACTATCTTATTTTGTTAATTTTATCTTCCTTACTACCTCTTGTTACAATAGAAATTTCTTACCATTGAGTCTTCCCAAATTTATATGTATATTTTACTATTATTACATATTTAATGTGTTATATAGTGATTTCATTTTTCGTTGTTTTCTTTCATATGCAACAAATGTTTTTCATATTAGGCTATAAAAAATGGTTTTTCCTATCTCTTTACTTACAACAGTGTAGATGATGAAAGGTAGAGATGGAGGGTTGTAGATTATGAAGATTTAGATGTAAGGAGAAATACTAATATTACAAATTTATCTAAAAAAGTTTACAAGATTTGTATATATCAAGAACATATCTCTTTAGAATTTGTTTCTCTCTTTCTTAGAATGAGATGTAGTTTCACAATAAAAGAAGAGAGCGTAAGATGATAAAAAATATTTAAACTTTATGAAAAATCAGGAGTAGAATTAAAGTTTTTAAAATTATTAAGTCTATAGGTAATTTTATCTATTAAAAAGTCATAAAATAATATTAAATTATACAAAATAATTATAGAATTTAAGGTCCTCTTAATAATTAATTAAATTTATTATTCTTAAATGAAATTTTTTGCATTTTATGATTACACCAAATAATTTATATTATGTAATCATAAAATAAAAAAATTTTGCCACAAAATTTAGCCTCCCAAAAATGTTAATAGGGCTGAACTGTGTGACAGGATAAATGTTACTGC
This sequence comes from Delonix regia, assembly GCA_037074485.1. Taxonomy (NCBI): domain Eukaryota; kingdom Viridiplantae; phylum Streptophyta; class Magnoliopsida; order Fabales; family Fabaceae; genus Delonix; species Delonix regia. Next base: position 31,254,999 of record CM073451.1, read on the forward strand.
TTTTTTCAGACACCACATTTATACCAATTTATGTGAGCAACCGTGAGTGGGTCCTTCTCCTCCACGTTCAGTGGGAGAGAGAGAAGTGATGATTATCGCATTCTTTCAATGCAAATTGCTATCAATAATGACGTGTAAGAGAAATCATACTCCAATATGTAAATTGCCTGGTTATGTCTAATTATAAATGAGTGTGCTTTTCACACATTTATTTAATTTGTTGAATTATTGATACGCCTATAACTTATACAAGTAATCTTTAAAACTTGTCGCCAGCTGTATGTTTTATGATTTTTTAATAATTAAAAAAATTTTACATGGCCCACAACTGCTACAAGTAATTATATATTTAATTCTTTTTAATTTCATGAAAAATTTTCAAATGAAATCACATGAAATTAATATATAGTCACTGATCATCGTTGAGGTTTTGGCCGCTTTCTTTCAATAACAATAATCACAAATCTTCCATAGTTGTTGAAAATAAAATAGTACAATTGTCAGAAATTTTGTCTATTTTCAAATTATATATTAATGGAATTTTATTAAAAAAAATGACAGAATAATCAGTTTTGACAAAATTATTTGAAAAATATTTTTATCAATATTATTGTGTATGGTTAAAATTTTAAAATAATAAAGTACTTTTTCACTATTAACTTATCAAAAATATAAAAATGATTTTGATACTTTAAAGAGATAAATAATTTTTATAAAAAAAAACTTATAACTTTTGTTGAAAAATGTGAAGGTATGTAATATTTGACTATTGTTGAAAATGTGGTACAAGAAAATTTGACAACATATAATTTTCGTATATAAATCATATATAATCCTTTATTAAAAAAAACCTCAGCTTTGTTAGTTTTGCTAATCTCAACCAAGACCTAATAATTTTATTAATATTGCCTTTCTAGTGTCAAGAAACTGTTCCACCATTATAAAGCTAGATGTATATATATTGGCTAGATCCTCTATAATGTCGTAGATTTTACAGTATTAGTGTCTATATTTTTTTTGTACAAATAAAATTATAAAATTATAAAAATAGTGAACCATTAAATCAAAATCTAATAACTCAAAACAAATATGGTATTGCAAGAATCCTAGCTTGTATATATACATACATTGAGGTTCAATTCTATATATATATATATATATATATTTATCAACACACACATACACACAGGTTGATTGGTTTAACAGGTTGCCCCTACTGATATCTTATTAATTCTTTACCATTGGATGAACTAAACTCGCGAGATTGTGCCATCTAATTCCCATTCACAAAGCAAACCAGCCCAAGAAACTGACCCAATTCTTTATTGCTTCTCTATCTCTGTGGGTTGCCCAAGCATCAACCATCAACGCTCTCTTTTCTTACCCAATCATTCAATTTCCCATTTTTTTCATTCTTCTTTTTTTTATCTCAGGCCATTCACGTCACACTTAACACCCGTCTCAGTCCCAGTGTCTCCTCTCCGAGATGTCAAACTGCACAGTGGAGTCTTCCATGGTCGAAACCAGTGATGGAGTCAAGCTTCGTACAAGGCTCTTCAAACCCACCGGAGAGATTAAACACGACTTGGTCATTGTTCTTGTCCATCCATACTCCGTTTTGGGTGGTTGTCAGGGCTTGTTGAAAGGTATAGCTTCTGGGTTAGCGGAAAAGGGTTTTAGGGCAGTGACCTTTGATATGAGAGGCGTTGGGAGATCCACAGGGAAGCCTTCTCTTACTGGGTTTGCAGAAATTAAGGATGTCATTGGTGTCTGCAAATGGGTCTGCGAGAATTTGTCTGTGGATAAGATTCTGTTGGTGGGTTCTTCCGCAGGTATTTTTTTTCCCCTAAATTTTCTCCAATTTTTTATTGATAGTGGATCAAGGGGTTTTATGGTTTTTGTATAATGGCTTTGCTGTAGACTATGTTGCTTTGTGCTACCTTTTGATTTGTATATTTCAGATCTGTGAAATTTGTTAGGATTATGGGCCATATTGGTGATTTTCTTTTTTGGTTTGCTCATATCAGCCCTGTTTAACATAATCCTCTTTAGAGGAAGATCTCTAACTTACACGAGGAAATATATCTTTTTTGCTATGTTCCTCACTGGTTCTCTTATGCTCTGATCGCCAAGGTTTAATGGAAATTGGCAACTATGACACTGTACTTTTCTGTCTGCTTTGGTTAATAACTTTTATAGCGCGGTTTCTTATTGTTTCAGTTGTTTGCAATTTCTAAATTGCTGAAAGTTCATTGGTAGGTCATTGTACCTTTCAGATTGGGGCATTAGTCTAGCTTCTAGTTTTCTTTGTTTTCTTCTGCTGCTGGGAGTTGGTTCTCAACTTCTCATATTAAATTTTCTGTTGATCTGTTTTGGATATTGATTATTATGGAAAGACTTGTATATAATTTAAAAGGATGTCTCTCGGAGGACTATGCAAAAATTGCATTGGGAAATAATTCTGGAGAGCTTTGATGCTTTCAGAATTCAATAGTCTTCTGCACACGGTAACCAGTATCAATTGCATGGGTAGACTGTGGTTCAAAGGCAGTCAAGACTTGGTAGAAAGGTTATAAAAGTTCTGTAGTGATTGCTTGCAATTTTAATATTAAACTAGGAATAGTTCTATGAACATTTACTGCTGAAGAACCAGGATGCTTTATTTTCAGTCTCTTAAACAGTTACCTTTACTAACATACCATATTTTTCATCTGTGCTTGATTAACTGTCCTTAATCAGTTTGACTGTTGAAATTTAAATTTACAAAGTCCACTATTGTTATTCTTGGAGATTTTCTAATTAGGTGAGAAACTTTATTTGAATACACTATCCAAGACTTGTCTCTGGCAGCAAAATTGGATTTCAGCCAAGACCGTAAACTCTTAATTGAAGTATAATTTCTTTTAAATATATGAATAATATTAGGAAGTTTAGTGTGAGCTTTAATTGGGAAGAAGTTGGATCATTTACTTTGGCTACAGTTGCCAGCACCACTGCAATTATATTCAGCTCTTAAGTTTTTCTGTTCATAACAACTTGTCATTGTGCTTTAGTTTTTATGCTGGTATCAAAGGCGACAGTGAGAAAATAGTGATAGGTCTTGATACCTAGACGAAAGTTTTTGTATCTGTTTCATATAGTTGTTCTTTTTGAGATGCAAAGAAGTTTTATAAGGAGAGTCATTAACTTTTGGGTATAGGCAATTACAATTTTGTCTTGGGGTATCTGCTTCCTTCCCTTAATATCCCACTTCTTACACCCATGAGGAGATTATTTCAGAAGAAAATGACCCTAAATTTCTTATTTAACTGTCCTTGATAAAAGGAAAAAGGTGTATAGTTCTCCAATAATTGTTGTTTTGTTTGTCATAATGAAAATAATAGTACATGGCTCAATCAAAATGGACTATGTCAATAAATCTTATGGCCGCACCATTCCTTTTCCAATTTTGCATAGAGAGAGTATGTGATCATATGGTTAGACATATGGTCTTAATTAGTGGAATAGTCGGATGTTTTTTGTCTTAGGCATTGTATCCCCAAATCATTCAGGAGTGCCATGAGCGGAGAGTAATTTCCCATTTAATATGTGGCATTACCTTTCAAGCCTGAAAGAAGTAAACGCGTCTTCGGTTACAGGTGCACCCGTAGCAGGGTCTGCAGTTGATCAGATCGAACAGGTCATTGGCTATGTGAGCATAGGTTATCCATTTGGCATGACTGCCTCAATCCTTTTTGGACGACACCACAAAGCCATCCTCCAATCCCCAAAACCAAAGCTCTTCATTATGGGAACTCAGGATGGATTTACCAGTGTAAAGCAGCTGAAAAACAAGCTTAATTCTGCGGCAGGACGTGTGGAAACACATCTTATTGATGGGGTTGGACACTTCCAGATGGAAGGGCCTGCTTATGATGCCCAGATGGTGGGTCTCATTGTTCAATTTATTGCATCATTGTAAGACAAATTACTGAATTCTGAGCTGCCATTGGATTGCCACTTTTGTGGGTATAAGTTTGTGTACATAGAATCTGACTTTCTTGTTCGTTCTGCTGGAGGTTACACTGTTGATTTATGTTCTATGTCATCTACTAATGAAATTAAATCAGGTGCTGATTGGAGGGAGAGAGAGAGAGAGAGAGAGATTACAATCAGCAGAAATTAAGAAACGTATTCCATTGCTATTCTTGCGGAAAGTTACATAGATCATATTCAACCAGAATGGAAACAGTCCTACCTGTAGCCTAAGAAAAAGAGAAAAAACCCGCTAGTGATACAATATAAACATGGCATATAAATTAAGTACAAGTCTACACAAGTCATATGTTGATGCCCTCTTCATCTACAATCTCTTGCTAATTTACTATTTGAACCTTCAATTACTCCTGACATCACCCCGCTCATCATACTGTCGTTTCTTCGAGCCTCTTCCCTGATCCATTGATCGCCCCTGTGAAAATGTAAGTTCCCCATCTGGTTTATAGCAACAGAATGGGACATAAAGGGGAAAATTCTCATAATCGACAATTCCGAAGATTTATACAAAAACAATCTATATCTTTACTTCCTTGCTAATTAGGCAATCAAATAATTTAAACTCTGGTGAAACTTAATTATCAGTCAATTGGGGTGGAAAAATTCCATTCCAGTATCGTTCTAGAGAGGCAATTTGGTAGCAATCAGCTAGACAAATAACAGAAGGAAACGAAAGCGCATACTTTATTAACAACCTTGTGTTTCATTATCATATACTATGGGAAAAATGGCCCCCCGCTGTCGTCGGCTTGAATATTCGAAAATTAAAATACAACAGAATGTGGTGAAATTCTATATAATTCTACACAAACACAGTTCTATGTTAGTTATTACCACTTTCACCGTCAGATGCATCTTCAAGCCTGGCTATTGCATCCACCAGGGCCTGTTCATGTTCCTGCATTTCCAAGGGACAAATCATGATTGTAGAAATTAAATGATAGTTAATGCAGGGAATTCAAGGAAGATGGCTGATCCTCACTTTTAGCATTTTCTTTGCTCTCTCCATTTCTATGGGCTCGGGATGACTGGCACCAAAAACCTTCTCGACCTGCTTCGATTCCATTCCGTTAGGTAATGTTAACAGGCTTCTCCAACATAGTCATAAGAATTTTAAATTTTTCTTATGGTAGTGCTCATACCTCCTTGATAAGGGTATCTGTATGTAGAATCTCAATATCACCCGTTGGCTTCTTCCTGCCCCCATTTTGTGATGAAGTCAAGTCTTTCTTTGGCTGTACCTTGGTCATTCCTCTACCTCTTCCTGCACCAGTAACTGCACCACCACGAGACATTGATTTCTTTATGCCCCGACCAGTACCTGGACGGCCACCTCTGCGAGGTATTCCAGGATCTTCACCCTCCCAACGAATATCCTCAGGCGATATCTGCCAAATGAAATAGGTAATTAGTAACTAGGATTTTATCATGAAGTGAATGATTATTAGCAAAACAAACTCTCAATCTACTCTTTGGCTCTCGCTTTGTAATCAGGAAAGAATAATTGAGAGCAAAGTGAAAAGACGTTATGAAGAAAGATAATATATTATTAAAGTAGAGAATTATTACTTTATAATTCACTCGCACTCAAATGGAACAAAAAACCAATTAATTGACAGGACAAGCCAGAACATAGGTCTTTTCAAAATTGCAAGTGGTGACATGCTTTTAAAAGGTGGCACATTTTCTGGTGACTAGTGCAGAATTGAAACAGTTTAAAACCGCTATCCACCAACTATGAACAATAAATGACGAGAACAATCTTGTTTTTAATGCTTTTGTTATAATAAGGTGATGTAAATTCACAATGACAGACGGACAACGAGAAGAGGGGATATAATGTGGAAGCATTTCGTTGTATTCCCAACATTTCCCAGTTGAACTGAATCTGGATTTTGAGACGTTACAATATTGTCAAGCGAATATGTCAACCAAACAATTGAACATCTCATCATTTAGTCTTTCACAACGTAGTTCCGTAACTTATACAAATTAGAGAAATAGAAACATTCACAAGCAACCTTTGAGAAGAAATCAGGGAGGTAGGGGCAGGAAAGAATAATAACATGATGTTGACAAAGTGCAGCATCGTGGTTACTTAATAATGACATAAACAAGGTGACCAGAAACTTAAAGTTTTATTGGCCAAAAAAGAAAAGTAACTTAAGTGTTTTACTGGCTTATTTAGAGAAAAGACGTAGGCCAATTTTCATTTTTTAAAAAATTATCCCATACATGCTTAAGTTTCATTATTTGCATCAAATATAGAGCCTTATAAAGGAGAGAACATCATAGTTGGCAGTCCATGATATTTGTTTCCCATTAATGCACAAGCAAGTGCAGACTTTGACTATGCCAAATTACTTAAACCACAGAACTAGACTAGACGTTGGAGATGTGAAAAAAGTTTACCTCGTCAATTTTTTTGAGATACTTCATATCCAAGTCAATATATGAGATTCAAATGATGAATTGAGGGGAAAATGTTCATTCTGGTAGAAATTAGATATGCACAGAAAATTTAGCTCTGGATATACTAGTCAAATTTGAGGAGTTAACACCAGGATAAAAAAGAAAAGAAGAAAACATGAAATTTGCTAAAATAGATGGTACGATATAACCATGAACCAAAAATGTTGCAAAATTTTACCTCTTTAAGGTTGACCCACTCCCACGTTTCATTAGCAGTGTTCATATCATAAACCAAAGCATGCCGACCCTACCAAATATTCAAATGTTAAGATTAATAGATGTCCATTACCCATTTAACTAAGCTTTCGAAAGTGGAAAATAAACACACCTCAGCAGAATTATAATCAGTTATAACAGCCTCATAGAAGTGATTGTCTTCAGGCCACCTTGTCCAAACCTTCTTTCCAATCAAAGGATCATAAGAGGCTGCCTCAGCAGGTTCATTTGTTGCAAAGGCACCTGAAGAACCCTGATTACTGGCCTGGGTCCTGCCAGTAAGACCTGTAGAAGGAAACTGCACAGACTTCATTTAATATGCGGTAGTCAATATATTTTGTTATTTTGAAACAGGGAATGAACACAAAACAAGTGAATATGAGTATATTGTTTTTCATCAATATTCCAAAACTATCTTACTGATTTTGGCTTTTTGGTCTTTGCTCCTGATGGAGGTCCATGCCTCAATGTCGATGATGATGGTTGCATGGACGGATGAACTACTGGAGATGGTGCAACCAAGGATAAGGGAGCCAGGGATTGTGATGTTTTTTGTTTCTTACGAGATGCTGAAATGGTAGGGCTGGGTATGCGGTCATGAGCTGGTTGAGCAGTATTTACTGTGCCAGGTTGGAGTCCCCTGGCTTTTCTCCACTCCCTAACAGCACAAATTGGTTATACTCCAAATGCAGAACAAACCACATTTTTTTCAATGGTAACAGAAATTGCTCAGCAGAAAATGACAAAATATAATATGACCTTATCCTGTGGATGATGTCGTCAGCATTGACTCTGGAGAGAAGTTCTCTATGTTCTTCATCTGATACTCTTAGCTCCTTCCTTAGCTCTGTAATTAGACTTTCTTTTTCCTACAGTGCACAGGAACCCAAAAAAATAAAAACAAACAAACATTGTCATGCCTATCCAACATAGTTTTGTATAAAGTATAATCGACAAATTAAGACATAAATACCCAAGTAATTGCATCAGATTGAGCTTTAAAAGCCCGCAGGACAGAAGTGTATGCTTCTTGCTCAATGTTGTGGATCTGGGTTTCCATGTCATTCTGTATCCTAGAAAAAGGACCAGAGCCTACAACTGCTGATCTTCCATTGCCAGCCCCATGACCTGGCCGTAGAAATCTACTTTTATGTGAAGGAGGAAGATCATTATCTGTTCCTGCAGTTATTTTAGATCATGGGAATTATTATTCAAGCAGAATTTTGAATACAATAGCCATACAGTAGACTTGGAACACAGTTACTATCAATTTATCTTGTTCAGAGGCATATCTAAAATAATCAGTTATCTCATTCCAAGAGATTTGGTGTTACCATGGAAAACGTTGTAACAGCAGAGCAAACTGCTTCCATGGTATGTACCTTATATTTTGCAAAACAAGCCTATGAAAATTGTAGAAGATTCATGATAAGTATGTAAACTTTATGGAAATCTTATGATTACCAGTTTCTCTACAAGGGCAGATATGTGTGAACAGAAAAGCAAACAGGAACCAAAAAAGAAATAAAGATAAGGCAAAAATATACAGAACTCAGCAGAAACCCTGCATTAGTCATTGGCTCTTGACAATTAATTAGCAGGATATAACATTAATAAGCTTATTTTTCTTCCAAATTTGACTTCTAGGTGATTGAATATTCTTATTTTCCTGAAACCCTACTTTCACAGACAACTTATTTCTGGCACCCGTGACCAGCTATATAATGAAGTATAAAAGCCAACAATCAGCAGAGCTATAAGCTTCTAGAGGTCTAAATTCTATTTACCAGCAGCCTATTTCTCAAACATTGTCAAGTATAAGTTCAGTAGGAAAAAGAAAACCATGAATGTAAAATATAACTTACTGGCCAATAAAACAAGGGCAAACAAGAAAGAATGGAAAGAAATTAGAAGAAGCAATAAAGCCTTTCTGGGAAGTAGGGAACCAATAAACAAAACTGCAAAATTTAAATTTGTTATCCAGTGTAATCAGTCCAATTGAATCACAGGTAAAAAGATGCAAAAGTTTGCACATATGCATAATATAAATGATCATTTAATTAAGAAATAGAAACTATCAAGGAAATTTTGCAGCAGCCAATGAGGGCTGGCTTAATTGGCAAGATCAAGTTGTATTGATACAAAGGGTCTTCTAATTGATTCTTTTGGCGAAACCTTGATGGTAGTTATCCAACAAATATGGTGCATTCTGTCTTGGAGTTGGAGAAACTATCTATCTGCCGCTTTTTTTTTTTACCAACAAAAAAATATATATATATTTTGCTACCATCATGACTGAGTTGTGTGAATTTGGTTGGGTTGGTGCTTATTTGAATTAATTTAAGTTACTTTGGTGCAAATTCCACCTAGAAAACGCACTTGAGGATATGCTGATTTCTGCTATTAATACAGGTCACTAGTTAAAGATTTTCTTTTTCAACTTTGATTTTACCATGAAGTATTTATTATCCATAACAAGATCCACTAGTGGACAAAAAAGAAGGGGACATAGATAATACATAACCTTTTTTTTAAACAAAAGGAATACATGGGTGGAGAACAAGAAACTCTCCTCCTAAAATTGAAAAAAAAAAAAAAAAAAAAGAAATGCATTGAGTGCCAACATTGGCACCCCACCCATTATGATGGATCTGTTCTTTTGCGGATAACTTATTACCATAAAAAATAGTCTAAAGAAGTGCCAAGCCATTTGTTAATCCATGCAGTGTTTTTGGACACTGGCCACCAAGTTCTCCATACCAAAGTCCCATCTTTCTACGCTAGGATTCAAAAGAGAAAGATAATAAAGGGTGATACTGGCGAAGCAAGTCTGAATTAGGGCAACACAGTGACTCAAAGGAAATAAAAAACTGCCTTCCAATTATTCAACCCCTTAGGAAACCTTAGAACTATAGGGTCCCAAAAAGTAGTAGCCTTGATTAAAAAACTGCCTTCCAATTATTCAACCTCTTAGGAAACCTTAGAACTATAGGGTCCCAAAAAGTAGTAGCCCTTGATTAACCACCTACAGGGCTCGGCCACTTAAGTGTTTGACTCCCAGCCAAGGAAACAAGCTAAGAGAAACAACGATATCCTCTTGGCTAAATTAACCTAGAAACCAGAAAAGAGTTGTAAGACTTGCAGAACAAAACGAACATAAGCATTACCTCTTTTATTCTCCGAGAAAAGGATGATTTTATCCACAAACTGGTGTTGAGAAATCCAAACCTCCTTTGAACTGACACAAATACCCTATAAGACCTCTCTTAAAGGCACTGAAAACCCCCTGAGCACATCAACAACTAAATGAAATACAAAAAGGGGCAAAGAGGCCTCTTTCCTAGCCCCTCTTTGACTGCAAAACCAAGATTTAGGTTCATTATTCACAATCTCTGATAATATAGCAGTAGATAGACAAAATCTTTTGTATCAAGGACCTTATCAAAGACATTCCGGTGACTCAATCAAAAGTCTTTCAAACGTCAACTTAGACACCAAACCCCGATTGTTTCACCTCCTCACTTCTTCTACACAACTTTATTAGCAAGTACCGCAGCGTCTAGCAATGATTTTATACGCACTAGTGACCTACCTAATGGGCCTGAAGTCATGACCAAAATCAACGAGTAAGCTAAAAAATCAGCTATGGTGAAAAGGAGTGATAAAATGAAGTTTTCCCCAGTGGCTTACTTAATTCTCCAATAATTTTGTAAAATGTGAACCGAACAGGAATAACTGAACAGTAACTATTTTTTCTCGAACACAACAGTATGACCTATAAACAATAATGAGTGAAGAATTAGCAATGTATTATTCAAAAACCCCTTGAGAAATGTTAACTTATCAATTTCCTAGAAAGACAAGGATCATCATCCCCAAAAGAAGTAAATTCCTCCAAAAGCAAAAGAAAAAAAAAAACCTCCTGACTCTGACAGTACATTTTAGCGGAAAGTCCACAATATAGTAGTTTCTGTGAACCAAATTTCAACTTTCAATAAAACAACAGCAGCAGCAGTAGCTCAAAACATGACAAGCACAGACAACTGATGAAAATGTTAATCTTAAGAAAATTAGAAAAAAGCGAGAGCAGAAGCCAAACGATTTCTTCAGGAATAAAGTTGCAAAACTCTGATTGCAGTCCAGTGTCATTAAAAACCCATCTAATTTCAGTTGAGACTTCTCATCATAATGCAATAAGATGGGATCAAAATCATTAAGTAAAAACCCATTTAGTCACCAAAAACTATAATCCCTATAAACATTAAGGTCCCGTAAAGTAAGAGATGACACAAGATATTCTCTACATAATAAGGTTAAGAAAATCAAGTCTTTGAAACAACCCACCGCTGCTATCGGAGAGTTCGTATTCCATTGAAAGCGGTAAATTAATTTACTCCCGACAATGGAAGAATCGACGTTCAAACAAACCGTGGGAACTCAAAAATCAAATCAAATTCTTCAATACACGAGACCCTCACCGATGCTAACGGTTCAGAACTAGAAATTGGGGACATTTCACATCGCAATCCGGACCCAGAAGCAGAAGGAACAGTCGAATTAAAATATCGAGGCCAAGGGAACGCGATCGATGTGTTTCAGCAGGGGCTGAGTTGTGGAATTTTTCAAAAGATTTGGGGGAAAATTTAGAAATTCAGTATAATTTAGAGGCAAGTGGAAAATTTGGAGGTTCGGATTCGGCACCGGCAAGTTTGAATGCGCAAATCTAATCAATATAGTACGTAACATATTATTTCATATTGATGTCAAAAAAGATTTGTATTTATATTCTTTTGGAATAAAACATATTTTATTCACTTACTTATAAGTTAATTATTAATTTAGATCCTTGTTAAATTTTATGTTCAATTTAGTTCTTTATTTATAAGTTGATTCTTAATTTAACCTTCAATAATTTTTATTTTTAATTTGATTTTTCACTAATTTAAATATTGATACATTTAGTCTATGCTAACTTTCAATTAGAAGAGATGAAATTAAAAATAGACTAATGAATTAATGACTAAATGGATAATAGAAATCAATTAGGAACAAATTAATAAATGAGAAATCAAATTAAATATAAAAATTATTGAGAGAATAAAATAAGAAACAATTGATAAATGAATCTGAATAACAAAAAGTTTCCAATTTTAGGAATCCCAAACTTTCCTATTTGGGAATTCTTTTTTTAGGCAAAGATGATTTGGGAAACCCTCTTTGTCAATTTCACATAGATACATATAAAATTTTTACATACATGTATTATAAACTTGTGTACCCTTTTAGTCATTTTACTTATTATTTATATTTATAATAATCAAAAATAAAAAATTAATTTGATATAAATATTAATTTCACTCTTTAAATTTTAGTCTCTTTTTCTTAGAGACTTAGACAGCTTAGTAACATCATTTTTAAAATTAAGTTCACAGTACCTTTTTTTTTGTTCTCCTATGATTGTGTAAGATTTGAGCGTTTAATTTATGTTTTAAAATTTATGATTTTATATTCTACATTTGTGATATTTATCTAGTGTCAAATTGTTTTTGTGTTTATTCTGATAGGTTGCATTATAATTTTGAAAAGCAAAAGTGTAAAGTACATTTGAAGTTGTAGTTGATAATATTTAAATATAATTAGATATGACTTACATTTTGTTCTTTCGATACATGGAGAAGAAGTAATCAGTATACACAAAATGACTGAGATGAAAGAAAATTGTTTAAACATAAATGATATAGATAAAAAAGAAGTAGCATGTGATAAAAATATGTTTAGTTTAAATTCTATTAAAAAGTCAAACAGGGAAAAAGTTGTTTTAAAAAATTTTGGAAAGGAGAAACGTATATATTTGTGCATTGGGAGTATTTTAATTTTTGAATGAGTGTTGTGCTATAATAGAAATATTAATTATATTTTTTATGGTTAATTGTGTTGCATTTTAAATGTATAGTTTTTTTCATTTATTTTAGTGTTATTTGTTTTTATTTCTTATAAACACTTCAAGATCCTTGTAGGAAATGGAGATAGAGGAGAAACTTTTCCATGGTTGGGAATAGAAATGGAGAAACAATTTATGGTGAGGACGGGAGGCGATGAAACACTTGCCAAACTTGCAAAATTATCATTCTAAGTGAGGAATCAAATTGGTGTTTGATTCTATTTTTTTGAACATGTTTGAACAAATTTTTTATGCAAAATATTTTTCAATAAGGTATACTAGGAAATATCTGAAATAAAATGTTCAAAATTAATTTCACGCTAATTATAATTTCAAAATTCATGTTTTGATAAAATTACTTCATTTACTGTATGATAAATAAGCTTATCAATTTATTTATGCCATAAACAATCTATGTTAATTAATGCCTCTTCTTCGTCGATGTGATTATGTGTTGCAACCAAAATTCTTGTTAGTTGACTCTTCTGAGGGAGTTCTTAAACAATAAGTTAAAACAAAATGCAACTCTTGGGGAAATTTTCCTTGGTTTGTAAACCTGGAAATAAAGGTTCTGAGGAAAAAACCTCTCATCTGGTGAAAGCAAAACCTCTCCCCTGGTAAGAATGGAAACCCTGAACAACTTTGGTCGTTCCGATTTTGCCATTGTGAGCTCAACTATTGGTTTTGGGTTTATACTAGACATATAGATATGGATCTAGATGATAGAGAAAACCAATCTTCGCTGGCTCTTGATTGAGATGATGGAGAGAGTAGCAGAGAAAGTTCTTACAGTGAAAGTGGTAAGTAAAGGGACGGGGAAAATCTCTTGATAAGATGCTGGAATTTGAAGAAAAGTGGAGATTACTGATGTGGGAAATAATTCATTCATTTTTAATGTGGAAAGCATAGATGATTTCGATAGAGTCGTAACAAACACACATACATACATATACATATATATGTATATATGTATCCAATAAAGAGATACAAGTATAAATTATTGAGATGTATTTGGTAAAGGGATATGGGTTTGAATTATTAAGACGTATTCAATAAATGGATAGGAGAGTGAATTATTGAGACGTATCCGATAAAGGGATACAGGTATAAATTATTAAGACGTATTCAATAAATGGATATGGGCGAGAATTATTGAGACTTATCCAACAAAGAGATATTGAGATATATTCAATAAATGAATACAGGTATGAGATATTGAAACGTATCTGATAAAGGCATACAAGTATGAATTATTGAAACGTATCCGATAAAAGAGATATAAGTACAATGACCTTGGTTCTTTCCTTGATACCCTCATTATACAAAATTATAAGGTTTGGAAATGATATTTTTATTTTATCAAAACTTATTGTTTGTTAAAAAGTCTAAGGCTTCTATTGTTTCTCCTTCCGCTTTCTTTGTTATTTATGCACTTACTAACTCAGTGATAGACTTACACTTCTCTCTTTAATATTTTTCATATCCGTAGGTGCTAATGAAGTTGCTTTAGGCAATTTCTTATTGTCTGGACTTTTTAGTATGTCATTCTAGATTAATAATAGCGTACTAGATCTCTAGTTGTTTAGGGGTTTATAAATGTTTTAAAGTATTGTAAGTCTTATGTGAGCTACTTTCTTAATATTCTAAATATATTTTGTGAGACATTATTAAGTTTGTTAGTTTAATATCATTGTGAAATTATTGAATTATATTTCAAAGTGTGTCTAATGTATTTTATCAATATTTTATGACAAATATAAGGATGTAATCTTAGGTTGGTTGGGTTATATTGATTTAGCCTATGTACCAGTTATGACTAAAGAATTTGGGTTGTGGTAGGAAGAGTCCTAAATTTTTTCTTTAAAAAGTATAAGCCCCAACTGATGTTTTTGACTAATACCAGAGCAAAAGAGATGAAATTGTAGAAACTACAGAAAAGATTCTCTTTTCATAAAGCTATATAAAGGAATCTAGTTGGTTTGTCAAGAGTGTTTGCCCTTTGGTGGAATAATAAAGTTAATCTAAAGGTTATGAAGTTATCTAGAAACTATATCCATGTATATATTAAAGGTAAAGTTTGTAATTTATGAGGATTTGCCACGTTTGCTTAGGGTTTGCTTGAGAGGTATCAAGCTAGCAAGAAGATGCTATTGCTTATTTGTTAATGACTCAGTTTTCTTTCTTAAAGCAATAAAGGAAAACACTAAGGAGTTGAATGAAATTCTAGACAAATACTGCAAAGCCTCAAGCAAAAAGTGAATTTGGTCAAATCTATTATTTTATTCTTTAAAAATACACCACCATAAGTACAATAGCAAATTAGGGGAGTGTTGGTTATCCTATATGTAAACACTACTAGATCCTTCTTAAGCCTACTTGTGGTGTGGGGTAAATTTAAAGTTGAAGCTTTGACTTTTGTTCATGATCAGGTGAGGAGGAAAATTCAAGGTTAGAAATGGGGAATGTTATTTTAAGCAAGGAGGCAAGTCTTAATCAAAGCAATTACTAATGCGATATCAACTTTTCTTATGTCATGTTCTTATTTCCTAAAGAAAATTTGCATGGATCTTGATAACCATATTACAAGTTTTTAGTGGAATTAAAAGGTAGAAAACAAAAAAAAAATTGCACTGAGCAACTTGGAGGAAGATAACTATACATAAAATAAAGGGCGTATAGGATTTAAAGAGTTCCAAAATTTCAATTTAGCTTTACTTGCCAAACAATGCTGGAGGATCTTGAATAATCCCAATGACTACTGGGTGAGAATCCTAAAAGGAATCTATTTTAACAATTCTAATTTCTTATTAGCCAAAAAGGGTGTCTAACCTTCTCGGGCTTGGTATTGAAATGAAGGAAATGGTTAAATGAAGAACTATGAGGAAGACTAGGAAACAAACAAAATGTCAACTTTTGGACGGATCCTTAGATCTATATTTTTCTAAACTTAAGGATCTTTTCACACATCTCGCTAGATACACCTGAGAATAGCTTAGTAGCTGAGTATATCCATAATGGAGTTGGGACTACTTATGTGGAGGAATGACTATAAAAGGAGTTCAAAGCTATAAAGAAAGTCCTCATTCCATGCTTTGACAGATAAGATAATCTTATATGGGCTGGAAGCAAAGATGGCACCTACTTTGTGAAGAAGGGATATCACTGGATTTGCAATAAAGTGGCAAGAGAAAAGCAAAACCAGACATCATCCTTTTTTCAATAACCAAAACAATTGTGGAAAGGTATTTGGAAACTCAAAACCCCTTTAAGGTTAAACATTTTATATGGAGACTTTGAATGAATGTCATTCCAATTAAAGAAGCCTTATAGTAAAGAAAATGTTAGTCATATGCCCCTTTGTGAAATTTGAGGAATTATGCTGGAATCAGTTGAACATATAATGTTATATTGTGATGCTTAATGTACCTAGTTTGGTAATAACCTTTCTCTTATTGTATACAAGTCATAAATTAATAGATTTAATGAATGGTTTCTAAATGTTCTTTAGGTGTCAAATTTTATAAAGTTTGACAAAGCTCTTATTGTGTTAGTACGCTAGCACATATGTAAATTAAGAAATTCAACAGTGTTGGAGAATGGTGTCTTCAACCCAGGTTCAATAATTTAAAGAAGTTACAAGTGTTGGCTTTGAATTATGGTGAGGAAATGAGTGGCTTGAGGAAAATGCTACCACAAGTCATGAGCATTTGATGGATCTCTCTAAATGGTGCCCCCTCTCTACGTGGTTATGTCAAAATTTATACGAATGGTAGTTTTCATTATGGTAGAGATGGGATAGGAGTCATAATTCAATATTATTGTAGTAAGATCTTAAACTGCTATAACAGTTCCGTGGAAGCCAAGTTTAGTTTTATGGCTAAGCTTCTTGTCATGTCTGCTAGTATGAAAATGGCTCTCGACTCTAGCGCTCACTGTATCTTTTTTATGTCAGATTGTTTGGCCTTGATTCATGCTATCTTGAACCCAAAAAAGTGCTCAAGTTATAGGTTCCTTTCTATTATTAAGGATTTGACTGATTCTTATAAGAGGCATGCAAATATAATGTTACAGTAGGTTCAAAGATTAGTGAATATGGCAGTTAACTGGCTTGTTACTCACTCTAATAAAAGGATGATCCTACAAGTTTGAAAGATCAATCCCCTTTTCTATTAACCCTAAGGTTTAAGTATGATATCAATTTGTTTTGATAATAACAAGATTTTAAGTTTAATTTATTAAAAGCATTAAGTTAAAGAAAATATATTTAAATATTAGGCTTAATTAATATATTTAAATCGTTAACTTGTTAAAGGTTGTATTAAGATATATTTTACAAATTTATCTTATCTTGAATAAAGCCTAAGTAACTTGGTTTGTTTATATACAAGCCCTCTTTGTTGGATCGAGTCCAAGTGATTTCATCATAAGCAAATTCATTTTGTATTGGTCCATAGTGTTTTAAGACTCCAATTATCCTCAAACATGGCCAAATTTACTTTGGCTTTATAGTCCAAATTTCTTAAAGTACAAAAAGACAAGAAGAAAGTTAACTTTGTCATAAAGTAAGAATGGAGAAGAAGTTTTTGTTCAACAAGTAAAGTCATCTTTGCAAGAAAAAAAAAAGAAGAAAAAAAAGAAAGAAAGAAAGAACAATGGCAATAAAGAAAGCAACACATCATTTATATAGGAGAAAAGCATAAAGTGCAATAAATACAAGCATTAAAGTGGCAATAACTTTTCAACCTAAGAAGACAAAATAAAACAAAGTGAAAAGTTTAAAGTGGCAATAACTTTTCAACCTAAGAAGACAAAATAAAACAAAGTGAAAAGTAAGACATCTGACCAAAAGAATCACTTTAAAATCATAATGATAGAAAAGAGGAAGCTTATGTTAAAAAAAAAATCATGCAAAGACATGGAAGAAAAACTTTCATCATTTCTAACCAAGGCTACACACTTATAGGAATGACCACTCGAAAACTAAGCTATCAAAAGTCGTAAAGGTGCTTTACTGCATTTATCTGAGAATCAAAAGGTTGCTTTAGATCTACAAAAGTTAACTGAAACACCAGCTTTAAGCCTCAATGACAACACCTCTCCTTTCTCTCTTCTTCTCATGTCTAATGTTCAAATTTTGAAAGGGAAGAATGCATCTTTTAAAAAGCAACAGTCATATACTAAATTCTTAAATGAGGTGAAACATTAAATCACAAAAAGTGGGTTAAAAACTCATAAAACACAAAAAAAAATGTGAATCATTTGCTTTATACTGATCAGTTTTAGGTACCTAAATCTGACAATTAGGCCCCTGAAAGTTCACTAAAAACAAATATAAGAAAGTACATCGTACATCCAAGAAAAATAATAACCCAAGCATTCTTTAACAAATCAAAAGACAAAAAAAAAAAGTGCAAAAATTGTCTAACACTACAAGCTTTTTATAAAGGCAAGAAATGTGCAAAAAGCCTTATAAAGTTTTCATAAAGCACAACCAAGTACAAAATCTGATATTGATAGCCATGATGCTTTGTAAATAGGAAATAAAGAATAGCTGCCACAAAACCTCAATCACAACATTTCTCTTACACCTTCATTCATTATGTCTGAAGGTTAAAAACTAAGCTTGCAGAGGAAAATTTGAAATACAACAATCATATCTTTATTTCCTATAAAAGGAGAAATGTTTGAACATATTTGATAAAGCTTGGAGAGCATGAAGATAGGAAATAAACTTTAAAAATATCACGAGAGAAATGTGCCTAGTTTCAAGTACCTATATCTGTTTATCAAGCGCCTGAAAGTTGAGCATACAACAATCCATTATTGTATAAAGGTTTCAAATCTTATTATTCTATTGTGTAAATCTTTCCTAGTGAGAAAAGTCAATCATGGGTTAGCTAAGTGAAAACTCAAGTTTAAGATGATCTATGAACCTTGTGTTTTGGGTTAGCATAGGAAAACCTAGGTTTGAGATGAATCATAAACTTTATGTTTTTGGTTAGTACATAAAATTTAGGTTTATATTCAGGATTAGCATGTTAAAACCTTTGTAAATTATGATATAGTGAAAATCTTTTTAATTTTGTAGGAAACAAGATGTAAAACAAGGGAGTCCAAACTATAATAAACTTACTTATATAAATCTTCTTTTTCCCTTTTCTATTATTTTTTGTCATAACTTTTAGGCACTTAAAATTTCTTTTAGACAATAGAATCTAAATTTTAGCTTACAAAACCTACATTGTATTTATATTCAAGTTTATCATTTTCCAATATCTAAAAGCTGTTTTTAAGGTTTGTTTGAACTTAAGGCATATATTTTTTTAATAAATTTCTTGTATTGCCTTCTTTCTAACTCTTTCTTTAAAAATTTTTTGGTCAAAGGGTTTCAAACACTTAAAGTTTATTTTTAGGCTCTAAATTCTTCCAAAAATCATTTTTATTATTCTAATATTTTAATACCTTATTTTCTTTCAGACACCTAAATGCAATATGAAAAATTAATTTTATTTTCACAATTTTGATTTATAAATTATTTTAACTTATCAAAGGATATATTCACCATCTTTAGATGCACTATCACCTTCCTCCTTCTCCACGACCTACTTGATGGACGTTGAAGGGTCTTATAATTTTGATTTCATCAATCAAAACGTTAGTGTCTGCTTCTAGTGTGTTGAACAAGGAAGGTGTTGACTAAATGTAGCTTAATATCTTTTTCTTTATGTTTTTTCTGTGAATATATGTTTTTCTATTTTGCTGCTTGTTATTTTAATTACTTTCTTTCTATTTGCTAACACTTTTTTTAATGGGTTTTTCGTTTTTAGAGGAATTCATTCTATCCAAGAAAAAAAAAAAAACATGAGGTATTGAAGTTGGAATGTTTTATTAATTGATATATAGACATGTACAAGCTAAAACAAAATTAAATGACAATTAAAAAGTTCTAAACATTATATCACAATCCAGTTTGGATTTTCTGCATTCTTATATTACTTGGGCAAATCTAATTATCAATATTAAAGCAATTGTATAAATATGACAATCCCTAGATAAAATTTAAATACTTAATCAACTATTCATATTAAATAGATAATGCAATACAACGATGCAATCGTTTATAAGATTATAGAAAAATGGGCAACAATTAAAATAAATTGCAAGCAAAACTGATAATAATTTGTTTATGTAATATGAAGTAAAAAAATTTTAGCACAACAAGTACAATAAAAAAAAAAAAAAAGAAGGAGGGTAACAAGTTAATTTTTTTTATTAAAATAAATGTATTATTAGTTATCGCCTAACAACATATCCATTTTTCACATTTTACTTAAATCACATGTTAATAAAATAAAATTCAGGTTAGCTATGGTTTTAATTCTTTATTAATTGATTTGTTTTACGTTAACCTTTTAACTTCTAATTTGTTTCATACTTTTTTAATTACATTCATTAAAGATATTTCAGACATTAAAAAACCGTTAAAAAATCACTTTAAAATATTAAAATAATTTTTGTTTTAAGATGTTATATAAAGATAGGAAAATAATATAATACAAATAAAAACTAGAAAAATATTATGAGATTTAAATCGAAAATTTGAATTAATTAATAGATTACAATAATGATTAAATATAAAATTTCAAAGTAAATATTCTGACCAAAAAAATTTAAAAGTAAATAAATTAACCTAAAATGCATTTATATAATTTACAGGGATCAAATAAATTGATAAAAAAAAAGAAAAAATCACCCTTTCTTGTCAATTTGAATTCGAATGCTCACGCTGACATAAGAAATGACTTTAAATTTGGAGAAAGAGAATTTAATTAAGGATAAAAGTCATAAAAATCAATCATGTACTTAAATTAAAAAAATATTAAATGATAACAGCATATTTATACGGCAAGTAATAGAAAAAAATATATTTTTAACTCTTAACTTGTCACAAAATTATTATTTTAGTCCCTTATTCAAAAAATTTCACATTTAATCTTTACTTTCATAAAATTATCAAATTATTCTTTATATTAATCCATAAATCTTAAATTTAAGAAACTAAATTTAATATTTTTTTTAAATAAGAGATTAATTGTGACATTATCCAATAAATAAGAATTATTTTAAATATTTTAATAAATAAAGAACTAAAATGATAACTTTATAAAATTTAAAGAATTAAAAATATATTTTGCTCGTAACAAATAATATGTTAACTCAATTAGATCATGATAATAAAAAAAAATCTGTCATTGTATATAAAACTCTCTTTTTTTATCTTAATTTAATTGAATTAATATGTTATTTGTTACGAGATAAATGTATTAATTTTCACCATATTTTCTCCTCAAATCTTGACCAGTGCGTTATGTAAGAAGAAAATGGAAACATAAAATACGAGTACACAGAAGACTACGGAAATGCGTGTGTAAGAGGAGTGACCATCCTTCCTTGCTCTTCAAAATGTCCTGGTCGTGTGTGAAATTTGGGACAAATATTTGAAAACATAATGAACTGTATCAAACGAAACAAAAACCATTTCCAATGTATCAAACAGAAATCAAAAATCATTTTCATAATTTCATATTTTTAATTTTATTTAAAAACATTGTGAATTGCAGTTGCAGTTTGCAATCCATAGTCAACAAAAGACACACACCATGCTTTCCCATCTCTCGCTCATCAGCACATCATCACTTTCTTGCCTCTCCTTCACCTCTCTCCGTCGCTGCCCCAAATTTCATTTCTACCCTTCTGCTTTCTTCAATTCCCCATCTTCTCCTCGTCGCCTCTCTCTCGCTTCCCGCTTCGCCACCAGCGGTCGAGTTCCCATGGATTCACCCACGCAGGAACTCCCAGTTTCCGTCGATTCTCTGACCCAAGATTTGAAGAATCAGAGCCTCGAGAGTCATCCTAGTGGAGATGCTGACAGTAGTAATAGTGGGAAACCTCGGTTGAAGCTCGAAGATCTGAATTGGGATCATTCTATCGTTAGGGAATTGCCTGGTGATCCTCGAACCGATTTGTTTCCGAGAGAGGTTGGCCCCTATTTTTTTGTTTTTTCGGTTAAATTGTTAAATTGCTTGAATTTGTGGGTAGTTGGTTTTAAGAAAGTGTGGAAAACGTAATCTGTAAAGCTATGATTGCTGAATGGATAGGAAGTTGGGAATAGAAGAGTCGGGCTTATGGCTTTTCGTCTTCTGGATTGATTGTGATGATGGAATTTATTTAACTGATCAATTAATGGTTATATGATATGGCCTCTTTGAAACCAATAAGTAATTTCACGGTTAAAGGAATGAGGGGAAATAACAAATGCAGAGAAATAGGGAGTGTGCTGAAAAAGATACGTTTGAATTAGGCTTTGCCAGAAAACAAGGGAATCAATGAAGGTCTGCAAGTTAGAAGCAAAGATAATGTTCCCACCCTCTTTAAGGTGCTGATCCAGCATCAAAGACAGATGCTGAGGTGACATTAAGCAAGGGAACCCTAGTTCACGGTCCATGATTAATGGAAAATATGTAGAAGTCCAAGTCTTCACTTTTTTTGCATAGAATTGGCCAAAAAAAAAAGTCTTTTGCAGAGCACCTTAACATTGCCCCTGTTATGAATTTAACCCAAGCTGCTCCTTACCTGTCGCTTTGACCTCAGCTGATCTTTTTTTTTTTTTTTTTTTTTTTTCTTTGCTTGACAAAAACTATCCGACATATCTTGGTATTTTTTGCCTTGATCCTTCTGACAAGTTCCCCGTGCAGTTAATGAAAGACTAACTTTCGTCAAGCCTAATCCATAATACCCAATTGCCTTTCTTGCAGAATAATTAAAACCTCATGAATCTGCATTTTTCCTCAGTAATCAGTATTGATTCCAAGCATTTGTTAACCTAGAACTTGCATTCATTCTCAATTGTCGGTAATCAATTACTGTCTTTCTGGATAGCTTTTAAGGAATTATTCTTTGCCTCATAGGATTTAAAGTTGTAATCAGCATTCCTTACATGCTGTTCCGGTGAAAGTCTCTCTTGATGGATTGTTTTGGAAAACAGCAGTAAGACCTTACCAGACCAAATACTAGGAAGCAAAGAACAAAGAAAAGGGAAAAATTTTTCCTTGCTTCATCACTTGGATAAGATAATTTTGGTTACCCTTCTTCAAATTTTTAAAGGGAATTCAACCATATAGGTCCAGTATGTGCTTGATTCTTACCATTGGGAAATTCTGAGGTGTATTTCCCGTTCTTGTTTGTCTATTGATCTGCTGTTGAAATCAGTTACCTATGATTTTTTTTTTCCCTTTCTTAAAGTTATCAGCATATATTGAATGAAAGGGCCAATACAATAGTACCTATGCAGAAGAAGAGAAAATTATATTAAAAATTTGATTTATTTCTTATTTTAATGTGTCAGTTATGTGATAGAAATTAATATTACCAAAAGGTTATTTTTTGTTTTGTTAGGCGATGTTTGTGGTTACAGTAAATCACTTGTGAGTTGTGACATCACTTTATATGATGATTATAGTGGGTTTGGTGTCGCTACGTACTTATGTCAAGAAAGGGGCGAGGATCAGGACTTATATTCCAGCATTCTTCTCCTTCATTTTTCAGAAATCAAAAGGGAAAAGACATAAATATGACACTTGACAATCAAATGGGAAGGAGTGTTACTTGTATTACAAACTTTTGTCCTCTCTTTCATTTGTTTCTTCCACTTATTGCATTTCAGGTGCTCCATGCTTGTTATACCAAAGTATCACCATCAGCTGAAGTAGATGACCCTCAACTTGTAGCATGGTCAGAACCAGTTGCTGACCTCCTTGATTTGGACCATAGAGAGTGAGTGTTTTAGATTTACTGCCCCCTTTTTGTGTTTATTGTAGTACTTTAATATTGGTATATTATAGCAATGTTTAGTTTCTATGGGGAAATATCTAGTAAGAAAGATTCCTTCTTTGCAATACGCCTCCCGAACCGATCAAGGTCAGCTAGACAGTTAACCCTGGGAAATGTTTATTAGACTTGCAACTCAAGCAGTTGAACAGTTTTACCACATTGTTTAACCAACTGGCTGGCTCAGTAGCTCACCCCCCTGTTGAGAATGAGTTGAGCCCACCAGTGAGGAACTTTGCCTCTTGATATATTATGTGCTGCCAATCAAATCTATTCTGTCCTTAAAACTTCTGTTTGGCTGCTGTTGAACTATGGAGCCTTGAACTGCTCACTCTTCCGGTTCTCTGATTACTCCTGCTTTCCTAACATTCATAGTTATTTAAAGCTTGCTTTTGGAATGTTAAATAGCTTACAATGAATGTTGCTATTATGGCTTCAAGACTTGTGCTGGCATTTGTGCTTTGACGACAAATTAAAGGAAGGCTGAGATAAATTTCATATGCATATTGATACTTGATAGAGGCCAAGCATTCCAAATCTTTGATTGGTTTTAACACTGTAACCATAAATTTGAACATCATGTGCCATCGCTTGTTTTTTGTGCCTCTGTGCAAATTTAGAACTTGCTTTTGGTGGTTGTTTTAATGATTTTAAATATTCTGGTTGCCTTTGTCAGTATTTTCTGTCCACCTCTCTCTCTCTCTCTTAATATCAATGTGCCCAGGTTCCTGGATTTCCCTTTCAGGTACTAACTGTCATTGTGCCTGAGTTTCAGATTTGAAAGATCAGATTTCCCCCTTCTATTCTCCGGTGCATCATCTTTGGTGGGAGTGTAAGTGTTTTTCATATGTCATCAGACATCTTGCTATTTAGTAATGCTTCATTTAGCCATTATTGGTCTTCTGCTACACAGGTTGCCTTATGCTCAGTGCTATGGAGGACATCAATTTGGTATGTGGGCAGGGCAGCTTGGTGATGGTAGGGCAATTACGCTTGGAGAGATACTGAATTCAAAGTCCGAAAGATGGGAACTGCAACTTAAAGGTGCTGGGAAGACTCCTTACAGCCGGTTTGCAGATGGCCTTGCAGTGCTACGTAGTAGCATCAGAGAATTCCTTTGCAGTGAAGCAATGCACCATCTGGGGATTCCAACAACCCGTGCCCTGTGTCTTGTGACCACTGGAAAGTTGGTCACTAGAGATATTTTCTATGAGTATGCTCATCAAAATTAAAATAACACTTACTGTTTTTTATCTGCATCTCTATTTGCCATTATATTCTCACAACCTGTAGTAATTTATGATTTATATAAAATCCCTGCCTCTTAGAAAGTTAAAGTCAGGTGATGACACCACTCTTATTATACAAAAAGTTTTAGTTGCAAAGATTATTGACTTGTTGAATCTCCTATATCTAATGAAGAAAAACATTTTATCTCAGCATTTCTCAGTATTAATCTTTCTATTAAATTTGATTGTCTGTGTGATAGGAGAGTTTCAGGCTTTAATATAAAGTTATCTTATATGATGAAAAAGAGATTTGGTTGGTGACTATAATATTGGCTTTAGAGTTTTTATTCTGCTCATACTAAATTAGTAAAATTTGTCATGTGAATGTGTTATTAATTTCTCATTTGCAGTGGCAATCCAAAGGAAGAACCTGGTGCAATTGTTTGTAGAGTTGCACAATCTTTTCTGCGTTTTGGTTCATACCAAATACATGCCTCCAGAGGTGAAGAGGACATGGGTCTTGTTCGTGCCTTGGCAGACTATGCCATTAGACACCACTTTCCTCATATTGAGAACATGAGTAAAAGTGATAGTTTGTCTTTCAGCACCGGTGATGAAGAACATTCTGTTGTGGATCTTACTTCAAACAAGTATGCTGGTATGTAACTAAACTTTTCATTTTACAGTGGTCATCTTAAAAGTTGAGCAGGTCCATGTCATGTTTACTCTGATATTATGAGGTTTTTCAAACTGCATTTGAAAGATCAGTTAAGAATTAAGATCATCTGCTCATGTGTCCGTTGTGATAGTGACTGTGTAGAGATTTTAATGGTCGTGTGTTTTTTTGTTCTTTTCTGCTCATGTTATTCAACATCTGGTCATAGCCTGTTTCTGCAGTTAGAGTTATGGCCATGCAGATTTGCATAGCTAGAAACTATGATGGGTTTGCATCATCTGTTTTAGAGCTCAATTTTACTTTCTTCAATCTCTGTTATATTGTCCCTTGTAGATTATATTTATATTATTATATAATATGTGAGTTAAAAGAAGTAGTATATATTCTCCTTGGATATCAGACTATACAAACTTCTATTGTACTTCTAACATTGGGATTTTTCTTTCTACCTTCATTCAAAGGAACTGTGATTGTGATACACAGTTTTACTTGTTCACTTGAGTTTTTTATCTTTGAAAGAGAAACGTTCATTTTAACTTTTTCGTATGGAACTTTATATCAGCATGGGCTGTGGAGGTTGCTGAGCGTACTGCTTCCTTGATTGCTAGTTGGCAAGGGGTTGGTTTCACTCATGGGGTGCTGAACACTGATAATATGAGCATTTTGGGTCTCACTATTGATTATGGTCCATTTGGGTTTTTGGATGCCTTTGATCCTAGTTTCACCCCAAATACCACAGATCTTCCTGGTAGAAGATACTGTTTTGCGAACCAGCCAGATATTGGTTTGTGGAATATTGCACAGTTCGCAAAAACTCTATCAGCTGCTAAGTTAATAAATGAGAAAGAGACTAACTATGCCATGGAAAGGTAGTTGCAATTCTGAAACCTTATTTCCCCTAAGTTGAGATATATGTCTAATGGCTGTTAAATTTATTATCTTATCGCTATTATTTTTGTTTGTTTTTAGATATGGAACCAAATTTATGGATGACTATCAAGCTATAATGACCAAAAAGCTTGGCCTGCCCAAGTATAATAAGCAGCTGATAAGTAAACTTCTTAGTCATATGGCTGTTGACAAAGTTGATTACACAAACTTCTTTAGGCTGCTTTCCAATCTAAAAGCAGACACAAGCATTCCAGAAGACCAGTTATTAGTCCCGCTGAAGTCAGTTCTCCTAGATATTGGTAAGGAGCGTAAGGAGGCCTGGACTAATTGGGTGAAGGCTTATATACATGAGGTACAGTGGGTTTATGCTCTTCTGTTTGACTGATGCATGGTTTAAGTGAAATTTTATTAAAATTTTCACTTATTAGAATAAGTACTTCATCAAGTTTGTTGATTATGTGGGATTTCTTGTGGTTTGGCCCATGGTATTATGGCATCTGAAAACATTTCTCTGGTGGCTTTGGCAGTTTGAAGTTTCCTTGCTGGATTATGTCTAATGACTAGTGCTGAAGGGAACAATTGATACCATTTTGAACTTTTGAGGCCAAAACTCATATAATCTTTTATTTCTAGTCTTTTATCTGTATGATTGAATCAATTGGTTTCCTCCTGTGTGGTTGAATCAATTGGAAAAGAGATATGCTCATTTTCTTCATGGTTACACAGCTCTCCACCAGCGGCATTCCAGATGAGCAGAGGAAGATTGCGATGGATTCCATGAATCCTAAATATATTCTCAGGAACTACCTCTGCCAGACTGCAATTGATGCTGCAGAAATGGGTGATTTTGGAGAAGTCCGTAGATTGCTTAAATTGATGGAGCGTCCCTTTGATGAACAGCCAGGAATGGAAAAATATGCTCGATTGCCCCCAGCTTGGGCATATCGACCAGGTGTATGTATGCTCTCTTGTTCTTCATAAATTGCGCTCTCTCAGTCGTATGTTATGAACACTACAAATCGGACGAAGTAGAAACAATAGAGAAGAAAAAATGAAAAACAAAGAGATAGTATAAATAGCATAAAATTGAGAGTATTTGTATTGTATATAGTAGTCAAATTCTGTTCTGTTTAACGAGAGATAAATTTTTATAAGTTACATGCTAATTGTTTAAGATTTTATTAGTGAGTAATTATAGATGCTTTGCAGTTAAAAACCATCGTCCTTTCTCTGTGTTGGTTTATTTCCATAGTTGCTCACATATGAGACACCATTGCCCTTTCCATGTAACAGTACATCTATGCTCAGAAATGCTGAGTTAGTAGATTTAGAAACTAGTCATCTTATAAACTAATACTTGTATGCCTAGCTCAATTTTTGTCATTCTCATCTAATTTATACATCGAAATTGTAGTCTTGACGGATTATTATAGACAAAATTATGCTTTTTCATTTCTTATAAGTTTTGGAGAAATTTCAATTTGGTGTCAAATGTTTTATTTATGCTTATTTTGAGCTATACTTGTATTTTTTAAAAAAGTTTTCAATATATTTCTAGTACCGTCCAGATAATTAATGGAAAGTAGTCACATGGCGCGCAAGCTTCTGTCAGATTCAATGGGTACCGGACATTAAGGAATTATTATTTACACAGTTCAAAAAATTATCTGTACAGGAAATGACATTTAGGGGATTTATTTAATATGACGTGTCTAGCCTTAATTTATTAGTAAATCAACATATTTACTAATGATAAGGGTTACTTGCACAAATTTTATAAATTTAATTTATTGTTAAATTTTAAAAAATTAAAAAGTTAATTTATACCTAAAGTTCAAAATAATTATATGCATTTTAGTCTTAATTTATTAATATTTTCTTCGAATTGTAGTAATCTTAATAAATGACAGGGAGTTATGTGCATATCACATGATAGGATCTTTTATGTCCCTTTAATTTCTCTGATTTCTTATAACAGAATAAAAATTGAGATTCTACTCCTTGAAGTTGCCTAATGAGGTGCCTAGTATTAGTAGAAGTGTCAAACCAAACCAATCAGTCTACTGATAATCCGAATCTGTTTGATTAGCTTCAAGCGGTTCAACTAACAAAACAATTTTAGAATGTTTTTGCACTTAAAATTCTAAAAATACCAGTCACTAATATGATTACCATACATTTAAAAAAAAAAAAAAAAAACTCTGTTATTGACCATTTCATGCTCTCTAACCTTGTTAATAAGGTCAGATTTTTCAAAAATTGAGTTTGAATTTAGAGTTTAGATGAAGTTCAAAATTATTTTTTAATCAAATTTTTTATTTAAATTTTTACTTATATTTTTTCAGGTTAGACCTATCTAAACTATCCTTCTAAAGTTATGATTAAATTTATTTATTACTTAAAATTTGAAATAAATAATATAATCAATTGTTATTATTATAAAGATTATAAATATAAATGAGTTTCTGTATTAATATAAATAACTTGGATAAAGTCTATTAATTTTTAGTTATTTATTAAAATGTCAAATTATACTAAATTTTTATTAAAAAATTAATTTAAATTTTTTAGGTTCAAGTCAAATTTTAAAAAAAACTCTAAACTAATGCATTTTACAAAATAAGTTCTTTAATTAAATTTTTTATTAAGCTTTTTTTTAGTCATATTTATTGAATTAAATGAACTTTTAAGTTATGATTCGCTCTATCTATACGTCATGCATAAAAATATTTTTCCTCTTAATTCCATGACACTATGTTATCAATCCCAATAATTTCTCTTGAAGTGAATACATTTCCCACAAATGAAAGCACTTCTAGAATGTCAAAGATGTACATTGCTTAAATGATAGACTATCCATTTTGTTGGTTGCACAAGGTAACGATAGAAAGGGGAATAAAATCAAATAAAACCAATTTAAAATAAATGGCTTAAGCTAATACAATTGATGTGTGGAGTATATTCTTCACCCCAATGAACAAATTCCTTCTCCATTCTCTTTGTTTGCTAAGTCTATGGACAAGATGTTCTTCATTAGCTGGAATTTTAGAGCACGGTGCTGCTAAGTTGGTGTATTTTGTTTTGATTTCAATTATATATTTTTCTTTCATATATATATATATATATATAAACGGATGTAGAATTTAATTTTAAATGAGACAATAAATTTTTATAAAGGAAAATAAATTTTTTTAAAATAAGGAGATGAATTTATATTAATTAAAAATTTAAAAAATATGATTATATATAAAAGTTGAAATTTTAAAAAAAATTAAGAGGGAATTACATCTCTATTAAATTTCTTTATATATATATATATATATCAAATCGATATGAAAACATAAACTTTCAAGATCATTGAAAAAACAGTAATTAGAACAAACCTCAATGACAATTTTTAGTTTTTTTTCTTCTTTGTAATGAAAGAAAAAATTTATCTGTCTTCAAGATTTTCTACAATACCAAATAGAAATGAACTTATAGAAGTTTCAGCCCTTGACTAACACAAAATCATAATGTTTGAAAGAGTGTTTGTTTTCATTCAATGTGTGACGCTACCACTCAACATCAAACTGTAAATTTACCATTTTCTCAACTTCAAAATATTAGTATTTAATAAAGCTGTTATAATTACCTCGTAAGCTAAATCACTTTTAGCTGACGTGGCAGCTAGAAATTTCATCTTGATTGCCATGCTTGGCTCATTTCTCTTCTATTATCGAACGCACTTAGATTTAAATATCTTAATATTCGTTGATGGTCACTCTCAGATGACTGGAATATTAAATTGATTGATTACCAAAAAAAAGAAAAAGTATTGATTAACATTAGTTTTCAAAGTCAAGAATGGGAATATGAGATTTTAATGGCTTTGAAATCTTTTTAAACTTCGTCATCAAATATCTTTAATGACCTTGCACCACAGAACAGAGAGGCCAGTATTTTTTTATAAAATAGTCAAAAAATATAGTTTTCGTCCTTAACTATATCTCAAGTCTTATTTTTATTTCTTAATTTTATTTAGATTTAATTTAAATTTTCAATTTTATTTCTTGATTTTATCTCAAGTCTTATTTTTATTTCTTCATTGCATTGTATCATATTGTGAATATAATCTTTTGAATTAAACTTAAGCTTCATTTTCATTCCTTTAATTTTTTTTATTTAATTCTTAACTTTATTTCAAATTTTACTTTTATCCCATAATTTTATTTTCTTCTAATTTGGTATTTAATTTTTAAAAACTATGCAAGTATTTATTTTTCACTTTTCATTTTTAATTTTTCATTTATCTATTAATATAAGTGAGCCTCATGAACATTACAATTTCTATTTGGTTATATTTTTTTACAAACTAAATTGATTATGCTCAATATTTGAATATTTTTATTTTTTTTTTAATTTTCTTATTTTATAAGTGTTACTAGCTTTTTTTTTTGTGGTTTTAACTTAAATATCTAAGATATTTTAATTTAATGGTGTTAGAGGGATAGAAAGATTGAATAGCTTTTTAGCATTAATAGCTAAATTGAAAAATTAAAGGATGAAATCAAAACTTAAAATAAAATTAAAGGATTAAATAAAAAATAAATAAATTTAAGAGATGACTTAAAATAAATTTAAAAGATTAAACTAAATGTAAAAAAAATTAAAGAACAAAAGTAAAATTTAAGATAAGAGACGAAGGTGAAACATTAAATGAATTTAAAGAAAAAGCAGTAAAAATTTAATTAAAATCAAGGGGTGAAAAAATTGGATTTTTGCCTTTTAGAAATGTATTTAGATTTTGTATAATAATTTTCACTGTAAGAAAAATTATATTTTGTTATGACGTGAATAAATTGGAGAACGTGGCATTGACTTATGTAAATTCATTCTTTTCTTTTCAGACCAAAAAAATAATTCATTATTTTCTTTCCCCGTTAGAATAAAACTCAAATTTATGTAAGCTTATTTTGTTCCATTCATTTGTCTTTTTGTTATTCCCTGGCTCTCATTTGCTGTCATTAATTACCAATTTGAGTTTTACAATACAATTAACGGTTCGATACTCCATATGTGGGTCCTTCTTTTGAAAATTCAAAGAAATAATGGTAGTCACAGAGAACGTAGCCAGTGGTCCAAACCGGCCGTAAGACTTGAGCTTTGACTTGCAGCATTGATATCAACCCCTATAATCCATTCTCATTGGAACCCTCGTTCACAATTATTCCAAACCTGCGAGGAAAATTGATTCTGGGTATGGCTCTTTCTCTGAATACCCTTCTTATCATTCTGCTTCTGCCACCAATTTGTGTTTATGCCCAAACCAGAAGTAGCAATACAAGTGTGGGTGATTCTCTCACCGCAGGTGATGGGAACTCCTCGTGGGTTGTTTCCCCTTCTGGGGATTTTGCCTTTGGGTTTCAACCACTTAAAGATAGTCGTTTCTTGCTTTCCATCTGGTATGCCAAGATTCCAAACACAACCATCGTTTGGTATGCCAATGGAGACAAGCCTGCTCCGAAGGGGTCAAAAGTTCAGCTTACTGCTGCAGAAGGGCTTAAGCTCACTTCTCCTGATGGTGATACCCTATGGCAAATTCCAGATACCCTTTCTGGAACTGTTGCTCGTGGTACATTGAATAACTTTGGCAACTTTGTTCTTGAGGACAGGACTTCTAATTCTCTCTGGGAGACCTTCAAGAATCCTAAAGATACCATGTTGCCCTCACAGGTTTTGGAAAAGGAAGGAAAGCTTTCTTCTCGAAGTTCAGAGACGGATTTCGCCCTCGGAAGGTTCGAACTTCTTCTTAAGGACGATGGTAATCTTGTGATGCATTCTATAAACTTACCATCTATGTATGTTAATGAAAACTATTTTGAAAGTCGTACTGCTGGGTCCAATACATCAAGTCCTGGCAGTCAACTGGTCTTCAACAGATCCGGAGACATGTACGTTCTGAGAGAGAACAACGACACAGACAGACTCTCAAACGGGGCAACAGTCTCTCCCACTCAATATTATCTTCGAGCTACTCTTAATTTTGATGGAGTTTTTACTTTATATCGATATCCGAGAAGTTCGTCTAGCAATGAAACTTGGACCCCTCTGTGGTCTCAACCAGTTAATATCTGTACTAGTACCACTGTGAGTGAAGGAGTAGGCGTTTGTGGATATAATAGCATTTGTTATTTGGGTGATGATAATAGGCCAACTTGTCGATGTCCAAATGGGTATTCTCTACTTGATCCTAACAATCCATATGGGAGTTGTAAACCAGATTTCATACAAGGCTGTGAAGAAGATGAACTTAGTCAAGGGAAAGATCTATATGAATTTGAGGTGCTAACAAATGTTGATTGGCCTCTCTCTGATTATTTGCTTCAAAAGCCATATGGTGAAGATGACTGCAGACAGTCTTGTATGGACGATTGCTTTTGCGCTGTTGCCATTTTCAGAGAAGGTGACAGCTGCTGGAAGAAGAGGTGGCCACTTTCAAATGGCAGATATGACACGACTCTAAATAATGGTAAGGCTTTACTCAAGGTGAGGAAGGACAATTCTTCCCTAATTGGACCTCCTGGTCCTCCACTCATCCAGAAAAAGAATCAGGACACTTTGGTTGTGGTGGGCTCTGTGCTTTTGGGCAGCTCTTCGTTCCTTAATCTCTTACTAATTGGAGCAATCTGTCTGGGCTTTTCCTTCACTCATCACTTCCAGAAGAAGGTTAAAAATGTTGGCAGAAGTGACAGTGCTTTTGAAACCAACTTGCGCTGTTTTACTTTTAAGGAGCTTGAAGAGGCTACAAATGGGTTCAAGGAAGAGTTAGGAAGAGGAGCTTTTGGTGTTGTTTATAAAGGAACCTTACAAATGGGTTCTGCAATCCATGTGGCAGTCAAAAGGTTGAACACCTTTATTTTGCAAGAAACTGAGAAGGAATTCAAGAATGAAGTGAATGTCATTGGTCTGACCCATCACAAGAATTTGGTTCGTTTGCTTGGGTTCTCTGACGAGGGAGCAGAAAGGTTACTGGTATATGAGTACATGAGCAATGGCACATTGGCAAGCCTTCTTTTCAATGAGTCAAAACCCAGTTGGAGCTTAAGACTAAATATTGCATTTGGTATTGCGAGAGGACTTGTTTACTTACATGAAGATTGCAGCACTCAGATCATCCACTGTGACATAAAGCCTCAGAACATACTGCTTGACGACTACTTTAATGCTCGAATCTCAGACTTTGGATTGGCCAAGCTCTTGAACATGAATCAGAGTCGAACCCAAACAGCTATAAGGGGAACAAAAGGGTATGTTGCACTAGAATGGTTCAAGAATATGCCTATCACGGCCAAAGTAGATGTCTATAGCTTTGGTGTGTTGCTGCTTGAGATTGTTTGTTGCAGAAAAAGTGTGGATATGGAGCCAGAGAATGAAGACAAAGCAATCTTAACAGATTGGGCTAATGACTGCTACACAGAAGGTTCTTTGGAAGCTTTGGTTGAACATGATCAGGAAGCATTGGATGACAGGAAGAACTTGGAGAAGTTAGTAATGATTGCCATTTGGTGTGTTCAAGAGGACCCAACTCTTAGACCCACCATGAGAAAGGTTAGTCAGATGCTTGAAGGGGTTGCAGAAGTGCTTGATCCACCATGCCAGATTCCACATAGTGTGACTCAAGATCAGTATTACTCACTCAGTCAGCATGATTGACAGTGTGGGGCGAGTCTATGCTCTGATATCATTCTGTTTTCGGTGAACTGTTTAGTTTGCTTTTCTATCAATTACTGGTGCTTGTAGCCCTATAAATATGTCCCTCTAGCTTAGGGATAGATATGTAAGATTAGTTTCCTATGCTTTAGCAGAAAATGTGCTTTTGCTGTTGGGTGCTTCAATTTGCTAATATTGAAGGAAAGAATACTGTTACTTGTACAGCTATTATATCACAAATATATAGATTATTTTATTTATATTGATAAGGGATAACAAATGACTTGAAAAACTAAATTAAAATTGTGTCGGAGTGAGTATGCATTTTCAGATTGATATTAGTTAAATCCAGAGGATTTTAAGCTTATATAAATGGAAATTGATACATGTTAAATCAAAAAAAATAAAAATATAAAATATTTTTAAGACTCATTTAC
Source organism: Delonix regia (assembly GCA_037074485.1). Lineage (NCBI taxonomy): Eukaryota > Viridiplantae > Streptophyta > Magnoliopsida > Fabales > Fabaceae > Delonix > Delonix regia. Next base: position 31,289,475 of record CM073451.1, read on the forward strand.
ATAAAATCTTTTTATAATAAATAATTATAAGGTTTGAGGGTGAGTATCATACTATTCACACCCGCACTCATGCCTTTGGAATATTCATAAAAATTTTATTTTAAAACTCAAGCAGATAAATTTTACAAATATTCATAAAATATGAATATTGTGCTCATCTTATTAGATGTATAAAACATCATTAAAGAAATATTAATATATCATACAATTATTAATTATTATTTTTGTCTATTAATTTCTTATAAATTCAATCGACTTACAGAATTTTCAAAATTCCAGTAATCATTAAAGCATAGAAAACACAACCTTGCTATTATCTCCTTCGTGCAAAGAGAAGAGTTAATAATTGACCAAAAAAAAAATTACATTCTTTGAGCCCTCTATTTTTAAATTTAGTTTTTTCATAAATTAAAAATCATAAAATAATCTTTTATTTTTTAATTTAGTCAGAAAATAATTACTCAAAAATTAAAAATCTTAAGATTGGCTTTCACTTTTGAATATTTGACTCAAAATAATTTTTTATTTTTTAAACTTTCAATGAGGATTAAAATAAAACAAAATTAAAAAATAAAAAATCATTTTGACTAACAATTTGTAGAGAATTAAAATAAAATTAAGTTTAAAATAAAAAATAAAATAAAACTAAATTTAAAAATGGAGAAGTAAAATGGCACTGGCACATGAATTCCCACGTGTCAAATCTTGGGGGATTTCTTTTGATTTTAAACTTGGTGAACCAGCTAGTGAGGTTTTTTTAAATATTTATCACTTTGAGCTATATTCAATGGAACAAAATGGACTTGGAATCCATTTTTTAAATATTTATCACTTTGCAATGGGCTAATCTTGATCCAGATTTTTCAACAAAAACTTGACATATCCTTATTATGATCAATGCTTCAAAAATTAAAATCAAGGGGTCAAGTTGAATGATTAAACTAAAACTAGAAAGTCTATGGTGTTCGACTTGCATTATTTCTCAGCGTCATTTCGAAAATTTAGCCTCTGGTATGTGTATTATTTTATTGGCTCTTACTTATATATCAGAAATGTCAAGAATTAATCAGCACTATATGAATCTAATGATGCCTCAGACTAGAATACAATGACAACTATACCATGATGAGATGAAAACTGCAATAGACCCTCAAATTGAACTCTTACTTTTTTAAATAATTTTATGTCAATTTGAAAAAGGAAAAAAAATAGAGATCCTTACAATGCCAGAGAAGAAGATTAAGAAGAATAAAAAATGCGAAAACTGGTTTTCTCTTCTGCACGTCACCTCTGCATTTAGGGGCATGGGTAAGACACTTTCGTATGTTATTATCATTCACATAGTCTTCATGTTAATTTCAACCTACGTCAATTTCTTCATTCACAATCACATACATTTTGGGTTTCTTTACTAGAAGGCTAAATCTGCATTGGCCAGACCTGTTTAGAATATTCAAGCAAAGAAAAGTCATAGAGAAGTAGTAGAAGGTTTACGCTGTACCTCCTCATTGGTACACAAAGCAGACCACGAGAAGGATGGTTTTACCCCTTGACGTTTCACATTCAAATCCCAGGTTTGCTTTTTATGGGAAATTTCACACTTACTTGATCAGCACTAGAACAGTTCTGGCTATGGCTTGCCCTCTTCGTCCCATTCTCCTCTGTTTACTGATTCTGCCACCCATTTGTGTGTGTGATCAAACCAGAAGTAAAATAACCGTGGGCGATTCTCTCTACGCAGGAAAAGGCAACCTCTCATGGGTGGTTTCATCTTCTGGGGATTTTGCCTTCGGGTTTCAACAACTTGAAGATAATGAGCTTTTCTTGCTTTCCATCTGGTATGCCAAGATTCCAGAAAAAACCATAGTCTGGTATGCTAATGGAGACAGTCCTGCTCCAAAGGGGTCAAAGGTAGAGCTTACTGCTGAAAGAGGGCTTGTGCTTACTGCCCCTGATGGGAGAGAACTGTGGAAACCTGATACTCTCACTGCTAATGTTTCTCATGGAGCCTTCAACGACTCTGGCAGCTTCGTTCTTCAAGATAAGACCTTTCGTACTGTCTGGGAGACCTTCAACGATCCTAGAGATACCATTTTGCCCTCTCAACTTCTGGTAAAGGGAGGAAAGCTTTCTGCTCGATGGTCAGAGGTGAATTTCACCAAAGGAAGGTTCCAGCTCCTTCTTCAGGCTGATGGTAACCTTGTGATGTATTCTATAAACTTACCATCTATGTATGCTAACCAAAACTATTATGAAGGGGGTACTACTGAATCCAGTACATCAAGTCCTGGCCTTCAACTGGTCACGTATATGTTGAGAGAGAGCAATGACACATACAACCTCTCAATTGGTATGAGTGCCTCTCCAACGCAATATTATCTTCGAGCCACTCTCAACTTTGATGGAATTTTGACTCTCTATCAACATCCCAAGAGTTCCTTTGGCAATGAAACTTGGACCCCTCTCTGGTCTCTACCAGACAATATCTGTACTAAAAGTCTTGTCAGTACAGGTAGTGGCGTCTGTGGATATAATAGTATCTGCTCCTTGAATGAATACAATAGGCCAATTTGTGAATGCCCAAGAGGGTATTCTTTACTTGATCCTAAGGATCCATATGGTAGCTGTAAACCAGATTTCATACAAGGCTGTGAAGAAGATGAGCTCAGTCAGGTGAAAGATCTGTATGACTTTGAGGTGTTAATAAATACTGATTGGCCTTACTCTGATTACGTGCTTCAAAGGCCTTTTACTGAAGAAGATTGCAAACAGTCTTGTATGGAAGATTGCATGTGTGCGGTAGCCATTTTCAGGTTAGGAGACAGCTGTTGGAAGAAGAAGTGGCCACTTTCAAATGGCAGAGTTGACACTAGTCTGAAGGGTGGTAAGGCTTTTATCAAAGTGAGGAAAGACAATTCCTCATTACTTGGTCCTACACTCATCAAGAGAAAGAACCAGAAAACTTTGACTTTGGTGGGCTCTGTGCTTTTGGGTAGCTCTGCTTTTCTTAATATCATATTGATTGGAGCAATCTGTCTGAGCTTTTTGTACATTTATCAGCACCGGAAGAAGCAAAAAACAATTAACCGAAGTGACAGTGTCATTGAAACCAACTTGACGTCTTTTACTTACAAGGAGCTTGAAGAAGCTACAAAGGGCTTCAAGGAAGAGTTAGGAAGGGGAGCTTTTGGTGTTGTTTATAAAGGAACCATAAACATGGGATCAGCAATTCATGTAGCAGTCAAGAGGCTGAACAACTTCTTTTCCAAAGAGTTTGAAAAGGAATTCAGGAACGAAGTGAATGTAATTGGTCAGACCCATCATAAGAATTTGGTCCGTTTGATTGGGTTCTGTGAGGAGGGAGCAGAAAGATTACTAGTATATGAGTACATGAGCAATGGCACATTGGCAAGCCTGCTTTTTAATGACATGAAACCCAGTTGGAACTTAAGACTAAAAATTGCATTTCAGATAGCAAGAGGACTTGTTTATCTACACGAAGATTGCGGCACCCAGGTCATCCATTGTGACATAAAGCCTCAGAACATACTCCTTGATGACTACTTCACTGCAAGAATTTCTGACTTTGGATTGGCCAAACTATTGAACATGAATCAGAGCAGAACCAATACTGGCATAAGGGGAACAAAGGGGTATGTTGCACTTGAATGGTTCAAGAACATGCCTATCACTGCAAAAGTAGATGTGTATAGCTTTGGCGTACTGCTGCTTGAGATCATATGTTGCAGAAAAAGTGTGGATATGGAAGCAGAGAATGAGGAGAAAGCAGTCTTAACAGACTGGGCTAATGACTGCTACAGAGAAGGTTGTGTAGAAGCATTGGTTGAAAACGATCCAGAGGCATTGGATGACAGGAAGAATTTGGAGAAGTTAGTGAAGATTGCCATTTGGTGTGTTCAAGATGACCCAGCTCTCAGGCCCGCCATGAGAAAAGTTGCAGAGATGCTTGCAGGTGTGAGTGAAGTGCTTGTTCCACCATACCAAGTCCCATTATAGTGTGAGTCAAGATCAGTATTACTCACTAACTTAGCATGATTGACAATGTAGTGCTAGTCTATGCTATGATATTCTTGTATCTTCTGTGAACTGTATAATTTGCCTTGTGTAAATTTGTTCTGCTAGTAATGTGGATGCTTCGGTTTAGCGGATAAAGTGCTTCGTTAATAGCTTTTGTGGTACATCTATTTTGAATACAATTATACGCAATTGCATACATGCTTTTGTTGGAGTTCAGTGGAAGAAGTTTGAAGTATGTGATAGTGGTTAAACCCATAGGGGACCATACGAACAATCCTGTGATTAAAATTTTAACATTGTGTTAGTTTCTCTTACATAGAACCCTCATACTTTTTGGGATAAAATTAAGTTGAAAAATAAAATTTCTCAAAAATGTAAGCAATTCTTTATACTCTATTTGATTGGCCACAATTATTTTTAAAAGACAGTCAATATTATTAAGAATATGATTCAATATAATTGATTTAATGATGAATAAAAATTATATATAGGATTCATAATTTTTATATTTGATAATTGAGTTATAGATGCAAATTATCTGCGAGTTCTTAAGTAATATAAATATAATTTTTATTTTAATCCTCTACATTGTTGTCACTATTTTTTAATTATTTTTTATTTTATTTTATTTTTAAGATTATATTTATTTAATTGTCACATTATACATCATGCAAACCTGATATGAAATAATTTTTAAGAATTTATATGGTGATGTGCAAATCTGAATATAAAATTAGCATTAGAATAACAGAGTAAACTATCCCTCGAAGTCAAAATATTTGATGGTATTCCATGTCCATTGCACGTAGAAAGACAAGCGGACTCCGTCTTGTCGTACAGAGTTTCCCGTACTCGTATAGATTTTACGTTGTTTGTCATTGCTATGCGCTTGATAGTGACGTGGCAACCCATTTGAATGGCCACATTATCCATTCCGATTGGTCTTTGCTGAAATTAGACCAACCTTGTCTGTAATACTAAAAAATTCACATCTTCTCACAACCACAAAATCTTTATGCACGTGATATCAACCTCTTTAATTTATTATAATATAACTCCTACCCAAATTCTTTTAATATCTTACACTTTTTTATTATTACTAATTAGTAATATGGTTTTTTTAATAGATTAATATATTTTTTGTAATTTTACACATTATAACTTTTTTTCCAAGTATAATTAAGAAGAAGATCGAACTACTCTTTACTAATATTCTTGTTCACCCACCTAAATTACCTGATAGCCTCGCATGCATGCACTTTCATGTTCAGATTGATTAAATAATCTTCTATACCTTAAAAAATTATATCAAAACTTGTAGTATTCATAATTAATAATATTTTTCATTACCAACTTTACGTGTCATTTCATTAAAATTTGATAATTTATTTATATCAAGTTTATATTATTTACTAACTAATTGTAGTTTATTGTATAGCTAACATAGTTTTTTAGATATCTTACAATCCTTTTTTAAATTAAAATCATTGTACATATTCACATTTCAACATTATTCTTCTAGCTTTGTGTGTGAAAAGAAAAAGTTCACTTATAATATTTTTCTATGAAAAGCACTAATTTAATTTTGTGTCATTTATTTATATAATCAATAACACTTATATGCACAGTTAATTATGTTTTGTTCTCTAATTACATAAAGTTGGAATTCTAATCAAATGAAATTATGAATATGATCATTTTTGGGTTTTACGCAGAAAACATTGTCTCCAAAACTTGATTCTGAATACATATTTTCTATAATCAACTCCGCAAATGATGAAATGATATTGCAAAATTAATTACCAGATAAAAAAGATATTGCAAATTCTTTTTTTTTTTTTAATAAAGAAAAACGTGATACTGGCATTACTTTTCATGACGTAGAGAACAGCGGAGTGTAACGAAAGTTGCATGTTAGAGTAATAATAATAATAATAATAATCTTACATTACAAAAAGGTCCTTTTCGTCTCTATAAATGTTGTGCCTGTTGGCTTGCTTTCAGATTTCTGATGATTTCCAACAAGCTCACGGTTTTCCCGGAAACTGAGACAGAAACTGCAATATAATTCTCGAGAAAATCTTCGGTGCAGAGATAGGGTTTTAATTCTGAATCAGTGTAATAATTAGGGTATAATTCAATTCGTTTGTGACGAAACGACGACCACTATGGAGTACACGCCAGGAAGCTCAGGCTATATAGAATTGTATCCTGAGAGGAAAATGTCGTTCTTCAAGAACCCTTACATTCTCGCTCTCACTGTCGTCGCCGGTATAGGTGGTCTCCTCTTCGGCTACGACACAGGTAATCGCCGCTACTTCTGAAGCAAAATTCTATAAAACTCTCTTTTTTTAATCTATTCTAATATTTTTTTATTTTTTCGAAGTTTTTGATTTCTCTCTCAATCTAGAAAATTAAGAAAAATGTAATAATGAATACTTATTAAGAGCTTTACAAGTAAGTGTAAAGTGTAATATTAATCTATCATATTATCCAAATTTCATATTTTAAACTTGAGCAATTAATTTATCATAGTTATAGATTTTTCTCTTTTTAAGGTCACTTTGTTTTTTGGCGTCAATTATTAGGTCACGGAAGTTTGTGAAAGCTTTTTCTTTTCTACTATTGTAATTAATGATTCTTATCAATTTGAGCTTACAAATGTGAATTTTTTATTTTTTTTCGTGGCAAATAAATCAAGGATTAGATTCTAGTAATTTTTATGATCATGTGTAGAAATTTTTATCATAATTCAATCATATAATGTTAAATTATAAAAATTATGTAAAACACGTAATCTTTTTTCTCATAAATCAAACCCATTGGTGCATGTCTGGAACCAGTGAAGTGGAAAGCGGGAACAGTTTGGTGGGCCCCCTTCAAGTTTCCTGAGGGGGTCACTGAACCTAGTAAAATAAAATATATCCTATATTTGCCTTACATCCTGTGATAATACATATATGCAATATATTCTATTTTGCACGAAAAGATTAAATTAATCCTGGTGTCACTATTATGCTATTATTAGATTACATTTCTAAATCCTCCAAAATTGGATTAATGATAAGATAAACATATAATGTGGTTAGTTGTATTATTATAAGTTTAAATTCCAACTTCGACAATTGTTTGAGATTACAACACAGAATTTTCTTATAAATTTTTTAATTTTCATTGGTCTGGATACAACTTCACTAAATGCAAAACAATAACGCATACCCCATTTTAAATTTTTATGGTATCTGAAAATATTTTGTGTATCACAGGTGTTATATCAGGGGCACTTCTGTATATCAAAGATGATTTTGAAGAAGTGAATCAGAGTAGTTTCTTACAGGTATAAGCTTGAGTTTCCTCTTGATTCTTAATCTTAAGAGTCCAAAATTAAGTATACTCATTCATGCCATAGTTCATAGTTTACATTCCGCATATAAATGTGAGCAAATGAGGAAGATACAAAAATGAAAAGAGAGTTTCTTGATAATTCCTAGATTGCTGGAATCTTGGTGGCAAAATTAGATGGACTAGCAGCCAAAGCTTGTTGCCCCAATACCAGATGCTGCATTGTTAACGTACTCTCTAACACAAAAGTTCCCTAACTTTTAAGTTTAAACAAAGTATAAAGCGTTACAAGTTCAAGGATCAAATTGGAAGTAAAATTACTGCATGTTTTGTCCCCTCATTCAGAGAGTTGAATTGTTTTGACATGGCAGGAAACAATAGTGAGCATGGCCTTAGTTGGTGCAATTGTTGGAGCAGCAACGGGGGGTTGGATTAATGATGCATTTGGGCGTAAGAAGGCTACTCTTATTGCTGATGTAGTCTTTGCTTTGGGATCATTTGTTATGGCATTGGCTCCTGATCCATATGTTCTCATATTTGGACGTCTTCTTGTCGGTATTGGTGTGGGCATAGCTTCTGTAACTGCACCTGTTTATATTGCAGAAGCATCACCCTCAGAAATAAGAGGAGGACTAGTCAGCACAAATGTGCTTATGATTACCGGTGGACAGTTTGTTTCCTACGTCGTAAATCTTGGTTTCACACAGGTTAGCCTTATTCATATTTGGTACTTTCTGGCTATGTAGTTCATGCATTTATACTAGATTATCTTTCCTATGGGTTTGCCTCTTGATTTTCTATATTGATGGGGTGGTCGATGATTTCTCTGGCGACAGAAAATGATTTTAAGTTGTCGAAGATGCATGGATGTTAACAAAATACCAGCTTCAGCTAGAGGATAACAACTGGAGGATGAGAAAACGTTCCCGTACAAGCTCAATTTTATTACTTTTATATTTTGAACAAGCACTAGATAATGAAAAGGCTCACACTGCATAGGCATACCTTACTACTCTGAAGGTTGGTCTTGGAAAGGATCATACAGAATGAGTCACTGTCTATTTTCTGTATTCTTATGAAAATGGAAAGGAGAGAGTGATAAGTTGCATCTTGAGACTTTCTCAAACTCTATCCGAGTAGTAAGCTTATAGTTCACTGTTTTTCTTGGGGCTAATCTATTGCGTAATACATAGAATTGTATCAATTTTTCAAAGCAAATGCTTCTGGTATAAAGGTTTCCAGTTATGGTGCAAAACGGATCACCATCAAGAGCAACTTTTCCTTGTTAGTCTTCCTAAAGCTCAACCTGCCACTTGTCTCTTCCCTAATAATCTGTTGTTATTCGTACGCTATCCTATTTCGTTTGTGACATTGTCTTCTATTTTCTTATAAAATCTTGTTTACCATTTTCATTCTGTCAATATTCTTGCAAATAGTTCAAATCCTGAAATGTTGGAAAGAGGTTTCCTGTGGATTTCACCTGTGCTTAATCATAAGAAAAGTATTAGTGTTGTCAAAAAGAAAAAAAAAAAGTATTAGTAGAAATATGGATGTACTTCTCCAACATCACTAGTTTTTTATTTTGCTACATGTGTCTCTGTCAGATTCTTAATCAACTAGAGGTTTCTCCTTATATAAACTCCTTACACAATATTGATAGAGCAGGTCCCAGGGACATGGCGATGGATGCTAGGTGTTGCAGGAGTGCCAGCAGTCATTCAGTTCTGTCTCATGCTCTGCCTGCCTGAGTCACCAAAGTGGCTTTTTATGCAGGTAACTTTGATCTTCTCATTCTATGAATATTAAATCAGATAAAGGGTTTCTCTGAGCTATTTTCCTCTGTTCAAAACCTCATTATTCATCTTCATTTGTGCAGAATAGAAAAGATGAAGCTGTTTCTGTGCTTTCCAAGATCTATGACATGGATCGCTTGGAGGATGAAATTGAATATTGTTGTGCTCAGTTGGAGGAAGAACTTGAGAAGCAAAGTAAAGTTAGATACATGGTTGTGTTCAAAACAAAAGAAATTAGACTTGCATTTCTCGCTGGGGCTGGACTTCAGGTATAAGATTTCTCATGAAACTCCTTTTGTTTCTAAACTAGATTATCCTGGTGTTTGGAATGTCTCTTCAGAATGCCCTGTTCAATGAGAAGGATGAGACCCACATTTCTTCCACCAGAACAAGAAATATATGCACATTTTTTCATATTGAGGTCATAGCTGAACAATAGATAAATCTTTCGACTGTTTCAAATAGGTTCTGGTTGCACTGTTCTTAAAATGCTTCTTAAATGGAAACCTCAAATCTGACTACCATTAACTGGCTCTTTCATTCCTCTTTCTTTATCTATCTATCTATCTACTCATTTGAAACTAACCAAATCCAAGAAAACAACCATCAACTTGCATGAATACTGACTCATTGGCCCAGTTTTCAAAGAATGAATGGCTTCATCATCACTTGATTTTCAGGTCTAAAACCAATTATTAAACTGTGATGCAGTTTTCTAAGTGTTTGCTATCAGTCTGGGATTCCCTTATAACATATGGAAGATCTTTTTTAAAACAAGTCAATTATGTGCTGCTGAGTTTGAGGAAATTTTGACCTGTAATATCTTTTTTGGAAAAGCAGAGAGACAGTATATACCTTAAAAACTACATATAAGTTTTATCCGTTGTTGTCTAGTTAAATGTTCTTATGAATTGTCAGAGGAATGAAAAAACTATTACATGCAACCAAAAAAGATTCTCTCACAACTTTCCAATGATTTTGCAGGCTTTTCAGCAGTTCACGGGTATCAGCATAGTGATGTACTACAGCCCAACAATCATAGAGATGGCTGGCTTCCATTCCAAGGAGTTAGCTCTTCTCCTATCCCTCATTGTATCCAGCTTGAATGCTGCAGGAACAATCCTTGGCATATATCTCATCGACCACGCAGGAAGAAGGAAGCTGGCTCTCACAAGTTTATCTGGTGTGGTTATATCTCTGGGGATCCTTTCTGCTGGATCATTCCTCGATTCATCAGATTCTCAGAACGGAAACTATGGATGGGTTGCAGTTGTAGGGCTAGCAATGTACATTGCTTTCTTTGCACCAGGAATGGGACCAGTGCCATGGACAGTGAACTCCGAGGTATATCCTCAGGAATACCGAGGTTTATGTGGGGGCATGTCAGCCACAGTGAACTGGATTTCAAGTGTGATAATGTCCCAAAGCTTCCTTTCAGTTTCTGATGCTCTGGGGCTTGGTGGAAGCTTCTTGATTCTTGCTGGTATAGCTGTACTTGCCATTCTGTTTGTGGCCTTGTTTGTTCCTGAGACAAAACTACTCACACTTGATGAAGTAGAGCAGTTGTGGAGGGAAAGGGCTTGGGGAAAGGATCACAAAAGAGAAAGCCTTCTTTAGAAAGAAAATAGCAACTATATGTTGTGAATTGTGATCTCTTATCCCCTGAATGCTGTCTTGCTGGTGCTAGTTTTACGCAACTTGTACGCACAACTGTTATACGAGTTCAATAGGTCACTCATGTATATATTTTTTTTTCCTTTATTCAGATTCAGTTACTTGGAAAGTTGTGCATTTAAATGTTGTGCAACAAGTTTTCTTCTTTTTCTCTTTATTATGGAGTTAATTATTGTAGTTACACAAACGGTATCTTTTAATTAAGTGGATCATTTGCTATACAGCAAATGCAGTACATGCTCACACGAAAAAAAATATAACAAAAAAATTTTAAAAAAATTTGTATGAAAATCTCTCATATAGCATGAATATTATACGGGGATTGATCTAGAACCATCTTTTAGAAACTATATTTTTAATGAGACACATAAATAATAGCTTATAGAGGGAGTTAACATGTCAATATAGATTTAACAAATCATCCAAGCAAGATGTTGCTTTGCAAGAAGATGGCAAGGCAAGAATATGGAAGGGAAGTAAATTTTAAAAGATTAAAAGGTTTTGTTTTGTTTTACTTATAATAAAAGAAACAAAGAGGATAGCATATAAGAAAGAGAACACGGCACAATAAACTAATATTCGTGGGATGATTTGAACATATATTAATTAATTGATATATTACTGAAGATATAAATTAATAACTTATTAATTTATATATTAGTTGTTGATAGTGACATGGAAAATGGCAAAGAAGATGAAACTGAGAATAGTAGTATCCTGGCACAAAAATAAGTAACAATCACATTGCATACTTTTCTCTTGCAATACAAAGAAACTATATCATTTTTTCTTAATCCATAGGAAAAGTTAATGATGGTTTCCAAAGAGATACCAATTTTAAGAGAAAATAAGTAAAATTAGAGTATAAAAGTAATATATATATATATATATATATATATATATTGGATGGATAGAAGAATTATTAATTTACATTTATTGGGTGGGACCTATGTATTTCTTTAAAAATATATTATCGTATTAATTTAATAAATTATTAATTTAACCCGTGGATTTTAAATCATGATTAACTAAAAATATCATGTAATTAAATTTGTTAATTTATTGAGATTATATTGCAATTATATAGTCAAATTGTTTTAAATTTTGTGGTATTCATATGTATACTTCATATTCAGCTATCAAGCTAAGTTAAATTTGTAAGTTTTTCATAATTTTTATCTAACTCTAATGATAAAAATGGTCAATCAATTAAAATTTTTTAAATCTTAAAAATTCATAAATTTTCGTATACTATACAAAATACAATAATATCAAATTAGGAAAAAAAATCATACCTTGACCCTCATTCAATAGGTGTAAATTCTTAGATTCTTATAGGAGAACTGAGAGAGAAAGAAAAGTTATATTTCTATCTCTTAACCTCTCTTAAATTATGTGTACGTTAATGATAAATTAGAAGAGAACATATAACTTTTATTTATATTAGAGATAGAGACTAGTTTTCAAATTAATATTTATTATCAGATAATAAACATGATTATCTGATAATATTTATTATCTAATAATTTCAATTTTTAAATTATTAAATATTTTATTAATCACTCTCATCAAGTGGTTAGTTACAATTAAACATAAAGAAACTACTTCTTAATTAACCAATTAGAAATTAGCCCATTTAATTATTTATTTAACCAATTAACCAACTTAAGTATTATATTCTCTCACTTAATTCATGTGATATTGTCTTACTTTATGGTCAAATAAATCATAATGTGCATAAAAAATTGTTAATTTCTCATTCATTAATTACATCATTCGTCATAGAGAAGGATAAAAACTCATATAAGTCATGGTGATCATATATCATTTATTTGATATACTCCCTTCCATGTACTACAATATCAACTTCTTCTCCTCATTATGACCTATAAATGAGAAAGGCATAATTGATCTAACATTATGTCTTTAATAAAAACAAAACTTGTTATTATCATTATGATCATTCATGTATACAATACTTAATTAACAAGTAAATCATAAACATATCTATTAAAGGGCTCATAGTATCAAACGCAATATTTTAATAATGTTTAATCTTTATCATCAATAATGCTCATATTTATAACATGATCTTTAAATGTCTTAAGCAATAACCCTTTTGTTCAATGGTCAACTATCATAAAATTAGTGTTAATATGTTCTATTGACATCTTTTCACAACCACAAAATCTTCGTACACGTGATATCAACTTCTTTAATTTATTATAATATAACTCCTCCCCAAATTCTTTTAATCTCTTACACTTTTTAATAATTACTAATTAGTAATATGGTTTTTTAATAGATTACTATATTTTTTGTAATTTTACACATTATAACTTTTGTTATTCCCTCACTCTCATTTGCTATCATTCACTACCAATTTGAGTTTTACAATACAATTAACGGTTCAATACTCTATATGGGTCCCTTTAGAGCTGTCAAAGTGGGCCAACCTGACCCACCCAAACTGATAAGTTAAACGAGTCAGCCCATTTAAACCACCATAAACTGGTGGGTCGAAAATCTCACCTCACCGTGGATTAAGCGAGCTAACTTATTTAACCCACCAAAAAATTGTAAAAATTCAAATGTGGCTTTTTTTAAGCACATATTTTGTTTAATCAGTCAATTTCTATATCAGTATAAATAAACAAAAAAACTAACAAAATAAAAAGTAAGTTTCAATGAATTAAAACAAATAGAGTAATCCAATAATTCAATAATTCATTAATAATAAGAACATGATTATGAACAGAATATTCAAATCTGACAAATTACAAAATAATAGAAATAACACAACACATACATTAAGATTAATTTTTTCAAATATGAAAGTGCAGTAAATTAAGGTACTGGATTGAGTGAGTGAAAATTTTTTTTTTTTTTAAAAAGGGTAACTTATCTAACTTGCAAGTTGGTTCGTTTAACTTATGAGTTAAATGAGTCAAGTTGATAGAAATATACTAAACAAATTCTAAAAAAAAACCTCTCAACCTGACCCATCTCTTATGTGAGTTACACGAGCTCGGCCTGGGTCTAACACGTTTTGACGGCTTAAGGCTTAAGGTCCTTCTTTTGAAAATTCGAAGAAATAATAGTAGTCCCAGATAACGTAGCCAGTGGTCCAAACCGGCCGTGAGACTTGAGCTATGACTTGCAGCATTCATATCAATCCCTATAATCCATTCTTATTGGAACCCTCATTCACAATTATTCCAAACCTGTGAGGAAAATTGATTCTGGATATGGCTCTTTCTCTGAATACCCTTCTTATCATTCTGCTTCTGCCACCCATTTGTGTGTGTGATCAAACCAGACGTAACATAACCATGGGCGATTCTCTCCACGCAGGAAAAGGCAACCTCTCATGGGTGGTTTCATCTTCTGGGGATTATGTGTGTTCAAGATGACCCAGCTCTCAGGCCCACCATGAGAAAAGTTGCAGAGATGCTTACAGGTGTGAGTGAAGTGCTTGTTCCACCATACCAAGTCCCATTATAGTGTGAGTCAAGATCAGTATTACTCACTAACTTAGCATGATTGACAATGTAGTGCTAGTCTATGCTATGATATTCTTGTATCCTCTGTGAACTGTTTAATTTGCCTTGTGTAAATTTGTTCCGCTAGTAATGTGGATGCTTCGGTTTAGCGGATAAAGTGCTTCGTTAATAGCATTTCTGGTACATCTGTTTTGAATACATTTATACGCAATTGCATACATGCTTTTGTTAGAGTTCAGTGGAAGAAGTTTAAAGTATGTGATTGTGGTTAAACCCATAGGGGACCATACGAACAATCCTGTGATTAAAATTTTAACGTTGTGTTAGTTTCTCTTACATAGAACCCTGATACTTTTTGGGATATCCGTTGAAAAATAAAATTTCTTATAAGTGTGAACAATCCTCTATGTTCTGTTTGACTGACCACCATTCTCCAAGAAAGATGATTAGCACTATTAGAAATATGATTCAATATAATTGATTTAGGCATGAATAGATATTATATGCAGAATTTATAATTTTCATATCTGATAATTGAGGTATAGATGTAAATAATCTGCAGGTTCTCAACTTATCTGAATATAATTACTATTTTAATCTTTTATGTTATTGTCGCATATTTCTTAATCACTCTTTATTTTATTTTATTTTCAAGATTATATTTATTTAAATTATTTTATGGTAGTAAAAATGTTTTAATAAAATTATTTATTTATGTATCCTATTTATACTATTCAATGGATTTTATAATTTAAAGGATGAATGGAAATTCATATAAGAACCTTTAGCCTTTAACGAGGTAACGATCTTGGTGCACCTTCATGAAATGAATTATTAAGATGTATTCAGTAGAGGGATACAAGTATGAATTATTGAGATGTACGAATATGAGATATTGATGATGTATTCGATGAAGGGATACGAGTATGAATTATTGAGACGTATTCAGTGAAGATATTGAAAGTGTATTCGATGAAGGGATACGAGTATGAATTATTGAGACGTATTCAGTGAAAAAGTTATGGATATAAGATATTAAGATATATCTAGTGAAAGGATATGAGTTCATAATCGACATTTCAATGGAAATACTAAAAAGGAGTTTAAATTGATTCTCAAAATGAATCATGAAAATTAATTTATTGGAGTTACCATCAAAATTTTTAATGGAAAACTTTGAAAAATTAATTTTAAACAAAAAGAAAAAGGCAAAGTGGTATGCAAAAACATAGATGAGTTCGAGAGTTTATTTGAGTATGGGGAAGGTGTTAAATACCCCATAACACCCGTCCATAAAGATAGTTACCTTAAATTAGTCAAATGAGATAGAATATGACCTTAAATTTATCTCAATTATCCTTTATTGACATGCATGCTCGTTAAACAGAGAAGGCAAAAACAACAATAATGAAAGCAAACAAATAGATATTTACAAAATGACGGACTTGACATAGAATGAAAGTCTAGAGCCTACGTACTCTATGATAGTTATTAAAGTCCACGTAGTTCGACTTAGAAACTTTTGTCAATTGGTTAATAATTTTTAATTTTTTCACAAAAGGAACTAGATGATTGAAATTAATCTAATTTTTATAAACAAAATGAGCTTGAAATTCGATTAGTGCGTTTTAATTTACGAAATCAATTTAATATCACTTCCATACTCCTTTCATTTTCTATTTTTAATTTTTTTCTGATTTTATTTTAGTTCTAAAAGTAAAATTATAATGAAAAAGTATGTTTTGGATTTTTTTTAAATTACAAATAATAGGCAAAATAGACCATTTTTTTTATTTTGGAATTGTTCCATCTTTGTATTTTTCAAAACAGATATAAACTTTTAAGACCTAAGGAGACTGAAGGTCTCACCTGACCTTCACTAGTTAATTCTCAATTACCTGAAGAGATTAACAATCTTACGCCACAATCTGTAATGCGGAAAAAATTATTTGTGATTTTTATTTTTATTTTTGGGATTTTAAGTTCAAATTTGATATTTAAATGAAATTAGGATAAGAAAGGATTTTTAGGATTTTTTTAATTTTTATAATCTTTTTGTATTTTTTGAAATTGTATGTTAACCTTTAAAGCCTAAGGAAATTAGTAATCTCATGTGACTTTTACCAATTAAATTTTCAGTGCCAACAAAGACTTATGATCTCACGCGATATTTTTAATGTAATGCCTAAATAATTATTTTCATAAATTAAAAATCATTTTAACTATTTATTCATTTATTTGTCTACTATCATTATTGTTGTTAATGTATCTTTATTTTTATTATTTTTTGAAAAATAACTAATTTTCAAAGCCTAGGGAGACCACAGTCTTACATAGCTTAAGTGTTCAAAGAGATTAACCGTCCCAAATGACAACTTCTTAATAAAAGATGAGAAAATTAATTATTTGGTCATTTTTTTAAATTGAAGTTCATAAAAGAAGATTGAAAGAAAAATAGGCTTTTATTTTTTAATTTTTTTTATTTAACAAAAATGACAGGAGAACTTTGATAATTAAATGGAAAATTGGTCTTTTATCCTTTCGCAATCCATGTCGACACTGGATAGAGCTTGAGGACACATATGGTCTCACACAACCTCTTTCAATTGACATCTTAATTACCTAAGGAGACACAATGTCTCACATGATAACACTAACAAATAAATGGAGATGATATTAAATATAACATAAAATAAAATAATGCTCACCAAATACGTGTGTCTATGTATGGTAGTTCTAGCCACATTTACAAGTACACATAGAAAGGTAGACCCCAATAATAATACTCCTAACTCCTTTTTCAGTTACCATACCACAAGTTTCCCCTATGTTACTCATTCTCCATTTGTAACTCAATAACAAAGTAATACCATAAAAGAATACGAAGAGCAAATCAATGAGTATTTCCCTGCATCATCTTTAATTTAATGGTGTCAAGATTGCATGCAGATTGAGTTTTGCAAATAAAACAACCACGTTATAAGATATCATAAAGGATTTATTCACGGCCTTATATGCAAAACTAGCACATTATACCTCATCAATAATTCGAGTAAGTGGAAAAATATAATTCAAAATCTTCACCCAAACACACCATTTAATTAGAATGATCTTAAACCATTAGCACCAATTAATAAACATAAAACCGAAGTTGTATATATTAAAGACTAAAACAGTAGGCCACTGAGCAAAATTGTAGAGCCTGTATCCCATATGACCTAACATGGATACCCACGTTAATTTATGAAGCCAAGCTCTGGTCATGAACATGCAAAGCATTTTATAGGTACCAGGCAACATGAAATATTGTGACAATATTCCTTACTTTAGAATAGTACATTGAAGGGCACATGAGACAACCAAATAAACCATATTTAGAAAAGTTTCAAATACAACATTAGGGAATTTAAAAACAAAGCAAGGAAAGAAAACACCAAATAACTACATCTCTCTTTGAAATTCAAGATCTTAGAAGGACATGAATCTAAGCTCAATCTTAAAATAAAATCAAACTTAAGCTTTAAAACTTATATGCTTAAGAGAGAACGAGAGGATATAAAGATTTACCGATGAAACTCAAGAATAATTCTGGTTCCCTTTAAATAGCTTCTAGTAATTCTGTTCTCATAAGTCTTCTCTCATCCTCCACCTTCCCTTCACTTAATGTTATTTTTCTATTGAGTTGTATCTCTCTCCATCTTACACTCGTTCTTCAACTTCTTCATTCCTTTCGTTTATGTCTTCCTTTTTTCCTCTTTAATGTTCCGTTCATTTTCTCTTCTTCTTCCTTACATTCATTCTCACATTTGTTTTTCTATTTAAAGATTCATTGCTTTCACCCTGTCTTTCACCTTCTTCTTAAGCGTTTCGGACCTCTGTTTCATGTGCTCAAAAACATGGGGCCCTCTTCTCCTCTATCTCTTTGGTTTTATGTTTAAGTTCTTTTTCTCATTTTTCTGTACTTGTTCCCCTCTCCTTCTTTTTTCCTTCATACTCTCTAATTCACTTTTTCTTTACTTAGTCTCACATGCTCTATTTCTCCTTCTCATGCTCTGTTTTTTCATTCTCCCTTTAACGTTCTCCCCAAACTCTTTTTTCAGACCTCAAGCTTTCTCGCCCTCTCTTAGAGCTCTTTCTCACTCTTGTGCTCTCGAGTTCTCTCTTCCTCCCCTCTCTTTATCTGGGAGTAGCACCACTACCACTCACCTCTTCTTCTTCCTTGACTGCTACCCTTAACAATAACAAGAACCAAAAGTAGCAAGATTGGAACACGTTTGGCTAGTACCTTCAAAGCCATCGTCCACCGCTGTCATTGTCTCATTATAGTGGGGTTCATTAATTTGTTCAGATGCTCCTTCCTGTCTATTCTCTCACGATTTCAGCTTGGTTCTTTCCTCATTGTCTCCTTTGTTATTCACACCTAATTCTCTAACTCACTGTTTTTTCACCCAACTCATTCTTCCTCTCCTCTTTTAACTTTTTTTCCTGATAACACTCCACCTCTGCTTTTTAGTCCAAAAAACAGAGGTGTTGAAGCTTTGCTTTTCACTCTCTCCCTCTTTACCTCGTCTGCTTTCTCCTTTTTTCAGCTTTCTTCTGCAGCTTCATAGTAGGTAACAGATGGGGAGTAGGTTGCAGCCTTATTTTTTCTCATTTCATGATAGTTGTTGGTTGCAGACTTTTTTTTTATTATTACTATTACTGTTATTATTAGTTAATTTTTATTTTTTTGGATTTTCTGGTTTTCTATTTTTGTTTTCTTATATTTTTTTTATAATTTTTACTTTAATTTTATTATTATTATTTTAATTAACTAATTTTATTTTTAGGTTTTAAGTTTATTTAATTGTCCCCCATTATTTATTTTTAATTTCATATTGTCCCTACTTGAGGATGTCATTTGAAGCTTTGTCACTTTTAATTTTCTCTATTTGCTTAATTATTAATTAACTGGTGAATCAATTAATTAAATAATTAGGTAATTAAAGATAGGGTGTTCACAACGAGTGTGAATTATTGAGACATATCCGATGAATGGTTACAGATATAAGATATTGAGACGTATCTAGTAAAAGAATACAATATGAATTATTGAAGCATATCTGGTAAAGGAATATGAGTATTATGATCTTAGTTCTTTCCTGGATACCCGCTTCATATAAATTTAAGGTTTAGAAATAATATTCTTATTATACCGAAACTTGCTATTTGTTAAAAATTCTAAAGTCTTTGTTGTTTCCCTTTTCACTTGCTTTGTTATTTATTCACTCACTAAGTTAGTGATAGACTTACACCTCTCTCTTTAATATTTTTCATATCATTAAGTGCTAATGAAATTGCTCTGAAAATTTTCTTACTGTCTAAACTTTTTGATATGTTATTCTAGGTTAATCACAATGTACATCTAACTCAAAAGTGGTGGCTACTAGATGTTTATTTGTTTGGGGTATATAGATGTTGTGACGTATTGTAAGTCTTGTGTGGGTCATTTCTTTATTATACCAAATATATGTTGTGAGACATTATTAAGTTTATTAGTTTAATTTCATTGTGAAATTGTTAAATTATATTTCAAAATGTGTCTAATGTGTATCATCAATAATTTTTTAGAAACCATACAAATAATGTTATCTTAAGCTAGTTGGGCTAAATTGATTTAGTCTATACGTCGGTCATGGCTAATGAATTTGAGTCATAACAGCTAGTCTTCTCTCCCTTTAATATCTTTTTAATATTACCTCTTGTGGCTTATTTACTACTAGGATCATTAGTTTGCTGTTCTTTTTTATTATTTTGTGGTTCAACAATTTGATGAACAACTGCTTTAAAAGAATTGCAAATTAATGGAACTTGCATTCATATTTCCTTAATTTCCTCATTTTGTGGAACTTCATTCTCACTGGTTTCACCATCTTCAATGAACCTGGTATTTTTAGTTTCAACAATTCTTGTGCTATGGTTAGAACAATAAAATCTATATCTTATAGATTTTTTTCTAAATAACCAATGTGATATCCATTAATTGTTCTTGCATCCAGTTTTTTTTCTTGTAGGTTGTATACTCTTAATTCTACTGGGCAACCTTAAACATGTAGGTGCCTTAAACTAAGTTTCTTACTAGTCCACAGTTCAAAAGGCATCTTTGGAATTGCCTTACTAGGAGCCATATTCAATAAATACATGACAGTTTTCAAAGCATACATCCACAATGAGATAGGTAAACATAAATTACAAGTCATACACCTAATTATATTCATTAATGTTCTATTGCATCTTTCTGATACACCATTTTGTTGAGGTAAACCTAACATAGTATATTAAACACATATGTCGCATTTCTCAAGAAATTTAGCAAATGGACCTGGGTGTTATCCAGTTTCATCATATCTCCCATAATATTCACCACCTTTATCTGATCAGACAATTTTTACTTTCCAATCCAATTGTCTTTCAACTTCATTTATGAATATTTCTAAGGCATTCACTATTTAAGATTTCACATGCAATAGATAGATATATCCATAATGTGAATAATCATTGATAAAAGTGATAAAGTACTTTCCATTATTGAAATAATTGACATTAAAAGCTCCACAAATATTAGTGTGTATAATCTTAAGAAACTATGTGATTCTTGTGGCTCCTTTCTTTATACATTTTGTTTGTTTTCCTCTTATACAATCCACACAAGTATTTAGGTTAGTAAAATCCAAATTTGGAATGATATCATTCTTTACTAATTTTTCCAAGTTTTATTTGGAAATATAACTTAAACGCCTATGCCACAAGTTAGCAAAGTGTTCATTCAATAAACCATATTTAGTACTAATATTATGATGCAGGATCAAAAGTTATTCAATGTAAGACTATCAAGATTTAGCTTGTATAGTCTATTATAAAGAGTACTTGAGCCCATAAGATAGTTATGCTTAAACAAACTTAAAATCTGTTAACAAAATTAATAGAATATCCAGTAACATCAAGTTTAGACAATGGAATTAAATTCTTAAAGATCTAGGTACATAAAAAGTATCAATTATGTCTAAATGATGTTTAGTGTCTAGGATTAAACGATAAGTACCTGCATCATATTAGAAACATAAGTGGTACATCAAGAGTCAATCTACCAAGTATTATGAGGAACTTCTGTTAAATTTGATTTGAAACATGCATAAACATTATGCTTACCTTTTTGTCGAATCAAGCTTTACATATTGAACAATCCTTTTGGAAATGCCTAAACTTCTTACAAAAAAAATGACATTTGTAATTCTTTCATCCTTTCTTGTGGATTTAATAAAAGGACTTATTTAGCTTCAATGGCCCTTTATTCTTGCCATGTTTCTTTTATTTCTTCTTTCCAGCTCCTTCATGGTTCACGTAATGGACATAATGATTTCCTTGATTCTTAAGCCTTGTTTCCTCTTGAATTAACATATAATGCACTTCATGCACATTCCATTTATCTTTCATAATATTATATTTCATTTGAAAAGAGCCATACTTAGACAGTAATGAGTTAATTATAAATTGTACAAAGAAATTCTCATCCATATTCATTCCCAATGACTTAAGTCTTACTGCCATATATGTTATCTCAATGACATGTTCCTGCATGGTATGTGAACTATCAAATTTTATGGTAGTTAGGGTATCCATCAATGTCTCAATAAGAGACTTGTTAGCTATTTGGGAGCACTCTTCCATAAATTTCATAAATTCTCTAACATTTTCAATTTTGGGAAAAGCTGATTTAATGTTATTGGTTATACTCATTGGCATAAGCATCAGACTTAATCTATTTGACCTTTTTCCATTTCTTATAATGGGTTTTCTCTTCATTGCTACTGATATCGGTAATAATAGCAAGTCGCTCAACTTGGAGTGCCAAATCAAAATCAAATACACCAAGGTGAAATTAGATTTGTTCACTCCAGTCAAAAAAATTTAACCTATTAAAAATTATAACAGATAAAGCATGCGAATGAAGTAAACTTGGAACAGATCCTGCAAGAAATAATATGTCTAACATTAATTCTTTAAGTCATACTATATATATTCTCAAAACAATTCATTTAACAATCAATTGTATATTAATGTTCACCTTTGGGTAATACACTAATATACAACTACAAAACATAATTGATGCTAAAGTTTTATTTCACATAATGAGTAATTATATATACTTTAATCAAATATATTTGCTATCTTTTGATATGCTAAACATGTCTAACTAAGTATATAAATTATCTACAATCATCTTCATGATTATAAAATAGTTAATTAACATTTGGGTGATTCTTAAATATTTTACAATTAATTAAACTTCAATATACTCATAAAACAATGATAATTAAACCCTTCATAGCATTACATAATTATGAGGTATTTGAATTTTACTTAATTTGACATCTATCAAAACTTTTTAATTTGGTCACTTTGGTGACTAACAAATTATCTATAATATAGATATCAAAATAAATCATAATACTATAAATTTTGATAAACATCAAATTTTATAACTTAATCATTCGATAACTAATAAGTCATCCATATAATATACATAAATGTAACAATTTAAAATAAAACTTAATTTAAATGTTACACATTATTAATGTATCAATGACAATGTACATAATTTAATTTATCATATATAGCTTGCAAAAATTCAAACATGGCATAAATTTTTTAATGATGCAACGGAGATAAATATTTAGAACTTCGTAATTGGTAAAAATAATAATTATCTAATGGGACATCATTAATTATTAAATTTATAAATTATTCTAATTTTATTATTTAAAAAATTAGAACTCATCATTGAAAGAATAAATTTATCTTATTGATTAATTTATAATTTGAGGGAATAAAGTATGACACAAGTTAGCAAGTGGAGGCTGAGACAGAAAATCCCATTCATGACGTCGGGCGCCAACGATGGCTCTGTAATATCTCTCTCTCCTTTTCTGTTCTTTCTCTCTCACTTAATCATTCCTCCACATGCACTTGATATGGGGAAAATAGAAAAAGCAAAATCTGCTCTTACCTCATGCAAGGCTTCATTAAATAAACACTATAAGAGTGGGAAAAAAAAAAAAAAAAGGTACATTGCACTATGCATCAATGGGGAGTCACTCTCAAAGAACAGGACACTAATTGTACTCTTTACTCTTCATTCCCACCAACCACATGCATGAATCATTTATATTGTTTTCTTTTTTTTTTAATAAAATATTATTATTTATAGGTAAACTCTAAATTTTTATTATTTTTTATTTTTTATTTAATTTCTTATTTATAAATCTATTTTTCTTTTTTTTTACTTACTTATTAATTTATTTTTGAGTCCGTCAATTATTTTTTAAATGTTAACATATTTAGTTTAAATTTTGATTAAAATTAAAAGAATAAATATGTTAATATTTAAAGGAATGATAGATTAAATTAGAGAAAAATACAAAATTAATTATTTATTTGTAAACTTTATAACAATTTAATCCATCATAATTTAATTGTGATAAAGTAGTTATTTTTAAATTTAAATTTGTATAAAATTAGTACTTTATAAATTTAAATTTGTACAAAATTAGTCCTCACATTTGGATTGATGAAAGATTGATTTTATATAAAATAAAATTTTTGAATGACTGATTTGTTATGATTAATTTGTAAGAGAATAAATTATTATAAAGTTTAAAAATATATCACTATCATTTTGGTACTTTTTTTAACTAAATTAAAAATAAAAATTAGTCCAAAAATATAGTGGGATGAACTGATAAATAAGGACTAATTTGATAATAAAAATTAATAAGAGATCAAATTGAGAATCAATTAATAAACAAAGAATTAAAATATTTTTTATTTAGTTTTTATATAAATTTTAATATTAAATTAATTATAAACTAACGTATAACCATATTAAAGATTATATTAACATATTTATATGTTTGATAATATATAATTTAACTTTTCCTTAATTAAAGCTACTTTTCAGTCTGTTCATTGCCGAACAAGATGTTGATAAAATCAAAATCAAATCCAACATTTTGTTAGTATTCTTCAGAGCTTTCAAATGGTCTCACATGAGCCAGTCACGTGTCCAACCGATAATCTTCTCCGTTGTGACCATAGCCATTCAACTATCAGTGCAGAGTCCATGATATAATATCTATGGATTCCTTCCAGAGGATTCGTGAAGTTACTCGACATGTAAGTTCAATTATAAACTAAAAATATCAATATTATTAAACTGCTTCTATATTTAATATATATTATAAAAAAAAGTTCTTTCGAATTTTTATTAATGGAATTATTTAACCGTGTAATAAGTTAATGTTTTTCAACACAAAAATATATTTTCATGGTTTTATAAAAAAAAATGTTAACTAATTATATATATATATATATATATATATATATATATATTGCGTAAATTTTAAGTTTAGTGATAAAAGATCAGTTGAAAGATAAATCCATACAATAGATA
Source organism: Delonix regia (assembly GCA_037074485.1). Taxonomy (NCBI): domain Eukaryota; kingdom Viridiplantae; phylum Streptophyta; class Magnoliopsida; order Fabales; family Fabaceae; genus Delonix; species Delonix regia. The sequence continues at coordinate 31,314,314 of CM073451.1, forward strand.
CCAAATAATAATTTTTTAAAAATAATTGAAGTATTATTTAATAAAATGTCAACAAAGTTATGATCTGTTTTGGTTTAACATTTAATAGGTTGAACATTGTTGATACATTAAAATATGAATTTGTTTTTACGGATAAATTCTTTTGGTTTAATATTGAAGTTGCCTTCTAAATTATGTTTATCCTTGAAATTTTTTTTTGTGCAAAAAACAGTATATTTTTTTATTAGATAAATTACATAGACGAATATCACTTTTAAACAAAAAATTTTAAATATAAATTACAGTTATGTATACTCAAATTTAATTAAAAATAAAACTTGATCAAATTTACACACCCTTAATTCAAAAGTATACCCTTAAATCTCAATTGATAAATTAACTTTTAAATATTTTTAAAAGTCAATTTTTTAAAAATTAGTATTCTATCATATTCATGTGATTGATCTAGCATAAGGACATGTGAGATACATAATAACTCTGTATTCATATTATTGAATGACGCTAGGCATGAGTTTAATTTATTGAAACCAGTCAACCTATAGTGTATATTACAATCAAAATCTAAAAAATTTTAACAACCTAATTTCAAAAGAAAATTAAAATAAGAAAATTGAATTATAATATTAAACCTAACTACGTCAGTCTTATATTTTCTTGTAAATGCATAGCTTTAATAATTATAGGAGTTTAATTCGGCTCAAGCTTAGTATAATTGTCTCAATTGTAAATTATTTGTACTTTCTGGTTATGTTGCTATCATATACAGACTATGGAATATCTTCCATGATTGGGGTTTAGTAAATATCTTAGTTGATTTTAATACATTTAAGTAATAATTGATACAGTATACTAATTTTAATTAATTTATTTATTTTTTAAAATAATTTTATTAAAATTAATATATTAAATTAACTGTCAAATAAATATATTATGATTAACTAATATTTTTTGAGTTAAGTGAGTCGTTTTTATTATTGTGCTTGTAATTCTAGTTCACATATTCATGTGCAAAGTGCCTCAGCGTCGTGTCATACACGATTAGATCATGAGTTAAGTTATACTACAGAGCTGGCCGAAAAATTTGATAAACTAGTCTATTAAAAGATTAGTTTGTCTTATCATATATCAATATATTATAAATTTATAGTATTTATAAATATTAATAAAAAATTAAATTTAATAATATATTGTAATATAAAAAATAAAATAAATCAGAGAAAATTTATAAAATTAGTTATGATTAGTGAGAATGAAATGATAATAATTGATTTATTAAGAAAATGTTATTATAAACCATTCAATTATATATTATTATTTTATTTTAATTTTAAACCATGTCAAATAATATTTATAATCTTTTATTAAAAAATTTAAGAGGCAAAAATTAATTAATTTATTATTTTTTTTTTGTTGACTTAAAAAAATTTAAGATGTAGTTAATTAATTTATTATTTTTTTTGTTCACTCAAAAGAATTTTAAATTTAAACAAATAATTTATTAATTTTTTATTTACTCTTAAAAAAAATTTCACAGCAAAATTATTGATTATTGAAGCAATTTATTAATTAATTGCTTGTTTTATTTTCTCATTTACTATAAAAAATTTATACAAATTAATGATTTTATTATTTTTTTTATTGATTACGAATAATTTATATATTTTAAAGAATTATTAATATATATAAAGAAATGTAAGAACTCAATGCATAAGGAGATAAGAGTCATCTAATTGATCTTTTTCATCGAATAATGAAACTCTATATATATATATATATATATTAGATAAATGGTTATTTACAGTTTTAATTTTGCATTATAATTCTCGCTATTAATAAGTTTGTCAATATACTCACAGAAAAATCACACATTACATATAATTGATTTTCTAAATTTATGTTTTTGTACAAATAAATTCATTTGAACTTTAAATTACGTATAAATTATCGTTTAAAATTTTGCGGTTACGTGTAAATAACAATATAATGTATCACTCTTTTGGTAAGAATTACTTGCACACAAATTTAAATTTGAAGAGTTTATTCGAAAGTTATGTAAGTTTTCTACATATAACTGAAAATCGAAAAGATTATATATTTTTTAACATTCATATATTAAATAAAACTTAAAATTCAATCCATAATAGAAGTCTATGTTAACATGTTCAACTTTGTGCTCACAAGATATCTCACAGGTTAGGCTTTAATCCATCTCAAGAAAAATGTCAACATCTTTCTTTTATAGGTTAAAAAAAAAAATCTTCCCTTAAACTTAGTTTGAAAAGGCATTTGTGAATAATTCAAAATTTTTGAGAATTTGTTTTATCTAAACTAAATTCGGTATAAATTGTTACACCTAATAATGATTTTGTTATAAATTTAACCATTGGATCCTAATAATGATAGCTTATGAAGTGTTACGTGGGAGATATATATATATATATATATATATATATATATATATATATATATATATTAAATGCAATATTCTAAAGAATTTCATGTTTACTTATTTGCACAAAATTTAAATTATAAGTCAAATTGAGACAATACATTTTTAAAAATATCAAAATCTTAAAAAATTATATATATTAAAAGAAATTTAAAATTTTATATACTATTTTTAATACTTTTACTATGTTGTTTTCACGTTAAAATAAATGAACGCAACCTAATGCTGGAGAATAGTTAAAAAAATAAAAAAAATAAAAAATTTATATATATATATATATTAAATGCAATATTCTAAAGAATTTCATGTTTACTTATTGGCACAGAAATTTACATTATAATCCAAATTGAGACAGTATATTAAATGTATTTCAAATTCTGAAGATTATATATATTAGAACAAATTAAAATTTTATATATAATTTATTATGTTATTACTATGTTGTTCTCATATTAAAATATGATATAAATATTATTTTTTATAATATTATTACATATATTGTAGATAATATTACAATATTTTATTTAAATTATGTATATATTTTTTATTACATTTATCATATATAAATTAAAATTTTAATAGTAAAAATATAAAAAAAAATTATATCTGAATTTAATTATTAAAAAATTTTCATATTTGTATAAAAAAGAAAAAAAGATATTGGGGATTTGGTGTAAAAGCTGAGCTGTATCAATGAACCCGGGAAAGAAGCGGCATACAGAATAATTAATGAACCCAAGTTAATAAATTATAATAATATGTTTTAATAATTTATAGAAAAAAAGTTTTCCGATAAAATGTTTTTGGTTGTTACTGAAAACTTACACGAACATTTACACGGTGGCAAACTTACAAAGAGGCACCACGTGTACACAGTAACGACAGCGACAGAATTCCACAACACCTTCGCGTAGTTAGACGCGCAAGATCGCCGCTCTATTCGCTGACATGAACGACGATCGCAGCGAGTATCGAATCTTTTGATACTCTCGCGGGTGCACAAAATACTCGCAGTGTGACGACATTGATGTAACAAGGCTGCTCTATGATACCACGTCGAATTTCTTAATTACCAGCCACGTTACAGATTAGCACAAAATCGTTTTGGCCAAAAAAAAAGATGTCCGCAATATAAGGGGTAAAAAACATATAAAACGACGTACCATGAAATAGTGGTTTTGTCGTCTTCCTGCAGCGTCAGTGTCTGATTCGTCTGTGACATGGTATTACGTGACACTGAAAAAAATCGGCGTTTCTGAGTTGGGCCCTTTTCAGCCTTTATATTCTATTTCTGTTTCTGTTTCTCCTGTTCTATTCTGTTTCTGCAACAGTCGTCACACTTTTTCTTCCTCGCGGAAGTAAAAACGTGGGAGGAACAAGAAGGAATAAGAAAAAGAAAGGAGAAAGAAAAATTTTCCCGGAGCCCAGTTTCTCGGGAAAATAGTTCTCCATTTTGAGCTTCTCCACTTCAAGCTTTCACTGAGATTTCGTTCTTTTTTTTTTTTTTTGGTGGTTCTGGAGGTGTGAGTGTTTGAGAGGATGACTCACACTGGTACGAATACGAATACGATGACGATAACGATGGAGGCCACTCCAGGGAGCTCAGGGTACTTAGAATTGTATCCTGAGAGGAAAATGTCGTTTTTCTAGAATCCTTACATACTGGTACTCACTGCGGCAGCTGGCATAGGTGGACTCCTCTTTGGCTACGATACAGGTGCTCATGATCTCCTCCTCTTCTTCTTCTTCTTCATTCATGGATTATGAGTGAGAAAAGTGAGAGCTACAACCGTCGTCACCTTTTTCCTACTCAGAATATCTTCAAGTTTGATAGCACTTCCTGACTCTTCATCTCAGACCGTGAATCTGCTTTTGGGTGAGCAAGTATTATTTTATATTAAAACAAAAATTAGTATTAAACAAATATTAATATAAGCTTAGTGAATTAGGCCCTTATGTTCGAGAATAAAAAAATTATTTAATTATGTACTTTTATAGGGAATCTTTGCGTATATAATTTCTGTTTTCTAAGAGATTTTTGGAAGCTTATGGCTCTTCCATGTCCCTCTCCTCCTGTCTGTTTTCATCAGAACGAATCGGGTCAGATAAGAGCATCCAACCCGACCACAAACTGTAACCAGGTTGCCATAATATTCATCGCTCTCTTCTCGTGGAAGAGGGACCGCCAATGGCTACTAGCTATTCCAGCTTCGTTAACGAAATATACTGAACAAGATAAACCAGAAACCGAGTCTTCTGCGTTGGGCTAAACTATCCGTGAACGATAGTTAGGCAATTTGCATTCATTACGGTTTCTTTTTTTCTTTTCGGTATAATAGAAGCTTACAAAAAGTGTGTAAACACACTCTACAGTTACTAACTGCTCACTGGCTGTGCGTCAACTTTTCTCTTCATAGAGAAACGTCCTTCTAAAGTATCTCTTTATTGTATTCCTCATCAGTTTCATTTGTAAGAAGGGAATGACAATTGGAAACAGGCCGGTAATTAAGGTAGTTGCTAGCGGCTGCTTCAGTAAGTTTCAAATTTTCATTGTTTCCACTTGGAATCTTGAGCGTAAAAATATCTATGCTATAGCCTATTTCACTATTGGACTGAGTTGAGATTGATATTCCCCTTCAATGCTGTGCTTGACTTATTCTGAGTGAAGACCGGGAATGATATACGATCAAAGAAGCTTGGACACTAACACAGGCACGGATGGTGCATCAAGACTATATTTGTATTGTTATATCATGTCACAAGGGTTTGACATGTTTTGACTAGGACATAGCTCCCATTTCGAAGTGTCCATGTTTCATAGTATATGACTAATGCAAGTGAGAAGAAAGGAATAGTAAAATACTACTGAAAGGTTAGGTACCATGAGTTTTCAAGCTAACAACGTGTGACTCTGTGTTTCTATCTTTTGCAACCTCTCTCTCTCTCTCTGTGTTAGGTTCCTTGTTGTGTTCTTATGGATGGGTTACCTCATTTGGAAGTGTTGTTCATTGCAGGTGTTATCTCGGGGGCCCTTCTGTATATTAGAGATGATTTTAAGGACGTTAGAAATAGTAGCTTCCTTCAGGTACAAGCTTTTGTACTTTATTGAATGCTTTGATGTAGCTCATTCATTTGGTCTCATGTTTGGTTACACATGTTGTGAGAACTATGTTAATTTTCATACAGAGCCAAGTTTGACTGTTGGAAAAGAAAGAAAGAGGCTATGGATATAGGAGTATATTTTAGTTATGGTTCCTCACTGCAATTGCAGCAATTTTGTTGGCAGAATTAGTTATGTATCTAAGCTAGTAGTAGAATGATTTGTGTATGGTTTATATTAGTTAATTGTTTGTTGTTTTTTCTTCTGTCCTTTTCTGTTACACCCACCCCCCCCCCCCTTCTTTTTTTGTATTTGTGATAAATCAATTGATTCTTTAATTTGCCAGGAAACCATTGTTAGCATGGCATTGGTTGGTGCAATTATTGGAGCAGCAGTAGGTGGGTGGATTAATGATATTTTTGGACGTAAGAAGGCCACTCTTAGTGCTGATGGTGTCTTTATTACTGGAGCGATTGTCATGGCTGCTTCACCAAATTCATATGTTCTCATAGTGGGGCGCTTACTTGTTGGCCTTGGTGTGGGTGTAGCTTCTGTCACTGCTCCAGTGTATATTGCAGAAGCTTCACCATCAGAAATAAGGGGTTCACTAGTGAGCGTAAATGTGTTCATGATAACTGGTGGACAGTTTCTTTCCTTCCTCGTTAATCTTGCTTTTACAGAGGTTAGGCTTATCTTACTGTTCTCTTTGTTATCCTAGTTGTGGTGTCACCACTTGACATCCATCTTAAGCAAACAAATGTTATACGTAAGTAACCTATTAAATAGTTTGCAGGAATTTGTGGGGCCGTGTATTAGGAGGGTTTTTGTTGCCATTGTTTATACATTAGTTCTCTTAACTTTACCAATTCATTTTGTTCTCTTGTAAGAATATTATTTGCTGCTGCCTCTCTTCTTCCCCTACCCTTTCCTTTTAGGAATTTGTATGAAAAAGATTATGTTCAAACTTAAAACTCAATTATACATGCCTTTGGTATTAATAACTTCACCCTTCATGTTTGCTATATATGACCAAGTAGCATGGGTTGCATAGACAATACTCAAATAACCAACTACTGCTTTATAAGTAACTGAAGAGAAGTTTTGCGATATCCTTTTGTAATATTTGATTTGGGCACATTTAAACTATCTTAGTGCCTTGTCTAAGCTTGGTTACATTCTACTTCTTGAAGCTTGCTAGTGACGGCATATATACAGCACTTGGAAGTTCTAAAATATGTATCTGAATCATGATGTTTTGAATTACTGGTCCTTTTAATTTAAAAGTTATCATGTTTGTGTCTGGAATGAAAGGTTTCCAATTTTGCAGTTTGAAGGGAAGCATCAAGATAGAAATTGGGGCAGCATCAGTGAAGGAACTTCATCTGTTCTTTCCTGCCTAACTTTAATGATGCATGGTCCTTTGGAATTTTCATTGCATGCTTCTGGCATTTATATTAATGTTTATAGCATTTCTCAATACCATTTCATACCTCATTATTCATTCTAATGCTTTTATGGCCATTTTCTGATATCTATGATCTACCCACCTAAACCGTAAATTGTTGAATCATCTGATTGCCTGTTCCATTGAAACTGTCTAAAGAGCAGAGAAAAGGCGCATGCCTCAAATTATTTATTAAAATCTTATTTAACATTTTTTTTTTAATTTTCTCAAATTCCAAATTGTTTTCAAATTTCAATAAATCTAGTGAATGACATAGGCAATAGTTCTCATTGCTACCTGCAGTCTTCTGCAATATTACTGTTGAGAGGGTTCATTCTTAAGTTAGTTCCTTTGATTTTACTGTAACTAGTAAGTTACTGGTGACATATTGTTATTTTTTGGAACCGTAGACTTTGTGTTGCAGTTATTAAAATGTAGCATCAATAAATTAGGTCCTCTCAAAATAGTTGCAAGTGTGTGCAGTGCTGGCCTTGATAAATTGGAATCTCTAAAATTTCAAACAGATTTAACTTTATTCGAGGAACAGTTAGTGAAGTGAAAGCAAGAGTAGATTATATTTTTCAGGCGTCCTTTGGCACAATTGTATTCTATTCCATCATCTGTTTTGACGTTCTGATAATTTATCTGAGTAATCTCTTAATGAAATTTTTAATCAAGCAGGTCCCTGGGACATGGCGATGGATGCTGGGTGTTGCAGGTGTGCCAGCAATTTTCCAGGCTTTCCTCATGATTTGCTTGCCAGAGTCTCCAAGGTGGCTTTTTCTGAAGGTGAAAAGCATTCGTATCACTTCATGAAATGCATTTGACTTCAGTGTTTTCCCTCTTTCTGAAGCCATTTTATATTTGTATCTTTGTATGCAGAACAAGAGAGATGAAGCTGTTCCTGTGCTTACTAAGATCTATAACTATGAACGCTTAGAGGATGAAGTTGATTACCTTACTAATCTGGCTGAGCAAGAACGTCAGAAACGGAAGCAAATTAGATACATGGATGTTTTCAAATCGAAGGAAATCAGAGCTGCATTTTTTGTTGGGGCTGGACTTCAGGTTTTTGAGACTTTCACTTGAAAACTTTTATTGTATCTGAACATTAAGTCCTCCTGTTTGATAGTGTTTGTTCTAAATATCCTTTCATCTAAAGATTTATAAATGTACAATCTGTTTGTAATTTTGGGGGTGTAGTTATTGGATCTACACAGTGAAAAAAGTAAAGCTAGTTCTCCTCTAATAAATTACGGTAAATGTGCAATGAAATCAAAGTGGACTCCAATTCCTGAGGTTGACAAGCTAGTCGTTGGAATAGAATTGGAAAGGATCTATTTTAAGTTTTATGTTATTAGTGTACTGTATTTAATTAAAAGAGGTGTGCCCTGGACAACAAATTACCATTGCATATAAAGTATCCTATTGAAAGCTTCTTTGATTTTATTCTCACAGACCTTCAAATGCTAGGAACAACCAAGTTATTATAAGCTACAATAAATTTCCGTTATGGTTGCTATTAAATGTGCACTATCATGATTGCTTACATCAAAAGGACTATGTGCTGTTGTTGAATTTGAGAGCGATATGTTCTTATGGATTGGTTTGAGGATGAAATCATTAACCAGTTCACGAAAAACTTGTAATTTCATTGCTCTGCAGGTTTTTCAGCAGTTCACTGGTATCAGCATAATTATGTACTACAGCCCGACAATTATTGAGATGTCTGGGTTTAGTTCTAATCAGCAAGCTCTTCTTCTGTCTCTCATTGTTGCCGGGATGAATGCTGCTGGAACAGTTCTTGGCATTTATCTTATTGACCATGTAGGGCGTAGATTGTTGGCCATCTCATGCTTATCGGGTGTTATTGCATCCCTGGCAGTTCTCTCTGCAGGGTGTTACCTAAATGCATCTGACCCTTCAAATGGAATCTATGGTTGGATTGCAGTTATCGGGCTAGCCCTGTATATTATTTTCTTCTCACCTGGGATGGGACCTGTACCATGGACTGTGAACTCCGAAATCTATCCTGAAGAATTCCGAGGTGTATGTGGGGGCATGGCGGCCACTATAAACTGGATTTGCAGTGTGATAATGTCTGAGAGCTTTCTTTCAATCACTGACGCCGTGGGGCTTGGTGGGAGTTTTGTGATTCTTGGTGTTATAGCAGTTATTGCACTTATCTTTGTGATTGTATTTGTGCCTGAGACTAAAGGACTGACATTTGAAGAAGTAGCAGTGATATGGAAGGAAAGAGTCTGGGGCAGGAACCAAAACACACAAAGCCTTCTTGAGCATAGAAACCAGTCATAAGTGTTTGAGTTGTGAACTGCGTCTGCATGCTTTCATGCTAGTGGTAGCATTATTGTTACCATATAGAATTCTGTTATTATTCAGAGATCATTGGGATGATCGAGACCCCTTTGAGATTCAGGATCACCCGAATTGTTTTTCATGGTGAGATGGAATAGATTCTTACTTCTGTGCAGATAAAATAGTGGATGAAACTCTTAATTTTGGCTTGAGTGTGAAGTGATCTACTTTGTAATAATTGCTCATCTTCCTTGAGATGCGTATCAAAATTTGGGTGACGATGGTACTGTATTATTGTGATTATACATTACTCTCCTCATAAATATCTACATTACATGGCTTTTTTACTCAATTTTAAAGTACATTCTTATTTCCTGAAATCAAAAAATGTTTTATACTTATCCTTCTGTTGACAAAAAATAAAGTATAATAACATCTACTTTTAGCAAAATACTCCCATAAGTTTTAGATGATATATGATAACTATTACATTCTATTTGAACAATATAAAATAGATTTTTTTTTTTTAAGAAATTGTAAAAGCATTAAGCAAAACAAAGAATTTGTCCACAAAATAGTATTTTAAGAGTAAATAATCTATTTATAGATATACACACACACACGTGTCTATATATACATAGACAACATAAATATCGCAATAAATTCAATAAGGTTTTAAAATATTATTTTTGAATTTTTATCATCTTAAGATTACCGGAAACAATTACTTTACTCTTCATGTTGGCAACATACTTCATAGAAGTTTGCAATTGAAGAAACCGACTTCCACAGAGAAAAGAAAAGATTAACATTCTTATTAATTCTGATTCTTCGTCAAAACTGACATGTGTAATCATCAAGTTTAGACATAAGTTCCCTTCCCCACCACAGTATCACATAATAGGATTAGAGGCACATGGAAGCTGTATAAGTGGGGTTTAGATTATCTGCAGTATCTGTCTTTATTTTATATTATTTTTATTGTTAGATTTAATTTTTGTCAGATCAATATATCATATTATTCGTTAGATTTAAACTGCTCCCTCGCTTAACTGCGGACAATCTGTGCCCGTATAAGTGTGACTAATAGAAGAAGAAAGGACATTAATGGTCCCAACATTGACTAAACTCTAATTCCCACCTGCTCGCGGTCCCCAACGAATAAGCATATTCCATTCACATCTTTATATAGATGCGTTAAACCCAATGCCCCAATCATAACTAATTAATTTTCACAATTTTCAGTCACTTTCTGCATCCCCTTTTCATATAACACTCACCGAGAGAAAGATATAATTTGTTACTCTTATACGTACTATATATATATTCCAGTTTCCAATGGTATTAAATTATTTTTTTTTTAAATTACAGTTAAGATTCATAAATTTTATATATTTATTATAAAGAATTTTGAATTTAAATATTTCTATGAAAGATTTAAGATTTAATTTTTTTTTCATTTTAAATTAGGATTCTTTTAGACCTTAATATTACATATTCTCAGAGTTTTAAGACAGGATCTTTTAAGTAAAGTTTTTAAAATAATTTTAACATTTAAAGTCTAATGTTAGAATTATTTTAAACTTATGGTCAGTAATTATAATTTTTTTTATTAAGATATGAGAAATTAACTGGAACAAAATCTAATAGTACCCATCTAAAAGTTAACTCTGTGGATAAATAAATAATTTTTTAGTAACTTAAATGTATTCTTTTGAAAAAAAAATACTCTAAAGTTAAAATTCTAAATATTTTAAATTGATATGAGAAAAGTATGATTTAAATTGATAAAACAAATAAAATTGAACAATAATAACAAGAAACATATCTTGAACTTAGAAAAATAATATTTTTCAGCTAATTGAATCATATAATGTTCGGAATTGTAAGAACTTATCAGTATGTATTCATACTATGCTACCCTTGAATTTAAAGGTACGGATTCTTAAAAGTTTAATTTTTACATATAATTTTATTTAATTTTTCAATTGATAAAACTTCATTTCTGTATTTTGTAAGAATTACATCCTGTAAGTATAAATCGTAAATTAATTTTCACCCTTTTTTTTAATCAAATCTTAAATCTGTTTCTTAATATTTAAGTTAATGTAATAAAATTAGTTTTTGTGGGGTTGTTAGTACAAATGACGAAGCTTAAATCAAAATTGTTAAACATACGTTATCATGACTTTTTAACATAAAAATTGCTAATATTTTAAAATATTTATAGTATCATTTTTGGATACAGTTATAATTTTAAAAATATAATTATAATATTATTAATTAAAAAAATAATATTTTAATTATATTTCTTATATTATAATTAAGTGTTATAATTACACTAAATATGATATCAATATTTAATAATATAATGTAAACGTTTAATTCCTATCTATATATATATATATATAGATAAGAATTAAACGTTTACATTATATATATATATATATATATATAAGTTATCATAAATATTTTTATTTTTATATCAATAAATTAATTTATAATCTAAATATTTTGTGTATCTCACTATTTATACATATTGGTGGCGATCAAAATAATGGTAGAGAGAGGAGAAGCGAAGAGCAATGCCATATATAGTTTGTTTGATTATTGAGATATGAAACGTGAAAGGTGGCCGAGACTGCCGTCACTTTCGCTGTGCTGAGCGTGAATGCCACCCACAAGTTTCGTTGACCAATGTTTTAAAGATCGAATCAATTATTAATTTCGGACAAGAACTAATTCACAATTTAATAATTCAAAAGTTTATTTAAAAACAAACAAAATCATTGTCGCGCGCGTGGACAATATGATCGCCACTCGCGCCCATGTTGCAATATGTACTTTAAAATTCAAATGCCACGTCATCCACAGCCGGATTAACTTCAACTAGTATAGCTGCCAGCTGGCATTGACCTTTCCATCACACTTCAAAATTTGCTCTTATCCCCTTAATTGTATTTCTTTGCAGTAGATTTGGGTCTTCATATTTTTCTCTAGAATCTTCAAGCTTTGTTCCAATTTGATTGCTCAGTGTAGCATACTTTTTTCAAATTCTGAATGTGGTTGCTTTCCAGTGCAATCTCTTTTCGATTCTGTGAAATTATTCGCCGCACTTGGATTCCTACGCTTTCTGTTCCTTTCAAACTCCGAATCTTCCCAGATTCATTGGCCATTTGGGGCGTAAAATGTTGACTGCGTGAAGTGGCTCATTTTGCGCTGTTCTGCGTTGAGTTGCCTATCATACACTGATTTAGATTAAGATTGTTCTTGTTTCGTGTACGACGATGACGCTTACCACAATGCAGTCCGCGCCAGGAAGCTCAGGGTATATAGAATTGCATCCTGAGAGGAGAATGTCGTTTTTCAAGAACCCTTACATTTTGGGACTCACTGCCGTCGCTGGCATAGGTGGGCTCCTCTTCGGTTACGACACAGGTATAACTGTCTTGATGAGTGGACTAGAGTAGTAATAAATGTTAACCCTCATACACTTACTACCATCTCTGCTTCTTTGCTGACTGATATCTTTACAGTTTGACTGTATTTGATTTAGCTTAAATTCTTGTGATTGGTGCATAACGTGAAGTATAATTTATTCTTGCTTCCTTTTCATCCTTTTTTAAATCAAGGGAATGTGCTAGGCAGCATTATGGTAGACCAGCCTAATCTTGTTCTGATAATTTGAATGGTACTCAATGAACGAGAGCGAGAGTTTGGAATTGTATTTGAATGAAAGTAATCAACTAAGTCCATAGCGGCTAAAAGAAAGTTTAAAGGCATGCAAAATGCTTAGCACCATACTTATGGTGGGCCGTGAGACGGCCGTATTTGATTCCAACTATTTTATGATTTGCCCTTAATTCACTTTAGCCATTGATCTTGAAATGAAATCTATATATATCTATAATATTAAGTGAACGATACTTGGTTATTTATATCCGTAATGAAAAAGATGTCTTCGGAGTGAGAAATCATTTGTTTTTCTTGTAATTTCCCAAGCTAAGCATGAAATATTACACAACAAAGATATAAAAATTTACTACTTATTTGCTTGTCTACATAATGGCAAATGTAAGTTCCTTTCTTTATTATAATAATCAATAGCCTATAGTTCATTTGTTTTCCATTTATGATAACCATGCTCTCTTTTATATTATGACAGTGATGCATAGCATCAAGGATTTACTTATTTACTGTATTAAAAAAATCCAGAGAAGCTCTTGAAAAGATCTAATATGTTGATAGTTGACATATGCTGTATACGTGTACATATTTTAAGGCTTGTAATGAAAGAAACTTCTTTCCTTAAAACCAGCTTGACTTGTACACATGAATATTTGACTTCACATAAGTTTTCTATAAAAGGCAATGAAGGCAACGCCAAAAAGAAATGTTGGTGTCTACTTACAGGAAGTAGATATTATTTTTTATAAAATGTTCAAAATATTACATTCAGGTTGCCAGGTAGTTGAAATTGATAAGGCAACATGGATTGTTTTATTTCTTTTTAGAGTTGGAATTGGCCTCTCTGAAGCTTTGTTGTTCATTGATTTTCATGTAGTGACATTTGACCCTAAATTAGAGATCAGGGGGATTTGCCAGCAGTGTAGTGCACTGTAATAAACAAAATATGGTGTGCAAGATACTGTGGTCCACTGGCCTAAGGTATTGCTTGGCTTCAGAGCTTTCATTCCTTAGTAGTTGTCTAGTTGACAATTGGACCCAATGGTGGCAACAGTATAAATGACAAGAAGAAAGAATACAAGGTACATAAAATCTGATAGCAAGATAAAACTGGGGCATTTATGATTGGACATGGATCTCTCAAGTTTATAATTCCGTAATCCCTCTTTCTATAATGAGAAAGAACCATTCTTAGAGCATCTATACCATATAAACAAGATATATTATTGAAAGTGTTGTTCATTCTGAACGGTGAGGTTATTCTCTGAAAAAAAAAATCTGATGCTGTTATGCTGCTTATTACAGGTGTTATATCAGGAGCCCTTCTATATATTAAAGATGACTTTGAGGCAGTGAAAGACAGTAATTTTCTACAGGTGCAAGCCCTTCTGCCATCTATAAGTGTTGCGAGTTGAGACGTAAACTTGATTGTGTTTCAAGCTTCAATCGTCATTTTATATACAATTTTTTGGGGGCTTCAGGCCTGAATCCTTTTTTCTGTTGACAAAATTCCCGAGCTTGGCCCAATAATTAGCTTTATTCAAAGTGGGATTTTTACTCACAATAGGCACAAATCAGTTAATTTTTTTTAAAAATATTATATTATTAGCTTTAAATTTGTGAAGGTACATCCAGGGGAGGATAATAAATCTTCTTAAATTGAAAACTGGACGGTCTAATCAAAAACAGTAGGTTGTCCTCTCTCTGTTGAATTCATTGTTAGAATTTACCTGGAAACAATTATAAGCAGTGCACCAAAGAGAAGCCATAGACACAATTATATCTCATAACAAGTGTGAGGACAAAGACACACTTGAAAATATGGTCATTTATCTTCAGTCAAATAGATCAAAGATTTGCATTAAAGACCAATTACAATAAAACCCAAGCATCCTTCTTGCCAAAACCCTAACAAACCATGAAAATCTGCTCATGTGAAAGGACACACCCAGTCTTGACGAAAAAAAAAACCCCAAAGAGGTTATTCCATGAGAAAGTAACTATGTACTACCTTAGGGAGCAAAAATGAGAGGGCTACTGTTTCTGACCAAGACTACAATAAGGAGAAAGAGCCTGAGTAGAAGATATTAATGCATGAATTAGGTTAGAAGGGAGACAAATACAATAAAGGCTAGGAAAGTCCTCTAAAATGTAATGCTCCCTAAGTGCAATGGTGAAAAGAGAATCTATTGGTCTCAGTTTTTCACCAGATTGTTGGGATTATGGTTGCAAAAAAGATTTCTCAGCATTAGCATCCAGTGGCAGCTGCAGTAGTGCAGGGTGTTGTTGGATGTGTTCCTTCTCTTTTCATCAATTCTAATAATAATAATGACCGCTTTCAGCATAGGCATGGGATTGAAAGCCTTAATTGGGATATACTGCAACCAGCTAACTGAAGCGCGGGAATGGTTGATTAAGAATTCCGCTTTTAATTTTGCACAATTTTGAGAAAATACTGTCTTTCCTCCTTTTAAAAAAAAATATTCTTGCTCATTGGATCAATCTGTATACTTGAGTTGCCAGGAAACAATTGTCAGCATGGCATTGGTTGGTGCAATGGTTGGAGCAGCAGTTGGTGGTTGGATCAATGATGCTTATGGAAGAAAGAAGGCCACACTCATTGCTGATGTTATCTTTGCTGTTGGATCAGTTGTCATGGCTGCCGCACCAGATCCTAATGTTCTCATATTAGGACGCCTTTTGGTTGGTCTAGGTGTAGGTGTCGCTTCTGTTACTGCTCCTGTGTATATTGCAGAAGCATCACCATCAGAAATAAGAGGAGGATTAGTAAGCACAAATGTGCTCATGATAACTGGTGGACAGTTCCTTTCCTACCTCATTAATCTTGCCTTTACACAGGTCAGTTTTCCATGCTTCACCTATTGATTTGGTTTCTGTCAACTTGCAATTATGTTAGAGATTATATCAAGAAAAGCAGTAAAAGAAATTGAAATTAAATTGGGAAACTAGAAGTTTGATTATTGTAGATGGTTCTATATTTATTCTTTAATAGTCAGAGTTGAAAATTATAAAATTAATATATGATGCCAGGCTCATTGTGGCTTATCCTCTTAATTTCCCTGTTGATTTCTCCTATGTAATAAATGTAATAAAAAAGATTTTATAAATGTTTTGTTTATAACATGAAAGTTCCGAGGATCCAAAGTTATTATCTTAAGCAACAACTGATGATTTATGACTATGCTGTCAAATGTCAAATTGCTAGCTAGAAAGCCCAGAATGCTAGTGGTCAAATTACTTGGTAGTTTGCTCTCGTTTCAGTTATAAAGTGAATGAGGAGTGACATGTCCATGTTGAAAAACTATTTGTGACTATTGCCATTTATAAAACTGTGCAGTATGCTAGTATTAACAAACTTACTACTGGCCATCAATTGAAAACTGCTAACACTTCTTCAGCTTCTCAATTTTTGAAAGATTTTAAAGCTTTACTGTTCAAAACTTCAAATGCATGAGAAGAGGTGAAAAGATCGCATCTAATGTCTAAGAGTATATTGCATTCCTGTTTCCAAGTTTTGATTTTATTTCATTGCAAACCTATCACATGCTTATTCCGACAGGTCCCGGGGACATGGAGATGGATGCTGGGAGTTTCAGGTGTGCCGGCAGTCGTTCAATTTGTCCTCATGCTCTGCCTGCCTGAATCTCCCAGATGGCTCTTCATTAAGGTACAAATTTGCATTATTGTTGTAAAAAAAATATGTTCAATATGTTACCTTCAGAAGATATCAATCAATATATCCATCTTATAATTCTGTCTCAATGTGCAGAATCGGAAAGATGAAGCTGTTGATGTGCTTTCTAAGATCTATGACATGGCCCGCTTAGAGGATGAAATTGAATTTCTTACAGCTCAGTCAGAGCAAGACTGTCAAAATATGAACGAGATCAAATACTGGGATGTTTTTAAATTTAAAGAAATAAGACTTGCATTCCTTGCTGGAGCTGGACTGCAGGTATTAAATTATTATAAAATTAACTAGGATAGGTGTTATTGCAAAATATACCATTCTTATTTTAGGATGACCATTTCTAAATGCCCCTTGTTGTTAAAACTTAAATGGTTACTGAACTATTGTAGTTTGCTAGAAATACTAAGTTAATGGTTTTTGCAGTTCAGAATTTGAATGCCACACACAAGAAATAATAGGATCATTAAAAATGATCAGAATTGTGGTGGAACAGAAGTGTAAACTACATAGCCATAGTAGACTTGAAAATACTGAGTTTTATGAGCACAGTTTGCTTATATGGACTTTTTACGTAGAGGTTATTGTTGCATACTTAATAAACACATCCTGAGAACTTGGTCAACATTTTGTGATGATCTAATTCTTCTTAATTTTCTCTATGCAATGTCAATGGGCATCTTGTGTCATTTGTGTTCTCTAGTTTCAATTGATGAGGAGATAATATATTGATGACTCTTTGTTGTTGTTGAACGCATATATTTGTGATCAAGCCATTTTTGGTTCTAGTACTTCCGTTTCTGAAGCATATTAGAACTAGGTTCCGTACATGAATGTCTATGATATCATTACATGCAAATCAAGAATATTCTGATAGCATCCCATTGTTGTGCAGGCTTTCCAGCAGTTTACAGGTATAAATACGGTTATGTACTACAGCCCAACTATTGTTCAAATGGCTGGCTTCCACTCTAATGAGTTGGCTCTTCTCCTGTCCCTCATAGTTGCTGGCATGAATGCTGCTGGCACAGTTCTCGGAATCTACCTTATTGACCATGCTGGCAGGAAAAAATTGGCTCTTTCTAGTTTAGCTGGAGTAATCACAGCTCTGATCCTCCTATCTGTGGCATTTTTATGCCAATCATCTGACTCTGTAAATGGATTACATGGATGGCTTGCAATTTTGGGCTTAGCCTTATATATTGCCTTTTTCTCACCGGGAATGGGGACAGTGCCGTGGACTATTAACTCGGAAATATATCCTGAAGAATATCGTGGAATATGTGGGGGAATGTCAGCTACTGTAAATTGGGTTTCAAATTTGATAGTGGCTCAGACTTTTCTTTCAATTGCTGCAGTTGTAGGGACTGGTCCAACCTTCTTGATTCTTGCTGGAATAGCTGTGCTTGCTTTTCTCTTTGTGACTCTGTATGTCCCAGAAACCAAAGGATTGACATTTGATGAGGTGGAGCTGATGTGGAG